>CM037007.1:11291539-12031551 GCA_020826895.1 Aquilegia kansuensis
CGACATTTCCATGCAAGAGAGAGTGGGAAAAGAAAAGTTATTACAGATATAGTACGTATACCTGGATAATCTCCATGAGAAAATGAGCATCTTTAGAATAGAGTTCAGCAGAGAGATTCTTTACAGACTGATGAAGATCTTCTGTTAAAGGATTAGGTTCTCCACCAATTGAGAATTTGGTTTTTCTTATACTCTCTATGTGTTCTTTCGGGGTAATCGTCGCCGTAGCCATAATATTGTAAACAGTATGTTATCTTTTCTTTGTGTAGTTCTTCAGTCCTTAATTATGAATGTAAGTGAAGTACTTGAGATGAGGGTTTTGATGATCAAATGACTTGCAGGCTAAGGAAGTAACATAGGAAAGAAGAATGAAGAATCTTAACTTTAATAATGGAAAACAAAAGTTAGAAAGCAAAGAAGATATAAAACAAAGAAAAAGTAAGAAGACTCAAAGAAGACTTACTTTTCCACAAACAAAGTTGTACGGATTCTGAGATAATAATACTATGAATTGAAGACTAGTGAAAAGCCTAAAGTGACTGTTGAGTGCTGATTGATTCGTCTTCTTTGGTCATCTTTTAGTCTTCCTGACTTCTTTTCCGATGTCATATTCACTGCTAACAGAGCTTTTGGGGAAGATGTCGTACATAATAGGATTGAGTCAAAATTGAGTCAAACATTTCCTGAGTCCCTGGAACCCCTCCCAATTTTACCTTCTAATGTTAGAACTTTATCCTGAAGTTGGTGATATATTGTCTGCTTAGGTTGGTGTTTGTTATACTCATTCTTAGTGGTATAATATCGGCCAATTATCAAGCCTCTATCCTCTAAATGATGAGATATTATCTGGTTAAAATTGTGTTTAATATTTGCACAATGTTAGATATTTATCCTCAATGTGGTAATATTCTATCTGCTAATACTAGACACCTTATAATCTATATTATGTGTTGGTTCTGTACTTTATGTTAACATGTTATATAATGGGGTGATTGAAAGACTAAGAGTGTACATGGATTGAGGATCATGTACCACCATTCCTGGGCATACAACCACATATCCCATGCCTAGGTCCTAGAAAGGAGGATGATGTACCACAATTCCCTATACTTGGATGGAAGAATCTTCCAAGAAAAATCACAAGAAATAAAACCTATTGAAGTCCCCCCCCCTCCCCCTCTTTTCCTTACCACTTAAAACAAAGTTGAACAAATGGTGAATGATGCTAAAAAGGTATGTTTAGTAGCTATTAATTACTTTCGTTGTATCCTCTAAATTATGCATTATATCCTCTAATATGTTGTGAAATATTGTTTAATGGTTTAATAGAGTATAGATATGGCCTCTGTCACAGTCTAAGACAAGCCTTTACACCATTTCTCTCTCAATTTCTGTAAGTACCATATCCAGAACACTAAGCTACCGTGGAAAATAAGCGGATGCAAAAACTAAAAACACTCCCGGAATCACCTGATCCATGGAGAAGACAAAGCTAACGGACACATGAGAGGCATGAGCACAACTTCCACTGTTTAACTAACAGTCAAACAAGTGCAGAAAACACTAGGCTCTAAGGTCATCCACGTGTCCAACATCTCCAACCGTTGATTAGAGAGGCAATCCAACGGTGCTGCACAGACTGACCAATTGCCTATAAATAGGAGCAATCCCCAATCATTAGCTACGCTCTCTTGTCCCATCAATCACTTCACTCCTCCACTTCACTCTACTGAGTTGATCGTCGAAGTGTCAACACCGGTGCAAACACCGGTGGTCTTCTCTTCTGTGCAGGTTTCCCGGCGAAGCTCAGGAATCACCACTACGAGTTCCATGGAAGTACAGGTTCCAACGGAAAGGGGACTACAATTTCCACCAATTGAAAATTTGGTTTTTCTTATGTGATCTATATGTTGCTTTGGAGTCATCATGGAATAATGTGTTGTGAACAATATTAATGTATTTCTTCAGTCCTTTTGAAGTGTAGAGTGAAGTACTTCAATTTGGACTTTGAGATGAGGTTTTGATGATCAAAGTAGATCAAATGACTAAGGAAGTAACATAGGAGAGAACAATCTCAATTTCACTGGTGGCATTCATTCTTTGGAAAATCAATGTCCAGGTAAAGGTCTTCTCTTCCAACAGATACATCATAAATATTACAGAGACAAGAAACGCAAATGGGGATAAAGACTGAAATTGGCATTCGGTTGTTTGACATCATTTTGTGACTAGGTTAGGAGTGTCTGAGGTTATCTGCCTTGACGTCATTATTAGGAAGTACCTTGATGTGTGAGCGTCGTCCTGTGTGTCTTACTCTTGTTCATATCGTCTGTCAGGTTCTTGTTTATTCCAGGACGTACGTACCTAGTTAGGACGTACGTACGTAGAGTTGGACAGAAGTTTTCCTTTGTGTTAGGACGTACGTACCTAGTTAGCACGTACGTACGTTGAGTTCAACAAATCTTCTTTTGGTTCAGGGACGTACGTACCTATTTAGGCATCAGTACGTCCTCGTATGGATTTTTGTTTCGCCCATATTTCTTTCCTTCTTAACCCTAGTTATAAATAGGTCGTTGGTGTTATGTGAAAGGCAAGAGTTCCAACCTAGCCTCCATAGAACCCTAGTTTGTTTGTTGGCTCTTCCACAAAGATCATCTTCTTCCTCAATTGATTCTTTGTGTAATTCTATCCTTCCCCAATTCATCCTCTTTTGTTGTTCATAGTGATTAAGTTTCAAGTCTTCTTGTACGTTCATCAAGAAGTCGAGTATCCTTGTGTGTTCATCAAGGAACTCTGGTGTAAGCTTGTTACATAGATCGGCTCGAGTCTTCTTGTGTGTTCATCAAGAAGTCGAGTGTCTTGTGCGTACATCAAGGTACTGTGGTGAAGTCAAGGTGTTAGAGATAACCAGTAGTGTCAACTCGCAGTGATTGCAGGTAGTTGATAGGTTTGTACATCTCTTTTCATCTAGTGGATTTATTGTTGTCGCGAGGACAACCGTGGATGTTTCCTATATTGGGTTTTACCACGTTAAAAATATCGTGTGTTCGTTAATTGTTTACTGCTTTATTCTTGTTTGGTATCAGGAGCAGGGCGCTTGTTATGGAGCGTAATAGCTCACGCGTAGATCCTTTTGGTGCAATTATGATGAATAAAGTTTATTCTTTGTGTTTGCAGATCAATTATTTCATATTTTTGATAATTTTTTTTTGGAGATAATCGATGTTTACAGGTTTGGGATGATTGATTTTGTTTTCGTAGCCTTATGGTATGATTAATTGAATTATTTTTTTACATATGGCTATTTGTTAGGGTTTTGGTATTTAATTATGTTGATTGCATTTAGTGGTTTCTGGTGTTTGTAGTTTATTTGTTTAAGTTGCATATCATGTTGAATGTTGGGAAGTATTTATTTTATTTTATTTTTTTTTTTAAAAAAAGAGAAAAGTTTTTAATATATATATTGTGGTTTACTTTATTTGTTATGGGTGTTTGGGATACACATACTTTGTATATGTGGTTAGATTGGTCTATTGCTTTCAGTCATACTTGTATGCTTAGTGCTCATGAATATAACTATTTTATTACACTTAGCATACGCTTGTGCTTTCATGTTTAGATTTTAGACCAACGTTTATCTAGTTGTGTCTCATGCATATATCCTTGCTTGATTACACTATGCACGGCTAGGTGGCACGTTGAGAGTTTGTTTGCATATCTTTTTCCATCTTTTGAACATAATGAACTTCTAGAATAATCATTAGTTATTGGAAATATACATATGCATGCCTTCTTATGTTATCTTGATTATTAGTATGAAGGCGGTATGGTAGTGGTCAACAATTCACAAAATCCCCAGCCTTTTGATCTTCATGAGAAAGAAATCATTTGGTATATATACCCGTTGGGGCCGTGAGGGTCGTGCAATGATAGATGCACTCAAGAGATGTTAGTTCTTGTGTTGCACGTTACCATGATGTTGCACTACTTTAAGTTTATTTTTTAAAGGGGAAGTAATTTGAAAAGATGTAGGCTACACCCTACCACATGTTGCAAAAGATGAAGGTAAAAATCCCTTTCACATGTTAATTTTTATGCAAAAAAAAAAAATATAAAATCAAAAGTTGTAAGTCATTTCTCCGTGTCTGTTTAGGCGTTTGTGAAGTGAAATCCTTCTAATGGTGAATACTAGTTGTTTTGAGTATATTCTTATGATTTCTGAGTGAGGTGTGAAAATGACTCTCTTTGTGTTTTCTTTAGCTTTCCCACACACCAAGGATGTTTGTATGATGCATTTCTAGTAGATGTTTGGTTTCTTATCTTAATTTTTGATTGGTGCGTACTTTGTTTAATGAAACCAAGTTTATTCATCTTTACTAAGTATCTTGTTTTAATTGAGCTTGCATATACTCTCTTCTACCCTTGTATGCATGGTTCTTTGTGTGTTTCAAATATCCTTATTTGGTTTGTTTGTTCTTGGTGCATCTTTTCTCATATGCAATGCATTTAGGTGGAGCTTTTGTTTAGGGGGAGAATTCTTTGTATTGACATCGTGTTAACAAGTGTTTATTTTATGGCTTCCGTTGTATATCTTTTTTGTTGTTGTTAACATGATTGTTCTCTTTCTCTTCTTCTTATGGTTGTTATGGTTTGGTTTGGTTTGGTTTTCTCTTTCCTTTGTCACCTTACTTCATTTGTGACAAAAAGGGGGAGATTTATGACTCTAATACTAACATTTTCTTCTTCTTTGTTAGTGTATCTTGGGTCATGTTTCAGGTATGCTACACTTGTGGGGGAGCACAAATATTCATGTTTGAAGTTCATGAAGTATGGGGGAGTAGCTCTTACAAGCTTCTGTCAATTCTCTGTTTGGGTTATGATTGCAGCCAAGTCAAAACCTCCATTAGACCTTTTAGCTTGTTGCCCTTGCATACCAGCAATTCCATGTAGATAGGCCTGCATGTCGTGCCCACCTGCTATGTTGAATGGAGCCATCATGTATGGAGACCCTGTAGTATCAATATATTAAATACTTGACCAACATGAGTGGAACGCTTATGGAATCGGTTACCCTCTGACAATTGGACAAACTGAGGTAGTCAATCGCACTATGAGAAATCTTTTGAGATGCATTGCAGAGGAAAGATCAAAGCAGTGGGATCTCGCTCTCGCACAAGCTGAGTTTACTTACAACAACTCTGTTAATCGTTCTACCAAGAAGTCAATGTTCCAGATTGTATACATGGCAATACCTCAACATGTGGTCGAGAAGATTCACCAACTTCATGAAGATGTCAGAAAGAACATGCCAATGCAAAGTATAAGGAAACAACAATGCTAGTTAAGGTGTTTGAAGTCGGGGATTTAGTCATGGTTTACTTGAGCGAGGAGTGTTTTCCAGCGCTGGTACCTACTATAACCTCAAAACCAAAAAGATTGGTCTTGTTCACGTTCGGAAGAAAATCAATAACAACACCTATGTTGTTGATTTACTGGAGGAAGTTCCCCATCTTCATCATATCACAATGGTAGGCAAAAAGATCTTTGACATTGGAGCTCAAAAATAGTTTTAAGTTATTGGCAGACTCGAGGGCAAGTCCTTAAAAATGAAGGGACTGATGTTGCATGACTTGTACATTAGAAGCAGTTAGCAATAGCATCAGTTATTAGTAGTTATTTATGTATACCCTAAGTTATTGACACCTGCCCACCTATACATAACTATCCATGTAACTACTGTAAGCACTCTTCTTGATGAGCTTACTTGAGTTCTTCAACTGCTTCACCGCAAGTACCTGCAATGACCACCGGAGAATGACCGGTGGTTAAAGCTCCAACGATCAAGTCAGTAAGCGGCTAGGTTTCGAAAATAGGTTTTTAGTAAGGAATGAATAGTTACCTCTAGTGAACCCTAACGTGATCCTTTTATAGCAATATCCACCGCCTTCCTACATCCGTAGGATCCCTCTATGCATCCAATGGTTCTCCCTTCTCCTACGTGTTCAATTCTCCATCACATCCTCAAGGGTGAATGCTTGACAGCTAGACATCACGCGCTCTACCCGTGATACTCTAGAATGTTCTGTACTCCGATAAGGTACTTCCCGGCCTGTTCTCCTTATCTAACTCCTATGCTTCAAGTGCTCCACCTGGCCTAGTTTGGTACTTACATCGCCCCTCCTTTGACCGTCATCTACAGACTCTAAATGGCGGCTCAAAGGCTTCTTCTCAATCCAAACGTAGACTTCTTACCATGGCGGGAAACCGTCATGATCCCTCTCCATCACTTAATTCATCACCTGCTTCTCACGTGCCCTTAGCCTTGCCTTATCCTTATCTTTCCTATGTGTTCATTCATTACGCATGCCCTCGTGTCCCGTGCTTCTGACGCGTACCTTTTGATTTCCCCCAGGTGTAATCATTATTCCGACGGCTATCCTTCCCCTTCCCAACGCAACTGTCTTGTTTCTACTTTTTCTTTCCAATATTACCCCTCCATCTATGTTTGTATATATACTGAATTCTTAACCTATTTCCCTCATTTGCTTTCATCTTCTCCTTTCTTCTCTTCTTGTTTCTTCTGCCTCCAACTTCCTCTACAGCATCTCGCACCATCCGGAATTCTGAAAAAGCTCGATTTCTCCTTTATTTCTCTCATCGCCGACTTCCTCAGGTTATTCTCTCTCACTTATCTTTCTTATTTTCCTAATTTTATACTAGATTTTGTTTCTCTAGATTTAGTTTCAAACTTTCTTCTTCTCGCTTTATATTCCGAATCACGGTTTACGTTCTGTTCATACCCTGAACCTACTTCATCACTCCTCTTCTCTTTTCCAAGATTCTCTCTATACACGTCGCCCCTAATCTTTCTTTCCAAAGATTTTGTTGAGTTTTTCTCCATACCCATGGCTTCTCATCAAAATCAGAAGAAGAAAGATTCGTCAAAGAAGGCGGTTGAAAGTGGCCGGAGTGATGGCGGTGTCCATCCCTCTCCTGGCTACTACCTTGATCTGCACGAGCCTAGCACCTACCCATATCGACCTGACATGGAATTATTCTGTAAGCTATACGACATCCCAGATGATGTAGAGATCTTTAATTTCAAACCTTCCTTACGTTTTGCACACCACGATTTTCGTCGGCAAGACGCCATCATAGTGACGGCCCACCAAATAGCTTTTGGCTGTCGATTTCCTTTTTCTAGCCTTGTCCGTGATGTGCTCAACTTTTACCAAGTCGCCCCTGGTCAATGTATTGGCAATTTCTGGCGGATCTTACGTGCCGTTGATAATCTCAACAGTGAGGAAACTGTTGTGTCTTTTGATGACATACGTCAATGTTACTACCTCCGAGTCTGTGAGGAGAAGTGTGGGCAACCTTATTACTACTTCGTCAAGCGACCCGGTAGGTGGTCTATTATTGAGAAACTGCCAGAAAGTGACAAGGAATGGCCTGACTTCCCTATGATTGTCTTTGGCAATTTTGGGGGAAAAGGACCCGGCATTTCTAACCCTTTAAAATACTGGCGGTTTAACCTAGGAGGTTTCTTCCTTACCTTTCCTATTTTGTTCATAAATTAACATTTATAGGATGAAAATCCTTTTGATTGTGTCTGTCTAATTCTTTTTGCTATCCCAGAGGTTCGTGGTGACGGCAAAGCCCTAAGACCCCGCCAAGACGCCCCTTGGGAACCTTTGATAGGACCTGGAGCTGACGGTTACTCCGCCATTCGTGAGCTCACTTCATCAAGGAAAGACGGTACCCCCCCTTACTAAAGATCTTGATCTAGGGGAATACGTCTTACCCGTCTGCTGTCACAAAGATTATCTCAAGGACAAGAAAGGCAGGTCTTCTACTATTCCTCCTTCTCTTCGACCAACCAAAGGGAAGGGTAAAGCTCCTGTTGCTGCTCCTACTGAGTCTGAAGGAGACTCTGATGATGGCGGAGACCACATCCCACTTCAACAGGTCCTAACCAAAAAGAGAACTCGCGAATCTCCTTCTACTGTTGTAGCACCATCCGAGAAGAAGAAGCAAAAAAGAGTAACAGCTCAACTCCCTCCTTTTTTATCTGCTCTTCGAGTTCAAAAGATTGTCAGGCATTGTAGTCGTGATCTATCTTCTTCTTCAACTGAAAGTTCTGATTTTCAGGCAGTCCAAGGTGAACCAGAGACAGTGCCGGAATCTCCTGAATCTCCCCTGGCGCGCTCAAAGCAGCCTCGTCGATCCATCCCGAAGCTGAAAAGGGCCAAAATGGTTGAAGCTCCTTCTCCTCTTCCTGGATCCCCTTCTGCTTCTTCCAGCGACTCTCTGGAAAAACCTAGACAACCAGATTTTAGTGGAATCAAGGTTTCCTTTAATCTTGATGAACTTGGTTTTGATGGTGGTCTCCTATTTGAAGATACCGGCATGGACAATCTCGCCCAACCAGGTTCAACTTCTCATCCTTCCTCTTTTCCCCTTAGGGAATTTTCCATGGCTCTCCTTGATCCAAATGAGCCCCCTATTATTGGTGCAATGCCTCCACCACTTCCTGTTGATCACGAAATTTTTGACGTTGCTACACTTGTTGCACCTATTCGTGAAGCACCTAAGCACACCTTCCATCGTACTCCTAACTACTCTTCATCTGGATCAGGTGACCAAGCCGGAGATGGCCTGCAATTCTCCCCAACCCCTGATGCTGAGATTAACCCGGCACCAGTTGCTGACCAGGCTTCTACACTTCCTGCCGGTGTTACTTCTCAAGGTCCTTCATTTTCTGAGTCTATGCCGGCCTATGATCCTGACAAGGTTGGCCCCTCTTCCCGTGGTAACATATCTGCTGACCCTCCATCCCCTCAGTCTCCAAGGCAGACTCCTGCTGTTCCCCTCCCTCGTGATCCCTCAGCTTCGGCTTTTGATAACGGAGCAACTGCTTTCTCCGCTATCTACAATTCTATTCTTCCCTCTGATCAAGCTAAAATTGATCAAATGACCTCTGATGAGGACCGGGATACAATTTTCCGGGGTCTAGCTCTCGTAAGTCTCCTTCTCCCCCCCCCCCTTTTTTTTTTTTTTTTTTACTATAACTTTCCTATTGAATTGTAGGTTAATGGTCTCGTCGTCAAGTCTTTTTCGCGTGTTTCTAGGCTGGAAAAAGAAAATGAAAGCATCGTAAAAGAGAAACACGATCTTACAGTTGATAAGAATCGACTAGTTCGCGAGAAATGGGCTCTCCAAGCCAAGATCGAGCAACTCAAGATTCAACTGAAAGAAGCATCCGCATCCCGTGATGCTGAAATTGAGAAGAACCGAAAAAGGCTTGAGGGTGAGCACCGTGAGCGCATTGCTGCCCTTGAGGGTGAACACCGTGAGCGCATTGCTGCCCTTGAGGGTGAACATCGTGAGCGCATTGCTGCCCTTGAGGATGCTCATGCCATTGAGGTAGCAAAGTGGGAGGGGAAGTATTGTGACGGCTTAGTCACGATAAATGAACTCAAAACTTTAGAAGAAAATGGCCGTCAGGAATACTTGTCCGAACTACGGGAGCAAAGGGAAACCCTCTTGAGTGATTATAAGTTAAAATACGAGGAGATGGAGGCGAAATTCAAAGAGCAGCTCGCCATGCAAGTGAAGGCTCAAGTGAAGGAAAACTTGACCGCCATTCTTGCTACCAAGAAAATGCGGATGACACCTTCATCTCCCAGTGCTTCCACCAGAGACCCCCGACCTTGAGATGTAATTGGATTGATACTCCTTCGCAATTGTAAACTTTTATTTTTAACCTGCAACTTTTGTAATTGTTATCCATTAATGCTCCCTTATGTTCTTGGTTTCTCATGTGCTAACATTAGGACACACTTCTACTGATCCCGTCGTCACGGTTCAGCAAGTGCAGCCCCATTAACACATTAGCACTATTGCTCTTCTCTCTTAGAGGCACCCCATTGTATTGTCTAAGTCAAACTCAATGGGGAAGAAATAACCATATAGAGACTTTAACATTTAGTTAACGGCTTGCCCAGCCAAGTCTACACTTATGGTATTTCTCACCAACCTTAGTTGGATTTCTACTATGCCTGACCTTTGGCCTGGTCTCAGACAATATTGATATATATAACTGGACAAATTAACAAAAATAAACTCTTATATTTTCATTGAAATTTAAACACAGCTACATACTTCCAACTTTTTTCAGCGAATCTATCTTAATAACGCCTACTGTCTTGTTGCCCTGATACATCTCTGCCCTCTAGGCATAGTACATCTTTAAATTGCTGATACTCCATGGCTTGTCAAGGGGGGTACCGTCTTGGTAAGTCAAGTAGTATGCTCCATTCGCTCCCACCTTGTCTACCACAAAAGGTCCTTCCCAGTTTGGCTCTAACTTGGCTGGAGGCGGATTCTGCTTCCTTAATACGAGATCCCCTGGAACCAGGCTTCTTGGCTTGACTTTTTTGTTGTAAGTCTTCTCTAGTTGTCGGTGGTAATTCTCCAATCTAATCTTGGCGCACTCCCGGACCTCCTCTGCTAAGACCAGCTCCCTCTCTATTATCTCATTATTCTTTCCCAGGTCAACCACCATTCTTCTAGCCGTATGCACCAACATTTCTTGTGGTATCACAGCTTCCATGCCATAAGTAAGAGAAAATGGAGTTGCCCCTGTGGATCTTCTCGGAGTCGTCCGGTAGGCCCACAATACTTCCCAAAGATTTTCGTACCACTTCTCTTTCTTATCTTCAAGTTTCTTTTTCAACACCTCCAGAATGGCCTTGTTTGACGCTTCTGCCTGCCCATTTCCTTGTGGATGAAATGGTGTTGCAAAGAGTTGCTTTATGTTATAACTTGCCAGAAATTGTTTTAATTCATCCCCACGAAATTGAGCACCGTTATCTGCCACTATAGCCCTTGGCAATCCAAACCTGCAGATGATGTTGGTCCAGATAAAGTTTTTGACCTCTTCCTCCCTGATCCTTCGTAATGGTTCTGCCTCAATCCACTTCGTAAAGTAATCTGTGGCCACTATTAGATATTCTCTTCCCTGTGACTTCTCCAGCTTTCCCACAATGTCAATTCCCCACATCGAAAAGGGCCATGGATTACTTACAAAGTGGACGTTTTCAGCTGGGGTATGTATCAATCTCCCATGAATCTGACAACCATGACACTTCTTAGCATAGTCGCAACAATCTTTGTACATACTCGGCCAGTAATGCCCATGTATCATTATCCTGTGTGCCATGGCCCGTCCCGGTGAATGACTTCCGCAACTTCCATTGTGACATTCCGCCATGACCCCTTCTCTTTGGGATGGGTGTACACATTTTAATAGCGGTCCAGCTGGCGATCTTCTATATAGGTCTTCCCCTATCATTGCATATCTTTTGGACTGTTCCAAAATGGATCTGGCTTTTGTTCTTTCTTCTGGAAGCGAACCACTCTTCAAGTAGGCTATTATTGGATCCATCCAGCTTGCTTCCAAGCTCTGTATGAGGTTGACGGTCATTCCCTCCACCTCTATCATTGGCTGAGATCTCTGCATGAACGTTATGGTTTTAGTTGAGTTTTCTTCTGTTGCTGTTGCCAGATAAGCCAAGGCATCGGCATGTCGATTTTCTCCCCTGAACAAATGCACAATTTCTACCTTTGAAAATTTAGCTACACTCTTTTTCAATGCCTCTAAGTACAAGGCCATCTTCCCAGTTAAAGCTCTATATGTTCCATTGAACTGTTCTACCACCAGCTTTGAGTCAGTGAAAACCGTCACCTCCTTCGCCTCTAACTTCAACAACACTTCCAAGCCTTTCAGTACTGCCTCGTACTCTGTCTCATTATTGGTGGCCGGAAAAGCTAAGTTTTCTGCTATCTCGATCTTGGTATCCTCTGGCGTTACCACTACTATCCCGACTGCAGACCTCCCTTTGTTTACTGACCCATCAGTGAACACCTTCCATCCCTTCACATTTTTCCAACCGTTATCTTGAATCTCTAGAGTCTCTAGTTGCTCCTCCTCTTGAATTTCTGTATCTCCCGCTGCGTCCTCCATTGGAAAATCTGCTAAGAAATCCGCCAGTACCTGGGATTTTTCCGCCCTCTTTGGTTCATACTGTATGTGATACTTACTCAGCGAAACTGCCCATTTCTCCATTCTTCCAGAACGCTCGATTTTAGGCATCACTTGATTAAGTGGAAGGTTTGAAACCACTGCGAGGCTATATGCTTCAAAATAAGGTCTCAACCTTTGCGCCGCAAAAAGTAAGGCAAGGGCATACTTTTCAACTCTTGAGTATCTCGTCTCTAGGGAAGTCATCTTTTTGCTGAGGAAGTAGACCGGGTTCTCTTTTGCAGCCTCTCTTTTAGTTAGGACTGCACTTACTGCAATGTCGGATACTGCTAAGTAGACGTAGAGTGTCTCTCCTGGTAACGGCTTTGATAGCACTGGTGGCCTGCTCAAATATTCTTTCAACTTTTGAAAAGCCTCTTCGCATTCATCGTTCCAGGCAAAAGATAAATTCTTTTTTAAGAGCTTCAGAATTGGCTTACACTTATCTGTGGATCTTGATATGAACCTTCCCAATGCCGTAATTCGACCAGCTAACCTCTGTACTTCTTTTTGTGTCCTTGGAGATGCCATATTTGTGAGTGCCCTAATCTGCTCCTGACTGACCTCTATCCCTCTCTTGGTAACAATGTAACCAAGGAACTTTCCCGACTGTACTCCAAACGTGCATTTTTCTGGATTGAGCTTCATGTTGAATTGACGCAATGTTTGGAAAGTTTCACCCAGGTCTTTTAGATGGTCAGTCGGTTCTTTGGATTTGACCAACATATCATCAATGTATACTTCCACCGTTTTCTTCAGTTGATTCTCGAACATCATCTCTACTAGCCTCTGATAAGTTGCACCTGCATTTTTCAAACCAAATGGCATTTTGGTGTAACATAGTGTTTTCTTACCAGCATAGAAGGCGGTTTTTTCTTGATCTGGACCATAAAGTGGGATCTGGTTGTAACCGGAATAGCCATCCATGAACGACAGTAGCCCAAAGCCTGCTGTTCTGTCTACGAGTTCATCTACCCTGGGCATGACGTATCTGTCTTTGGGGCATGCTTTGTTTAAGCTTGTGAAGTCTATGCAGATCCGAACTTTTCCATTCTTCTTTGGTACCGCTACTATGTTAGATACCCATTCCGGATATTGAACTTCTCTTGTTATTCCGGCTACCTCCATTTTCTCAATCTCCTTCTGTACTGCCTCTGCTAGTGTAGGTTTCACCATTCTCACCTTCTGTGCAATTGGTTTGAAATTTGGATCGACATTTAACTTGTGACATGCTATATCTGGATCAATCCCTGTCATATCGTTCATAGACCAAGCAAACACATCTGTATTATCTTTCAAGAATTGTAAAAGATCTTGTCTTACCTTTGGATCCAAGCTTGTTCCCATGTAGGTGATCTGTTGACCTCCTACTTCATTGAGGTTGACGGGTTCCGTTTGTTCCTCTGTCTTTATAGCTTCCCCTGACAACCCGTCAACCTCCTTCTGTCGTTGCTATGCTGAGATAGATGACGGCCCAGCACCTGTTGTGCCATGCCTCATGCTTTTTACTGTTGCTATCTTCAAATTTTTAGCCATAGCTTGATTACCTCTTATCTCATATTGCCCATCTTCAGTCGGGAATCGAATTTTTTGGTAGTAACTTGACGGAATTGTCTTCATTAAATGAATCCATTCTCTGCCCAAGATTGCATTGTATTCTGTTGGCGCGTCTATGACCACAAACCATGACATAACAGTTCTGGTGTGTGCCGTAACCGGTAAAACTATCTCTCCCACTGGCTGGACGGCTCCCCCATTGAACCCGTAGATCTCTCCAGGAGAACTTGTCAAGCTACTTCTTTCTAGCTTCATTTGATCCAAGCCTCTGGTGAATAAAACGTCTACTTCACTTCCACAATCTACTAGAACTTTCGTGACATTCCAGTTTCCAATGAGTATGGAAATGACCAATGGGTCATTATGTGGCGTGACTACTCCTTTGAGGTCTTCCTCTGAAAACCCGATAGGATCATTCTGGTGCCAGGTCTGCCATTACGCATCACTGGGATAGCTCCTACCGTTTGCAGGTCTTCTCTTATCTGCATCACTCGTCGTATCTTCCTTCTGACCTCGTTCATGGATTCTCTAGCTCCTTCCAAGATCATATTAACAGTTCCTCTGACTTGTACTTCTGCCTTGGCTTCCTCCCTGTTCTTTTCCACTATAAATTCTCTTAAATGACCTTCCGCTATCCATTTCCAGATCAAGGACTTGAATTCGTAGCAATCCCCAGTTGGGTGGTTGTAAGTCTGATGATATTCACAGAAAGGCTTTCCCCTGACTGTCCTGCATCTTACTGATGGTTCCTGAAAGTATTTTCTTCCTCTTATTCTCTTCAACATTTGTTCTAGCGACATGGTGAGTTGAGGTAGTGGTTTCGGTGGTGTCAGCTTTCTTGGCGAAGTATCTCTATCTTCCCTTCTTTCTCTTTTGTCCTGACCTCTCGATCCATCACGGTTTCTTCTGCTGCCGGAATCTCTTGGTGGTGTATCACTTCGTGAGCTAGCTTCTCCTTTCTTTCTTTTTTCTGCCACTGTGCTCACGGTAACCGATAACACCTTTGGAGCTCTCCGTGATGCTATATCTTCTAACCTGATGTACTTCTCTGTCTTCTGAAAAAGTTCATCTAGAGTCGCCATCCGGGAGGATACAATTGAGTCATATGCCGGAGATTTCTTACTTATGCCTTTCTGAAACGCTACTACCGCTGTTCTTTCGTCTACTCCGCCATCTGTTCTTAAAATCTCATTTTTGAAGTTAGTAACAAATTTCCTAAGAGACTCACCTGGGGCTTGTTCCAAATCAAACAACGATGCTATATCTGCAGCTTGCCTCTTCTGATGAATATAGTGTTTCACAAACATCTCACTTAGTTGAGCAAAGCTCGACACACTACCTGGTGATAAACTGAGATACCAGTCTGTAGCGTTGTCCTTTAAACTGCTAGGAAATAATCGACACCACATCCCATCATATTGGCTGCCCTCCCAAGCCGCCATCTTTTGTTTGAAATTGTTCAAGTGCTGCACAGGGTCAGTAGTTCCGTCATACTCATTAAACTTTGGGGGTTGAAACTTACTTGGGAATCCATGACGGTAGCACATTTCAGCTAATGGCCTCTTGCCCAATCTCTCCAGGTCTTGAGTCACCTCTATGTTTTTCCCTTTAGTCTGTGCCCTCATGTCCTCTTGGACCTTGCATATCATCTCGAAAAGTCTGGTGTACGGATCAGCTGCCGGGATCTCTTCATCGTTCAGCCCTTCCTTTCGATTCCCATCACGAGCTCTTACCCCTGATTCATCTGACCCTTCTTCTTCATTCACCCTTGGGCCTGGAATCCGTCGCCTTGTTCCTCCTTCTCCTTCTCCTGGTGTTATTCCCTCCATAAGTCGCTGACGGTTTTCATTTCGGACCACCTCATTCTCTCCTTCCTGGAGATTCTGACGTTCCATCTCTTCTATCCTTCTTAGTTGCTCCTTCAGTCTTACGTTCTCTTCCCTTAGTCTGCTTATGTCTTCTTCTCCTTCCTGGAGGGTTTGAGGATGGTCAACCTGAGGAGCTTCTCCACCAGCTACACCTCCAGGATATGTGGATGACCTAGTTTGTGTCACCATTGTTCTCTGTCTGCTTCTTTCAACCTTCTTTTCAAAACCCTAGATCTGGAAGCAGCCCTTCTTCTAGCGCCAAAATGTAAGCACTCTTCTTGATGAGCTTACTTGAGTTCTTCAACTGCTTCACCGCAAGTACCTGCAATGACCACCGGAGAATGACCGGTGGTTAAAGCTCCAACGATCAAGTCAGTAAGCGGCTAGGTTTCGAAAATAGGTTTTTAGTAAGGAATGAATAGTTACCTCTAGTGAACCCTAACGTGATCCTTTTATAGCAATATCCACCGCCTTCCTACATCCGTAGGATCCCTCTATGCATCCAATGGTTCTCCCTTCTCCTACGTGTTCAATTCTCCATCACATCCTCAAGGGTGAATGCTTGACAGCTAGACATCACGCGCTCTACCCGTGATACTCTAGAATGTTCTGTACTCCGATAAGGTACTTCCCGGCCTGTTCTCCTTATCTAACTCCTATGCTTCAAGTGCTCCACCTGGCCTAGTTTGGTACTTACAACTACCATATATACACAAAACATCCTCATTGTGAAATTATGATTATGCTATTGAATCAATTAACCTGTAGAAATTGTACTTTATTTGTTCTTGTGGATTCAAGAACCAGAAATCCTTGACTTTCAAGGTTTATTTACTTGTCGATTACATTGTTGATTCACGACAATTGCTATTCCCTACTAGAAGTTCACCCAAGACATTCTCAAACTCAGTTAGTACAAAAAATGATAAACACTGCAGCACCAAAGAAGTTATGCATGTAATATATCGATTTAATTAAGCATGTTCATGAATTATTGCATTGACATTCAATACTTTATCTGTTTATTTGTTTTCATCGGGATCTAGTTCTTCACTTTCTGCATGAACCCCTTGCATTATCCAACTTCCATCCATCATTTTGTATGATCCATTGGCTTGTTGAACCATTCCCATATTTTCAGGTAACCACCATTTTGCTGGAATGAGATATTCTGGCCTCAATCCATCAAGGTATTTGTTCACAAGAGAAGGATCACGACGACCTGCCAAGTCAAAACCTTCGTCAGCCACGCCTCCTTCTATTCCTAATCCTTCATCGGCTGCTAGTTGAGTCCCGTTTGTTCCTGCAATTCCATGAAGATAGGCCTCCAGATCGTGGGCACCTACTAAACTGAAGGGAGCTTGTAAGCATGGAGACTGTGAACTGTCAATGTAAAATCTTTGACCTACATGGGTGTAACAAATAATAGCTGGTGGGACCTTTGGAACAATGTCCAATTTGTTAACAATACGCAGTATACGCAGAATTGGTTGACTGGCCGGTGCCGCATGAAAATTGTCCATTATGTCAACATTAGTCGCAACTCCCATAGCGTCAAGACATTGTTTCCAAGTGTCATCACCTGTACGAGGGCAGGCATAGGGGAATGAGGTTACAGGGATATTAGGTCTGACTATATTATTGGCACGGATGTCGGCTGCATTCATTGCGGCAAGGGATGCACCCATACTGTGCCCACATATGGTTACACTTACTTCTTCTTTGTTGTACATTTCTGCCAGTCTCTTTACCTCCTGGTTGACCTGCATATTAGGCCACTCAATTTAATTGTAAGGAAAGTGATCAAAACTCTATAAATATGATTTTTTTTTGTAAATTTGGTTGCAATTAAAATGATAAAAAAAAAAAAAAAAAAAAAAATGTTACCTGATCCCTGCAATTGATTTTGTTATATTTAGAATTAGGATCGGCAGTCATGTAGATCGAATAAAACCCTTGGTGGATCATTGGATTCTTCTCAGTTTTAAGAATTTCATTACCATTCACCATGGTAAATGTAAAATCATCTACCCATTCCAAGGGTGTAAGAGTTCCCCTCCAACATACAACAATATCCCTTCTACCCAACAATGCCTTCCCTTGATCTGTTGCTACTGCAACATACCCAAACCAATTAGAATCTTTATAGCATGCTGTGTTTGACATAGAATGCTGCATAAATGCAGCTGGCAATTGTAAACTAGATGTTGCATAAAAATATTTAGTAACTGTGTACTGCTTTAGTGGATGGTTGTTCTTCAATAAACCAACCCCCTCCAATAATTCTGCCTGTGAAAATCGACTCCCACCAGCATACTCTGACGTTTTTTCCCTTACAAAAGCATCGTAGGTTACTTCAACCAGCTCTCCATAGTGAATCAGGTATTGTCTCATATCGTTGTCTAGAGGGCTTAAGAGACCGTTCCAATGGTTGAAGCCACTGAGTTCCTTCCATCTTTTTGGTATGTTTCCTATAGGCATACTTGTGGAATTGAAAGGGAATTTTGTGATTTGTTCGCTTTGGATTTGAAATATTCACAGATGTTTATTCATGTAAAATCCATGAATTTTGTACATCAGCAAAGCAAACTCCATATGCATGCATATATCATGTGAAGTTTCCGACTAGCTGGGGATCTCAATATATCATTGAAGTATCATGCAAGTAATGTTGTAGCTAGTAATAGTTTCGACGTAGTTGATTAGTCTTGTGCTAATTATTAATTTTCTCCTCGACTTAGACATATATAGTTGATTATTAGCTAGTCACCTGATTAATTCTTTGAAATTCTTTGAAAATGCGATCGTTTTATTCCAAATAGATTACTAATACTACCATATGCCCACATGTTCCCAAACTTAACTATGTTAGTTTAATTGGTAACTTGTAGAGTTGCACCCCACCCATAGTCCCAAACTTAACCATGATGTGGTTTCGTGTGGGAAACTGTCTTGACGAGGGAGTTTGCTGTTATCAAAATAATTGGAAGAATACTTATGTTTCTGTACTTAATGATTTAATTTACTACGATGTTGGCCTGCTTTATTTCCCCGATCTATACCATCTGTTTCTGATATCTCTCTACCTATATATACATACAAGTATGTCTGGCCTGTTCACTACTTGTATCTTAATGCAGTGGCTTTTACATACATGAAGAACTGTAACGCGTCCAAAAGATCCATATAAGAAGCATAGATCAACTGCCTATTGGGCTGCTGTAGATACAGAAGTAGTCCCATTCACTTAATGTATCTTTTTACAGAGGCTTTTACATACATATATGCACCAATGGCTTACAAGTTACATAACGAAGAGCGATATAAACTTTTTTTCCGATATAAGAACTAAGAAGCATCTAAAATATTGGTGGTATGTAATGAAAACAGTAACATCTCTGTTTTTATTGTATGTGTTAGTTGAACATCTTGACCTTCCTGTCGTAACTGTTATGGCCTTCCTCAGTGACCTGGTTCATGTTATGTCTACCAACAACTAAACCTACTCAGCAGTTCCTTTCCTGCGGTTGACTGACGATATACTTGAACCTTGATGCATAGTCGTTACACACAATGCAGTGGTTTTGAGAGCTCTGCACATAAAATTTGTCATGTGTCTCACATTGTCACTAGCAAATGCACTGAGACGCATATAATGGACTTGGGGTCCTTGTTGGGCTGGTCTATCTTTACCTGGTCCTTTGTGTTCCAAGAACTGCCCACAATCTTTGGATTAGGGTTGGCCCGTTTGCAACAATCTAATAGCTTCTGCAATGGCAATACACTTGATTATAAAAGGGTAGAGAAATTTAGGGTTTTTTGATAGATCTCATCTTCTCTGTCATTCATATAGGTGTTTAGGGTTTTTCTTGCCATCTTCTCTGTCATTCATATAGGTGTTTAGGGTTTTTCTTCCCATCTTCTCTGTCATTGATATCTTCTTATTTTAAGCCTGTGGAATACCATGAAAGAAGCTTTTAATGTTAGGCATCCGAAGATGAAAGTATATATCTCCAGATGCATGGTATGGATAATTTTGTTTTATAGTTAACTCAAGCTTATGTTAAATCATTATATGCTTGGAAATATCTTTTGTTATATATATATTTTCAGTCGGTTTCGATATGATATCAAACATTTCATTCTCACTTTGCAGGAATTTTTTGACTTATAATGATTTGTTCTCTCAGATTAGAATTCAGCATGTTGGGTAATAAATTTTTATTTGTATTTCATTAAGAATCAATATATATATAATACTTTGAATATTTTACTGCAAGATTAATTTTGTAAATGGAGTAGTGAGATAACAAGTCCTGAAACTTTTTGCCATTTGTTATATTTTTCAGTCTGTATGCAGTTTCCTTGCTTGTGGTGTTATGTGGGAGATCTGTCCAATTTTTTTGCCCTCGCAATTTAGTCTTATTTGGATCCAAGACGAAATGCAAATTGTGGATATTGCAGTGTTTACAGTAAGGACGTTGTCTTTTGTTGAATGATTGGCGCTGCGGTGGATTTCCTCTAGCTTGAAGTGCTGCAGATTCTGTGGAGATGGCTGGAGGCATACTAATGAATTGTTGGGCCTCCTCTTGTTTAACAAGATTGAAAATTTTCTGAGCTGATGGAAGGGGTTCAATGAGCAATATCTGACTTCGAATGCTAGAGAATCGATCATGGAGCCCTTGTAAAAATTCCATAGCACGTTCATGGCGCTCAATGAGAACCTTTTGCTAGCACTACAAATAAATGCTTCAGAGGAGACAAGAGAGTCATATTCATCCCATAGAGATTTGAGACGTGTGAAATAATTGGTAACAGTCATATCGACTTGTTTGAGATTGGTGATTGCAGTTTTGAGATGATATAACTATGGAGCATTGGATTGGGAGAACCGTACCTTGAGATCAATCCTTATTGTTCGTGCAGAATCAACATACATTAAACTGGAACGCAGATTTGGATGGACAGAGTGGATAATCCAGCTGCTAACAAGATCGTCGCATCGCTTCCAACAGTTCAAGAGTGGCAAATCAGATGAAGGCGGCGGAGTGCTTCCATCAACAAATCCTAGTTTTTCTTTTGCATTAAGAGCCTTGGTTATGTCGCAACTCTAAGTGAGGTGAGACAAGAGATGCAATAGGATTATCGGAAGGATGAATGAGATATGGGTCAAGGATTCGATGATTTGAGGATTGCAAAGGATTGGTTTGAGAAGTCTGCAAAAGAGTTTGAGAATTCTGCTCAGATGTTGTTTGATTTGTTGTTGGAGTAGTCTCGATTTCAACCATTATTACTGTTTTGGAAGAGAGGAAAGAATGAGAATTAGGTGAGTTTCTTTAATGGATCTTACTGGATTCCTGATACCATAATAGATTTGTAAAATAGAGATTACAAAGAATGAAAGATTGAGTTCTTATTTCGGTAGTATATATAAACAAAAATTCATAAACCCTAAACTACATTCCTAACTAGTAGGAGGTAAGATTTACAACAACTTAACAACACTTCTATCTACAAAACTGAGTTGTATCTTGACATAGAGTTGAATTCCTCAAGACTCGGACAACCTACAACAGATGTGAAACTTAATAGCTTGGATGACTGTGATCAGTTTTACCAAAGGTAGGTAAAAATATGAAAACATCCTGTCCTAGGAAGTAGGAATCACTATTGCAATGTAACTAACATATCGCGTTTTGTACCTCTGTGTTCTTTATAGGAGTTCTCAAAGTTCACGCGTTTCATTTGATAATCTGAGATTATTGAATGTAGTTCATGGAATTGGCAAAGATTACTTGGAGGCTGGCCAACTCCAGTGCTGTGAGAAATGGGCCATCACTATGGCACTACTGTCAGTACAATCCAAAACTTTTTCAAGAGCTCTCGTTATATTGAATGCCCAAGGTATTTCAACAAAACACTGATATAGCATTTTCCTTGTAGTGATCCAAGTTTTGTAGACCTTAAAGCAGAGGAAATAAGGACATTCCTTATCGAAACAGAAAACAAATTTTAACACTAGAATAAGCTTATAAGCCATATCTGACATAGCCAGAGTGAATCTTAATAATATGATAGATAATCAACGAGCTTTGAAGAAATCTAATGTTTTGTCCTATAGCAAGCAAACTTTCGTAGTTTACTTCCGTTACCTTTGTTACATGACACCACCCTGATATCAAATGTTGCAGCTATAAATAATATTGCAGCCATGAACATGTCTTGAAGCTTTTGTTGTCAAAGCTCAATTGGTACAAAACTACAAAACCACCCTGTGTGCTAAATCTTGATATGCATACTGATTTTGTTAATAATGCATTTTCACTTCCAGAGGAATGTTTCGGTATGATGATCTGTCCTCTCAACATCGTCAGAAGTTATTCAGCTGTGGTTAACACTGGAGTGGAAGTAGATAGAGTAGAAACTCAGCGTGGATTGTGGAAGTAGATGGAGCTTGTATGTACACTATCAGTCCAATGCTTGTATATATGTTTCTAGTCTCACAAGTATTCAAACTTTGAAGCATTTACTAATGTCCAATGAATCAAGCAATTTCAATGGAACAAACAATGATCTTTGATTTTTCTTTTAACTGCTTAATGGACAAACGCTACTACAATACATGTACAAAGTGGTAATATAAAAGAAACCATCAACTGAAGGAAATGAAGAATAACATACGCTGATACGCTTTATTTTATTCGGACTAGCACTTTATACTACTGTACTGAATAAGTTGATAGCATTGTGGAATAACTCTTTTTGACTTGCAGATTGCAGAAGCTTGCAAGACTTCGCATCCTTGATTGAGTGATACAAGATTGATGATCTTAAGCCACTTCACAATACATTGAAAAACATCTTAGTAGTACTTCTACAATGTAGGGAGAGTAAGCAGCGCTGAGGAACTCTGTTTTGTATCCTGAAGTGTCTCTCACTTGGGAGAGGAAAAGGTTCATGCTTTTGATCTTTTCTTTACATGCAAAGTTTGAAGTGTGCTGTAGAGGTTTTTCACTTGGGTGAGAAAATTGCACTGGTATGCTCTTCTATATCTGACAGGATCAAAGTCCGCCACATGTGCTAATAAACATACTTGATTCCCCTGAACTGTTGCAAACAAAATCTTCTGCTCTGCTCGATAGAAACCTAGAATGAAAACCCCCCACCTTCAGCGTGCAATCAAGTGTCTGAACTCTTCCACCATTATCCACGACATCCATTTTAAGCAGACTAATGGACAATCAAAGTTCATCTCAACACTAATATACTGGAAATATTTTGTTTTATGTATGCCACACAACTTGTGAGTTTATCTACAACCACCCTTCTCCAAGCTCAAATCATGATCGTCAACCTTCTCAAGCTGGGTGTTGCATCGGTCTTTTAAGATCTTGGAGAAATCTCCTCTAGTCTTCTCTAGCTATTTACTGATTAAAAAATAGACTGCATTAGAACATGTTTTTATTTAGTTGGTGTGTGAATCCAGAAGGGAATAGTTACCAGAAAGACATCGAGATAGATGACAGACAGACAAGAAAGGGTGAACATAAGTCAGGCGATCGCAGGCAGGCTTTTTTTGGATTATGTTTCAGATTGTAAAGAAGGTTTATTTTTTATCAAACTGTCTTTAATATTCCAATTGTACCAATTACTGCAGTTGCATGCTTGAAAGCAAGGGGTTAATGGCTGGCAGGACGACATTGGCAGTGGTGGAAGTGACAACATCACTTGAAATAGAATTCTGACATGTAGTGGACAGAATTTATAAAGAAGGTTTTGATATTGTTGTTATAAAGTGTGTCAGGAAAGAATTACTTGTAAGTTAAATTGAGCCCCGCGCAAAAATTTTGACAGGATGGATACCCTCATACTCAGATATATACATTTGTGTGCAAAACTGGCAGCTAACATAAATCGTCATGTGCAATTCATTGCCCTGGACTACTGTAAACTGCACTCTGGGATATGAATGCTCGCCTTCTGTAATACCCCGTATTTTCATATATATGATTATTGCGTATTTGATGTGTGTATTTGACTGAATTTATAAAGAAGGTTTGATATTGTTGTTATAAAGTATGTCAGGAAAGAATTACTTGTAAGTTAAATTGAGCCCCACGCAAAAAATTTGACAGGATGGATACACTCGTGTTCAGATACATTTGTGTGCAAAACTGGCAACTAACGTAAATCGCCATGTGTAATTCATTGCCCTGGACTACTGTAAACTGCACTCTGGGATATGAATGCTCGTCTTCTGTAATACCCCGTATTATCATATATATGATTATTGTGTATTTAATGTGTGTATGTATTTGAACTCTGTTGCCCACGCTTTCAATCCTTTCTTTTACACATGTTCTAATTTACACCTGAATCAATTAGAAAATTGCACTGGTATGGTCTTCTATATCTGACAGGATCGGAGTCCTCCGTTTGTGCTGAGAAGCATATTCATTTCCACTGAACTGTTACAAACAAAAATCTTCTGCTCGACTTGAAGACTTGAAGTGTCTGAATTCTTCCGCCTTCATCTAGGAACGTTCCATTTTAAGCTGACTAATGGACTGAAACCGGCACTCGGTTGTTTGACATTAATTTTGTGACATTGGATGTCCATGGTTATCTCGCCTTGAGTTCATTGTTAGGAAAACCTCGTTGTACGCGCGTCATCCCGAGTCTTTGTCTTCGCGTCAAGTGTATCAAAAGTCTGTTTTTGGGTTTAGGACGTACGTACCTAGTTAGGGCGTACGTACGTCATGTTAGGCAGCAAACATGTTTTGGTCAGGACGTACGTACCTAGTTAGGGCGTTCGTACGTCCAAGCAGGCAGTGAACTTTTACAGTGTGGGGACGTACGAACGTTGTTTCGATGTACGTACGTCCAATGTGGATTTCAGCAATTCCAGCCCATTTTGTGTGTGTTCTAACCCTAAGTATTAATAGGGTTTCTCTACCAAAGAACAAGTTAGTTCTTTGGCCGTCCAATTGGAGTCTTATTCTTGGAGTTTGTTTAGGTTTTGGTTTTAGGTTGTTTTTGGTGATTGAACTAATCTTCTTCTTCCCCATTCATCTTCTTCTTCATTATTGAATAGTGATTTAGTTTCGAGTCTTCTTGTGTGTTCATCAAGAAGTCGAGTGTCTTGTGCGTACATCAAGGTACTCTGGTGAAGTCAAGGTGTTAGAGATAACCAGGAGTGTCAACTCGCAGTGATTGCAGGTAGTTGATAGGTTTGTAAATCTCTTTTCATCTAGTGGATTTATTTGTTGTCGTGAGGACAACCGTGGACGTTTCCCATATTGGGTTTTACCACGTTAAAAATATCGTGTGTTATTTACTTTCTGTTTATTGTTTTATTCTTGTTTGGTTTACTATTGTTATATTGCACATATATTGGGTTTGCAATTGGTATCAGTCGCAGGGCGCTTGTTAAGGAGCGTAAAGGCTCACGCGTAGATCCTTAGTGCAATTTTAATGGATTCTGATAAATTTGGAACACTAATTTGTCCTCCTAAATTTGATGGAACTAATTTTCCCTATTGGAAAGTTCGTATGGCTGCGTATTTGCAGGCTATGAGTGAGGATGTGTGGATCGCTGTGGAAGATGGTTGGTCACCACCGAGAGTTACTACAGGTAGTACAGATGAGGTTGTTACAATTGTAAAGCCACGAAACACATGGAGTGTGGAAGACAAAGTTGCTTCTACTAACAACCAAAGAGGGCTTAATGCTATATTTATTGCTTTGGATGCTAGTGAATTTCGGAGAGTTCATGGTTGTATAACATCCAAAGACGCTTGAGATAGGTTGGTAAGAACTCATGAGGGTGACATTGCTGTCAAAGAGAGTAAGCTTGAACTTCTTATTACTCAATTTGAAACTATGAAAATGGATAATAATGAATCTTTTGATGAATTCTTTATTCGTTTGCAGGATATTATCAACACTAGTGCATCTTTAGGTTTAGTGTACACCGATACTCAAATAGTACGTAAAGTTCTTCGGTCTTTGCCATCTAGATTCCGTTCTAGGAAAGATGTCATTCAAGAAAGCAATGACTTAAAGACCATGTCCATAGAGACCTTAGCAGGGAAATTGAGAACTTATGAACTTGAGGTTCAACTTGAGCAACCTCAAAATAAATCCTTTGCTTTTAAAGTTGGATCTTTTGAGGATGTGCAAGATGAAAAAATTAATCATGATAAGTCTCTTGACACTAACCAACATCTAAGTATCATTTATCGTTATCTCAAACATATTTTTAAGACTATGAAATATAATGGTTTGACTAACCATGGTTTTGACGAATGTAAGCTTCCCAAGAAATTTGGTGCACAAGGGATAGAACAACAAAAAATCAAGTTATCTACCACTTGGGAGGAAGATGAAAGCGATGATGATGATGATGTAGCGGAAGACCATGCTACACATTGTGTTGCCTATGGAGCATCTTTGAATGAGAATGTGGATTGTCAGGTAACCGATATTGTCGATCATGAATTCGATGATTCTATTTTGGTAAGTCCTGGTGAGTTAAGGGAATTACATATTTCATCTGTTAAACAATGTCAATCCTTGCGTAAGACTAATCAGATTTTAAATGATATGGTTGAGTCTCTTGTAAAAGAGAAATCTGTAATTGCAGGTGATATGAATGCCTTATCTGAGGAGTTTTCCCAAGAAAAACTAGATTTCCAATCTCGAATTAATTCTTTGGAAATATCCAATCATGAGATAAAAGATAAGTATCGTACTTTGTTGGTTGAGCATGAAGCTGTGAAAAAGGATTTATTGGCTTCTACTAAGCGATTGCAAGGGTTTGGGAAAGCTTCGATTGATCTAGACATCCTTCTTCAGATAAGACTGGTTTAGGATATGATTATGTTGGAGCTTCTTCCAGTTGTGTTCCTCTTCCTCCTACTACTTCTTTTGTGAGGCCATCATTGCCTCCTTTGTTACCAAATCCTCATATTCCTACTCCGCCTCCACCTACCAAGGCTTTTAAATCTAAGCCAAATGTGATGACCAAGAACAAGACAAGTCCTAAACATCGACATTTTAAGTGTTTTACTTGTGGTCGGTTAGGTCATACTTCCGCTTTCTGTTGGGATAACAATTCCATGGTTCCATATTCTTCTTCTTATGGTAATAATTATTGGAACTCACATTGTTCTTTTCCTGTACAGGCTCATCATTTCTCTTGGCCTCCTTTTATGCGAAGAAGTGGCCCTAAAAAACCACAACACTTCAACAATAGAAAGAAGGTTATGCAAAAGGTCACCAAACCACCTCACATATGGGATAGAAGCATCGATGCTGCCAAATGTAGTCTAGAGAATGAGAGGTTAAGGATTGGAAAGTCTACTATCAGGGATAATATTCAAAAATCCTCCATATCTGGGTCCAACTTGCAGAATATCTCTCAAGTATGGGTACGAAAGGATGACTTGAACGTTCTTTTTTGACTTCTTAAAGTCAGATTGAATATCATCTTCGTATTTTTATTTTTTTTGTTTGTTTTCTAGCCTTGTGTTATTTTAATTGCATATTTTTCTAACCATATAGGCTATTTGTTTGGTGTGTTTTGTCTTTCTGTTTATGCATGCTTTGTTTGTTTGGGTTGAATATCATGCTCCTTTAAAAAAAAAAAAATAAATAAAAAAAAAAAATAAAAAATTTACTTTGTTATGGGTGTTTGGGATACACATACTTTGTATTTGTGGTTAGATTGGTCTATTACTTTCAATCATTCTTGTATGCTTAGTACTCATGAATATAACTTTTTTATTACACTTAGGATACGCTTGTGCTCTCATGTTTAGATTTTAGACCAATGTTCATCTAGTTGTGTCTCATGCATATATCCTTGCTTGATTACACTATGCACGGCTAGGTGACACTTTGAGAGTTTGTTGGCATATCTTTTTTCATCCTTTGAACATGATGAACTTCTAGGATAATCATTAGTTGGAAATATACGTATGCATGCCTTCTTATGTAGTATGAAGGCGGTGTGGTAGTGGTCAACAATTCACAAAATCTCCAGCTTTTTGATCTTCTTGAGAGAGAAATCATTTGGTATATTTTCCCGTTGGGGCCGTGAGGGTCATGCAATGACGGATGCACTCAAGAGATGTTAGTTCTTGTGTTGCACGTTACCATGATGTTGCACTACTTTATGTGTGTTTTTAAAGGGGAAATAATTTGAAAAGATGTAGGCTACACTCTACCACATGTTGCAAAAGATGAAGGTAAAAATTCCTTTCACATGTTAATTTATGCACAATAAAAAAAAAAAAAAACAGGTTATAAGTGCATTTCCCCGTGTCTGTTTAGGCGTTTGTGAAGTGAAATCCTTCTAATGGTGAATACTAGTTGTTTTGAGTGTTCTTATGGTTTGTTAGTGAGGTGTGAATATGACTCTCTTTGTGTTTTCTTTAGCTTTCCCACACACCAAGGATGTTTGTATGATGCATTTCTAGTAGATGTTTGGTTTCATATCTTAATCTTTGATTGGTGCGTACTTTGTTTAATGAAACCAAGTTTATTCATCTTTACTAAGTATCTTGTTTTAACTGAGCGTGCATATACTCTCTTCTACCCTTGTATGCATGGTTCTTTGTGTGTTTCAAATATCCTTATTTGGTTTGTTTGTTCTAGGTGCATCTTTCTCTTATGCATTGCATTTAGGTGGAGCTTTTGTTTAGGGGGAGAATTCTTTGTATTGACATCGTGTTAACAAGTGTTTATTTTATTGCTTCCGTTGCATATCATTTTTGTTGTTAACATGATTGTTCTCTTTCTTTTCTTCTTTAATCTTATTTGTTATGGTTTGGTATTTTTCTTTTCTCTTTCTTTTGTTACCTTGCTTCATTTGTGACAAAAAGGGGGAGATTTATGACTCAAATACTAACACCTCCTTCTTCTTTGTTAGTGTATTTTTGGGTCATGTTTCAGGTATACTACATGTATGGGGGAGTGAACATGTATGGGGGAGTGAAAGTGATGATGATCACAAAATACATGTACAGTTTTGGGTAAGCTCGAGTATTAAACTTTGGAGCTCATGAAGTATGGGGGAGTTGTTCGAGGAACTTCCGTTGGCTCTTTGATTGTTTCAGAATTTCTTGTTGCTTCCGTTCGGTCTCTGATGGTTAAGGCATCTTACTCAAGCTGGATATCATGTGTCGGTGACTCGGTATGTATTCTACTATGAGTGTTTTTGTAGGCATGTTTTATAAATGCCATGGTTTGGGTTTGTAAGCACATTTTATAAGTGCTATTAGAGTCATAGGTTTTTGTAACAAAATCAATGTCAAAGGGGGAGATTGAAACCGGCACTCGGTTGTTTGACATTAATTTTGTGACATTGGATGTCCATGGTTATCTCGCCTTGAGTTCATTGTTAGGAAAACCTCGTTGTACGCGCGTCATCCCGAGTCTTTGTCTTCGCGTCAAGTGTATCAAAAGTCTGTTTTTGGGTTTAGGACGTACGTACCTAGTTAGGGCGTACGTACGTCATGTTAGGCAGCAAACATGTTTTGGTCAGGACGTACGTACCTAGTTAGGGCGTTCGTACGTCCAAGCAGGCAGCGAACTTTTACAGTGTGGGGACGTACGAACGTTGTTTCGACGTACGTACGTCCAATGTGGATTTCAGCAATTCCGGCCCATTTTGTGTGTGTTCTAACCCTAAGTATAAATAGGGTTTCTCTACCAAAGAACAAGTTAGTTCTTTGGCCGTCCAATTGGAGTCTTATTCTTGGAGTTTGTTTAGGTTTTGGTTTTAGGTTGTTTTTGGTGATTGAACTCATCTTCTTCTTCCCCATTCATCTTCTTCTTCATTATTGAATAGTGATTTAGCTTCGAGTCTTCTTGTGTGTTCATCAAGAAGTCGAGTGTCTTGTGCGTACATCAAGGTACTCTGGTGAAGTCAAGGTGTTAGAGATAACCAGGAGTGTCAACTCGCAGTGATTGCAGGTAGTTGATAGGTTTGTAAATCTCTTTTCATCTAGTGGATTTATTTGTTGTCGTGAGGACAACCGTGGACGTTTCCCATATTGGGTTTTACCACATTAAAAATATCGTGTGTTATTTACTTTCTGTTTATTGTTTTATTCTTGTTTGGTTTACTATTGTTATATTGCACATATATTGGGTTTGCATGGACAATCAAAGTTCATATTAAATCACTAATGTAACAGAAATCATTTGCTTACCATTTTTTTTTCTTTTGTGTTTGCAACACAACTTGTAAGTTATCTATCTCCAACCACCCTTCTCCAACTTGTGTTTAGACTACAATCATGCTCGGCAAGTCGGCAACCTTCTCAACCTGGGTGTAGATCCAGCGTTGAGATGAACCATATAATAAAGAGTCCGTGATCCAACCATAGCCCAGATCCAACTAAACTTGTGTACATTTTTAGGGTTACAACCATAGGTGAAAATATCGTTCATGCCGGGCGGATATTCGCGATATTTTCCGTTTTTTCAGAGATCGGCACGGTACGGCATACGGAATATATTCGGATATTAAAACACCCCATGCCGGTCGGCATAAATCGGATATTCGCGGCATAAATCGGCAAAAACCGATATTTATCGAAATTTATGAAATTTTCGATTTTAAAATTAACACATTTATTTTTAATCCCCCCGAACTAGAATTTTCGATGAGATTATCAAAAAAAGGTCCAAAAGGCACTAGATGATGCACCGATGGATTGGATCGTTAACGAAGATGAACTTGATCTTGAACTGGATTAAGCACCTCGGATCCCAAATGCGGAAATTGCTGCGAGGCACCGATGGATTGGATCGTTAACGAAGATGAAAGCAAAACATGCAAGAAGGGTGGCAGAAATTGACAAAGATTTAGTTGACCTGACTGAATTGTATCCCGCCGACGATAAAGATGATGCACCGATGGATTGGATCGTTAACGAAGATGAACTTGATCTTGAACTGGATCAAGCACCTCAGATCCCAAACGCGGAAATTGCTGCGAGGCTTAATGACAAGTGGGATCCGAGGTGCTTGATCCAGTTCAAGATCAAGTTCATCTTCGTTAACGATCCAATCCATCGGTTCACCTACGAGTAAAACTATCTTGTGTAATAGTTCCGTCTTAGCTTCCTTGTATGATTTGTCGTGTGTTTAATTTGTAATGTATGTTTTTCTTTTAATTATAAGTTTATATATCGAAATCAGGAAAAAAACACGAAAAGTGCAGAAAACCTCCCAATTTGCCGAATTTTTCGCGAATATTCGCGAATATCCGCGATAAATTCCGGTTTTTTGAATTTGCCAAACCTCAAAAATCCGACACATGAGGTCGGATATCCGCGATATTTTCCGTTTTTTTGAGGATCGGATATCCGCCCCTTAATGATATTTTCACCTATGGTTACAACTACGTAGCATTTGTTTCCAGTATAAAAAGTGTAGCTAGGGCTTAAGGTGTTCATAAGAGTTTGATGATTGTAGTGTTTCTTAGCAAAATTATAATGGCGGGGGGAAATGAAAAAGAAGAAGAAGAAAAAGAAGAAGAAAGAAGATACTTTTGTTAAGAGACATAGCTCTAAAGTACTTCGTTTATTTCTCTTGCACACACTGGTATGATAAGAAGTAGTTTTCTTTGTCAAGATTTCAGTTTGCTGTTTGTTTCTGCACTTGTTATCGTAAAAGTATGTTTCACTATTTCTATGATTTTTGTTTCACAGGATTTCTTTCCTTTTTAATTTATTCTTATAATGATCTTTCCTCTCGAATACGGTAAATGACATTCTATAAACTCTTAGTTGATTTTTTTTTACCAGCAGTGTATCATACATAATTACTTTTCAATTCTCTCTATTCTAGCTTATGGAACCCTCTGTAGAGCTTGGCCGCGGGGACTCTGTAACCAAGCTTCATTGTGATATGTCTGACGACTCCGTTACCAAACTTCATTGTAATATCTGACGTGCACGGTATGCTTAAGTTCTTAACTATTTATAACAGCATAGTCTGCTTCTCACTCTTCTTAATATAATTAAGGTATCAAAGCTGTATAACATGGTGATCAATATATTGTCATGTGTATGTTAGTTGTCATGGGGTAGCTGTTCAGCGTCTGGATACAGTTTTTAGAGAGATCACCAATGTAAAGAATCTAGAATTATCTGCTTCTATGGCGGAGGTAATGCAATGGTTATGTATCTAATAATTGCTTAATTCATTTAGACCATGTGTGACAAACATATTTTTATTTTTCTTGTCAATCCAAATGCCTATTGAAACTACTGTTATCTTATCTTCCTAGCCTCTTATCATTTCTGGTATCTTGGCCTATTTGCTTACCTTTTCTAACATAGTTCATTTGAGTTACATCTCAAGAAAGGGTAAACACCATGGCAAGCAGTTGATAGACATGCTCTATAACTATAAGATCATTTGATGCAACAGAATTAAATACATGAATCTGAATCATAGTAACGCATAATGTTAAGGAGCTTGATCTCTTCATTTTAGTTTACTGATCTTGATCAACACACTAGATTTTTATTTTCTTGATTACTCGGCATTTCTCTATCTTTATCTTTGTACGTCTTGTTGATGTTTTAATCTCTCATTTTCATTTCTGCAGTATTGTTTCGTTATGATGACCTGTCCTCTCAAGAAAGCCAGCAGTACGGTTATTATGATGTCATTAACATTGGAGTTTTAAGTTAAATTGAGCTGGAGACAAATTTGCATTCGAGTTGCTTGTATAAACAAATAAAAACTTTGTTATTCTTCTCCTAACTTAATGAAAAGAGTTTATTTATCAAATTAAACTTATTTTAACGAAGTTCAAATTCAGTAGCTTGCTTTTTGTCAAGGAAGATGGTGAATTGTTTTTCATATATTTCCAGAGCTACCTTTTCATGCTTGTTATATTACTGTACTAAATATTAAAATTAATCACCCTTAGCCGAGAAAAATGAAGAAGAGAAGCAATAATAAAAAGTTGGACAAATAAAGAACCAACTTCAACCCAAAAATTTGATTATTGATCAAATTGCATGCAGTCCATTTTTCATGCAACTCTGCATTCTTTTTCTCCTGTAGACTTTGCAAAAACATCTTAGTATGCTTCTATTTCAAATACATATGGTAGGTAGTAAGAGTATTCCTTTAGCTTTGTTTGATAGCCTAAAAAGTGTATGATTTTGCAATGGATGTTTTGTAGGCAGTAAAAGTCTGCCCCCCTTACCCATCTACCCCTTTAATTTACGTATGAAAACTTATATCAACAACCAAGTGAACCAACTGTTGACGTGTTTCGAACCCACAACCTTTCCTTTTTGTGAGAGGAGTGCTACCATTGAGCCACTATTAAGTTTCATATCTGTTGCAGGCCGAGTATTGAGGAATTCAACTCTACTTCAAGATACAACTCAGTTTTGTAGATAGAAGTGAGTTGTTAAGTTGTTGTAAATCTTATCTCCTATTAGTTAGTTAGGAATGTAGTTTAGGAGGTAAGATTTACAACAATTTAACAACTTGGACTTCTATCTACAAAACTGAGTTGTATCTTGACGTAGAGTTGAATTCCTCAATACTCGGACAACCTGCAACAGATAGAAACTTAATAGTCACATGTTGAAATTTTAGAAGTTAAAATAAAAAAATTACTTAGCAAAGGACCAGGCCACAAGGGGAGTTGCAACCGAACAAAGAGGAAGAGTAGAAATTAGACGAAGTAGTTGCTAGGTTTAAGAAAATTACGGTTTTGGGCTTTGATATGGATTAGTTCATGGCCAGTACTACACATCCTACTCAAATTTAGGTAAGTAAATCATATCTTCTAGAAATTTTGTCTTATAAATATAAAATTTTATATACATATATTTAAATTAAAATATTAATTAATTATTAACAACTGCGAAAAAAGCATGCCAAATCCCCAAATGGCATGCCGATTTTGCCAGGAACCCTACCCAAGTCATTTGATCCCTTAGTTCAAAATCTTGAAATTAACAATCTCGACCAGCCTTAAATCAGAGATCTCGTTGATTTCTCGTCGAGATCTTAACAGTTCTCAATGTTTTTGTTGAGATAATTAAAATTTTTCAGGTGAATCTCAAGTTCTCAACCTACATTTATATTCGATTATAAACTTTTATTCAAAATTTAGTGTAATCCATCCTCTAAATTGAATAAGTAATACTCAATTAATCTCAATTTAAGGTAAATTTTTTTTTTCTTTCCGTAACAGATCTCATACCCCGAACGAGATCTCGAGAATATCTCGTACAGAATACACCCAAAACCGGTATATACCATAAAATCTCACGAGATTTAGAACTATTTGATCTTGTAAAAACGTAGCTAGGTTTCAGGGGTTTTCATTTAGTTCTTGCCATGGTGGAAACAGATTTGGATCTTGATTGTATATTTTGCTCAGGTAAAACACTAGATTTCATTTTAGTTTAATATAACCCTAAATTTTGAGTAATTTACACATTATTTTCACATACAAAAAATTTCTTTTTGCAGAATTTATTTATGGTTTTTATAATGGTCTGTCCTCTCAAGAATTCTTCAAGGTAGCATTATTTGATTCTTCTTCATTGGTTGTCTTGCCCAGGTAATACAAGTTCGATTTTATTTTATTTTGATATCCATCAATTTTTACTAATTTATCAAAGAAAACAAAATCTTACTATGATAAAAAAAAAAAAAAAAAAAGAAAAAAGAAGGGAAAAGAGGTGGTTTAGAGATTTCTTTGGGTTGATTAGTGATTTCTTGGATTTTTTGTCTCAGGAGCTGCTGGTATTTTTGCGAGGTCTTATAAACCTCTCTTTACACCAGGTATTGTTAACTCAAATGTTTGTTTGAAAGCAAAAATCTTACTATGAGAGAGGGAAAAGATGTGATTCAGAGATTTCTTTAGTTCGATTAGTGATTCTTTGGATATTTTTTTGTTGCAGGATCTTTTGATCATGCAGAGTCACATAAATGCTCCCAGCAGGTATAACTGTTAAGTAGTCTTTGGGTTTTTAAGGATTCATTTATATAGATTCACTTCACTTGTTGCTTGTGATTACGCAGATTTACTGTTTTAACTTAAGTAGTCTTCATTGATCTATCTGAATTCCTATATATTACCCTGTAACAACTATCCTGTTTTTTTAGTTGTTTTCATTGATCAACCACCATATATGTCTTTTGATTTCTAAAAGAACAAAGAAAACTTCAATAAAATTAGTCTTCATTGATCTACCTGAATGCCTATAAATATGTAACACTATGATTTTATGAATCAGCTTGGTTGTGGCATTATGGATGGACATAATTGTAAAGTCTTCTTACACGTGATTTGTAACTGAATGCAATTCAATAGGATAAGGAAGAAATCATTTCTTCACATATGGTTGATAATTTTATTATTTTATATGGACCATTGGCATGTATGTGTCTATAAATTTGCAATCAAGCAAGCGCGTGAGACATTTTGCCACACAACCAAGTTCTTTCATATAGGCATAACTTTTCTGAGCTGATGTTAAGGCCTGCTGTGTAGACTGGTGATGCCAGGCTGAAACGAGCATACATAAAAAGTTGGTGGGTGGGGATATACCGTTTCAGAGAAATGTGGTACAAGTTGTACAATACCTCACACCTGGATGGCTATAACTCACCATCAATGATTTACCCAAAGTTCCAATTCTCTACACTCATTTCATTTTCATGCTTCATTTGGGTTTGAAGAGTTGCATGAGTCATGAGTGAATATGCTGACATCATAAATGATTGTGTGTTTTAACCTTATACAAGAAGGTACATACCAGACCAATGGTCTTTATACATCATTTTCACATAAAATAATTCTTCGTGCAGGATTTTTTTTATGGTTTTTATAATGGTCTGTCCTATCTACACGGCAAATGACATTCGCTAAACCCATAATTAACCTTGATGAAAATTAGTCTTTCTGCATATGCCATACATTCCACTTTCGTGTGCATTCGATCAAGTATGCTAATGGGGTTTTCTAGATACGCAATTATACAGTACTTATGTTTTGTTCGTTTATTGTTGTTGCGTAGATAATGCCTGGACGGGTTTTTCACTTTAGTGGATATAACCTCGTGACTGACATTTACATAAAATGGCTACCCCGTCACCACCTAAAAAATAAAATGAATGGACTATTATTATTGGGTCAATATTCATAGAGTAGGCCACTGAGAGTGTCAACTCTAAATGCATGGTGGAATGTTATTATTCGTTTACATGTGTAGATTAAACTTTGATTTGTTTTTATTGCAATGGAGAAGATTTGATTTAATAAATTCCCCTTGTCTCAATGAAATTCTTTATTAACATACATCAAAATGAAAGATTACATGTTATTTTACTTTTATATGATAAAAGGTTCAAAATGTAAGATTATATATTTTTGATTATCAGGCGGATTATGTGCAAATATTGCAAATATTACTTTTATATGATAAAATATTGCCGATTATGTGCAAATATTTTTGATAAAAGGTTGAAAATGGAAGCTGCAATAATGAATCCTACTGAGTTGAGATTGCCTAAATCCCAAAAAGGCAGAGCCAAACAATACAAAACAAGACATTTTCATAGAGGAAAGAGGTGTGTGTACACACCTCTGTGAATCTGTGATGAACTGAAGGTAAGAATTTTTTTTATCTATATCATGGATAAGAAATCACATGTTTAGAGCTTTACACTTTGGACTACTTAACAACCTAACCAAAATAAACAATTACAAAGAACAAGATCAAACAACGAGCCTTCCAAAAGAGAAGTATTAATCTTAGACTCACTGACCTGAATGCTTTACAACTTTATCATTATTTGGTTTACTTCCTCCCTTTCCCGACCGTACAAAAAACTTGTTCCAATTATATTCCAGCTTTGATAAGTTCAAAACTTACTCGACACCCATGATTATCAGTGTGGATATTTGTGAGATGCATGGTAGCTCTAGCATTGGAATTGCATGAAGGCCTTTCCATGGGAAGTCTTTAGATTCAAATGGATGCTGATTGCTGATCAAATAAACTTCCTTTCGACAACACAAATTTTTAGAAGAAAAACAAAACGTGTGATTGTGTGAAGGTTGAACAACTAGGCACACAGTTAGGGTTGTAGTGAAAGATTTGCTTCCAATTTGAAAGAATGTCTCGAGCATCTTTTCTGTCATAGTTAAGTATCTAGAATAGATACTACATTCGAGCACTGTCCTGGATCATATACTAGATAATAAACTGAAGATGGAGATACAAACCAAGAATATTACCACTGTGCAAATGAAGTCTGAGAGGGTTAGCAATATAAAATGGCGAAGAGATCATCATTTTGATTGTATAGTTTTAAGCTCACTTGGAAATGATATCCGTGCTTGCTGTATAGAGTGGAATGAGTTCAACATCTACTAGACTACCACATAAGTGTCTCCAAGTAATCTTGATATGCATGTGTTATCTTTTTGTGCCACAAATTACAATTTAGTTAGTCTCGTGCAGCTCTGTTATATATTTTCAGTACGTACAATGGTTGCATATATTTTCGCTCTTTCGATCGCATATTTGATGTTTTAATATCTCTTTTTCACTTCTGTAGGAACATTTCTTTATGATGATCTGTCCTCTCTCAACAAAGTCACAGAGGTTCTTCTGTCGTAATGTAATATTGAGCTGGAGTAACATTACATTGGAGTTGTAAACTCTGTATGAATTGTGGAAGATAGGGCTTGCATATCCGTTATATTCAGTCCAATGATTATATATATGTTTCAAGTCTATAAAGTTTCCGAGTCCATAGCTTGCATGTGTGTTATCAGTCCAATGCTTGTTGTTGTATATACTTGTATATATGTTTCTAGTCTTTGAACCATTTCCAAATGGTTAATGAATCAAGCAATTTCAGTGAACAAGCATGTTCTTTGTATTTTCTTTTACCTGCTTAATGGACTAGGCATACAAATTGCACATAGCCAAGGAAATTATGAATAAAATTCGCTTTATTGTAATTATTCTAGCATTTAATACTACTGTACTGAATAAGTGTGCGCATAGCAGTTCTGCGCCCTTGTTCTAATCCTTCGATTCAGTAAATTAAGGAAGTTGCTGTTAGCAGCCTTGTGGAGCTCTTTATCACTTGCAGCTAGATTGCAGAACAGAAGCATGTAAGACCAGCTTTGATTGAGTGAAATAATATATGTTTCTTCTATAGTTCAGCTTTGTCTTTCTAACTTCTAAAATTATTTGAAGTTCTGAAGCTGAAATTGAGGTATTCAGTTGATACTAGTCAAGAATCAATTCTTTCATTTTTGGTCTTACTTGTCTCTCCCTTTGACTAACAAGTGTGATTACCATCATATAATGGCACAGACTGGGTGCTGCGGGTAGGAGAAACTCTGATAAAAAAAAATAAAAATTAATGCCACAAATGAAGAGATAAATTATGGATTTTAACTATGTGAAGAGGTACTAAATTATGGGTTAGTAGAATTGACTCAAAAGGTTCTATTGGATTGGTTCTATGATTTTCGGTCTTTCAGGCTGGTACAACTTCGAAGCTGAATGCAAGGCTCTAGTGCTTGCAATGGAGGTTGCATTCGCAAAAGGGTGGTGAATTTCGAATGCTTCCACCAAAGTACTGTCAGGCATATATGACTGCAACAATTCTGACCATAGTGAATGGAGTATTCAACTGCAGTGTAAGAAATCACCTGACATAATTGTAACCAAGCTAAGTTTAGGGCCAATTTCTGAGTGTGCTTACAACGGAGTTATCTCCATATTTTCTGACTTCTGAGTGCACTAGCCATAGGTCAACTGGTCAATCAATTATCTCCAAAGATTCCGGAAGATTTGATACCAATTCTCAAATCTTGTATCTTGGGAAACAAGGCATCCATGCTATATTGCCTCAGTCCTAATATTCATCAAACACTTTAGATGTATATATCAATCAAAAGTTGAAACACATCAAATTCTTCTTCATTATTCAATATGAGTATAAAGTTTCTGTTGAAGAGAACACAAGCAAAAAAGATTGTTTTTAGGAGAGAAAATCAATACATTCCTGATGATCTGATAAAACCGCGAGCACCAGGTACCTTAGAAGCATATGGATCTGTTGATCTTGATGTTAATCAAAGACTCAAAACCCTACTCCTATGCAAAGATTATAAATCCAAGGAAGAGCAAGCTGTTCAACTTTTCTCTTCCATCGCAAAACCTCGTCTTCCACAATTGTTTTTTAGTAGAACCAAAGGATACCAATGGAGAGAAATTTATGTCTGCAATTATCTTCTTCAACTTTTATATAATGGTGGCAAACATGACTATGCAAGAGAATTTCTAGATGAAGTTTTTGATGACAATGATTTAGATGACTATGTGGATACTAAAGATATTGTTTTTTCCGAGTGGGTGCGGAAGATGATTCGGCCAGGAAAGTTGCTTGTTGAGAGCGAATATATGATCCATGTAGTGGAGAATTTTTTTTATACAGGATCATATCCTCCTGTTCAAAGCATTTCACCATTGATCTTAAAGCTAAGTAGATGTGGTCATGCAGACACTGCATGGGACCTTGTACATATAATGTCCAAGAGAGGGGAACATGTCGTTTGGACTGCAATGAATGCTTTATTAGATGGATTGGGCAGAGAAAACAAATTAGACAAGATGAAATTGCTTCTGCCTATCATTGACATGCCTGATATCTACACTTACACAATTATTATCCATCATCTTTGTAAATCACAACGAGTGGATGAAGCATTGCAAGTGTTTCATGATATGGAGAGCAAATATTATGAAAAACCTGATGCAGTTATTTATGTTATCATAATTAAAGGACTTTGTAGTGTCGGTAGACAAGAAGAAGCTCTTGGTTTGGTTGATAGGATGATATCTCAGCACGGGTATGCTCCGAATATTGTTATATATAATGCTTTGATTAGTGGATTCTGCAATGGAGGTGAGATTGAGAGGTCCCAAAAACTATTTGAACAAATGATGAAAGAGGGTCTTGTTCCAACTGCATTCACTTATGGTGCGATAATTCAAGGGTATTGCAAACTTGGTCAGGTCGATGATGCCTTGAAAGTTCTCAGTGAAATGAATGAACAAGGTTGCAATCCAAATAATGTAACTATAGAGACCGTCAAACAGTTGCTTTCTGCAATGGGAGAGACTGCAAGATTGGACAGTTTTCTTCAGAAGTATGAGGTTTCGAATTCATAATTTAGAAATTTTGATTTCTAGTTGTTTTTGATGCAAACGTATATGCATAGGGTACTATCATGCCTGATTCTCTTATTACTTATTAGTACAGTTTATTTCATTTTTTTTTTCCTGGATTTTCCATGTTTATCCAATTATAATAAGGTGCATAAACTTTAATACTGTTTTTTTTTAATACTCTTGTTGGGAAATTGGTATTAGTTAGACTATCAATTAACTCTTCGATCGAAGTTTTTCACTCAGGGTTTACATTGCGGAGACTCCCATTAACATATATTTCCTGAACTGTCTTATTTCTCTAAGGTTTATATGTTTATTGAGAACCATCACTGAATCCCAAAAGCCAAAGCATTGTGATATTGCAATTTGCTTCGAAAATTACATATTTACATTTCTAGTTACTACTTACTACATGGTGCCAGAGGCATGGGTCTGCCGGTCTGGTGTAGTAGTGTACATCATTAGAGGTTCCTAACTGGTGGCAAGACCAGCTAGGAAGTAGTAAACTATGCTATCTTCCGTATGTATGCTTGATTCTGGTCTCTGTAAACTATGCTGTCTTCCGTTCTACTATGTACCATTGTCTTGCTCCATGGCACCGAGTTCTCATATGATGTTGGTGCAAGTTCTCCTCATTGGTCATACTAAGCAAATAATCATTGCCTGCCTGAGACTGTGGCTGATGAGGATTTTGATCATGTTGTTGTAGTAGTATGAAACCCTAATCTTTAAGGAGTCATTATCTGATACAAATTACTAGGTAAAGATACTATTGAATGCGGAATTAAACAATAGCAGTAAATAAGATAAACTAAACACAAGATCTCGAAGAAACTATCTTCTTTATTGAATATTATGAAGATTACAAGAATCTATGCCTCACAATACTCTCTAGACAAGCTAAGCCCTAGCTGCCTCTCTTATGTTTTGGCCTTGGCCAAAACACCTTTTTATAGATCTTGGACGACCAAGTCGTAGGGTGGCAAATGTCTATCCTCAAGACACCAGTCTCGAGGATCACTAAGCTCCTAATAGGATACACCTGTATCATTATCTTTCATCACATTCTCTTTGAAGCCACCATCTGTGGTGATCCCTAGTTGTTTTAGACGTGTAAGATGAAGGACTATATTAATGTCTATTAAATCTGTTTCTATGTTATCATATTTTTTTTTCTATTGAAAAACACGTTTTGGGAAATAAGAATTTCTAATTAGTATAATAATAATCCTATTAGGCTTTGACATGTTGGAAGAACTTCTCTATTTAGTTGTTGTTAGGATCTTCACCAATTCTTCCCAATATTTTTTTCACTTGGTTAATTCATAGTTGTTAGATCTTCACCAATTTTTCTCATAAATTTTCGTTAATTTTTTCACTAAAAACTATTCTTCTTCTTTTTTGGCTTGCAGCTTAGTGTTTTAGCACGCGCTTGTCCTCTAACTTTGTATAATTCCTCAAATTCTTATCAATAAAATTTACTTTAGTCAAAAATAAATAAAATAATGGCAATCGGGTGCTGGAGGACTTTGAGTGATTTTCCAGAACATATATTGGAGCTGATACTTGTCAAACTAAGCTACAAAGATCTTATACTTTTCAGTGCAGTTTGCCCATTATGGAGAAGAAGAAGAGCGAGGGGATATCAACAAGAGCGGTATTTTGTGATTTAAATTGGCATTTTTCAGATCTTTTGTTCTATAAAGGCATGTTATATGGTCTAACTAGAGCGAACAGACTTGTGATGTTTGAGTTGTGGAACTCATCCTCAAATGGACTTACATATAAAGTATTGAATGTGCTTGCTATAAATGTGAGGTACAAATCTGATATACGTTCTGGCTATTTGCTGGAGTCAAATGGAGAGTTGTTGATGGTTCATAGGTTTCATAAAATTTTTGGTTAAAATTTTACACTATAAATTTTTTAGTTTATAAGCTTGATCAATCAAATGATATTCTACAATGGATTCAAGTACATAGTTTGGGTGAAGAAATGTTATTTTTGGGTAGAAACTCCTCTCTGTCAATTTCCGCAGCTGGAATCCCAGGATGTAAAGGTAACTGTATCTTTTTTACTGAAGATATGTGGCCGTACTTTTATTATGGAGTACGTTCTAGAGCTTCTTGCTCTGACATTGGTGTCTTTTACTTAGATGATGGACGCATTCAGCCATTGGTTACGCCTGAAGATGCTGCTTCATTCAATTCTCAACCTATTTGGGTCATTCCAAATAGTATAAATGGAGAACCGCTTCAAGGTGGGAAAAACTTGTGAAAGAAGAAGAGTGACGAGAGAAGTAAAGTTGAGGAGAGATGAAGAGGGGTGAGGAGAAGAAGGGGCAAGACAGACATGCAGCCCCAACATTATGTAGCATATAGTTAAATTTTTATGTATGTATCATATTTTTGTTAATATATGTTATTATTTTATATATGAATTTGATTATTACACTTGTCGATGAACTCTTTCAATATGTCACTGTAACAGATCCGATATGTATTACTTGTATAGTTTATAGCCCTGCGCCCCTGCATTAGTTGTCTGACAGCAGTCCTTATGAGTCACTTTCATTCAAGACAGACAAAGTCTGTTCTATGTAACATACCTATATATAACATGTCTGTATATAGGTGGCCTACTAGTCTGATAAAGGAAGCTGAGACAGTTATGAGAAATTACCTATGGACAGACAATCCGAATGTTAAAAAAGCTTTTACATTGAGTTGGGATCAATGCTGCAAGCCGTTTGATGAAGGGGGTCTGGGTATTCGTCGACTCAAGGAGATTAATTTGAGTATGCTCATGAAGTTGGCCTGACATGTTTTAAATGGGAAGGATGAGTTTTCAAGATTCATGAGAAGAAAATATTTCACAGGAGAGGGTACGATGGTAAAGACCTACAAATGTTCTACAATTTGGAGTGGTATCAAGTATGCTTTGAATGAAGTTAAACCCAGAACACAATGGATCGTTGGTACTGGAGAACACATTGATTTATGGCGTGAAAAGTGGCTTGGCAAGTTGTCTTTACAGGAACAATTACAGTTATCTGATGAAGACCTCAAACATTGCAAGGCCAAGGTGAATGAGATTTTACATGAAGGAAGATGGGAAGTGCCTAGAATTCTGCGTGAAGTTTTTGAAACCTATGACATAGACACAAGTTGTCTGAATCATAGGCCATCTATCACAGAGGATAAAAGAATTTGGTGCCCAGACATTAAAGGGGTTTTCTCTATGCACTCTGCATTTGAGGAAATTAGAGTAAAAAAGAATAAAATTGGGTGGCATAAACTGATATGGAGACCACATATCCATCCCAATACAACAGCTATTGCTTGGAAACTTTTCCACAACTGTGCTGCAACTGAGGAGAAATTGAAGAGAAGGGGTTTTCATTTGGCTTCAATGTGTACAGTTTGCAGGCAACATGAAGACACACTCCAACACTTACTCTGGACATGTCCTTTTGCTAAGAGTTTATGGGTATGGGTTGCTTGTAAGTTCAAGTTTAAATGGGACTTCAATAGCATTCAGAGTGCAATTGGCCAATCTAAAGGGAGTAGCACCTTGATTCAACATATGTGGGCAGGTGCAGTCATTGGTAGTATGGTGAGTCTATGGTTCAATAGAAACAAAGTTCTCTTTGAAGGGGAAGAAAATGATACAAAATCTTGTCAGAGGTATGTCTTCTCACAGGTCTCAAATGCCGGACATATGTCTAAAGGGTGCACAAGGGGATCAGTTCATGATATTGATGTTCTAAAGGCTTGGAGAGGTGCTGCAAAACCAAGGGCTCCTCCAAAGCTCAAAGTATGTCAGTGGAGGCTACCTAGTGTGCAACAGATTAAAATTAATGTGGATGGATCATCTCTGGGTAATCCTGGTCGAGCTGGATGGGGTGCAGTTTTTAGAGACTGTAGTGGAGGTTTCTTGTTTACAGCTTGGAAAGGATTGGGGATTTCTACTAATTATATGGCTGAGTGTCATGCAATAGTAGGAGCATCAGAAATTGCAATTGGACATGGATGGTATAACCTATAGATTGAATCGGATTCTAAGGCAGCAGTGACAGATTTTTTAACTGGTGATGTTCCATGGGAGCTAATGACTAGATGGCTGAATTGCAAATCAAGAATACAGAGTTTTGAAATCTCACATACATACAGGGAAGTTAATTTCTCAGCTGATGAAACTGCCAAGAAAGGTGCCTATTCATAATATTATTTTGCAGTTTTGCTATTTTGGGGACTTCACTTCCACGTTAATCCCAGGATATGATGAACCAGATGTTCAGCCTATTCTATAATCTCGATCATTAAAGCCGACGAAAGGGTTTGGTATTTCATGTATATATTGAATGCTGTAGTACACTTGTTAGGGAGGTCTCCGAATATTGAATCTATTTTCTGGCAACTGTATGATCAGCCTCGGGTACTGACCAAACACTTTCGCATAATTCTTGATATCTACAATATGTATTATTCAACTTGTGTTTGATTTATGGATGTGGCTCAGAAGTTCCTTACATATTTTTATATTAATCATAATTTTTAGGAACATCACAACAATGATCAAGAAAGATTTGGAAGAAAAGTTGTCGTTCAAATGTTTTTTTTCTTCATCTCAAGTCTGCTGAGTTCCAATGTTTTGAGGGTAATGAAGTTGAATTCACGTTTCTTGAATTTCTGTTGAAGAATGCAAGTTGGTTAGGAATATTGATCCCTAAGCCTGCTAGTGTCGACACACACTTGGTGCCGGGGAACATGGTTGTACGGATAGCAAAGATGGTGTCATGGGACACTAGGTGCCGGGACACATGCTGTATGAACAACAAGGTTGGTGCTGGGGTGAAAACCCAATATGTGCAATATAACAACAGTGAAGCAAAAAATAAAGCAGTAAACAAGTAAAGAACACACGATATTTTTAACGTGGTAAAACCCAATATGGGAAACGTCCACGGTTGTCCTCGCGACAACAAATAAATCCACTAGATGAAAAGAGATATACAAACCTATCAACTACCTGCAATCACTGCGAGTTGACACTACTGGTTATCTCTAACACCTTGACTTCACCAGAGTACCTTGATGTACGCACAAGACACTCGACTTCTTGATGAACACACAAGAAGACTCGAAACCGATCTATGAAGCAAGCTATAACGCCCCGAGATTTCGTCCTCGCTCATCCCGGTGCGTCGAGCACCATACCGCTCGCTAATGTCAATATTGTCCCCCTTTAGTCACTGCGGATATCCAACAGTAGAGGGTTTTGGATCAGGGCCCACCTATGTGGTTCACCCCAAAAGGCCTTGACATTAGTTAGAGTATGGTTAAGCTCTATATACTACCAATACAACCACTTCCTTGGCAATGTGGGACTAACACCAACTCATGGGTGTTACAATCTCACCACCTTAGAAATAGAGCCGTCCTCAGCTCTACAGTACACTCAGTACAGTCCCAAAATCTCCGACGTTCCCTGCCAAGTGAGACAAGTACCTGGCGCTCCCTGGGCCTTTCCAACGTACTTTCCCACTTGCAATAGGAGACCCGTCGTCGGCTCTGATACCAACAAATGTAATGCCCCGGTATTTCGTCCTCGCTCATCCCGGTTCGTCGACCACCATACCGCTCGCTAATGTCAATATTGTCTCCCTTTAGTCACTGCGGATATCCAACAGTAGAGGGTTTTGGATCAGGGCCCACCCATGTGGTTTACCCCAAAAGGCCTGAACATTAGTTAAAGTATGGTTAAGCTCTATATACTACCAGTACAACCACTTCCTTGGCAATGTGGGACTAACACCAACTCATGGGAATTACAATCTCACCACCTTAGAAATAGAGGCGTCCTCGGCTCTGCAGTACACTCAGTACAGTCCCAAAATCTCCAACGTTCCCTGCCAAGTGAGACAAGTACTTGGCGCTCCCTGGGCCTTTCCAGCGTACTTTCCCACCTGCAACAGGCGACCCGTCGTCGGCTCTGATACCATCTGTAACGCCAAGGGATTTCGTCCTCGCTCATCCCGGTGCGTCGAGCACCATACCGCTCGCTAATGTCAATATTGTCCCCCTTTAGTCACTGCGGATATCCAACAGTAGAGGGTTTTGGATCAGGGCCCACCTATGTGGTTCACCCCAAAAGGCCTTGACATTAGTTAGAGTATGGTTAAGCTCTATATACTACCAATACAACCACTTCCTTGGCAATGTGGGACTAACACCAACTCATGGGTGTTACAATCTCACCACCTTAGAAATAGAGCCGTCCTCGGCTCTGCAGTACACTCAGTACAGTCCCAAAATCTCCAACGTTCCCTGCCAAGTGAGACAAGTACCTGGTGCTCCCTGGGCCTTTCCAGCGTTTTCTCACCTGCAACAGGCGACCCGTCGTCGGCTCTGATACCATCTGCAACGCCCCGGGATTTCGTCCTCGCTCATCCCGGTGCGTCGTGCACCATACCGATTCCTAATGTCAATATTGTCCCCCATCTGTAACGCCCCAGGATTTCGTCCTCGCTCATCCCGATGCGTTGAGCACCATACCGCTCCCTAATGTCAATATTGTCCCCCTTTAGTCACTGCGGATATCCAACAATAGAGGGTTTTGGATCAGGGCCCACCCATGTGGTTTACCCCAAAAGGCCTTGACATTAGTTAGAGTATGGTTAAGCTCTATATACTACCAATACAACCACTTCCTTGGCAATGTGGGACTAACACCAACTCATGGGTGTTACAATCTCACCACCTTAGAAATAGAGCCGTCCTCGGCTCTGCAGTACACTCAGTACAGTCCCAAAATCTCCGTCGTTCCCTGCCAAGTGAGACAAGTACCTGGCGCTCCCTGGGCCTTTCCAACGTACTTTCCCACCTACAACAGGCGACCCGTCGTCGGCTCTGATACCATCTGTAACGCCCCGGGATTTCGTCCTCGCTCATCCCGGTGCGTCGAGCACCATACCGCTCTCTAATGTCAATATTGTCCCCCTTTAGTCACTGCGGATATCCAACAATAGAGGGTTTTGGATCAGGGCCCACCCATGTGGCTTACCCCAAAAGGCCTTGACATTAGTTAGAGTATGGTTAAGCTCTACATACTACCAATACAACCACTTCCTTGGCAATGTGGGACTAACACCAACTCATGGGTGTTACAATCTCACCACCTTAGAAATAGAGCCGTCCTCAGCTCTACAGTACACTCAGTACAGTCCCAAAATCTCCGACGTTCCCTGCCAAGTGAGACAAGTACCTGGCGCTCCCTGGGCCTTTCCAACGTACTTTCCCACTTGCAATAGGAGACCCGTCGTCGGCTCTGATACCAACAAATGTAATGCCCCGGTATTTCGTCCTCGCTCATCCCGGTTCGTCGACCACCATACCGCTCGCTAATGTCAATATTGTCTCCCTTTAGTCACTGCGGATATCCAACAGTAGAGGGTTTTTGATCAGGGCCCACCCATGTGGCTTACCCCAAAAGGCCTTGACATTAGTTAAAGTATGGTTAAGCTCTATATACTACCAGTACAACAACTTCCTTGGCAATGTGGGACTAACACCAACTCATGGGTATTACAATCTCACCACCTTAGAAATAGAGGCTTCCTCGGCTCTGCAGTACACTCAGTACAGTCCCAAAATCTCCAACGTTCCCTGCCAAGTGAAACAAGTACTTGGCGCTCCCTGGGCCTTTCCAGCGTACTTTCCCACCTGCAACAGGCGACCCGTCGTCGGCTCTGATACCATCTGTAACGCCCCGGGATTTCGTCCTCGCTCATCCCGGTGCGTCGAGCACCATACCGCTCCCTAATGTCAATATTGTCCCCCTTTAGTGACTGTGGATATCCAACAATAGAGGGTTTTGGATCAGGGCCCACCCATGTGGCTTACCCCAAAAGGCCTTGACATTAGTTAGAGTATGGTTAAGCTCTACATACTACCAATACAACCACTTCCTTGGCAATGTGGGACTAACACCAACTCATGGGTGTTACAATCTCACCACCTTAGAAATAGAGCCGTCCTCGGCTCTACAGTACACTCAGTACAGTTCCAAAATCTCCGACATTCCCTGCCAAGTGAGACAAGTACCTGGCGCTCCCCGGGCTTTTCCAGCGTACTTTCCCACCTGCAACAGGAGACCCGTCGTCGGCTCTGATACTAACAAATGTAACGCCCCGGTATTTCGTCCTCGCTCATCCCGGTTCGTCGAGCACCATACCGCTCGCGAATGTTAATATTGTCCCCCTTTAGTCACTGCGGATATCCAGCAGTAGAGTGTTTTGGATCAGGGCCCACCCATGTGGTTTACCCCAAAAGGCCTTGACATTAGTTAGAGTATGGTTAAGCTCTATATACTACCAATACAACCACTTCCTTGGCAATGTTGGACTAACACAAACTCATGGGTGTTACAATCTCACCGCCTTAGAAATAGAGCCGTCCTCGGCTCTGCAGTACACTCAGTACAGTCCCAAAATCTCCAACGTTCCCTCCCAAGTGAGACAAGTACCTGGCGCTCCCTGGGTCTTTCCAGCGTACTTTTCCACCTGTAACAGGCGACCCGTCGTCGGCTCTGATACCATCTATAACGTCCCGGGATTTCGTCCTCGCTCATCCCGGTGCGTCGAGCACCATACCGCTCCCTAATGTCAATATTGTCCCCCTTTAGTCACTGCGGATATCCAACAGTAGAGGGTTTTGGATCAGGGCCCACCCATGTGGTTTACCCCAAAAGGCCTTGACATTAGTTAGAGTATGGTTAAGCTCTACATACTACCAATACAACCACTTCCTTGGCAATGTGGGACTAACACCAACTCATGGGTGTTACACAAGCTTACACCAGAGTTCCTTGATGAACACATAAGAAGACTCGAAGCTGATCTCAATATTCAATAAGGAAGAAGAAGATGAATACGGAAGAAGAGGATGAGTTTAATCAACAAAATAACCTAAACCAACACCTAAACAAACTCCAAGACTAGAGATCAATTGGACGGCCAAAGAACTAATTTTCTCAATGTGAGAAAAACCTTATATAGTTAGGGTTTGAATGAGGGAAGAGATGGGCCGAAATAGGCAAAAACCACATTGGACGTACGTACGTCGAAATAAGGTACGTACGTCCCTGAGTCACAAAAGTTCGCTGCCTAACATGACGTACGCACGCCTTAACTAGGTACGTACGTCCAAGTCACAAAATCGCTGCTGCCCAACATATGGTACGTACATCCTAACTAGGTACGTACGTCTAAACCTTTGTAAGACTTTGCTGACCTACACTAGGTACGTACGTCCTATACCAAACTGCAATCTGACATATATGACACGAAGAGAAAGGACTCGGGATGACGCGCATACATCAAGATTTTCCTAACAATGAGATAACCATGGACACACGTAGTCACAAAATAATGTCAAACAACCGAGTGCCGGTTTCAATCTCCCCCTTCGACATTTATTTTGTGAGAAAAACCTATGACTCTAGAAGCACTTATAAAACGTGCGTACAAACCCAAACCAATTGGGATTTATAAAACATGCCTACAATAACACTCATAGTAAATACGTACCATGTCATCAACACTTGATATTCATCCTGAGTAAGAAGCTCTAATCATCAGAGACGGGACGGAAGCAACAAAGAATTCTGAATCAATCAGAGAGCCAACGAAAATTCCTCGAACAACTCCCCCATACTTCATGAGCTCCAAGAGCTCCCCAAAAACTGTACAACTTCTAATCATTATCACGTTCACTCCCCCATACATGTAGCATACCTGAAACATGACCCAAGATACACTAACAAAGAAGAAGAAGGTGTTAGTATTAGAGTCATAAATCTCTCCCTTTTTGTCACAAATGAAGTAAGGTGACAAAGGAAAGAGAAAAGAAAAAAAAACAAACCATAACAAATAAGAGAAAAGAAGAAAATAAAGAGAATAATCATGTTAACAACAAAAAGGATATGCAACGGAAGCCATAAAATAAACACTTGTTAACACGATGTCAATACAAAGAATTCTCCCCCTCAACAAAAGCTCCACCTAAATGCAATGCATATGAGAAAGATGCACCTAGAACAAACAAACCAAATAAGGATATTTGAAACACACAAAGAACCATGCATACAAGGGTAGAAAAGAGTACATGCAAGCTCAATTAAAACAAGATACTTAGTAAAGATGAATAAACTTGGTTTCATTAAACAAAGTACGCACCAATCAAAAATTAAGATAAGAAACCAAACATCTACTAGAAATGCATCATACAAACATCCTTGGTGTGTGGGAAAGCTAAAGAAAACACAAAGAGAGTCATTTTCACACCTCACTCACAAACCATAAGAACACTCAAAACAACTAGTATTCACCATTAAAAGAATTTCACTTCACAATCGCCTAAATAGACACGAGGAAATGCACTTATAACCTTTTTATATATTTTTTTTTATTGTGCATAAATTAACATGTGAAAGGGATTTTTACCTTCATCTTTTGCAACATGTGGTAGGGTGTAGCCTACATATTTTCAAATCACTTTCCCTTTAAGAACAAACTTAAAATAGTGGAACATCATGGTAAAGCGCAACACAAGAACTAACATCTCTTGAGTGCATCCGTCATTGCATGACCCTCACGGCGCCAACGGGTATATATACCAAATGATTTCTCTCTCAAGAAGATCAAAAGGCTGGGGATTTTGAGAATTGTTGACCACTACCACACCGCCTTCATACTAATAATCAAGATAATATAAGAAGGCATGCATACGTATATTTCCAACTAATGATTATTCTAGAAGTTCATCATGTTTAAAGGATAGAAAAAGATATGCAAACAAACTCTCAAAGTGCAACCTAGTCGTGCATAGTGTAAGCAAGCAAGGATATAGGCATGAGACACAACTAGATAAACATTGGTCTAAAATCTAAAAATAAGAGCACAAGCGTATGTTAAGTTTAATAAAATAGTTATATTCATGAGCACTAAGCATACACGCGTGATTGAAAGCAATAGACCAATCTAACCACCATATATACAACGTATGTGTATTCCAAACACCCATAACAAGGTAAACCACAAAACCTTTTTTTTTTTAAATAACTTTTTTTTAGAGTAGGTTGATATTCAACACAAACAAACAAAACATGCATAAACAGAAAGACAAAAATACCAAACAAATAGCCTATGTGATTAGAAAAATATGCAATTAAAATAACACAAGGCTAGAAACAAACTACATCATCCCAAATATGGGACACCACCAGACTTTTGCAAGTCCAGAAAAACCTTGAACTTATCTTTTCTTACCCATACTTGAGAGATATTCTGCAAGTTAGACCCAGGTATGGAGGATTGATGAATATTATCCCCGATAGTAGACTTTCCAACCCTTAACCGCTCATTCTCTAGACTGCATTTGGCAACATCGATGCTTCTATCCCATATGTGAGGTGGTTTGGTAACCTTTTGCACAAACTTCTTTCTGTTGTTGAAGTGTTGTGGTATCTTAGGACCACTTCTAGGCCTAAAAAGAGTCCAAGAGGAAGAATGAGCCTGCACAGGAAAATAACCATATGAGTTCCAACAGTTATTACCAAAAGAAGAAGAATAAGGAACCATGGAATTTTTATCCCAACAGAAAGCTGAAATATGACCTAACCGATCACAAGTAAAACACTTAAAATGTCTATGTTTAGGATTTGTCTTGTTCTTGGTCATCACATTCGGCTTAGATACAAAAGCCTTGGTAGGTGGAAGCGGAGTAGGCATACGAGGATTTGGTAACAAAGGAGGCAAGGATGGCCTCACAAAAGAAGTAGTAGTAGTAGTAGGGACACAACTGGAGGAAGCTCCGACATAGTCATATCCTAAACCAGTCTTATCTGACGAAAACTTTCCACTTTTAATAAGGGTGTCTAGATCAACTGAAGGTTTCTCAAACCCTTGCAATCGCTTAGTAGAAGCAAATAAATCTTTTTTTACAGCTTCATGCTCAAACAACAAAGTACGATACTTATCTTCTATCTCACGATTGGATATTTCCAAAGAAATAATTCTAGATTGGAAATCTAGCTTTTCTTGGGAAAACTTCTCAGATAAGGCATTCATATCACCTGCAAGTACAAATTTCTCTTCTACAAGAGACTCAACCATAGCATTCAAAATCTGATTAGTCTTACGCAAGAATTGACATTGTTTAATATGTGACATATGTAATTCCCTTAACTCACCGGGACTTACCAAAATAGAATCATCGAATTCATGATCGACAATATCGGTTACCTGACAATCCACATTCTCATTCAAAGAAGCCCCATAGGCAACACAATGTGTAACATGGTCTTTTGTTACATCATCATCATCCTCGCTTTCATCTTCCTCCCAAGTGGTAGATAACTTGATTTTTTGTTGTTCTATCCCTTTAGCATCAAGTTTCGTGGGAAGCTTACACTTGTCAAAACCATGGTTAGTCAAACCATTATTTTTCATAGTCTTAAAAATATGTTTAAGATAACGATAAATAATACTCAGATGTTGCTCAGTGTCAAGAGACTCATCATGATTAATTTTTTCATTTTTCACATCCTCAAAAGATCCAGCTTTAAAAGCAAAGGATTTATTTTGAGGTTGCTCAAGCTGAACCTCAAGTTCATAAGGTCTCAATTTTCCTGCTAAGGTCTCTATGGACATGGTCTTTAAGTCATTGCTCTCTTGAATGGCATCTTTCCTAGAACGAAATCTAGATGGCAAAGACCGAAGAACTTTACGCACTATTTGAGTATCGGTGTACACTAAACCTAAAGATGCACTATTGTTGATAACATCCTGCAAACGAATAAAAAATTCATCAAAAGATTCATTATTGTCCATTTTCATAGTTTCAAATTGACTGATAAGAAGTTCAAGCTTACTCTCTTTGACAGCAGTGTCACCCTCATGAGTTCTTACCAGCCTATCCCAAGCCTCTTTGGATGTTATACAACCATGAAATCTCCGAAATTCACTAGCATCCAAAGCCAAAAATATAACATTAAGCCCTCTTTGGTTGTTAGTAGAAACAACTTTGTTTTCCGGTAGAAACAACTTTGTTTTCCAGACTCCATGTGTTTCGTGGCTTTGCAATTGTAACAGCCTCATCTGTACTACCTGTAATAACTGTCGGTGATGACCAATCATCTTCCACAGTGATCCACACATCCTCACTGATAGCCTGCAAATACGCAGCCATACGAATTTTCCAATAGGAAAAATTAGTTCCATTAAATTTAGGAGGACAAATTAGTGTTCCAAATTTATCAGAATCCATTAAAATTGCACTAAGGATCTACGCGTGAGCCTTTACGCTCCTTAACAAGCGCCTTGCGACTGATACCAATTGAAAACCCAATATGTGCAATATAACAATAGTGAAGCAAACAATAAAGCAGTAAACAAGTAAAGAACACACGATATTTTTAACGTGGTAAAACCCAATATGGGAAACGTCCACGGTTGTCCTCGCGACAACAAATAAATCCACTAGATGAAAAGAGATATACAAACCTATCAACTACCTGCAATCACTGTGAGTTGACACTACTGGTTATCTCTAACACCTTGACTTCACCAGAGTACCTTGATGTACGCACAAGACACTCGACTTCTTGATGAACACACAAGAAGACTCGAAGCCGATCTATGAAACAAGCTTAACCAGAGTTCCTTGATGAACACACAAGGATACTCGACTTCTTGATGAATACACAAGAAGACACGAAGCTGATCTCAATATTCAATAAGGAAGAAGAAGATGAATGGGGAAGAAGAGGATGAGTTCAATCAACAAAACAATACCTAAACCAAAACCTAAACATACTCCAAGACTAGAGATCAGTTGGACGGCCAAAGAACTAGTTTTCTCAATGTGAGAAAAACCATATATAGTTAGGGTTTGAATGAGGGAAGAGATGGGCCGAAATAGGCAAAAACCACATTGGACGTACGTACTTAGAAACAAGGTACGTACGTCCCTGAGTCACAAAAGTTCGTTGCCTAACATGACGTACGTACGCCTTAACTAGGTACGTACGTCCAAGTCACAAAATCGCTGCTGCCCAACATATGGTACGTACGTCCTAACTAGGTACATACGTCCAAACCTTTGTAAGACTTTGCTGACCTACACTAGGTACGTACGTCCTAACTAGGTACATACGTCCTAACTAGGTACATACGTCGTATACCAAACTGCAATCTGACATATATGACACGAAGAGAAAGGACTCGGGATGACGCGGATACACTACAAGAAAATCTGGTTTTAGGTACAGACCTACGGCTCCCTTAGCCACGGTCCGGGTCAGTAGCAAATATAGCCACGGTCAAAAACCGTGGCAAACGATATAAAGCAGTGGCAAAAACTTGATTCAATATTTAGGATTATGGGAAATTTTCCTACAGTTATGGACCGTGGGAACGAAATGACTATGAACCGTAAGATTCTTATTTCCTATCTCGAGATTTATCTACACTCTAAACAATTTGGTTAAGGAAATAACGGGAAAAAAAGAGAGAAAAAGCAACGAAAGATTTTCTTCCCAACTCACCTTTCTTCAGAAATCGAATTTCATCTTTATCATCTTCTCGATCTGTTGAATTTCAGAAATCGCAAAGTCTCAATTTCATAAATCGCAAAGTATCAATTTTTGAAATCGCAAAGTCTCAATTTCTGTTGAATCATCCAATCTCAATTCCATTCAACTCGCCGGCGTAAGTGGTTCATCTTCTCTGTTTGATTATTGTTTTTTACTTGTTTAACTTAGGTTTTTAGTTCTCAATTTAAGAAATCGAATTTCATCTTCTCTGTTGCATGAATTTTATCTTTATCATCTTTCTCTGTTGAATTTCAGAAATCGCAAAGTCTTAATTTCAGAAATCGCAAAGTCTCAATTTTTGTTGAATCGTCCAATCTCAATTCCATTCAACTCACCGGCGTAAGTTTATCATCTTCTCTGTTTGATTTCTGTTTTTTACTTGTTTAATTTAGGTTTTTAGTTCTCAATTTCAGAAATCACAAAGTCTTAGTGTAATTTCTATTAGAATTGACTTTATCATCTTCTCTGTTTGATTTCTATTTTTTTACTTGTTTAACTTAGGTTTTTAGTTTTCAATTTCGGAAATGGCAAAGTCTCAGTGTAATTTCTGTTGAATCGACTTTATCTCAACTCGCCGGCGTAAGCCGTTCATCATCTTCTCTGTTTGATTTCTTTTTTTACTTATTTAATTAAGGTTTTTAGTTCTTTATTGAATATTATTGCAAACAAATTAGTAAAAATGCCGCGTTCCAAAATATTGGGTTTTTGTGCAAAAAATTTGGCCTTTTTTGTTTTACGCTTTCTAAGCACTAACCATCAAAAATGCATTTATTGAGATCGAGTTTTTATTCTAATTTGTATATATATGTATACATTTATACTGTAAATACTCGTGTACTGACAAGGAATTTTACAGTAAAACAAAATTGAATTAAATCCTTCGTCTTCTCCATATTAGGTCTGTGCACCATTTGAACTACATTACCCGTCATCTGTTCCATTCGTTCTTAATTGACAGTAATGTTGATGATGTTTAGATTCATAAACCTAGGAATTATTTTAGGAAAAAATTATTGTTGTGTAACTTGGTGTGCAAGGCTATGTTTGGAATTGGGTAGGACTTAGGAGGTGACACAGCAAACATAGATCACCATTTTCAGCAATTAATAGTGGATTGGGTTCACATGCTCACTCCTTAGGAACCTTTTTTTATCTCTGTGATGTTTTTTTGTTGTTGTTGTTGTTTCACTTCATGTATTGTTCTTGCAGTGCTTGTGAAACATCTTTCACAAACTGTTGAACCTTTGCTGATGTTTTACAGATAGTTCCTCTAGTTCAAGACGGAGCAGGGCTAGATCTACAGCGGAAAGGGAGAATGAGTTTCTTAAGGAGGGAAAGATAAAAATTCAACTAAATAAAGAGTTTCAACCTGAATCTCCTACATGGGCTGTTACAAAGCTATCCAATGAAGCAGCTAGCTTGGCTAGGCGTGATATTAGGCTCATATATCCAGATTTTAGGAAAGTTTCACCAGATGAGTATGGGAAAGTCATTGACAACCTTAATGAGCACTTTGAATTTGAAGATTGGGATGGAGGTGTGGATTGTGATTATGTGAGATCGAAAATAAATGATGCTTGGAGGCGTAGAAAATATTATTTGAAAAAAAGGTATATTGATGGAAAAGATCCCAATGTTGTGAAAGCAATGGCTCCACCCACCCAAGTACCTGTTGAAGATTGGCGGATCTTTATCGACTATTGTATTAGCGAAACAATGCAAGTAGGTTATGCTTACTTTTTTTTTTTTTTAGTGTTTTATGTATTGTAATTCGTGTCTTTGTTTATTAATGTTTTTTGTTATTAATTTATGTAGGATTTGAGTGAGCAAAATAGAGAGAATAGGAAGCTGCAGGAACTTCCAAATTGTAGTGGGAGGACAGCAGCTCAAGTTGTTCGTTACAAGATAGCACAAGAACTAGGTATTGATTCATATGAGGTTGGTCGTGGTTACACGTTTTTGGCAATGCATACTCATGCAGACAAAACTCCTCAAAATGTTGAAATCTCTGTAAGTGGTACTTTGAGGCGTTTTTAAATTTTGTTTATCCATGAAAAGAAAAGTTTTATAAAATTTTCAAGACTTTTTTATTTTTTTGAAATGTTAGATGGCGATCCAATCTTCGATGTCATCGAATCCTGATTCTCAGACTTCTTGTGATGATGCAGTGATAGAGGTAAGAATATATTACTCTAAGTTAAAATTCTTAACCCTTGCCAGATATTTCATAAACATGTCAAAAATGTGTTTTAATTATAGTAGTTATTAACTAAACTGAATGTCATTATCAACTGGATTCTTTTAAACCAAACTTAATTAACAACGACAACACCTGAACTTACTTCAATATATATTTGGTTGATTTTGTGGATTCTTTTTTATATAGGTTCTTGGGCCAGATAGTAGGGGTCGTATTAGGGTGGGAGGTGCAGGAATTTGCAAGACACAAATGAAGAAGATAGCTAATATAAAGAAAAAGCAAGCATGTGAAGCAAGGAAGAATGAAGAATGGAAGATTTCAATGGAAGGCAAGCTGGATGAAGTTACAGGTGCTGTAAAGGATCTAACATCTATTATACGCGATATGCGATCTGTTCCCCAAAGTGGACAACACATCCCTCAAAGTGGACAACCCCGTGGAGAACGAGCTTCATCGGTATGTATGTATGTACAATTATTAGTATTATTATTGTTATGTCTATATTCTAATGGGTTAGCCTATATTGTTGATTTCAAATAATTTTGTTTTGTAGTCTGATACCGGTAAGATGGTGAGAGTTTTAGGTGGGTGGCCAACTACAAAATACGCTTGGGGGATTTTCAAAGTTGTGGACCCTACACACAAATATTGTGAGAGGTGTTTGGGCGACGGAAATTACTTGGTATACATCACTACGGTGTTGGTTGCGGATGCTGTTTTACCCCTACCTCATGATGATTATTTCACAACTCTTGGGCAGGTTGGGCAAGGCCATGTTATATGGCCGAAGGCTAGTCTTGAGTTCATCAGCTGAATATTACTCGTTTGGTTTTGTTAACAAATTTTTTCGTTATGTTTCATTTAGGATTTCGTTTATTTCTTATTTTCGGGTATTGCCTTTGTGCTTGGACTATATTGTGGAGACATGTCAACTCGAGTTATTTGATAAATTAATTTAATGGTTTTTCCCCTTTTGGATGGTCAGTGGACACATGCAAACTTAATATTTTTCATTACATTAGATAAATATCAAGGTTTTGGATCTTATCTTCTTTGAGTGTATAAGATTCTTTGTTGTCTTGCAGGTTTATACCATTTTTTAACTCCGCCAATGCAATATATATTGCATTGCCGGTCCCAAGCCCGGGAAAGGAGGAGGGAAAAATGGCAGCTCAGTGTAAAGGGGCAATGCATTAAATGGCTGTACAGGTGAAGTCCTCATTTCCATTCCCATAATGTTTCTTCTTGGTATTCAGGTCGTTTACGTTCTCACTTTAGTTTCATTCTAGGCAGTTTTAGTTTTAGGCTTAGCAGAACTTCCAGCTCGGGGTCCTCAAGGGCGGCTGGTTTTAAGATTTCAGTGTATTTTAGCTATCTACCTAAACGTGTCTGTTATGTGTTGGAAACTTGTACAGCCCAGGGTACTTCAAAGATGAATTGACAACATTGGACGAGTCTGAAATTAATATGATGGATCTTTACTGCGAGTGGGCGTAGATAAAAGATGGCCAAAGCATCCTGGATCTTGGGTGTGGACACGGATCTCTAACTTTGCATGTTGCCCAGAAGTATAGAGGTCGCAAAGTCACTGGAATTACCAACTCTCTATCACAAAAGGAGTTCATCATGGACTAATGCAAGTAAGTACAGCAAAATGTATTAATTCAATTGTATGGCTTTTAGACTCTACAGTACACTATACAATGGTATACTAATACTTTCTCTTTTAGGAAACTTGATTTATCCAATGTCGAAATTATACTAGAAGATGTAACCAAACTTGAAACAAAGATTACCTATGACCGCATATTTGTGGTTGCATAGATTGAGGTAATTATTACAACTTAATAGAAAATTCCTAATTATAAAATGATCAAGTCTCATGTAAATGACTGTAATCAATATCTTTGTTTCAGCACATGAAAAACTATGAACTATTTCTAAAGAAAGTTTCTACATGGATTGCACAAGATGGACTTCTTTTTGTTGAACATCACTGTCACAAAGTCTTTGCGTATCAGTATGAGGTATGATATTCCTGCAAAATGTTAATCTTTCGATTCAAGATTATTATTTCTTTTCCCTTTCTTATATCTGGAATACACTATTGATAATGTGGACCCTTTCGTGACATTGTTTTTGACAGCCTCTGGATGAAGATGATTGGTATACGGAGTACATATTTCCCAGTGGGACTTTGGTTATGTCATCTTCCTCAATTCTTTTGTATTTTCAGGTGAGGTTTCAGCTTGCAATAATTATGTACTGCATTTCTAGTTGCAGAGGTGAAGCTCCATAATTTAGCTAATCTTGTTTGCAATTGCTCCTGTGGTTTTCCAGGAAGATGTTTCAATTGTGAACCATTGGACTCTAAGTGGAAAGCATCCATCTCTTGGATTGTAAGTACAAAATAATCAGTGATTTGAGATTAAATTGTAATTTTTATTATTTACAATTTACAAATTGATTTCTTTTTCTTTGCAGCAAGCAATGGTTGAAGAGATTAGCTGACAACATTCATTTGCCTAGAAGAATCCCGCAAATCGTTTGGTACTGACGAGGACCTTCTCTTGGTAAGTACCATGGTTTCTTACAGAGATGTTATATTTCATTGTTTCGTTGAACATTCAAATGCATCTTTTGGTACACGATTAATCGTCTAAGTTTTGACTTCTTTTAATTGTTTTAGTTTGTACTTCATTACTGACTTGGTTAAAAGTGATTTTGGATGTAGTCTGTAATGCGCTTAAACCAATTAATTTTTCTTTTTATATCCAGTGAGAATATGATTTTATATTATGCATTGTGGAGGTGCAAAAAATTTGGTTAGCATTAGCCGATTTTAGATCATGCAGGGCAGGTGCAAAAATAATAATTGTTATTTTTTTCTGCAAAGAATTCAGATTTCCCACGGCTAAGAACAATAACAAAATTCAATTTTTTTTTTGAAAAATTCCGGATTTGCCACGGCTAATAACAGTAGCTAATTTGAAAAATAAATTAATTTCAATATTTTTTTTGAAAATTAAAAAATATTCACCACGGATCCAAACCGTACCTAATTTGAAAAATAAATTAATTTCGATATTTTTTTTGAAAATTAAAAAATATTCGCCACGGACCTGGACCGTGGGGATAATTAAAATCGCCACGATTGATATCCGTGGCTAGGCCCACGGTTCATAACCGTGGCTAAATATAGCTAGCCGCCACGGACCCGGACCGTGGGAAAAGAATTAGCTACGCCCTGAACACCCACGGTCTAGCCACGGTCGAAACAGTGGCTAATCCTGTTTTGCCACGGTTTGGGTCCGTGGCAAATCTGATGTATTCTTGTAGTGATACATCAAGATTTTCCTAACAATGAGATCAAGGCGAGATAATCATGGACACACGTAGTCACAAAATAATGTCAAACAACCGAGTGCCGGTTTCAGGGGCAAATGATTGTTCATTTGTATTTATTTACTAATGATTGATCTGGTATGATTAAGTTGACGATGAGTTGGTTGTGGTAAGATGTATATTTATGTATATCTATATGCTCATGTAATGTTCTGCCTTTTAATTTTTCTGCTATGTTAATATATTGTTGTGCATTTTTTGTATGTCAGAAAAACTGTATAGCATTTGCATAGAAGTTGGGCATTGTACTTTGAGGTATGGTTTGGTTAAATGGGTTATTCTTTTCCCAAAGGCCCAATGAGTTAATTGGTTTAAGCCTACTTTAATGGGGTTTTCATGTGGATGGGAATTAAAAATTTAGGGAACTGGACTGTGGCTTTATTTTAGCTCTACTATGATGAATTTTTATCGAAAGTTAATTAGTTTTAATTCAAAAGGATTCATTGGTTTTGACCATTTGAAACCATATTCAAATGATTTATTTTCTTTGGGTACAAATTGTGGATATGAAGTTCTTGTTTGCTGAACCTATTGATGCCTAGGATATTAAGCATAATAAATAACTCTTGCTGCAGTTTGTTTAACTATGTGAAAGTGCACATCCTTGCTGTGCAATAGAAGAGAAGTCTGCGCACATTTTGTAAAATCAACTCGGCCCAATTTGGTAACCCAGCCCAAGTCCAAGCCAACCCAATATGGTTAACAAAGCCTAGCCCAATTAATTTACAAAACTATAAGTTTTGTATGTGGGGCAGTGGGGACCATATATCTGTGTACGTTCTTTTTTATCTATTTTTTATTTTATAAAATCTGAACCACGTGTCACAGTTGTATTGGATGGACCGCAGTCGAACAAAAAATATAGATTTTTTATTATTTATTAACCAATCACCTGTTGCCACCTACTCTGTTCACTGTTCTTTAGAACTGCTCCCTTCTAAAGTAGTAAAGATGTTTGAGAAGCACATTTTTCGTGAATGGACCGATTTAAAAATGTTGAATTTATATCGATTTGAACTTGAATTCAAAATTATGTTTTCTGCCGCACCAAAAATATTAATTTATATACTCGTTGGTCTGTGTATCACATTATTATAGTAGTAGTACGTGGGCTGATATGTGAAGTAACATATTAGGTTCTCTCCTTAATGAAATACATTTTGAGTTATAATACTTTGTTATTGATTGTATATTGACTATGATGTTGTGAGGTCAGCATATGAGTGTTTATTGTGATTAGCAATATAATTTGAGATGTTATGATGTTATTTACTATTAAAACTCGAAACTGGTGATCTCTCAATGCATATGAATATATTTATTCAGTTGGAGTAGATCTGTTATGATCTTTTAGTTTGTTTTTACTAACACTTTTAAGATCGGGTGTTTTTGCTGGTATTATTGTATACACTAGTACTTGGTGGCTTCAGCAGTATGTTGGATGTTATGCGTACACACTTACACTTTGTATCCGTAAACATTTATTTGTTTGTGTCTTCGGGCGTATGTTGGATGTTATCCGCATACAATTGTATCTTGTGCCTTCGGGCGTGTGTTGGATGTTATCCGCACATACTTACAGTAGTTGTGGCTTTGGCCGTGTGATGCACACACTTACAGTAGTTGATTATTTTGCTAGAAATTGTGAAGGTTGAATTACTCTTTAAATGAGAATTGATATATGCCTTTTAATGTTATTTTTTCCCGCATGCTACTACTATCTAATATTTATCGGTGTTGTGAGTTTGGTTTTAACTAATGTACTTCTATTCTTGGTGTTAAGACGATTGAGTTAGATTTTACTTGCAAGCTGTGACTCACCCTTGTTGTTTTCATCTTTTTCAGGAGATGGCTCCACAGTAGCTTTGCGAGTGTCGTAGGTGGGCTAGGCTTTCAAAATTTCTTTTTGACATGTAATTAGTTTAGTTGGTGTTAGTGTTATGAGTCCAGTTGGTACCCTGTATATGGTTTTGAGATAGTTGTATTTACAGTTCTAATATTTTGTAAGGAACCCTTTTGTACTTCCAGCTGATGTTTAATATAGATATACTAGGTTTTGGTTTTATCCAGTTGCTTTTTTTTATTTAGAGTTTTGCAATGGTATTTATTGCTGTAGAGAGATTACTTGAACAATTTGGCTCTTACCTAGTGGTCAAGTAGCTTGGGCGCTTTGACTCTTTATATTTCGGAGTGGCCAGCTAGAATATACGGAGTTGGGGCGTTACAACTCATATGTCTAGTTGGAGTTTTGATGAGTTGTAACCTTCGGACATGAATCTGATTTGTATTTATATTTATATAGTTTGTATTTATTTTAGTCTTCCGTTGTTGGCTTATCGTTTTTTCTTTATTTAGTAGTTATATTTTTATTATGTTCGTGGTCTAGAGGTTGGATATCATGTGATAGTAGTGCGAGGTTATGGTCTATGGAGGACATATGGTGATCATTATGACTTTATCGTCTGGTTTTGGTATGGCCAACAAAGATTGGATTTTAGGGGCGTTACAGTAATGTCACAAACTCCTCTGTTTTTCCAGCATCTTCTTAATGTTTAAAGTATCACAAACAAGCAACCAGAGTTTCATGATTTGGCGTCCAATCCGGTCTTGCCAAAACTGCGGCTTTTATACACTCGATTGCCTTAGAAAACTGATTAGCCTCAATGTACCCAAATGTTATAATCTCCCATGTAGTTTGCACAAGGCTTCCTACCTTTATCCATCGCATTATTTATGAACATTTCAGCCTTCTCCAAAAAGGTTACTTTTGCAATAAGCAACAATCAACGCGTTAGGAAATAGGAATCCAGAAGTTATATGAAGTCTCCCTAGTTTCCAATTCCTCCAAAATCTTTTCGAAAGAAGAAAAAAACATTTTTTTTATTGAGACCACTTTCTCCGATTTCTTGAGCATATCAAATGATTTGTCAACCAGCCCAGCTCCGATCTACCCTTCCACAACAATTGTGTAATAAATTGAATTCAGAACTATATTACAATCTGCTCCCCCCATGTAAGAACTTGTTCGGGGTTACACTCTTCTTATTCATTTCTTCCATTAATGTATCTGTTTTTTTGTACTGTCCTACTGTTAAACCTTTCGGCCGTCAGCACTTCTGACAAGCTTGAGGGCATGTCAAAATGAAGCTCTGGTGCGGGCATTGTTAGATTACAAGGGAACCAAGGAGCGGTGGGCAGTACCGCGCCGCATTCTTGTCAGGTGGCAAGGCAGATCAAGCTGATGCATAGATGATGTTGGTTTATTGGCTAAGTATTGGGAATACGTGGAGGTAGTGTGCTGGGCATTGCCTTGGTTCCAGGTGGCTTGGGAGCGGTTATGTGTAACGCCCCAAGATTTCGTCCTCCCTCATCCCGTTGTGTCGAGCACCATACCGCTCGCTAATGTCAATATTGTCCCCCTTTAGTCATTGCGGATATCCAGCAGTCAAGGCCTTTTGGGGTAAACCACATGGAATAAATTTTGGGGTATTTCCTAGACCGCTTAGCCTGCGGAACTGACCCTACAGACCTTCATAGCCTTCGGGGTTGGTCTGGGCGCCACTTTAGAAAGCTCAAGGGAGCTAGTAGAGCCCATGAGTTAGGCATACGTCGAGGCTAACCAAAGCTTGCAGGTGAGCACCCACTTGGGTTTTGGTTTCCGCGTAGAGGCTCTTAACCATGGTCAAGGCACACTGGTGCAGTGTGGGTATGGCAAATGTGTGGAGTGCATCCTGTGGGAGGTGTACTAGTGATTGGGTATAGGTTGTGAAATATTGTTTGGATGCAAGGATTGATTTGTAGTGATTGAGATATAATGTTGAGACTTTGAGATTCCATGAATTATATATTATTGTACTAATACATTTTTGCAGGAGGATAGGTCAATTAACATTTCTTGCAGGGCTCGACCTATCCTAATAGGAGGCGCAACTCAGGTAATGTATTATTATAATTTAAAATTTATTTTATTTATTAGATGAGATATATATAAGGATTGCGGAGTCTGTTATTTTATTGTTTTTGGGAATGGAGTTCCCTACCCTTGTTTACTCATACCAGCATAAATTGCTGACCCATGTTGCTTGTTTTGCACGTGGGTACGTATCCTTATAGAGCGTAGGCGGAGGAGAGCAACAAGTTGAGTACGATCGAGAGCAACATCAGGAGGCTCGTGTAGATCCAGTTGTTCGGGAAGGAGTTTGAGATCGTAGAAGTTATATTTCATAGTAGGTTTAGTTCTTTGATTTGCTTGTCATTGGATTATTCAAGTTTATTTCATTTATTGGATTATTGTTGATTGGGGAATACAGTACCTCAGTAGGAGTTGTTGAATTTTACTATTGGAGTTGTTTAGTTCAGTATTTGAAATTTTCGGATTTTTATGGAAACTTGTTGGAGTTCAATTTTTGTATGGAAGTATTTGTCTTTAATGGTTATGGATTTTTAGCTTGTGCAAATGTTTATTTAGATTACTGTCTTGATTCTTTTTCCTTTTATTGGCATCTTGAGGGTAATTTTATAAATTCTCTCTTTTTGCCAATTTTTGGATATTAGGGTCATGACAGTTTTCTTTGTATCAGAGCGCTTGGTTAACTTAGGCCGAGAAGGTGTAGGTGATCCTCGGAATGTGGAATGGGTCATAAGTTTGATGGAGTTGGGTTGTTATCTAATAATATTTAATATTTTGAATGAAGGTCATGGCGGGAAGAGGACGTGGTCAAGTATATCAGTTGACTCAGGACCAGATGAATAAACTGTTGCTAGCAGTAGCAGGCAACAATGAGGGTAATGGTGACCCATTTGCTAAGAGGAACAAAGATTTCCTCAATTTGGGCGGTATAAAATTCGATGGTAAGGGAGACGAGAAAGCTGGAGTGTTATGGCTTCGCCAGAAAGAAGTCGTGTTTGCAAAGATGGTATTGACTGAAGTTCAGAAGCAGGAGCTCGCTTCCAATCAGTTGGAGGGTGGAGCATTACTTTGGTGGGACGCTTTGAAAGTCGGGCTTGACCTCACCACTCTGACTTGGGAAGAGTTTAGGCACACTTTTGAGGGGAGATATCTTTCGAGTGCTTACAGAGATCGACTAGTGGATGAATTTCTAAATCTTTGGCAGGGTACTATGACCGTGGCTGAGTACACGAATAGATTCAATGAGTTGTCGATGTTTGCTCCGCATATGGTGGATACAGTCGAGAAGAGAAATCATCGTTTCATTAAGGGCCTAGGGCACTATGTGTCGAAGCAACTGATTCCATTTGAGCACGAGCCATTTGATAGAGTCCTGAACCTCGCAATGAAGTATGAGGAGAAGAAACAAGAGTTTAGAGCAGAAAAGAGCAAGAAGACAGGTGATAACTCTAGAGACAAAAACCACATAAGCCATATGATTCTAACTTCAGGGGTCGACGTTATGACAACAACCCAGAGAGGAACCAAGGTTACAGCAGGCCACCAGGAGATAACCAGGGTTTCAGACACCGTGGTGGGTATGGGCTTGGTGACAACAGAGCTAGAGCAGGCGCACCACCACCAACACCAACACCAGGGCAACCTGCCCCAGGTTTGCCTTACAGGCCAGCACCTTTACAGTTACCAGCGCCAGCAGCATTAATAGGGCCGATCAGGGGTAACTGTTGCAACTATGGAGGACCAGGATATCGTTCTGCTGAATGTCGTCGACCAGTGAACAACAACCAGGGAAGGCAACACATCAGCCGAACCGAGGGAGAGCCTTTGTTGTTTGCCTGCATTTCAGGGATTGGAAGGTACTTTTGATTGTTCTCAGTTTAGATTCCGAGTATTATTTGATTCTGGTGCATCACATTCATTTATAGCTAAACAGATAGTAGATAAGTATCAGATTGTGACTACAGCTTTACCTCAGCCTTTATATCTTCGGACTCCTATGGGAGGGTCGACTTGTTTGTTTTACCAGTGTAAGAACTTTGTTCTGACCTTCATGGGTAGCCAGTTTGTTATCGATCAGGTTGTTTTAGATTTTGAGGGTTATCAGTTTATTTTGGGTTTTGATTGGTTGAGTAGCTATCATGTTATTTTGGATTGTACTGGGAGGAGAGTTATAGTGGATACACCAGGTTTACCCACATTGGTACACAGTTGTGTTAGTAGGGATGATTCGATTATGTCCAGCTTTAATTTTGTTGTCTATGGTTGCCCAGTCGATCGATATTAGTGATGTGGCGATAGTTAAGGATTTTCTAGATGTGTTTGAGGAGATTCCGGGTTTACCACCAAAGAGAGAGGTGGAGTTCCATATTGATTTATTGCCAGGAACGACACCTATTTCTAAGACTGCTTACAGGATGGCGCCTAAGCAGTTGGAAGAGATGAAGACCCAGCTGGAGGGGTTGCTTAAGAAAGGGTATGTGATATTTGATGTTTTATTTGATTTGGTTTATTCTTTTGGTATATATGTGTGAGCCTTTTGAGGTGTGTATGAACCACAGGTTCATACGTCCAAGCAATTCTCCATGGGGAGCTCCAGCTACTTTTGTCTCTAAGAAGGATGGGACTTTGAGGATGTGCATTGATTACCGTGAGTTGAATAAGGTGACGGTCAAGAACAAATATCCACTGCCGAGAATAGATGATTTGCTTGATCAGTTGAAAGGAGTAGCCGTGTTTTTTCAGTTTGATTTGAGGACGGGTTACCATCAGATGGGTGTAGAGGAGAAGACTATACCACTGACTGCTTTCTGAACCCAATATGGATTGTATGAGTTTCTAGTCAAGGCCTTTTGGGGTAAACCACATGGGTGGGCCCTGATCCAAAACCCTCTACTGCTGGATATCCGCAGTGACTAAAGGGGGACAATATTGACATTAGCGAGCGGTATGATGCTCGACGCACCAAGATGAGCGAGGACGAAATCCCGGGGCATTACATTATGGCCTTTGAAACCAATTCAGTAGGCTAATTGTGTATGCAAGTGTGTGTGTGTGTGTGTGACCTGAGGCTAGAGTGAGTTTCTAGTGGCATAGCAGGGCAGAAAACTTGTCAGAAAATAACCCTGTTACACCTATCATAACATAGAGCTTTAGCATTGCACTGTAAGCAGCTGCTTTAGTTGCAAACCCCAACTTTCTCATTTGCTCCGTTACGAATTCTGCTTTTTCAACAGATTTATAGATCGTTCGGTAAAAGGCCCAAGAATGCATTATTTGTCTTCCTACGAAATAAATTAGTTCGGCTAATCATAAAACCCATATTTGGAGAGTAATTTTGACAAGTTAGAAAATGTCTTATTCCTCAAGTCTCGGGTATTTTCTTCCTCCTTCCGTTTTTCTTCTCTCAGAAAACTACTCTCCCCGAAATTCCTTCATGGTTTGTCAAAGGTTGCTGAACATGCCCTTACTCCGCACAACTTTCGAGAATAATGAGATTTGCACACCTTTGAAATGATCAATAATCTTATTATAATAGTCTTGCGCTTGTTCAATGCTATGAACCTTAGCTATCAAATCTCAGAAAACCACTCTCCCAGAAATTCCATCGTGGTTTGTCAAAGGTTGCTGAACGGGCCCTTACTCTGCACAACTTTCGAGAATAGTGTAGATTTGTACACCTATGAAATGATCAGTAATCTTATTATAATAGTCTTGTGCTTGTTCAATGCCATTAACCTTAGCAATCAAATCCATCCTAATAAAACTAGACTACATGAATAAAGAGTTGTTTTTATCTCCACAATTGTAGGAAATTTAATTTATTTAATCTAAGATTCTTAATTCTATACAACAACACAAAATTTTCAACTTAAGTATTTCAAGTTATCGGGTTTTCTACACCTTTGTGTACAAAACAACTTTAAATCGATATAATTGAACTACCCCATTTGTTCAAATATTAAAAAAAAGTAAATTATATAGATAAGGTTTAGAAGGATAGTTTGTATCTTTTGAAGTTCATGGTGATTAACAGTTGTACCTTTTTGAATCCATTGAAACATTTGAATCACCTAATAGAGATATTCTATTGTAAAGGGTATCTTTATTATCAATTGCGTTGATATGGGAGTTTGTGTTTTAGTTGAGAAGAATAAAGTATTACAAGCGCTTGAAAGTGAATGATGGTTTCAACCCATTCGAACAGAAACAAAGATTCATCACAAAAAGAGTTTGAAAGAGAGGCTACTCTGTCTTACTTGGGATTTGGGGTTTATGCGAAGAGTAGAGGGTTTAAGCCCAAGTGTGTTTTTGTGTTGCTCTATAATGTGATGAAGTACAAAGTACCTCACAACAAACAACAAAAGTGTTTAACACACGATTGTGTATGAAAGTGACGCAAATAAAGCAACGTAAGTAGTGAAGAAATTAAACCTACTTACCAACAAACAAAACGTAAAGAGAGACACCAAATTAAACGTGGTTCACTGATTACCTACGTCCACGGATAAAAAGGATAGCTTCTTATTAACAAACAAACAAAGATACAAAAGTATCTAACCAATGGAGAAGATCTCCCAAACAAATCGCTTACTCACCAAACAAATCTCTCTTTACCAAATCCTCACAACTCTCACAAGGAGACCAATAGACAAATTGAGGATGATCCTCATCTCACAACTCTATTAAGAAGACAAACAACTATTGAGGATTGAGGATACTAAACCATTCCCTAAGACCTTATATTTATAGCCTTTAGGGTGCACAAAACAAATTCCTTATAGGAATACCAAAACAAATCAAATTGGAAGTCGTATTCCGATACCAAATCCTAAATCCTTAATATGGACATAGAAATCCAAATATGAAACGGATTCCTTAGAGAAATGGTTTCCTAACAATTCTCCACCCTGGTGAAGATTTCCCAAATCTGAGCTGATCTTCAGAAACCGACGAACAACCAAACTAAAGTGGTTAGACCATCAAGTGGCTACCTACGTACCCTCCACGAGATCAAGCCATCGTAGTTCTTCCAAACAAACATCTTTCGATGCCCATTATAACCCGAAAGGCCAAATCCCCTTAAGGGGCGAAATCAAAACAAATTCCCGCAGAGGGCAATGCCTGAGAGGGTCAACAAACATACATCAAAACAATGGGGTCCAAACTACAAAATACCATCTCCACTTTAAGAACATAACCAACTGAAGATGCGTATGTATCAACACCCCAAAACCAACAAAGGTTTCCAAACAACGGCTTCACAACTACAACTGGTTCATGAGGTTGAATCTTCAAACAAACATTTGTGCCTAACAAACTAACATCTGCTGTGTTACTAGACAAACTTTCATAAGGAGTGACATCAGTCTCCACCTGCTGAGATATCTCATCTAACCTCAAAATATCATCCAAACAATGATGCCTAAAAAAACTTTACGTACCTTACCACAATTCAACCAGCCTTGCTTGTCGGTACATCTACGAAAGCAACAATCAATCAAACCATTAGACAAACTGGGAGGAGTCAAATAATCAACCAAATTGGGAGGAGTACCTCTACCAATAGCAATACCATTAAGATAGTACAAATTCTTTCTACTTGTCCCTTTCATAACAACCAATGCACCAGAAACAACCCTTAAAGCCCCATCTTGTAAAACAATCTTCATACCATCAGACTCTAAGGTTCCAAGAGAGATGAGATTAACCTTCAACTCCGGAACGTGAAACCGGCACGAAGTGGTTTGACATCAATTTTGTGACATTGGTCGTCCTTTGTTATTTCGCTTTGAGTTCATTGTTAAGAAAACCTTGTTGTACGCGCGTCGTCCCGTGTCCTTGTCTTCGCGTCGTGTGTCACAAGTATCATGTTTGAGTCAGGACGTACGTACCTCTTCAGGACGTACGTACGTATGGTATGTCAGCAGAAAGCTAGTTTGGTCTGGACGTACGTACTCCTTTAGAACGTTCGTACGTTTAGGTAGTCAGCAGGTTTATTTCGGTTTGAGACGTACGAACGTCATATCGACGTACGTACGTCCAATGTTGGTTTTCACAAATTCGGCCCATTTTCCTTGGTTTTCAACCCTAAGTATAAATAGGGTTTCTCTTCCAAAGAACAAGTCAGTTCTTTGGCCGTCCATTGTTCTTCTAGTTCTGGAGTTTTGGTTTAGGTTTTGGTATTGAAAGTGTTTGTGGCTATTGAACTCAATTCCCTTCTTCTCCCTTCTCTCAATTCATAAATCTGTGATCTTCTAAGTGTTATTGTGAATTCGGCTTCGAGTCTTCTTGTGTGTTCATCAAGAAGTCGAGTGTCTTGTGCGTACATCAAGGTGCTCTGGTGAAGTCAAGGTGTTAGAGATAACCTGGAGTATCAACTCGCAGTGAGTGCAGGTAGTTGGTAGGTTTGTAAATCTCTTTCATCTAGTGGATTATTTGTTGTCATCAAGGCAACCGTGGACGTTTCCCATATTGGGTTTTACCACGTTAAAAACTCCTGCGTGTTATTTACTTTCTGCGTATTGTTTGATTTGTTTGAATATTCAGTTGTTAAGTTAGCACTATTTATAGTTTCTCAATTGGTATCAGTCGCTGGGGGCTGGTTAAGGAGCGTAAAGGCTCACGCTAACGATCAATAGTGCTTTATGGAACCTCATAAGTTTGCTACTTCAAGTCTTCCTCCACAATTCAGTGGAAAAGATTTTGGTCATTTGAAAGTACGGATGCGAGCTTATCTCCAAGCATTAGGAGAAGAAGTCTGGCTTTCTGTTGTTACAGGGTGGAAAGAACCTTTGACTATCACAGGTACTGATGATACTGCCGTTACATCACTGACACCACGTGAAAAGTGGACGCCTGAACAGAAGTTGTTGGCAAATTATAACAACAAGGCACTCAATGCTATTTTCATGGCATTAAATGCCAGTGAGTTTCGTCGTGTGCAAGGCTGTGAAGAGGCTAAAGATGCATGGAACAGGCTTATCTGTACACATGAAGGTGACGAAACTGTCAAAGAAAGCAAGCTGGAACTGTTAACATCTCAGTTTGAGAATCTACGGATGGATAATTCTGAGACTTTTGATGATTTCTTTATTCGTCTCCTAGATATCATAAACTGCAGTGCTGTTATTGGTCATGCATATACTGACACACAAGTGGTACGTAAGATATTGCGTGCTTTGCCTCCTCGGTTTCGTTCTCGTAAGGATGCCATCACTGAGAGTAATGTGATTAAGAACATGTCCATTGAGACACTTGCTGGGAAACTAAGGACATGTGAGATGGAACAGGCCTTGGAAGAACCCTTGAAGAACAAGTCTGTGGCATTCAAAGCTACATCGTCTAAAGAAACTTCCACAGGACCTTCTGATGATGAAGAACAGGATGTGGATGATAACTATGCGTTTCTGTCACGTAGCTTTCAGAAGATTCTGAAATATCAACAGAATCGAGACCCTCGAAAGCGTTTTCCTGACTCCTCAAATGCTCCTAGGAGTCGTGGGTTTGAGCGATTCTCTGTGGATGGGAGAAGAGCTCGAGTTGATCGTAAAGATGTCCAATGTTACAAGTGTCGTGAATATGGACACTTTGCAAATGAATGTGACAAGAAGGTGGATCGCAAACCTGGTGATAATTCCAAAGCGAACCTCACAGTGACATGGGATGATTCAGATGAAGATGATGATGGCAATCCCTCAAATGTTGTCTCCAACTATGTGGTCTTCAGTGCATCCCTGGATGAGCATCCAGGAGGTATTGTATCCTCTACTGATGATATTAATGTTTCTGATTCTGGTGTTCATGCTACTACTAGTGAATTATGTGATATGTATAAGTTTTCCATGCAACAAGTAAAGTTGCTTGAAAAAACTAACACTGTCTTGCAGGATCAGGTAGACAGTCTTGGGCAGGATATCTGTGGTCTTGCAGCTGACTCCAACATGTTGAAGGAGGAATTTGAAAAAGAAAAGGAGGACTTCCAAGCACGTATTGCCTCTCTGGAAAACCTGAATAATAATCTGGAGACACGGTATCGCACTCTTGTACTGGAACATGAAAAAGTGAAAGCTGAGTTGTTTGCAGCCAACAAACAATTGGTTGGCTTTGGTAAAGCTAGTGATAGTCTTAACTCTCTGCTGGGAATTGGTAAATCCCATTCAGACAAATCTGGCTTAGGTTATGACACATCTGTTCCTCTTTCTACTGCTAGCACCTCCTGTACTACTTTTGTCAGACCAACAGGTGTCGCTTCTCCTGCTCCTGTGCAGGTGTCTGGTGTGGTTTCCCCACCCAAGGTCACTCGTGTAAAGCATGTCCCGAAAAAGAATTTTAGACACAAAGGCTTTAAATGTCTAACCTGTGGTCGCATGGGTCACACTTCTGCTTTTTGTTGGAATAATTTGTATCCTGCTCACCATCCTTCTTTTGCAGGTAATTCATATTGGAACAAGTCTTCCACTTTCTCTATGCAGGCTCCATACATGTGGAATGGCTATGCTCCATGGGGCTTACCCAGAACTTCTCCTTATGGAAATCGTCCTCAAGCAACACCCATGCCTACTCCACCTCCACATTTCTGGGATAGGAGTATGGATGCATCCAGGAAAATGGTATCTCACATGGCTCGTTTGGTTGAACCGATGCCTTCATCATGGTATCTTGACAGCGGTTGTTCGCGTCATATGACAGGTGATAAGACTCTAATTGATAATCTGACTCTTGGTTATGGAGGTAAGGTTAGTTTTGGAAATGGTAAAATGCTTCTGGTTGAAGGTAAAGGTAACTTTTCTGAGGTTGGATCGCTCAATAGTCATGAGCTTCTTTTTGTTAAGGGTCTTAAGTCCAATCTATTGAGTATTAGTCAGCTATGTGATGCTAAGTTTAAAGTTGTGTTTGAGGATGATAGGTGTGATGTCTTTGATTCCAATCATGTCTTGGTGTTAACTGGTAGTCGCTCATCTGATAACTGTTTCATTGTCACTACATCCCTTCCGCATCTATATACCTAATTTGTTCATTGGTACTGTCTGTGTTTAGGATGTTTAGGTTTGGTTAATTTTGTTATTGTTGTTGGTATTGAGGACATACTACCTTCTCTATTGTGTGGATTCCATTTTACAGATGTTTCTAGTTTGGCATCTTCAACTGTTTTTTCTGTCATGCATAGTTGTAGGGTTACATCATACTCTCTTCGTCTTGGTAGTTTCTTACGTGATGCATTTACATGTAGTTGGATTGTCATTTTGGAATACCTGTATATCTCCTGTCTTATATGATTTTCTTTCATGGTCATCGTCTTCTTTTATATTTCTACACCTCTTGTAAGTGGTCAATGACTCACAAAATCCCCAGCCATTTGAATGTCTTGAGAGCATACTCATTTGGCTAAGAACCCGTTGGGGCTGTGAGGGTCATGCTCTGACGGATGCACTCAGGAGATGTTAGTTCTTGTGTTGCACGTTACCATGGTATTGCACTTCTTGAGTGTGTTTTGCCGAAAAGATGTAGGCTACACCCTACCCTCGTGTTTTGGTAAAAGATGGAGGTATTATATACTCCCACACGGGAATGGCATTTGTTTCAAATGGTTTTACAAACAAAAAAAAAAAAAAAAAAAAAAAAATGACAAGTGACTTTCACATTTATCTGGTTGAAAGACAAGAAGAAAAACAATTTTTTTTGTGTTTCCTTGGTCTTGTTGTGATCCGGTTCACTTTCACATTGGTCTAGTTGCAAGTGACTTTCAATATACTCAATGATCATGTTTTTAGTTTGTTTCCGGAGGTTGGTATTGGTCTATCAGTTTCTTCTACATGTTTGCATCATTCTAGTAAGTACCATGGCTTGGTGTATGATGTCGTTCTTCGATTTTGCATTTTCTTGTGGTTGAGGTTTGTTTAAACTATATTCGGCTATAATTGGAATCCTTACGATAAGTAGAAATGTTTTCTTGTGATGTCTCTCAATATTTGTTTTTGGTAGTTATTTGGTTTCTTGTCTGGCTGTTAGGGTGGTTCTTCATTTTCTTACATAAAAAAAAAAAAAAAAAAAAAAAAAAAGGGGTTCGTACGTACGCTCTCAAGACGTTCGTACGTTTAGGGTGACAGATCTTTTTGCAACGTACGAACGTTCCTAGAACGTACGAACGTGTGCTATGTCAGAAGTTTTTTTTGGGCTCGACGTACGAACGTTCTTAGAACGTACAACGTCTTTAATACAGTTCGGCCCATTTGCTGTTTAAATTCAAATTTTTGTTAAACCAAAGGCCAATTGTTATATCAATCGTGTTCCCTCTTCTTTGGCACACTACAAGCAGTTACCTTTTTGGTTCCTTTGCTCGTCTTAGGAGATATTCCTCTTCTCTCTTCTTGCGTGTTTTTGTTCTCCTTCTTTGGTGGTTGTTTCTTGCTCAACTCCAGCAGTTTTTTTTTTCTTTTTGGTGTATACTCTGTTCTTACTCAGGTAAGTGAATTCGAATTCTTCTTATATTCTTCTTCTTCTCCTTCTCCTTATTCTCTTAGTATTGTTGGATTGCATGATTGTTCTCTACAGTTTCTTTTAGCTATGTTTTTTTATATATATATATTTTGTTTGTTTTGGTTGGTGTTCCATTTCATTACTTGAAATTGGTGGATGGTTTGTTTATCTCAATGTCTTGTTGCTTCCTCTCTTATTGTTTATGGTTTGCTTTGTGTCTGGGTGCTTGCCATTGCTTCATTGTTGTCCATAGCATGTATCACGATTCTGCACATCAAGTGTTTGATAAAATGCCTCAATGACCTTGCTGTTGTCTATTTCGTCAATTTTCTTACATCTTTGGTTTGTTTGTTGTTGTGATTGTGTAGATAATGGCTTCAAAGCGCGCACGCACCACTCCCACAACCACGGCATCCGTGTCTAAAGGTGCATCATATTCTCGCGCTCCACGGGGTAGAGGTTCCACTCCGGGCTTGTCGCCTCATCCCCCATCCCTTGGGGCTCATCCTCGGGCTAAGGCCATTGTTCCCGAGCGGTTCTTTGACTTGGGAGAGATCGCTGCCACCCCTCTAGGGGCTTCCCAACTCGGCAACATAGCTTCATTCTTTGAAGCTCGGAATTGGTTAAGGGTGGCTCAACCAATCACCAAGTACTCGGTTGAGCATACGATTGCCTTCTACGAGACGAAGACACCCTCATCGAATCGCTCGAGTTTTTCAGTTTTAATTGAAGGTCGGCGATACACCATTTCTCCGAAGGTGATTCGTGAGGCGTTGGGGATTGATGATGATCTTCTCTCTGAAGAGGCTATTCACGTTAGGTGGCCCATTCCGGATGCGATTCAGATTGACTTTGTAGATCAAGTTCAGAGGATGTTCATCGATGGTGTCACGGAGAGATATCATGCCAAGTTCTACAGCGCCATTCTTCTGCACATGGTTGCTTATTCCAACATCTACCCTACAAGGGGGAACAAGATCATCATGACTGACGACATGGTCAAATTGGTAGTGTGTATGTCGGTGCATCATCTTCATCTTTCTGAGGTCATCTACACACGGATGCTTCAAATCGATGCAGCCAAGGGTACTCTTCCTTTCCCTAGCTTTATAATGACAATACTCAAGCACTTGGGTTTTCAGGGACAATATATGGAGGTGAGCCCTCCGAGGTTTGTTGGTCATGACTGGGTCAATGCCATCAAGAAGGGCTGCCAGTCTAGGAAGGCTGCTTTTGAGTCCGTGGGTGCGCGTCTGACGTATCATCTAATTTGGGGAGGAAGGGCTCTTGTTCGTGATGATGATTTTGATCGGGCACTGACTTCTAGACGCCCCGTCTCAACCTCAGCTAGGGGCAATCGGGCAGTTGCAGCTGTTGATGCTCGGGTTTCTTCAATTCGTCGTCATCAAGATCATATGGATGCTCGGTTAGATCGTTTTGGAGTCATCCTATCTCAGCATGATGTTATGCTCCGTGATCTTCATAGGATGAACGTAGCTCAGATGCGTCATCTTCAGCTAGACTTTACTCCTATCGACCTGCCTCCATTTCCGGAGGACGTACCTCCAGTTCCAGGTGACATTGATGGTGATGACTCTGATAGAGAGAGTGAGGACGAGGGTGTTGGTGAACACAGTGATGGTGACTCAGAGTCCGAGTAGTTCTTGTTCTGGTTTACTCTCTACATTTTTGTACTTAACATTGCTCTTTTGTTATCTCGTTTTTGTTTATATACTTAGATGTTGAGTTTGTTATTGGATATTGCTGTTTTAATATTAGTTCTAGTTTCTTTCTGTTTTGCAGTAAACTCCTGTTAATTAGGTAATGGACCTCCCTAATCGGGCCCATGTTCGGTTTATTCTTGTTTTTCCTATATATATAGGAGTCTTCTCTTCTTTTACTCCTATTGTGTCTTCTTACCTCCTTCTAGTTCTCTCTTTGTTCTTCAGAATTCTTCGATGGCAGAATATGAACTTCATGGGGTTTTTGTTCCGGCTGTTGGTTATGTGCCGTTTATGGTAATGGAGTACAAAAATAATGCAAAGGTTTGTCGTTTATGTCGTGTTCCCCATGGGTATGACTATATTCATCGACCTTTCCTTAATCCATGCTTGGTTCATGTCAATCATTGGGAGAGACTACCGGGACATCTTCAAAATTACATCTTGGAGTTGGTTGGGTACCCGAAGGTTCAAGGACTTGCTGCTCCTCTCACCGATTGTGGCTTGGACAGCAGAATTGAGAAGTTATTTTGTACGAGTACATGTCTGGAGGAATATGATGATCATGTGATAGCTCGGTGGAATAGATTTTCGGCTCGTGCGAAAGCTTTATGTCCCTTCTTAAGCTTTATGTTCATGTGAAAGTTCGGTGGAGTAGATCTTCTGGTTAACTTAAGCTTTATATTATGTCTTTTCTGTTTCTTATGTCTATGGATTCCTATGTTTGGTTCGCAGTTGGTTTCATGAGACTTTAAGAGTTCGGTTAGGTTTTATTTTTTTATCATTAATTGTTTGGTATTGAATTCTTTTCTTGGTTATTTGTCTATTACTGTTATTTATTGTTCTTCTTGTTGATTGGTTAGTTTGTTCACTTGTTGTGACAAAAAGGGGGAGATTTATGACTCTAATTACTAACAATTGTCTCTTTGTTGTTAGGATATTTTTGGGTCATCTTTCAGGTATTCTACACGTATGGGGGAGTGAACGTGTTAATGTTTGTAGAGGTTGTACAGTTATGGGGGAGCTCGAGTGTCAAAATTTTGGAGCTCATGAAGTATGGGGGAGTTGCTCGAAGGAACCTTTGTTGATTCCTTGATTGCTTCGAAAATTCTTAGTTGCTTCCGTTCGGTCTCTGATGTTTAAAGCGTCTTGTTCAAGCTGGATAACAAGAATTGGTGACTCGGTATGTGTTCTACCTTGAGTGATTTTGTAGGCATGATTTATAAATGCCATGGTTTGGTGTTGTAAGCACGTTTTATAAGTGCTATTAGAGTCATAGGTTTTTGTCACAAAATCAATGTCAAAGGGGGAGATTGAAACCGGCACGAAGTGGTTTGACATCAATTTTGTGACATTGGTCGTCCTTGGTTATTTCGCTTTGAGTTCATTGTTAAGAAAACCTTGTTGTACGCGCGTCGTCCCGTGTCCTTGTCTTCGCGTCGTGTGTCACAAGTATCATGTTTGAGTCAGGACGTACGTACCTCTTCAGGACGTACGTACGTATGGTATGTCAGCAGAAAGCTAGTTTGGTCTGGACGTACGTACTCCTTTAGAACGTTCGTACGTTTAGGTAGTCAGCAGGTTTATTTCGGTTTGAGACGTACGTACGTCCAATGTTGGTTTTCACAAATTCGGCCCATTTTCCTTGGTTTTCAACCCTAAGTATAAATAGGGTTTCTCTTCCAAAGAACAAGTTAGTTCTTTGGCCGTCCATTGTTCTTCTAGTTCTGGAGTTTTGGTTTAGGTTTTGGTATTGAAAGTGTTTGTGGCTATTGAACTCAATTCCCTTCTTCCCCCTTCTCTCAATTCATAAATCTGTGATCTTCTAAGTGTTATTGTGAATTCGGCTTCGAGTCTTCTTGTGTGTTCATCAAGAAGTCGAGTGTCTTGTGCGTACATCAAGGTGCTCTGGTGAAGTCAAGGTGTTAGAGATAACCTGGAGTATCAACTCGCAGTGAGTGCAGGTAGTTGGTAGGTTTGTAAATCTCTTTCATCTAGTGGATTATTTGTTGTCATCAAGGCAACCGTGGACGTTTCCCATATTGGGTTTTACCACGTTAAAAACTCTTGCGTGTTATTTACTTTCTGCGTATTGTTTGATTTGTTTGAATATTCAGTTGTTAAGTTAGCACTATTTATAGTTTCTCAGAACGTACCAGACATCAACTAATTCTTTAACTGTACCATTCTCCAACTTCAACTTGATAGTTCCCATACCAGATGTACAGGTACGGTCGTTACCTAGCAAAACTTTACCATTTAGCTTTTTAAAGATACCAAACAAATCTCTATTGGGACACATATGGTGAGAACCACCAGAATCCAAAGGACAATGAACAAAAACAACAAAAGAATAATCAAAATCATCATCAACTTCAGCTTGTGCAATATTTGCATTCTTATCTTTTGAGGATTCAGAATCCTTCAATTTCGGCAACTTGGGACAATTAAATTTCCAATGTCCTTTTCCATGACAAAAGGCACATTCATCATCAGACAAAACTAGCGAACCAAGTCTGGAACTTTGATCGAGTTCTTCCTCCTCTACCAGTATTACGATAAGTGGATCGTCCTCTCGTGGTCAAAGCCTCGGACGTTGAACCTGAACCCCTATGGACTTCATTATCTTTGCGTCTGCATTCATACTTCAGTAACGCCGCTACTACATCAGAATACTTAACAGATTCTTTCCCCGTCAACAAAGTGATAGACAAGTGGTCATATTCATCGGGGAGAGAGTTCAAAAGACATAGAGACTTGTCAATATCACTTACAACCTCATCCAAATTCAATAGGTTGGCAAGAAGCCTACTGAACTTATCCAGATGTCCGGACAAAGAAATACCAGATATCATATCGATGCGGAAGATTTTCTTTTTCAAAAACAACTTGCTTTCCAAACTTTTCTTCATATACATGTTAGCCAATTTCTTCCACAACTCCTTAACAGATTTTTCTTTCATCACAGAGTATTTCTGGTCCCTTTTCAAACAAAGGCGAATCACGCCACAAACTTGCCTATTCAACTTCAACCAATCATCTTCTTTCATCTTCTCAGATTTATCACCAAAAACATCTTCCAAACCTTGCTGAGCAAGCAAATCCAGAACTTCGCACTGCCGCATATTGAAGTTATTTTTACCATTAAACTTCTCGATGTCAAACTTCAGAGTTTACACCTTTCCACTCAAACCCGAAGATAAATCCGACATTACTAATCACTTTCACACACCAGCAAATTAATCAAACAAACAACCCAAAGAGTTTCACCAAAAAAACAAGAAAACCAAAGATTGGATTTTCAACAAATCTGGGAAAATAGAACCGTCAACTTTAAAGAATTACTGAGAACATAATACTTTGAACTAGAGAATGTAACATATACTGTTAGAAGGACTGAAGAGTCTACTTTCCAACACAAAATATGGATCGAGGTTTTGATATACGAGCACAAAGTTATGGCCGTTTTACCACAGAGTGTCAAATCTGGACAGATTCCTAAAACCGAACAAAACCCTACAAACAATGTTCTGCAACCCATTCTACAACCGAAAAGAATAACCTTCGTCTCTGACACCAATTGTTGAGGCACAAGGTACCTCCCAACAAACAACGGAAGCGTCTAACAAACCAATGTGTATGAAAGTGATGCAAAAAAACCAACATAAGTAGTAACACAATTAAACCTACTTACTGAATAAACAAAATGTAAAGAGAGATAAACACTAAATTTAACGTGGTTCGGCGCTGCCTACATCCACGGACCAAAGAGGAGAGCTTCTTATTATAAAAAAAAATTAAAAATGATACAAAGTATCTAACTGAGGATACTATTCGTCTGTGTGTTTGAGAAAGATGGTTAATGCATATGCTATTCGTAATGGTATTGGTGTCATTAGTATGAATTACAAAATGCATGGTTATTGTTGACCTATTAGATCGTGTAAATAATGACGGTAACAGAGATGAGATCAGAATACCATGTGAGCCTAAACTTGGGAATTTCTGTATCTATAGAAGAGGGGTGATAATCACGACATGGTGTGGTTAGTTCATATGAATGGACGGTTTTACCCTCCAAATGAATTTTCCTCAAATTGTGTCTAATTGCATCAGTGTGTGGTGATGTCCACGTTTTTTAGAGATGTCCACGTATCTTAGAGAACCTTTGTCCACGTATCTTTTCATGCAAGTAAAAAGACTTCTTAAATAAGCAAAAGTCAATTTGTTCCAAAATCCTCTTCCTTGCTATTCAATTTCTTCAAACCCTTCTTAAATCCCTTTCTCAATCATCATCGTTTCCTTCTCCTTCAATTCCTCTTTTATTTATTTGCTTTCTTCCAACAATATATATATCGTATTGAAAAAAAATTGATAGGGTTCCTTTTAATTTGAGGAAACGATATTTATGCCCAACTATGTTGGCATAATCCATTTGATAGCGGATTTAAGGTGGGTTTTATTAGATATATGTACTTTTGATTGAAATTTCGGATCTGGGTTTGGTTTCATTTGTTGTTATGTTAATTGTTTTGATGTTAATTTGGATTTTGTTCCAGCAATTTGGCTCGAGAAGTATACCGGTGGAGTTTGTGTGTCCATTTTTGTTGAACAATTTATGATAATAGGGATAGATGATCAAAGGTATTGGAATTTCATACCAACAGATGAATCTAGGTGGGTAATTTTTTTTCTTTCTTATGCAACGAAGTAAGATACATTCACTTTCACAATCAATACACTTGATTCCTAAATAAGTGAAGAAGACTATTAAAATCACACAAATTTGTTTCTAAATGGGATAATTGACGATAATGATGAACAATGAATTAGTAAACTACTGAATTGGTTCAATTCAATTTTTTTTTTTTTTTTACCATGTTTACAAATCATAAGTAATAACAAACAATTGGCATGGTTCATTTTTTTTTCTTTTTTGGATCATGTTTACATGTCACAAGTAATATCAATTACCCAGTTTATATATAAATCAAAACACAAGTAATACAAATTACCAAGTTTGTATACATCATTCTGCATTTTGGCTTATCAAAGGTCTGATTTTCTTTGATTTATTTAGTTTTTGAAGACATTTTGTTGCGACTATACGACAAATAATCAATACACCCCGTCGAGTGATACCATGTCTTCAATTAAATGCACTCCAAATCGTTTTTTATTCTTTGTACTTTATTTCCAAATCGTTTTTTATTATTTGTACTTTATTTCTTTACACGGTTCCTTTCTTTCCTCCCTCTTTCTTCTTCCAACCAAAATGTTAAAAGAAAAAGAGATTCTTTTCCTGTTTCGCCTATTATAGAATTTATTTTTGTTAGTTTATGGTGTTATCTAGTTTCACGCAAGTATGAATGCAGTGTTTTTCAACACACCTTAACCTTAAGCATATATATGAGTAGTCTAACATAATTTATCAATCCATGCTGTAACTTTTAGTTATTAAGGTATGGTAATGATACACCCATGTTGTCAATCCTGCCACATGATTTGCAAGATCGATCTTGTTTATGATATTAGATTGCTTTAATGAAAATATATTTTTATTTTGAACAGGTGCTTTGTTGATTTGTGAGATCTACATATTAAGTAATAATTCTTTCCCGAAACCGCTTAATGCTCATGGTTCATTTAAAACCAAAGGTGAGCTTGATATAATAAGTTTTTCATTTCTAATGTTTGAATTAAACTTTGAATGAATTGATATGTTTGTTATTTTTTTATAACTTATTTTGTTTAAATATATTAATATTCTAATATCTTATTTATTTATATTTCCAGCGGGAAATTGCTCTTATAATGATCTTTCCTCTCAAATCATAGTGAGTATTCTATGAAATTAAAAATATTGTATTTAAAGTTCGTTGTAAATTTGTCAATTCCATGAATTAAGTTGTTGTATACGCGATAGAATATTTATATCATATTTCGGAAATTTTCTATAAATGATTTGAGCGATAGCATGGGGAACATTTTTATCATGCTTGTAATGGTCACACCAATAAGCCAATAGTCTTAAAATGTAGTTTCCCTCATTCACTGAAATTTAATTTGAAAGTTGCTTTATATGGTAAGAGTCTTGCCTAATTGTTCATCTATTTAAAGTTCACTATCTCAATTTTTTTATTGATCAAGATATCTTTTTATTGATTTAGGAGTCGAAACTGATGTGAGTTGTGTTGAATATATATATTAGAAATAAATTTTCATGATTTAAATTACGATTATTTTTGTTAGCATATGTTTTATAGTTGGCAGCAAAGATGGTTTTATGAAATATTTTATTTAATTATATTTTAAGTAATCTTCATCAGCTGATTTTTGTATGAAGCTGAGTATAAGTGTTGTGATTTGTAAATGTGGAGATCTTCTTACTGTGATTTTGTGTTTAACTTTGCTGATATATTTTTTTGTTATCAATGACTAACCAAACTTATCTTCTAAGTTGCTCATAAATTGGTCCATTTTCGTGAATTGAGTGTTGTATATGTGGTTGAATATTTGAGATTTTCTATAAATGGAATAACCATTTAAACGAATATTTTTTTATTTATGATTTATTTATCGACTTAATATTAATGTAATTTTATTCGTTAGTATTGTGAACGAAATTTTCCTATGTAATTTTTTTTTTCTGTTCTTTAAAGCCTTTGGGTATATATATACCTAATGTGAAGAATGGTAATAATCTTACCAACCAGTTTCGATTTTCTCATAAATGATTAAATATAATTTTCCAATTAGGAAAAACATATTTGAACGATAACCGACGGACCTGTTGCGCCTCGCAACCACACAAACGTCGATGATTGGAGAATAAAATTAACACACTCTACAATTGGGAAAAATAAAGGATTATTTTGTATTTGGTCCCTCTAGAAGATGTCTAATTAGCATGTGGTCCAAAGTTTTTTGTTTATTAGTAAATGGTCCCAAAATCGTTACTTGACTGTCAGTCAAAGCATTTGACTCGAGTCAAGACATCTATATTTTTTTAATGTCCAAATTACCCTTTCACGTGTTTGGCACGTGACACAACTTAAAACTTAAAAACCATAAAATTTGTTTATGGTTCTACTTTTTCATATTTCGTTTCAAATATGGTCCTACTTTTTTATATTTCGTTTCAAATATGGTCCCTGTATCATTCATGGAAATAACCATGGAAGTTAAATTTTATTTTTATTGGAGTCATGTAACCACCACCCATACTGCTTGCTAAAACCTAAAAGTTTGTTCTCTTTTTTGAAGTGAAAATGACAATGAAGTGAATCTCATACTCTATATATTTCGTTTTCAATGATTCTATGATTTAGACCGTTGGATGAAGTTCATCAGATCTTGCCATGTGGGTGTATAAAAGATAGAATTATATTTTTTGAGTTTTAAGTTGTCACATTCCAAACATGTGAAAGGGTAATTTGGACATTAAAAAAATATGGATGCCTTGACTCGAGTCAATTGTGTTGACTCACAGTCAAGTAACGATTTTGGGACCATTTGCTAATAAACAAAAAACTCTGGACCACATGCTAATTAACCATCTTCTAGAGGGACCAAATACAAAATAGCCCAAAAATAAATCAATGCAAATTTCACAAAACACGAGAAAACTTACACGGTTCGACAATTGTTGAACTTACGTGGTTCGACAAATCACATTGCATGAGGATGGATCCTCACACCTCTCTCAAGGAGATAAACAATTATTGAGGATACTCAACCAATCGCAAAGACCTTATATTTATTACCTTTAAGGTGTACAAAACCAATTCCTAATAGGAACACAATTCATAATTAAATTGGAAGTCTTATTCCATTACCAAATTGTAAATCCTAGATGGACATAGAAATCCAAATCCAAAACGAATTTCATGAGAATCAATTTTCCAACAGTCCTCCACCTCGGCAAATATTTCTTAAATCTTGTCGGATTACACACAAACACATTCGAAATTCAATTTTCGTCACACACCAAAGTTTCCCTCACACCCACTCAATTCTCTTACACATCAATTTTCAATGTTCTCTCCAAATACCCACAAATCTCTCAAAGAGAAACACATTGAGGATGGATCCTTGTAGGGGTACTACATACTCCAGCCAATCAAAAGCAGCCACGTGGCACAGTCATCCATCCATCAGGTCGCTACGACTCCGATCTCCCAACAGCTCGACCACAACGACTCGACCACCAGACCAGCAGCTTCCTGCTCACACACACGTGCTCACATTCAATGCACAGAATATCTTCGTCAGTTACACAATTAATTCACAGAGACCCTCCTCATTCGTTACACAATTAATCCTCATTATGATGGCGGATAATCTGCAAGATCCATGATCCACGCCCTTCTATCTTCTATATAAACAGAACTACGATGGCTTGATCTCTAAGTTCCATTCCCCCGAGCTAGAGTACGTAGGCAATCTCGATCTCAACGAGGTGCAGCCACCCCGATCTCAAACATTCCCATTTGGTCAAGTCTCCCAAGCGACCTGACCCCGTTAATGCATTAATCTAGAAATAGGTTAATACATTTGGCGCCGACTGCAAGGAATTCGATATAATCGAAAAACCCAAACCCTCCCACCCTAAATCTAACAGTCACTCATTCAAATGACTACCCAGGAGCTCACTATCCAAGATCTGCAGGCACAAATTGCACGTCTGCAGGAAGAAAATGAACGTCTGAAGGCTGCCCAACCAAACCCCGGGCAGGATGAAAACGGCGGAGATGGAGTCATTCTTGCTAATGATTCTAATCAGAAATACGAACAACTCAGCCAACAGCTGGCGGAGTTCAAAGCCTCCCAGGCTCAATACCATTCTAAGAGCCACACTGCGGAGCAACTTGCTGTCCAGTCCCTCCAACAGTTCCAGGAATCTCCTTTCTCCAAGGAGATCCTGGAACACGACTTGCCTAACAAACTGAATGCCCCCAAGTTTGACCAGTACGCAGGAGTCGGAGATCCAACCGACCACGTCAAGGGATTCCGGAAGTCCCTTCCATTGATCAAGGAAGATCACCTTTTGTGTTTGTTATTCCAGTCCAGCCTCACCGGACCGGCTCTCGACTGGTTTCACCGATTGAAGCCAGGGTCCATCAGCTCGTTTGCAGAGCTCGAGAAGCAATTTGTCATATTTTACATCCACAACAAGAAACGCCCCGTCACCATCGATTCAATATTCAAAGTCAAGCAGCAGAATGGTGAGTCTCTGAGCACATTCTTTGCTCGTTTCAAATCTGAGTTGCATTCCATTCAGGATTTCGCAAAGGAGCATGAAGCCTTTGCAACTATTGCATTCTCTCACGGTCTGATCCAGGGATCGGACCTCTACAAGTCTCTAGCCATGAAGAGACCCTCATCATTAGACGAGCTATACCTGAAAGTAGATCGTTATATAAAGCTCGAGGAAGCCCTCACTGGGGGAGAAAAGAATCACGTAGTCAACAATGTGGAGACTGGTTCCACCAAGCGACCTCGTTCAGACGGAAATAGGTTTAAAGCTAAGTCGCTGCCAACTGAGCAGCGAGAATATCACCGGTTTACGCGACCAGCCAGTTATATTTATGAGCGGATCAAGCACAACCATTGGTGCAAGGTCCCCACCTTCACACAATTGGAGGATACATCTGGTCGGCCGTACTGCAAAGTCCACAAGGTACGGTGTCATCAGACAGATGACTGTCGCGTTCTGAAAAGCGCACTCCAAACCTGGGCCGATGAAAAGAGGCTCAACAATTGGATCCTCGGAAGGAACGAGGATGCAACAGCCAAGTGAGCGAGGAAGCAATCCAGAACGCCTTCCCGCTCTCCCAAAAGAAGCAACAGCAAGGCCAGAACGGCCTCCGCAAGCCCAGTCCGCAGCAGAGGGCGTAGCCTCTCACAGCGTCTAGGTCCAACAGGTGACCTACGCGACCAAATCAACAAGAAGGTCGCAAACAAAGTGGACAGTCACAGCGATTCAAATGATCATGTGGTTTACATGATTGACGAAACCTACTCCACCCCGGTGTCAAGAGACAAGAAGAGACGAGTAGAACATCTTCACCATGTCTACTCCATCACTGGTCGAGCAGCTCGTATCAACATCCCTGCCCGCCAAGATTCCGACATCACGTTCACCAAGGACGATCTCAACAAGGTCGTTACTCCTCACAATGACGCCTTAGTCATCGAGCTGCGAATTGCAGATTATACTGTGAAGAGAGTATTCATTGCCTCTGGAGCGTCATGCAACATCCTCATGTACAGGACCTTCAAGGACATGAGGTTGCCCGATTCAGTTCTCCTCCCAAATTTCACCCCAGTCTTAGGCTTCAACCATTCCAGGGAAGATCCTAAGGGAGAAATAATGTTGCCCGTCACCGCGGGCAAAAAAGAAGACAAGGTCGTCGTCACGACCAAATTCAGCGTTGTCAACATCCCAAGCAAGTACAACGCAATTCTGGGTCGGAAGTGGATACATGCCATGAGGGGAGTGCCATCGACCTATCATCAAGTATTCCGCTATCCTGGCCCTCATGGGATAATGGAAATTCGCGGCAATCAGAACGTCGCACAAGAATGCCACGGCATTATTGAGGTCGTGCCACCGTCAAAGCCATCCACCTCTGGAACCAAGGACGCTGACGACAAAGGAAAGAGCCCGATCACATCAGAGGCTCAGGAGGGCAACAACAATACAAAGAGCCCATCCAAGGAAAAGACCGAACCTGCCAAATAGCAACTACAGAAGGAGCAAACGAGCTCCCCCAAGCTGAATCTCGGAAGCACTGATCCAGGAGTGCGTGTGAACATTGGGTCAGAAGATGATCCAAGATATATTTATGTAGGTGCTGAGTTGAAAGAAGACAAGTTCAATCACTTTGTAAATTTTCTTTCAGCTAATAAAGATGTTTTTGCTTGGTCGTACGTCGATATCCCCGGTATAGACCCATCAATTGCATGCCATAAACTGCGGGTCAATCCCACTTATAGACCAGTCAAACAGAAACCGAGGAGGCTTGCTCCCAAATTTCACGATGCTGTCAATGAAGAAATCAACAGACTTAAGCAGGTTGGCTTCATACGAGAAGTCGATACCCCAGACTGGCTAGCCAACATCGTACCAGTCTTAAAGAAAAATGGGAAAACTAGAGTCTGCATCGACTTCACAAGTTTAAACAAAGCTTGTCCTAAAGATTCATTCCCACTACCACGAATCGATAGGCTAGTCGATCAGACATGTGGTTTCGAGCTACTGTCATTTATGGATGCATATTCTGGGTATAATCAGATCCCAATGTACGAGCCCGACCAAGAGAAGACCTCCTTCACAACAGAGCAAGGCATTTTCTGCTACAAGGTTATGCCATTCGGTTTGCGAAATGCAGGAGCAACCTATCAAAGACTGGTCACTAGAATGTTCGACGACCTATTAGGTCGAACAATGGAAGTCTACATTGATGACATGCTAGTAAAGAGCAGCGAAGAACAGAATCACTTGTATAATCTTGAACAGGCATTCCAAAGGTTGAGACAATACAGGATGCGTCTTAACCCAGAGAAATGTCTGTTCGGAGTTGCATCAGGGAAATTCCTCGGATACCTAGTCACCAGAAGAGGAATCGAATCAAATCCAGACCAGATCAGAGCCTTGATCGACATGCCAAGCCCAAAAACAAAGAAACAGATCCAGAAACTCAATGGCATGGTATCAGCTCTAAACAGATTTATTTCCAGAGCGTCAGACAAGTGTCGACCAATGCTTCACATCCTAAAGAAGGGGGCTACATACGAGTGGACAGAAGAATGCGAAAAGGCCTTCAATGATCTCAAATCATATTTGTCCACCCCACCAGTACTCACAAGGCCCAACGATGGAGATATACTCGGCGTTTACCTCGCAACATCAGATTTTGCGATCAGTGCAGTACTCTTCAAGGAAGAAAATCAGATCGAGCGACCTATCTATTTCACAAGCAAAGTCTTACAACAGGCGGAAATAAGGTACACACCACTAGAGAAGCTAGCATTAGCCTTACTTTATGCCGCATGCAAGTTCAAACCTTATTTCCAAGCACACACTGTAAAAGTAATCACCGACCAGCCATTACGCCATATACTAGAAAAGAAAAACAAAACAGGCCGTATGGCTCGATGGGCAGCCGAGCTGGGTGATTACACTTTCGAGTTCGTCTCACGGCAGGCCGTCAAGGGCCAGGTCGTTGCAGATTTCTTAGTAGACTATCCAGCAGAGGATGTCAATTGGGAACCAGAACCTGAAACAAGGCAAGTCCAAAGCAGCCCTCCAGATACATGGCAGCTATATGTAGATGGTTCCCACAACTCCAACGGAAGTTGCATAGGTACTGTACTAATCTCTCCTGAAGGGTCACAACTCGAGAGATCGACTCGTCTAGACTTCTCGACCTCCAACAACGAGGCGGAGTACGAAGCTCTAATCCAAGGCTTACAAATGGCCATTGACCTACAAGCTGTTCGCCTCAAGGTATACAGTGATTCACAACTGGTAGTCAATCAGATTACCAACAATTACCAGATCAATGGGGTCAACCTAATCAGGTATGCTAGCAAAGCAAAAGAGCTCATCAGCAAACTCAGCTATTTCACAATTGACCACATACCTAGAGATGACAACAGACATGCTGACTCACTAGCATTCTTAGCATCCAAGATTGAGTCAGACAGGCCGCGGGCCCTCACTATTGCCATCAACACACAACCCGCATACCTATTAAAGAAAGAAGAAGTTCATCAAATCTTGGATCTACTAGAGACAACTCCAGAAGACATCCAAGGAACCTGGATGGAACCTTTCATCACTTACCTTCAAACTGGAGGGTTACCATCCAACAAAAAGGAAGCCAGTCAGCTGTTGCACAAGGTCACAATGTACAAACTCCATGAGGGTAAACTATTCAGTAAATCCGCAACTGGGTTATTACTACGATGCCTCATTCCCGAACAGGGCCAGATGATTTTTCAAGAAATCCATGAAGGGGAATGTGGAAACCATTCCGGAGGGGGAACCTTAGCCCATAAAGCAATCTCCCAGGGATACTTCTGGCCAAGAATGAAGGAGGACGCTTAGAAATTTGTTCTGAAATGCAAAGAATGCCAACGATTTGCCGACAAGCAGCATCAGCATCCAAACGACCTCATCAACATTACTGCTCCATGGCCATTCCACATGTGGGGGCTAGATATCATGGGCCCCCTAATCAAGGAAAAGAAATCCGAGAAGAGATTCGTTCTAGTGGCCGTCGACTATTTCACTAAATGGGTGGAAGCTGTTGCACTAACCAACGTTACTCAAGCCGATGTCCAACGATTCATGTGGGAAAACATCATCACAAGGTTTGGACTACCAAAGCGTGTAGTCACAGACAATGGCACTCAATTCGTTGGCAAAAATATCAAGGCATTCTACGACCTTTGGAAAATCGAGCATTCAAGGTCAACGCCTAGATATCCACAGGCCAATGGCCAGGTCGAAGCTGCAAATCGACAGATTCTAAATAACTTGAAGAAGAAACTCGAAGACCAGCATGATCAATGGCCACAACAGTTAGAGAATATCCTATGGGCTTATAGAACAACCCCTCGCACGTCCACTGGGATGTCACCTTTCAGCCTATGCTACGGAGTTGAGGCCGTCATTCCCACCGAGCTAACATACGGAACGACCAAATCTTTACTGGTCGATACTGAACTCAACAATCAAGCTTGGCCGTTTGGTGTCGACCTCCTCGAAGAACGACGAAATCATGCCGTTATCAAGCTCAAGCAATACCAACAGAGACTCAAACGAGCTTATAACAAAGGCGTGCGACCAAGAGGTTTTCAGCCAGGGGAATTAGTTCTCAGGAGAATGTTCAGCAACAAAAGAAAGAACATTATTGGCAAGCTCAACGCCAACTGGGAAGGCCCTTACATTATAACAAAGGTTCAGAGCAACGGTTCTTACTGTCTTCAAACACCAGAAGGGGAGATCGTTAAGAACCCATGGAATGCTTTTCACTTAAAGAAATTTTATCAATGAAATGAAACCATCCATTGCATTTCAATGTATAAATTCAATTTTGCCTTCATCTCTGCTCAAACATGATTGGCTACTGAAGGTCCAATCCCTCGACCTGCAAATTATCAAAACTCCAGTCCCTTTGATAATTTAAATATTGTTAAGTTATACCACTAACAACTTAACTTGGTGCATCGGTCATTCCCTTCCCACGACCTAATCACAACACAACTAAGATATATGCGAACTCGTCTCCCAACGGGACCAACACCATGATTAGCACTTATTGTCTGCAAATCCCATTCAAGCAGGCAAAGCAACATGAACAACAATGTAAGGTAAAATGTCTAATTAAATTTTTACTTGATGAGATTCTAACAATTACAGGTGCAACCAAAAGCTAAGGCATACAAGAGGAACTGTTTCAGTGCGTCCTGCTTGCAGCCATTCATCTCGTCTACCTGCCTTCTGAACGAGCTACCAGGACTCCCTGGAAACTAGCTGTTCAGAATGGCTTCTTACAAACTCATCAAAGTAAAAACCGAATACTGCTGTTACATGCAAAAGACAAGGGATTATACACTAAAGCTCTCAAAATCAAAAGGGGGCTCTCAATAATGCGCTCTGGAAGCAAGGCCAAGTACAAGGAGTGCAAACCTTGCACAAGGTTACCCAATACAAGAAAGGGAAAAGAAGGAGTGCAAGAAGCAAACTTTGCACAAGGTTACCCAATACAAGAAAATGGGAACCAAGGCTAGTACATTGCTGCGCAGGCAGCTCGCCGGAAACACCACCATCTGTAACATCACCAGCGACCTGGTCGCTAGGGCCCATCAAGGTGTCCTGAGCTGGTGTCAAAGTTTCTTCAGCACCACCTCGCGTCTCCTCTCCCTCGGGCGACCCAGACACAGCTTTCAACAGGTGGTCGCAGTAGGCCCTCCACGCCGCATCATTGTCCTGACATACCTTCTGCCAGTGCCCAGCAGAAGCATCAGAAGCAGTGGCATGTTCCTTCAGCTGCTCCACGGTCTCCTTCAACTGCTCCACCATCTCCTTCAGCGCCGCTACCTGCGCATCCCTGTCCCTCACCGTGCACTCAGCAACAAGAGCAACGTTCTTAGCCCGCTCAAGCTTATCGTTGAGTTCCCTCACCTCAATTTCAGCTTGAGCACCTACCTCAGCAATCAAACGCACCTGCTGGAAGCTAGTATTGAGCTGCAAGCACAAGCACAATTTAGATAACAATGTCCAAATACAAACAAATCAAATGCGTCTTAAGATCAAACTCACCAAAGACAGCGCCCCGTTCATGTTCGAGCAGGTCACCAACAGAGTCTGCGACCTCACTGCTCGAGCATCAACATCTAGGATGATGCCCTCATTCACAGCCCGGGCAACGCAGGGGTCGTCAATAGCATTGTCGTTATCATAAACAACATGCTTCTGCCCTTGACCATCCAAGTAGTCGAACGGCCCAGGGCGAAATTCAGACGCCACACCTTTGCCCTTCTGCAAAGGCCGAGCAGCAGTCTTCCTGGACAACACAGATGTCTCAGGAGATGTCACAGACATTGGAGGAACAGGGGAAGGCATAGTTGGGCGCTCCATCAGCTTCAGATTCCCCGAGAATGACCTCTTCTTCCCAGCCAATGCAACCACATTAGGAAGAGAAGCCGGAGGACCTACGACTGGGGGGCTAGCCGCTATACTACAACCAGCTCTCTCTCTCTCCACAGCCAGCTCCTTCTCCACAGCTCGCTCCTTCTCCAGAGGTCGACCCTTACCCGACCTCCGAGGACCATCCCCAGAACGTTCTCTCTCCTCACGCCTAGAGCTAACATTAGCTCGCTCCTTCTCCTCACCACGCGAGCTACCACCAGACCGCCCACCAGCAGATTTGTGTACAGAAGTCATAAATGCTTTTTTCAAAACCTTCCTCCTCTCAAGCTCCAACTCAACAGTCTTTGAACCACCTTTGGGAATAAAATGCTCCCTTAGATGAGGTAAGAGTGAGATCTTCCGTTCGTCACTCAAATTACCAAAACTGTTAAGCGATGACCGCAGGTCGTTTTTCCTCAAATGATCGTCCCTAATCGCTGCAACAAAAATACAAAATCGTCAATCCCTGGAAAAGGAAAATGAATCAACATCCCTACAACTAATACGAACTTACGAGCGTCATTCCTAATCAAATGGCGCAACTGGATATCACCTTCAACAATCGACCCAGTAACCAGCATGGGGTCTTTCCACCATTGCTCGCTACTTACTGGATAAATCAAAGGCAAACGGTCTGGCCTAACTTGCATATTATAGCCCGACAATTCAGCCTTTGAAGATCGTTTGAAGCTGAAGTGGTTCAATACATCACCAGCAGAAATGTTCCACTTGTGCAGCTTGTTGAGGTCATCACTTACCCTCACATTCCTCCAGAAATTACCATTCATCTGGCAGGGGGCTCGACCAATAGCATTCAACAGGTCGACCACCAACTCAGACAAAGGCAACCTCAGTCCAGCACGGAATTGGGTCAAGGTGAATACAGTAGAAAAAGGATTATTAGGCCTATAGTCAGGTGAAAGTAAGCGATCCCCGAGAAACCTAATCTCCAAATTCATAATCGACCTAAGTTCATACACCTTCCTAACTGTAAAATGCCTATTTACATACTTCATATTCACAATCCTATACATTGTACCATCATCTCCTTCAACCATTTCATCATCAGACGAGTCTGGCCCATGTGAACCACTACTCTGGGGGCTATCTAAATCCTAACCCCGAACAGAAGACGGAGTGTCAGAATGGGTACTCTCAGACTCATACTCCTCACCATCACTCAAGTGATCATTTTGGGAATCACTAGCGTCAGACATTTCTCTCAGACAATACAGAATACAACAAAAGATGAAAGGAAGGAAAACAGAAGATCAAAGAAAAGAAAGAAAAGGAAACAAACCTCACGAGCTCTCAAATTTCTTCAGATCGCATGAGCAAAGCGGCAGCAATTCGGATGAAAGCAAAGATAGGTAAAACCCTTCTCAAAGGAACTACAGTTTAAATACCGCAGCACGATAAATTACAGCCATCGATTCAAAACAGATGAACGGCAGAGATCAACAAAGGAATCCATATGCATTGCAGTTATTCTCCACTCACAAAAACGGTTCGCATCCACCGTTAGATCAATCCACGTGTGCAACAGATATCTACTCAAGCAATACGTGCGTCAGTTGCCATAACTTCACATCTAACTGCTCGAGGAAACTCCTCCATCCCCGTAAGAGCGCCACGATTACCCCAGACAGCGCTGCATGACTGCCACGTGTACAAATTCAAAAAGTTAACCTCAAATCAACATCGAACGGTGCATTAAGTCTTTTCAGCCCGCCTTCCACAGCCGACCTAAAAAGAGGGGGCTTATGTAGGGGTACTACATACTCCAGCCAATCAAAAGCAGCCACGTGGCACAGTCATCCATCCATCAGGTCGCTACGACTCCGATCTCCCAACAGCTCGACCACAACGACTCGACCTCCAGACCAGCAGCTTCCTGCTCACACACACGTGCTCACATTCAACGCACAGAATATCTTCGTCAGTTACACAATTAATCCACAGAGACGCTCCTCATTCGTTACACAATTAATCCTCATTATGATGGCGGATAATCTGCAAGATCCATGATCCACGCCCTTCTATCTTCTATATAAACAGAACTACGATGGCTTGATCTCTAAGTTCCATTCCCCCGAGCTAGAGTACGTAGGCAATCTCGATCTCAACGAGGTGCAGCCACCCCGATCTCAAACATTCCCATTTGGTCAAGTCTCCCAAGCAACCTGACCCCGTTAATGCATTAATCTAGAAATAGGTTAATACAATCCTCACACCCCTCTCAAGGATATAAACAAACATTGAGGATACTCCTAACCAGCTAATTTCATGCAAGTTCCAGATAATAATACTCCTAACCAGCAACCAACTAAGGAGGTGAAGTAATGCAAGCTTATGTAAACATCTTTATCTGATTTTTTTTAATTTTTAATTTATTTTTTGATTGGAAAACGGGATTGGGGGAACCCCTACCCCATTTAAATTACGTGTTGAAACTTATATCAACAATCAGTTGATGTTGATGTGTTTCTAACACACATCCTCTCCACTGTGTGAGAGGGTTGCTACCATTGTGCTACAGGCTCAATCGGTTATCTGATTTTATTGACATGTTTTATATGTTGTTCATGAATTTTAGCTTTGATTCTTATAGGGGGCGACAAGAAAATGAGATCACAGGAATCCAATTTCTTGCAAGTTCGAGATAAACTCCTACAGAACTTTTGGGCAGAAAGAATTACAGAGATTAATAGTATAAATGGTGAGCCATACACATGCACCACGTACCATTTTGTTCTTCAAATTTGATTTGGACTTTGGCTTCTCACTTTATAAAATGTTATGATATGATCGCTTAATTTCTTCTGCTTCCTTGGTGTTAAATTAATATATTATAACACTAATTTTAGAAATGTAGGAATGAATCCAGATTTGAAGTTCACTATATATAGATTTCTCAAATATATACAGAAAATGTTTAATCTGTAATTCTCTTCATGTGGTTATTTTAAAATTTTGTTTTTAAATGTTTTATTACAGTTTGTTTAATGTTTAAGAAGCACATTTTTCGTGAAAGGCTCGATTTACGAATGTTGAATTTATATCGATTTGGTCTGTGTATCACATGGCGAAATGGTAAAAATTACTTGTAAAGTCTTATTACAGTAGTAGTGGGCTGATATGTGACCTAACATATTAGGTTCTCTACTTAATGAAATACATTTTGAATTATAATACTCTGTTATTGATTGTATATTGACTATGGTGTTGTGAGGTCAGCATATGATTGAGTGTTTATTGTGATTAGCAATATAATTTGAGATGCCATGATGTTATTTATTATTAAAACTCGAAATTGGTGATCTCTGAATGCATATGAATATATTGATTCAATTGGAGTAAATCTGTTTTGATCTTTTAGTTTGTTTTTGCTAACACTTTTAAGATTGGGTGTTTTTGCTGGTATTATTGTATACACTTGCACTTGGTGGCTTCAGCCGTGTGTTGGATGTCATCCGTACACACTTACACTTTGTATCCGCAAACATTTTATTCATTTGTGCCTTCGGGCGTATGGTGGATGATATCGACACACAATTCAATCTTGTGCCTTCGGGCGTGTGTTGGATGTTTTCCGCACATACTTAAAGTAGTTGTGGCTTTGGCCGTGTGATGGATGTTATCCACACACACTTATAATAGTTGATTATTTTGCTAGAAATTGTGAAGGTTGAATTACTCTTTAAATGAGAATTGATATATGCCTTTTAATGTTATTTTTTCCCGCATGCTACTACTATCTAATATTTATCGGTGTTGTGAGTTTGGTTTTAACTAATGTACTTCTATTCTTGGTGTTAAGACGATTGAGTTAGATTTTACTTGCGAGCTATGACTCACCCTTGTTGTTTTCATCTTTTTCAGGAGATAGCTCCACAGTAGCTTCGCGAGTCCCGTAGGTGGGCTAGGCTTTCAGAATTTCTTTTTGACATGTAATTAGTTTAGTTGGTGTTAGTGTTAAGAGTCCAGTTGGTTCCCAGTATATGGGTTTGAGATAGTTGTATTTATAGTTCTAATATTTTGTAAGGAACCCTTTTGTACTTCCAGCTGATGTTTAATATAGATATACCAGGTTTTGGTTTTATCCAGTTGCTCCTTTTTATTTAGAGTTTTGCAATGGTATTTATTGTTGTAGACGGATTACTTGACCAATTTGGCAGTTGCCTAGTGGTCAAGTAGCTTGGGCACTTCGACTCTCTATATTTTGGAGTGGCCAGCTGAAATATACAGAGTTGGGCCTTACAACTCATATGTCTAGTTGGAGTTTTGGTTAGTTGTAACCTTCGAACATGAATCTGATTTGTATTTATATTTATATAGTTTGTATTTATTTTAGTCTTCCGCTGTTAGCTTATCCCTTTTTCTTTAATTATTTGTTAGTTATATTTTTATTATGTTCCTGGTCTAGAGGTTGGATATCATGTGACAGTAGTGTGAGGTTATGGTCCATGGAGGACATATGGTGATCATTATGACTTTGTCTTTTGGTTTTGGCATGGCCAACAAAGATTGGATTTTAGGGGCGTTACAATAATATCACAAACTCCTCTATTTTTGCAGCATCTTCTTACTGTTTTAAGTATCACAAACAAGCAGCCAGAGTTCCGTGATTTGGCTTCCAATCCGGTCTTGCCAAAACTACGGCTTTTATACACTCGATTGCCTTAGAAAACTTATTAGCCTCAATGTACCCAAATGTTATAATCTCCCATGTAGTTTGCACAAGGCTTCCTACCTTTATCCATCGCATTATTGATGAACATTTCAGCCTTCTCCAAAAGGTTACTTTTGCAATAAGCAACAATCAACGCGTTAGGAAATAGGAATCCATAAGTTATATAAAGTGTCCCCAGTTTCCAATTCCTCCAGAATCTTTTCGACGAAGAAAAAAACATTTTTTATTCAGACGACTTCCTCCGATTTCTTGAGCGTATCTAATGTGTTGTCAACCAGCCCAGCTCCAATCTACCCTTCCACAACAATTGTGTAATAAATTGAATTCGAAACAATATTACAATCTGCTTCCCTCATGTAAGAACTTGTTCGGTGTTACACTTCTTATTCATTTCTTCCATTAATGTGTCTATTTTTTTTTTGTACTGTCCTACTATTAGACCTTTTAGCCGTGAGCACTTCTGACAATAAGCTTGAGGGCATGTCAGAATAAAGCCATGGTGCGGGAATTGTCAGATTACAAGGGAACCAAGGCGCGGTGGGAAGTACCGCGCCACATTCTTGTCAGGTGGCAAGGAAGATCATGCTGGTGCATAGATGATGTTGGTTCATTGACTAAGTATTGGGAATACATAGAGGTACTGTGTTGGGCATTGCCTTGGTTCCAGGTGGCTTGGGAGCGGATACGACAGTTAAGTAACCGCTCACATGTGGCAGACTTTTGTTGGCAAGGCTTGGCAAGTGTTGTGATCAGTTTGGTTGGCAAACATGTGTGCAACACATAGACAGAAGGCTACCAGCAGATTTGGTAGTTATCGACAGTTACAGAACTGCCACACATAGCAAATATCTAAGTGTTTAGTGTAACACTTGTAAGATGGCTATGGTGTGGGTTTGTCACACCTTAACATGTGTACTAGTTGCTGGTCTATAAAACTAGACTTGATCTGATTGGGAAGACAAATTGAGTGAGTGTTGTATTCCCTAAGTTTAAGGAATAAAAATGGTTGCGGCCTTTGAAACCAGTTCAGTAGTCTAATTGTGTATGCAAGTGTGTGTGTGTGGCCTGAGGCTAGAGTGAGTTTCTAGTGGCATAGCAGGGCAAAAAACTTGTCAGAAAATAACCATGTTACACCTACCATAACATAGAGCTTTAGGATTGCACTGTAGGCAGCTACCATACCTTGATTTTAATTTTTTCGGAAATTTCGAGTTTGGGTATAATTTATTCCTTCTTTTTCTTTTTGCTGCCTACACTAATTTCTCTCTTATCTATTTTGAGTTTGGTAATTTTTTTTCTTTCTTATGCAACGAAGTAAGATACCTTCATTTCCACAATCAATACACTTGATTCCTAAATAAGTGAACAAGGCTATTAAAATCACACAAATTTGTTTCTAAATGGGATAATTGACGATAGTGGCGAACAATGAATTAGTAAACTACTGAATTGGTTCAAATCATTTTTTTTTTTGGACCATGTTTACAAATCATAATTAAGTAATAACAAACAATTGGCATGGTTCATTTTTTTTTTCATTTTTGGATCATGTTTACATGTCACAAGTAATATCAATTACCAAGTTTATATATAAATATATATATATATACATATTAAAGAATAAGTAATACAAATTACCAAGTTTGTATACATCATTCTGCATTTTAGCTCATCTAAGGTCTGATTTTCTTTGATTTATTTAGTTTTTGAAGACATTTTGTTGCGACTATACGGAAAATGATCAATACTCCCCGTTAAGTGATAACATGTCTTCAATTAAATGCACTCCAAATCGTTTTTTATTCTTTGTACTTTATTTCCAAATCGTTTTTTATTATTTGTACTTTATTTCTTTACACAGTTCCTTTCTTTCCTCCCTCTTTCTTCTTCCAACTAAAATGTTAAAAGAAAAAGTGATTCTTTTCCTGTTTCGCCTATTATAGAATTTATTTTTGTTAGTTTATGGTGTTATCTAGTTTTACGCAAGTATGAAAGCAGTGTTTTTCAACACACCTTAACCTTAAGCATATATTTGAGTAGTCTCTAACATAATTTATCAATCCATGATGTAAGTTTTAGTTATTAAGGTATGGTAATGATACACCCATGTTGTCAATCCAACCATGATTTGCAAGATCGATTTTGTGTATGATATTAGATTGCTTTAATGAAATTATTTTTTACTTTGAACAGGTGCTTTGTTGATTTGTGAGAGCTACATATTAGGTAATAATTCTTTCCCGAAACCGCTTAATGCTCATAGTTCATTTAAAACCAAAGGTGAGCTTGATATAATAAGTTTTTCATTTCTAATGTTTGAATTAAACTTTGAATGAATTGATATGTTTGTTATTGTTTATGACTTATTTTGTTTAAATATTCTAATCTCTTATTTATTTATTTTTCCAGCGGGAAATTGCTCTTATAATGATCTAACCTCTCAAATCATAGTGAGTATTCTATGCAATTATAAATATTATCTTTAAAGTTCTTTGTAAATTTATCAATTTCCATGAATTAAGTTGTTGTATATGCGATAGAATATTTATATCATATTTCGGAAATTTTCTATAAATGACTTGAGCGATAGCATGGGGGAACATTTTTATCATGCTTGCAATGGTCGCACCAATAAACCATCAGTCTTAAAATGTAGTTTCTCTCATCCACTGAAATTTAATTTGAAAGTTTCTTTATGTGGTAAGAGTCTAGCCTAATTGTTCATCTATTTAAAGTTCGCTATCTCAACCTTTTTATTGATCAAGATATCTTTTTATTGATTTAGGAGTTGAAATTGATGCGAGTTGTGTTGAATATATATATTAGAAATAAAGTTTCATGATTTAAAATTACGATGATTTTTGTTAGGGCCGCAGTTTTCCAGCTAGTAGATCGTTAGCATAAGGTTTATAGTTGGCAGCAAAGATGGTTTTATGAAATATTTTATTTAATTATATTTTAAGTAATCTTCATCCGTTGATTTTCGTATGAAGTTGAGTATATGTGTTGTGATTTGTAAATCTGGAGATCTAACTTCTTACTATGATTTTGTGTTTAACTTTGCCGATATATTTTTTCGTTATCAATGACTAAGCAAAATTATCTTCTAAGTTGCTCGTAAATTGGTCCATTTTCGTGAATTGAGTGTTGTATATGTGGTTAAATATTTGAGATTTCCTATAAATGGAATAACCATGCATTTAAAATAATATTTTTTTATTTGTGATTTATTTATCGACTTAATATTAATATAATTTTATTCGTTAGTATTGTGAACAAAACTTTCCTGTTTAATTTTTTTTTTCTGTTCTTTAAAGCCTTTGGGTATATATAGCTAATGTGAAGAACGATAATAATCTTACCAACCAGTTTCGATTTTCTTATAAATGATTAAATATAATTTTCCAATTAGGAAAAACATATTTGAACGATAACACGACAGACTTGTTGCGCCTCGCAACCACACAAACGTCTGTGATTGGAGTATAAAATTAACACACTCTACAATTGGGAAAAATAAATCAATGCAAATTTCACAAAACACGAGAAAACCTACACGGTTCGGCAATTGTTGAACTTACGTGGTTCGAAAAAACACATTGCATGAGGATGGATCCTTAGACCTCTCTCAAGGAGATACACAATTATTGAGGATACTCAACCAATCTCAAAGCCCTTATATATATAACCTTTAAGGTGTACAAAACCAATTCCAAATAGGAACACAATTACTAATTAAATTGGAAGTCTCGATCTTATTCCATTACCAAATTCTAAATCCTTGATGGACATAGAAATCCAAATCCAAAACGAATTTCATGAGAATCTATTTTCCAAGAATCCTCCACCTTGGCAAATATTTCTTAAATCTGGTCGGATTACACACAAACACATTCAAAATTCAATTTTTGTCACACAGCAAAGTTTCCCTCTCACACCCACACAATTCTCTTCACATCAATTTTCAATGTTCACTCCAAATCCTCATAAATCTCTCAAAGAAAAACACATCGAGGATGGATCCTCACACCCCTCTCAAGGATATACACAAACATTGAGGATACTCAACCAATCTCAAAGACCTTATATTTATAGCCTTTAAAGTGTTTAAAACCAATTCCTAATAGGAACACAATCCTTAATGGGAAGAGATTATGATAGTTTTGTATTTGAGTTCAAATTTTAATTGTTTTATTAAATAATATGAACATTGGCTTTTAGTAATAGTGTATAATTAATACGAATTAGATGATTTATAATTAAAAGTCCATCCTTGTTTTGACATTTGCATGTCTTAGTTAGATATCTGGTCTCTCAACACTACAACTCTTAGTTGTATGTGGAAATTATAAAAGTCGAACGCTGCAAAGGAGTGATGTTGCAATGGCAATAAGCAATGCTCAGGGTTTTGATTTTCTCATTGACATTGTTCGCAAGTTGTACGAAGAGGTATCTACTAGACCAAATTAAATAATGTGTACATGGGTTTTTAGTAATATAGGCTTTCGATTTCTAACTTGAATTGGTATTGTGAGTAATTAAAAGTGCATCATTGTTTTTATATTTGCATGTCTGTCTTAGTTATCCGGTCTCTCAAGACTACAACCTCGCAATCACCAAAGATGCTAGTCTCAAGACTACAACCTTACATTCACCAAAGAACCTGAATTTATTGGCGTTCAAATAATCAGAGGTTAACCACTTCCAATGTCTAACTGGCATATTCCTTCTTTTGTGTCTTCTTTCACCAAAGCTTTTTAGCTTTTTGCTCAAAATTCATTTCACCCAAATGGCATATTCTTTTTTTTTTCTTTTTGTATATATTGAAAAACTTCCAAATCAATTGTCCTATGTCCAAAATTCAAATCTCATTGTCATTTAGTGATTTTGTTTCACAAGTGACAAAAAGAGAAAAGATTTAGACTCTATCATCTTCAATTCAGCATTATGCAAAACATTACCTACAATGTTACCTATCTAATTCTGCACTGCCTTACCTTGAGAAATGCCTGGTGTGTATAACTCAAACTATGACTAGGATTATTTATCAAAAAAAAAAAAAAAAAATCATGTCTAGTATAGTAAGTTTGAATTAAAAAAGAAAAAAATAGCAAGGGTTTGTTTAGAGTTTTCTTCTAATCATGGAAACATAAGACTATACTTTGATATATATACTTGTTGATTTCGGTTAATAATGATAATGAGAGAATAGTTTAAAATTTCGTTACATTTTGCGAAACTTTGCTTGCAAAGTAGTGTCGGAATCTCGGCATATGTCGTTGTTTAGGAATTGAAATTTTGCTTGAAATCGGAAGTTTTAACTATGAATGAGACTACATTAATAGATCGTATGTTATCTATATTCTAATCATGAAAATATCGGCTCATATACAATACTTACATTTCTTTCTTTCCATTAAATTCGATTGAAAAACGACAATAATTCTCAATACGCCATCTCACGTGTGATCTGACAAGAACTTACCACGTGGATTAAACTAATCGAATGTCGTGTAGTATATTATATTCGATTTGAATCTGTTTACAACAAACATTTATGGATTGTAATTTAGATGAAATTTTAAGGTCCTAAAACCCAACCCTACATGTGTGGTGTTCTTTCAAAATATTATATAAGGTTGTTTTTTTTTAAATTTCTTGTATTCAAATTACATTAATGTGCCATGTCATCATCAACTCCGCCATGTCATTTATGATATTTCCTAGTTTGATCCATGTCATCCATTACATTTGGATATTTACTGCTTTCTCTCTCTCTCTCACACACACAATTGACAATACATATCCTCACCAAAAAGAAAAAATGTTTTTCTCACATATACAACCACATCCTTACACCATCTTGTTCAGGTCGTCAGAGCTATGAATTTTCGCCGAGAATGCCTCCTCTTCTTATTCTTGGTTGCATAATTTCATGCAAGTTCCAGATAATAATACTCCTAACCAGCAACCAACTAAGGAGGTGAAGTAATGCAGGCTTATGTAAACATCTTTATCTGATTTTTTTTAATTTTTAATTTATTTTTTGATTGGAAAAAGAAATTGGGGGAACCCCTACCCCATTTAAATTACGTGTTGAAACTTATATCAACAATCAGTTGATGTTGATGTGTTTCCAACACACAACCTCTCCACTGTGTGAGAGGGTTGCTACCATTGTGCCACAGGCTCAATCGGTTATCTGATTTTATTGACATGTTTTATATGTTGTTCATGAATTTTAGCTTTGATTCTTATAGGGGGACAAGAAAATGAATAACAAGAATCCAATTTCTTGCAAGTTCGAGATAAACTCCTACAGAACTTTTGGGCAGAAAGAATTACAGATATTAATAATATAAATGGTGAGCCATATACATGCACCACGTACCATTTTGTTCTTCAAATTTGATTTGGACTTTGGCTTCTCACTTTATAAAATGTTATGATATGATCGCTTAATTTCTTCTGCTTCCTTGGTGTGATCTCATATATTTTAATAATTATCTTTGGACTTTGTACAATTAGGTTTAGTTATTTGCAGTTCTAAATTGACGCAAAACATCCATTCAAACAGTTATTTTTTGTATGCAACAACACAATGAACATTACAACATATTTTACAAACAAATCCACATTTGTAATCAAGGCTTAATAATGTGTGCCAAATTGCAAAAGTGGGGAAGTGTAATTCCATTCGCCAGTCTGTTAATAATTATTGTAGATATTTTTCTAGTTCCATAGAAGCCATTACCGTATTTTGCACCTGGCAAAAACCAGAGAACCTAGTCTGACTGTCACTATGTATGAGCAAAACCTACAAATTAAAGAAAATGGGAAAACCAAATTTTAATGATATACAGTACCACTCATGTTTTTCCGGTAAATTTCAATAATACCCTTTAAATAATAGTTTTATCGTAATTTAACATACTAACATCAAGTATCAATCAAAATATATATATATATATATGCAAGGGAAAATACTTACACTAACATGGCTGATGGCTGATTCTTTTAAATTTATTTTTCGATCAATTTTCACCATCAATGATTTTCGTTTAATGGATGATTTTAGGGCTTTCAGTAATTGCGAAATTATGATTTTATGTAATCTAATTAATGCATGGTTGAACCTCTTTTTTTGATAGATGTAAATACATGAAAATAAATAAGAACCAATGTTAAAATGCATTCGGCATGACCGTGCGTCTAGGCAGGGACGGAGCCAGGAAGAGCCAAGGGTGGTCACCCAACCACCCTTAAATTTAGGAAAAGGTAAAACTACGTATAATAGAGTTATGATTCAGTGTTATTTGAAAAACCTTATGCTATGCCCACCCTTAATTTTTTATTTTTTTTTAAGATTATTACTTATAAACAAAACTTTGCCCACCCTTGACCCTTCCCAAAAATCCTGGCTCCATCCCTGCATCTAGGTGGACATGGTTAGATATGGGAAGATACAACCAATTTTCTTGTTGATATCCAAATTGTTATCCTTGGACAAATCTTGTTATTCTACACCCCATACGTGTTTCTCAATTCTGAAGTAAACATATGAAAAGAAGCTTCAAAGTCTGAACTCTGAACTATACCAATCTCAAATCTTGTTATTCTACACCCCGTACGTGTTTCTCAATTCCATGGAAGTACATCAAATTATAACTAAGATTATTGTAATATAAATCTGATCTCAGTTCATCAGCTGTTAGGTATAAGATTTTAGTTTTCAGAACAGGAAAAAATACAATTTAAAACAGCAGTACAGTGGGATATACCTGGGCTGACTTGACTACTGGATATTACGACGAGTGGCTCACCATTCATCGCGTCAACTCGAGTGGGAACCCAATATAACACCAAATTGAGTCCAACATCTTCCAAAGATGGTGTTTGGGTTCTGCCAAAGAAATTACGGAAATTTCTTTAAAAAACATCAAGTTTAGGTGTATGTTCCTCAATAGCCACAAATTCGTTGCACCCTGATAAGAAAACAAAAGTCTTATTTCTTAATACATTCTGAATAGCACTTTGCCTACTCCTATGTGATTTAATGTCTCTTTTAGTCTTATTTTCAGGTTTAATTTATTTTACGGGCCTTAACTCTCAATAATTTGAGAGAAGGCCTAACGTACCAAGTATTAGGCTTAAGTTGATGGATTATGAATTAAAGCTCCAAGTCCACCTCCTCAAAAACTCCTACATAAAAAAAATGTCCAAGTCCAACACAAGAAAAACTTTGAAGCCAAACAAGAACCCTAGCTAATTAATTTAATGGCAATATGGATATATATTTATCTTTTTAACACAAAATTAAAATTATAATTCTCTACTTTACCTTATTCTTTCCTTAACATCTACCGACGTTCCCCAGTCATCAAATTCAATTTGTCCACTATTGTTTCTCCAAATAGTGCTTGGGAGATCCTCTCTTGTTTTCCCAAATAGTGGTTAGAAATAATTTATATTATTTAATAATATCAGTGCATTGCACGAGCCTTATAGCTAGTGAATGAAATTAAATTGGAATCATCATTATATAGTGGCGGATCAAGAAAAAAAAATAAAAAATCACGAACCATCAGATAGTAGTGGAATGATTTTTTTTAAAAAAATGCTAAAGTATACTAGAAACTTCATTAGATGGTGATGCAACGATAAAAAAAAAAAGCTAAAATATCCATGAATCATCACTAAATAGTGGTTGAATGAAAAAACGAGAGCCCAAAAACCATCACTAGGTAGTGTTGGAATGGAAAGAAAAAATATATTTTTGTTTTTTTTCCGTTTTTGATAGAGAAATATTTTTGTTGATAGGATTTTTGTTGTTGTTTAATGTAGAGAATAGAGATGCTTTGGAGTGACAGAGAATAAAGAGATTAGGTTATATTTTTTTATTTTTTGTTGAGTATGTAAGTTTTCTTATTGGTCTCTTGTTTTATTCTTTTGTGTGTTTGAGAAAGATGGTTAGCGCATATGCTATTCGTAATGGTGTTGGTGTCATCATTAGTATGAATTACAAACTACATGGTCATTGTTGACCTATTAGATCGTGTAAATAATGACGGTAACAAAGATGACTTCAGAATACCGTGTGATCCTAAACCTGGAAATTTCTATATCTATTGAAGAGGGGTGAAAATCACGGCATGGTGTGGTTGGCTCAAATGAACGGACGGTTTTGCCCTCCAAATAAATTTTCCTCAAATTGTGTCTGATTGCCCATCAGTGTGTGGTGATGTCCATGTTTTTTTAGAGATGTCCACGTATCTTAGAGAACCTTTGTCCACGTATCTTTTCATGCAAGTAAAAAAATTTCTTAAATAAGCAAAAGTCAATTTGTTCCAAAATCCTCTTCCTTGCTATTTGTTTTCTTCAAACCCTTCTTAAATCCCTTTCTTCATCGTTTCCTCCTCCTTCAATTCATCTTTTATTTATTTGCTTTCTTCTAACAATAGATATATCGTATTGAAAAAACATTTGATAGGGTTCCTTTTAATTTGAGGAAACGATATTTATGCTCAACTATGTCGGCGTAATCCATTTGATAGCGGCATTAAGGTGGGTTTTATCAGATATATGTACTTTTGATTGAAATTTGGGATCTGGGTTTGGTTTCATTTGTTGTTATGTTAATTGTTTTTATGTTAATTTGGATTTTGTTCAAACAATTTGGCTCGAGAAGTATACTGGTGGAGTTTGTTTGTCCATTCTGTTGAAGAATTTATGTAATAGGGATAGATGATCAAAGATATTGGAATTTCATACCAACAGATGAATCTAGGTGGGTACTTTTGTTGATTTTAATTTTTTTGGAAATTTCGAGTTTGGGTATAAATAGACCAACCTTTTTCTTTTCTTATTCCTTCTTTTTCTTTTTGCTGCCTACACTAATTTCTTTCTTATCTAGTGGTGGTGGTGTGGCGTTTGAAACCTCTAATTCCCTTTTTCTCTTTATTTAATATTTTATTTATCAAAATTAAAATACCGGTTGAAACCTTAACCCTTTCCCACCTCTCTACGTGGCAGTTTGAGCATCAGAGATATGTGATGCTAGCATTTCTCTATATCAAAACACAAGTAATGCAAATTACCAAGTTTGTATACATCATTCTGCATTTTAGCTTATCTAAGGTCTAATTTTCTTTTATTTATTTAGTTTTTGAAGACATTTTGTTGTGACTATATGGTATATGATCAATACACCCGGTCGAGTGATACCATGTCTTCAATTAAATGCACTCCAAATCGTTTTTGATTCTTTGTACTTTTTTCCAAATAGTTTTTTATTATTTGTAATTTATTTCTTTACACGGTTCCTTTCTTTCATCCCTCTTTCTTCTTCCAACCAAAATGTAAAAAGAAAAAGGGCTTCTTTCCCCATTTCGCATATTATAGAATTTATTTTTGTTAGTTTATGGTTTTATCTAGTTTCACCCAAGTATGAAAGCAGGGTTTTTTAACACACCTTAACCTTAAGCATATATTTGATTAGTCTCTAACATAATTTGTCAATCCATGCTGTAACTTTTAGGTATTAAGGTATGGTAATGATATACCCAATGTCAATCCAACCATGTTTTGCAAGATCCATCTTCTGTATGATATCAAATTGCTTTAATGAAAATATTTTTTATTTTGAACAGGTGCTTTGTTGATTTGTGAGAGCTACATATTCAGTAATAATTCTTTCTTGAAACTGCTTAATGCTCATAGTTCATTTAAAAGAAAAGGTGAGCTTGATATAATAAGTTTTTCATTCCTAATGTTTGAATTAAACTTTGAATGAACTGATATGTTTGTTATTTTTTTATGACTTATTTTGTTTAAATATTCTAATATCTTTCCTCTCAAATCATAGTGAGTATTCTATGATATTATAAATATTATCTTTGTCAAGTTCTTATTCCAATACCAAATTTTAAATCCTTGATGGACTTAGAAATCCAAATCCAAAACGAATTCCATGAGAACCTATTTTTCAACAATGATTAGAGAATTAATTTTACTAATTTATTGCGGCTCGCGGAAACGTAACCACACAAACTTCGATGATTGGAAAATAAAAATAACATACTCTACAATTGGGAAAGATAAATCAATGCAAAATTCACAAAACACGAGAGAACTTATGTGGTTCTACAATTGCCCACATCCACAACATAAAGAACCAACTTTACTACTAGAGATAAACAATGATTACAATACTAACGAGAAACCGTGATTCTGATTTTCGTCACACACCAAAGTTTCCCTCTCACCCACGCAATTCTCTTTCACATCAATTTTCAATGTTCTCTCCATATTCTCGCAAATCTCTCATAAAGACAAACACATTGAGGATGGCTCGCCATACCTCTCTCAAGAAGATACACAATTATTGAGGATACTCAACCAATCTCAAAGGCCTTATATTTATTCCTTTAAGATGTTTAAAACAAATTCCTAGTAGGAACCCAATCCTTAATGGGACGAAGGGATTATGGTAGTTTTGTATTTGAGTTCAAATTTTAATTGTTTTATTAAATAATATGAACATTGGCTTTTAGTAATAGGGTATAATTAATTAATACGAATTAGATGATTTATAATTAAAATTGCATCCTTGTTTTGATATTTGCATGTCTTAGTTAGATATCTGGTCTCTCAACACTACAGCTCGTGGCTGTATGTTGAAAGTTATAAAAGTCGAACACGACAAAGGAGTGATGTTGCAAGGGCTATAAGGAATGCTCAAGCTTTTGATTTTCTAATTGACATTGTTCGCAAATCGTACGAAGAGGTATCTACTGGACCAAATAATATGTACATGGGCTTTTAGTAATATAGGCTTTTGATTTCTAACTTGAATTGGTATTGTGAGTAATTAAAAGTGCATCCTTGTTTTTTTATTTGCATGTTTGTCTTAGTTATCTGGTGAATACAAGACTACAACCTTGTATTCACCAAAGAACCTGAATTTATTGGCGTTCAAACAATCATAGGTTAACCACTTCCAAAGTCTAGCTAACTGACATATTCCTTCTTTTGTGTCTTCTTTCACCAAAGCTTTTTAGCGTTTTCTCAAAAGTCATTTCACCCAAATGGCATATTCTCTTTTTTTCTCTTTTGTATATATTGAAAAACTTCCAAATCGATTGTCCTATATCCAAAATTTAAATCTCATTGTCATTTAGTGATTTTGTTTTACAAGTGACAAAAAGAGAAAAGATTTAGACTCTATCTTCTTCACTTCAGCATTATGCAAAAAATTATCTACAATGTAATGGAGGCGTTACGATAAAATCCAACTCAATTGTTACCTATCTAATTTTGCACTACCTTACCTTGAGAAATGCCTGGTGTGCATAACTCAATCTATGACTAGGATTATTTATCAAAAAGAAAAAAAATCATGACTAGGACAGTAAGTTTGAATTAAAAAAGAAAACAATATGGTCTTATGTTTCCATGATTAGAAGAAAACTCTAAACGCTCTTATGTATAGTCTTATATATGCAGATATTTAGACTATTATTTTCTTCGAATCACATGTTTCCATACAAACCCTTGCTATTTTTTCTTATTTAATTCAAACTTACGATCCTAGTCATGATTTTGTTTCTTTTTGATAAATAGTCCTAGTCCTAGTTTGAGTTATGCACACCAGGCATTTCTCAAGGTAAGGCAGTGCAAAATTAGATAGGTAACAATTGAGTTTGATTCCATTTTATCGTAACACCTCCATTACATTGTAGATAATTTTTTGCATAATGTTGAATTGAAGAAGATAGAAACTAAATCTTTTCTCTTTTTGTCACTTGTGAAACAAAATCACTAAATGACAATGAGATTTGAATTTTGGATGTAGGACAATTGATTTGGAAGTTTTTCAATATATACAAAAAGGAAAAAACAGAATATGCCATTTGGGTAAAATGACTTTTGAGCATAAAAGCTAAAAGGCTTTAGTGAAAGAAGACACAAAAGAAGGAATATGCCAGTTAGACTTTGGAAGTGGTTAACCTCTGATTGTTTGAACGCCAATAAATTCAGGTTCTATAGAACAATCGGAATATGATACCTTAAATTCTGGTTCTTTCTTCCAACTGCGGTATTTCATAGTTACATTCGTCACGTTATAAAATTCATCATTTGGGCCGCGTTTGTGTACGCTTATGAAGTCAAATTTATGAGTCCATTCTTTGTTGGACCGATCAACCCTCTATATATAATAAAAAAAAAAAAAAAAAAAACCCTTCAATATATACGGTATTAGTTAAATGATGACGACACAAGAATATCGACTTCTTTACATGCACACAAGAAGACTTGAAGTCTAAAACAAAAAACACTCAATGAAGGATATGAGAAATGAAGTGAAGTAGAGGAGATGAGAAGAGAATAGAGACTAGCATCTTTGGTGAATGCAAGGTCGTAGTTTTGAGAGACCAGATAACTAAGACAGGCTTGCAAATATCAAAACAAGGATGCACTTTTAATTACTCACAATACCAATTCAAGTTAGAAACAGGTTCTGGTCTTCTACCCATGTACACATTATTTGGTCTGGTAGATACATCTTCGTACGACTTAGGAACAATGTCAATGAGAAAATCAAAAAGTCTGAGCATTGCTTATAGCCCTTGCAACATCACTCCTTACCAAGAATCCAGGATTTTTGACCAGTCATGTGACGTGCGCACAGAACAGAGCAAAGAAGCATCACCAGTCATGTGATGCGTGCATCCACTGAAAATATACCAAACAAAGTTTTTGTCAAGGCTAACCTCAGCCGTGTGAGCGACCATGTTAGGAGAAAATTGAGAAGCATGAACCCAAGGATAGGTGGTGGTACCAAGAGGAGCTACACCCTGAAAGCTAGACTACGGGGAAGTGGAAGGTATGTTAGATAACCATTCCAAGAGTGTGGTACATGTATAAGAAGTAAATGTGGTGAGTTCAGATAATTAAGAGCCGGAGACAAAGAAGAGAGGACCATATTCTTGTTGTTCCAACATTCCAATGAACCATGGCCACGGATGCCACAGGTTTTACACACAACAAACTTAGCTTTCGAGCGACCCTTGAGACTGTTCTTTTTCATGTGTGAGGAGGGGGGCCGACCAGGCATGACAGGGATAGAGGCAACCCTCTTTCCACCAGGAGGCGGTAATACTGCATGCGGAGGAGTAGAACTCACAACAAGCGACAAACGAGCATTCGAATTCATACTAGAGGAAGAAGTACCCCTTGATTCATAACCAAGACCAGAACATTCTGAAGTAGCCTTACCACTTGCAAGCAAAGTCTGTAAGTCAATTGATGCCTTACCAAAACCAACCAACTGTTTTTTTGTAGATACCAACTCTTTCTTAAGAGCCTTGTTTTCCAAAAGAGTGGAGCGTTATCTTTCCTCCAACTCATGCTGATTCCTATCAAGAGTAGCCAACTGGGACTTAAAAATCAAATTTCTCGGACATAACCATTGGTTACTGAATCAAACTTTATCCTGCAAGGAATTGTTAGTGGCATCCAAGCACCTACGTACATTTATGAAGAGCATCTTTATAAAGGCGACGTAACTCACTGGTCTTAACCAATTTACCTGAAGCTATTTGTTCAGTATTGGAAATCGGAGAGAATACTAGATCATCCACAGAAGCGGCGAAGGCGACAAAATTTTCAACCACAGAATCTGACGGAAGGGGGGTGGGGGGCATCATCATCCGAATCATCCCATGTGATAGTCATATTAGCCTTGGTGGCCTCAGAGGAACGTTTCTCTTTCGAGTCACATTCATTTGCAAAGTGATCGAACTCCTTACATTTATAACATTGAATCTCATGAAAATTAACCTTGCCACGACGACCCTCAAAGCGACCTTTGTCAAAAGGACTAGCTTTAGGGAAATTCGACGAAGAAGCAGAAGCCCACCCCTTAAAGTCATTGTTTTGTCTGTATTTGAGAACCTTTTGAAAGCTCCTAGAGATTATGACAATCTGTTCATCTAGTGACACCTGTTCGTCATCAGAACAACAATCAGATACATCATTAGTAGATGATGCCTTAAAAGCTAAGGATTTAGCCGGAGTAGGATGTTCAAGTTGAAGTTCGCTCATATTAGTTTGCCAACCAATATTTCAATAGACATTTTCTTGATGTCGTTGCTTTCAGCAATAGCATCCTTCCTGAAGCGAAATCGAGCAGGCAAAACAGGAAGAATTTTTTGAACAACCTGTGTATCTGGAAACGGTACCCCTAGGGCAGCACTAGAGTTAATATAGTTTTGCATTGTCAAGTTTCCAAGTTCGGGTATACGGCAGAGAATATCTTTATCCAACCAAGGTATTGATGTATCACCTTCTCATTAACGGGCAAACGTGCCTGTTCGTCCCTACAAAGACACTCTGACGCCCAACGTAAGATAAGTGTCCAAAAAAAGACACAATGTAATATCTTGAATCAAATCAAAAGCCATACCTGTCATCGCAAAGTTTTGCATTATAATTTGATATATAGTCAGAAAATTAATCATGAACTTGCAAGCCTGAAAGCTCACCCAACTATATTCTTATATATTGAAACCATTTACAAAGGGACATCTATATCATATCCCTGGAAGGCTCATGATAGATGGTATTTTGCAACCTTCTAAACAAAATATTGATTTATAATGAAGTTCTTTCTTATGCCTGTAAATATTGATTATTAAAGTAGACAAGTAACAAGCAATGGTCGTACCCACCTCAAAGGTGAAGATCTTACCTCAAACATAATAGAAAATAATGGTTAAGAAACACCAAGGGAATCACAAATAAGAGAGAGATATGATTCTACTTTCTACAGACAATAATTAAATAAACTAACTTAAGAAGATGGATAGAGATGTAAAGAAGATCTTATGATGACATAGGGGGAAAAGTTGGTATCCACAAACTGAATCATACAAACATAACATGTTATTCTTTCATGTTCAATCTATAACAATTAATTAGTCACCTCTCAGCTATTCCAATTAATCATCAATACCTATAATAATCAAGTAGTCACCTCTCAGCTATTCCACTCAATTAAAACGGGATTCTCTTACGCATGTCATTGAATATGTCTTATTAATCAAACTGTCACCTCTCAGCTATCCAAAATAATTAATTCAACATATTGATTCATAATCAAACCTTCACCTCTCACCTATTCAATTTGATTACAAAAGGGTTCTAATAAAAGATATTGATTCTAGATATATGATAGTCACCTCTCAGCTATTCCATCACATACCTCTAATCAATATAAATACAACCATTATAGCTAGGTCTCCCTATACTCTAACAATAGTATTTTAATAACATGGATGACAATAACATGCAAATAATCATACTTACCTCATGGCGCGAAATATAAGCATAAAGTACTTTGAATCATAATGAACATTAAGAACAAACATGGTGCTTTTGCATCATCTAGAGTGCTTCAACCATCCCCCTAAGGGAATTTAGCTACTCATCCTTGATGATGACACCATAGGATAAATAATTAAATAACAAAACATCATAAGAGAAAAGTAATAGATTGATATTGATAATGATTGAGTTCAATACAAGAGAAGAAGATGAAAACCTAAACCCTAGCTACTACTTCTCTTATATAACAAAAACTTCAACTATATATGAACTGTATAAACTACCTAAACCCTAGCTACTACTTCTCTTATATAATAAATACAAAGCATAATACTTGCATACAAAGACTAAGACCTTTAATTGGATAGCTCATGGGCCCAAATCAGACTTCTGGATCTTCTTGTAGAGCCTTTTTAAGATTGGACTTTAAATAAGGCCTAAAATAGAAATTCTGACTTATGGTCTTCAATAGGACGCGGTTTGGGCTGAGATTTGGACCGCCCCACTTTTACGTAAATTCAAGTCAATAGGACCAGCCTTAGGGTGCTCTCAGCATCTTGGTGGGTGCAAGTATCGATTCTTCTTCTCTTGTGCACAAATATTTTTTGTGGGTTTTCTTGACTTTTTGCGAGCTTTAACACAATATTCGAATTTCAGCTCATGAAACCTACACAAATGACAAGAAAGCACTAATCAATAGATATAACACAATAATATAAACTAAGTGGTATGCAAACAAGGTGTTATTCGGGAGATAAATATATACTTTTGAGGACTTATCAGCTCACGCAACTATATTCTTATATATCGAAACCATTTACAAAGGGGCATATCTATATCATATCCGTATTTCTATTCCATTTATTCAAGTAAACACATTCAACTCCAACCATGTATCGACATCACACGAACAAGATTCCATAACACTAGTATACTTACCGTGCTCTGCAACCTTCTAACTCCACACAAATGATAAGTACTATTTACAAATTAAAAGACAAGAATAGCAAATCTCCATGATACCGGTCATAATCGCAATCCAATCTTTGTTTCCAGTCAAGGCACAACCAATAAACCTCAACAAGACCAAGAACTCCTAGGTTTTTCTTCTCCATGAGGAGCTCCACAAAATTCTGTTTCTAATTCTTTTTTTTTTTTTTTATTTGTCTTGATTGACCATAGAGAAACCAACTTCATATTACCATCAATCCAACATCATAATTAACATCTGTCCATCTGTTTCTGGGTTTGATGGATGTAACAGCAGCATCACCGGTGCCTGTAGTAGTAGTAGGATGTTTCCATCCTTCATTAACAGCAAGCCAAACATCTTCACCTAAAGCTTGAAGATAAGCAATCATTCTAACTTTCCAATAAGCAAAGTTAGTTCCATCAAATTGAGGTGGATGATACACCTCTCTCTAGGAGATACACAATTATTGAGGATACTCAACAAATGTCAAAGACCTTATATTTATAACCTTTAAGGTGTACAAAACCAATTCCTAATAGGAACACAATTACTAATTAAATTGGAAGTCTTATTCCATTACCAAATTCTAAATCCTTGATGGACATAGAAATCCAAATCCAAAATGAATTTCATGAGAATCTATTTTCCAACATTCCTCCACCTCGGCAAATATTTCTTAAATCTGGTCGAATTACATACAAAAACATTCAAAATTCAATTTTTGTCACACACCAAAGTTTCCCTCTCACACCCACACAATTCTCTTCACATCAATTCTAAATGTTCTCTCCAAATAATCACAAATCTCTCAAAGAAAAATACATTGAGGATGGATCCTCACACCCCTCTCAAGAATATAAACAAATATTGAGGATACTCAACAAATCTCAAAGACCTTATATTTATAACCTATAAGGTGTACAAAACCAATTCCTAATAGGAACACAATTACTAATCAAATTGGTAGTCTTATTCCAATAGCAAATTCTAAATCCTTGATGGACTTAGAAATCTAAATCCAAAACGAATTCCATGAGAACCTATTTTTAAACAATGATTGGAGAATTATCTTTACTAATTTGTTGCGGCTCGCGGAAACGTAACCACATAAACTTCGATGATCGGAGAATAAAAATAACACACTCTACAATTGGGAAAAACAAATCAGTGCAAAATTCACAAAACACGAGAGAACTTACTTGGTTCGGCAATTCCCCACATCCACAACAGAAAGAGAATCAACTTTACTACTAGAGAAAAATAATGATTACAATACTAACAAGAAACCGTAATTCCGATTTTCGTCACATACCAAAGTTTCCTTCTCACCCACATAATTCTCTTTCACATCAATTTTCAATGTTCTCTCCACATTCTCACAAATCTTTCAAAGAGACAAAACACATTGAGGATGGATTCCCACACTTGTCTCTAGGAGATACACAATTATTAAGGATACTCAACCAATCTCAAAGACCTTATATTTATAACCTTTAAGGTGTTTAAAACCAATTCCTAATAGGAACACAATCCTTAATGGGAAGAGATTACGATAGTTTTGTATTTGAGTTCAAATTTTAATTGTTTTATTAAATAATATGAACATTGGCTTTTAGTAATAGTGTATAATTAATACGAATTAGATGATTTATAATTAAAAGTGCATCCTTGTTTTGATATTTGCATGTCTTAGTTAGATATCTGGTCTATCAACACTACAACTCTTGGTTGTATGTTGAAAGTTATAAAAGTCGAATACTGCAAAGGAGTGATGTTGCAAGGGCAATAAACAATGCTCAGGGTTTTGATTTTCTCATTGACATTGTTCGGAAGTTGTACGAAGAGGTATCTACTAGACCAAATAATGTGTACATGGGCTTTTAGTAATATAGGCTTTTGATTAATTTCTAACTTGAATTGGTATTGTTAGTAATTAAAAGTGCATCCTTGTTTTCATATTTGCATGTCTGTCTTAGTTATCCTTGTGAGTAAATAATTCTAGTCAAACTATGACTAGGATTATTTATCAAAAGAAAAAAAAAACAAATCATGGCTAGGATAGTAAGTTTGAATTAGAAAAAAAAAATAATAGCAAGGGTTTGTTTAGAGTTTCCTTCTAATCATGGAAACATAAGAATATACTTTGATATATATACTTGTTGATTTCAGTTAATAATGATAATAAGAGAATAGTTTAAAATTTCGTTACATTTCGCGAAACTTTGCATGCAAAGTGATTTCCAGTGTCGGAATCTCGGCATATGTCGTTGTTTTAGGAATTGAAATTTTGCTTGAAGTCGGAAGTTTTAACTATGAATGAGACTATTGGAAGTTTTAACTATGAATGAGACTATATTAATAGATCTTGTATGTTATCTATATTCTAATCATCAAAATATCGGCTCATATACACTATCACTTACATTTCTTTCTTTTCATTAAATTCGATTGAAAAAAGACAATAATTCTCAATACGCCATCTCACGTGTGAAAATTTCTTGTAATCTAGATGAAATTTTAGGATTTTAATCTAGATCAAATTTTTAGGTCCTAAAACCCAACCCTAAGTGCTAATGTATAGCTACATGTGTGGTGTTCTTTCAAAATATTATTTAATGTTGTTTTTTTTTGAAATTTCTTGTATTCAAATTACATTAATGTGCCATGTCATCATCAACTCCACCATGTCATTTATGATATTTCCTAGTTTGATCCATGTCATCCGTTACATTTGGATATTTACTGCTTTCTCTCTCTCACACACACACAATTGAGAATACATATCCTCACCAAAAAGAAAAAAGGTTTTTCTCACATATACAACCACATCCTTACACCATCTTGTTCAGGTCGTCAGAGCTATGAATTTTCGCCGAGAATGTCTCCTCTTCTTATTCTCGGTTGCATAATTTCATGCAAGTTCCAGATAATAATACTCCTAACCAGCAACAAACTAAGAAGTGAAGTAATGCAGGCTTATGTAAACATCTTTATCTGATTTTTGTTAATTTTTAATTTATTTTTTTATTGGAAAACGGGATTGGAGGAACCCCTACCCCATTTAAATTACGTGTTGAAACTTATATCAACAATCAGTTGATGTTGATGTGTTTCCAACACCCAACCTCTCCATTGTGTGAGAGGGTTGCTACCATTGTGCCACAGGCTCAATCGGTTATCTGATTTTATTGACATGTTTTATATGTTGTTCATGAATTTTAGCTTTGATTCTTATAGGGGGCGACAAGAAAATGAATCACATGAATCCAATTTCTTGCAAGTTCGAGATAAACTCCTACAGAACTTTTGGGCAGAAAGAATTACAGAGATTAATAGTATAAATGGTGAGCCATATACATGCAACACGTACCATTTTGTTCTTCGAATTTGATTTGGACTTTGGCTTCTCACTTTATAAAATGTTATGATATGATCGCTTAATTTCTTCTGCTTCCTTGGTGTGATCTCCTATATTTTAACATGCATGAATGAATCCAGATTTGAAGTTCACTATATAGATTTCTCAAATATATACAGAAAATGTACGTGTTTAATCTGTAATTGTCTTCATATGGTTATTTTAAGATTTTTTTTTAAATGATTTATTTCAGTCATTCATGGATTGGGCTTATGCTATATATTTTAATTTCAAGCATTTCTGAAAATTTTGATTAGACTGTATACTTCTTCAGGAATTTATTATCTTGGTTTTACCGAATATTTTAGAAGAAATAACTAATTTTGTGGCTTATTCTATCAAACCACGCAGAATCGATTAGAAAAAAAAAAATCAATTTTTAAACTTTTGGGTTTATTTTATCGATAACAAAAAAATTTCAATTTTTTAATCTTTGGGGTTTATTCTATTAAACAACACATCTTCGGCAACCAAAGAGATTAATGAGATAAAAATCAAGAATTGTTGGTTTTGATTGTTGTCGGAGACTAGAGGGGAGTGAACAAAAACACAAGGAGGAAGAAGATGTTTTGTTTCGATAATTTTTTTACGGTCAAATAACTGAAAATAACAACAACGTTTGCAACAATTTTCACTTTTAACAATGTATTGCAGGTCATGACAACCAAGTGAATTTTTATTACACCCGATAACAACCATGTTTTGCTCCAGTAGCTGAAGCCAATGACCTATCCACGTGGCAATTGTAGAATTAACCTATCAATAATAATAAAAAAAACACATAATCAATAGTATGATTTAGGTCATAAAATTGTATAATGATTTTTTATTGTACTTGAGAGAATCAATTTCGTTAATATAATACTATAATTAAAAATTCTTAAATTTACATAAAAAAATTTACATACTTTAGTCACAAAAACTCTAATTTGATAATAAAGATGGTATGATTTGGGGGATTACAATATATAATGCTTAATTATTGTCTTTGATATAATGTTTTTTATTTGATTACGTGTATTTTTTTTAATTTTTTATTGATATATCAGCTTATACAATTACCATGTGGACCGGTCACCGGCTTCCGGTACCGAAAGAAAACATAGGTGTTATCGAGTGTAATGAAAATTCACTTGGTTGTTATGATTTGTAATACATTGTTAAAAGTGAAAATTGTTGCAAACGTTGTTGTCATTTTTAGTTATTTGACCATTTTTTTACTTTTAATTTTTCAACAAGTCCACCTTATTATTATGTCCTAGCTCATAGGGCTGGGCAAAACCGAACCAAAATCGAAGAACCGAACCAAATACAACCGAACCGAACATTTTTGAAGGTGTTTAAGTGGTGTTTGAAATTTTACAAAACACTTGTTAGGGTGTTTGGTTGCAGTTTTAGAAACTTTTCAACATCTAAAACCGAACTGAACATGTTAGTCTTTAGTTTAGCACTTTAGCCCAAGTTAATTCAACTTATATTAGTCTTTATAGTTAAGCCCAACTTAATTCAGCCCAAGTTAAAAGGTGTTCGGTTCGGTTTTGGTTTTTATATATTTTGATCGGTTCGGTTCGGTTTTGGGAATCAACATGTTCGGTTTCGGTTGTGTTTATTCCAAAACACCTGTTAGGGTGTTTGGCTTCGGTTTTGGTCAAAAACGTACTGAACCGAACCGAACCGTGCCCAGCCCTACTAGCTCACATGACACATAATGACTTCGCGTGATACCGTGTGAGACATATCTCGTGATAGTCTTGCTCCTTGCTTTATTATAAGTTGTTTTTGTTATATTGCATATATTGGTTTTACAATGCATTAATCGGCTTATAAAGTACACTGGTGCATTGATCAGCTTATACAAGCACATTAGTGCATTGTAAACAATAAAGTGGAGAGGTTATGGGTTCGAAATACGTCAACAGCTGATTGTTGATATAAGTTTTAACACATAATTTAAAGAGGTAAGGGTCCCCTCAACCCTGCTTGCCAAACAAAAAAAAAACAATAAAGTACACTGGTGAATTTAAAATTACTAATTAACTTCATTGGGTTGTTTTCATATCTCAGATACCACCAACTTCCGTTATCTAGTATCTGGAAAGTTATGAAATCTGATGACAAAGTTAAGGTTTGGCATATAGTAAACTCAAAATTATTTACTCCACTTTGTTACTATATATTTTTCTTATTGCACCACATTCAAAAAATTTAGCATTAAAATTGATGTTGATATTTAGCATTAAAATTAAATTCTGTCAGATGATTAGTGATGGTGCACCGTTGGTTTTTGCGAAAGCTTGTGAGCTTTTTATCTTAAAGCTCTCACTTCGCTCCTGGTTGTATATGTTGAAAGTAACAAAAGGCAAACAATGCAAATGAGTGATGTTGCAAGGGCTACAAGCAATGCTCAGCATTTTAATTTTCTCATTGACATTATTCCAAAGTCGTACGAAGAGGTATCTACCAGATCGATCAAATAATGTGTACATTGGCTTAAAGTAGTTTCGATTACTTTTATTGTCAGAAGTTCATTTTGAAGTTTCTTGTTTGGTATGCTATCCTGCAGATACCATTTCCATTACAAAACCATTGAAGAAGAATCATCATTCTTGCTATCATCGTCATCATCATCATTTTTGTTGGTTTTAGATTTTAGTAAAGTGAGACTGATGAAATGTAAGCTGTTAGTTAAATAGCCTATCAAAGAGATTTAGAAACAAAGATCTAATAGGGACATTGCTACTTTCAGATCTTAACATGAAAACACTTGGTTGAACTTTGGAGTATATTACCTCTCACCCATATCAGGTACCAGTTACAACCAAGTGTATATAAAGTATAATAAATCTATTTCGACTCTGTTGAAGTATCCATGCATCCCCAGTTCATAGAACTTCAGAGCTCCATCCTTGCATAGCTCATTCTAAGCTATGAAACCCTGCCATTTTTTTTGCTATTTTAGAGAAGCAGACATTTTCCCTTAGCTGCATAGCACTTTTGTCAATAAGTAACCACACCCACACAACAGCTTTAACACATAACGGCATAGTTCCTTACCGTAACCACTAAACCAACAGTTGGATTGAGAGTGTTATCAACTGATTGTGAGTTATATATTAATAATCTATTATTTCAGCAACTGAAAAGACAAACAACTACTAACTACTAATCTATTATCCTTGGACAAATCTTGTTATTCTACACCCCGTACGTGTTTCTCAATTCCGAAGTAAACATATGAAAGGAAGCTTCAAAGTCTGAACTCTGAACGTATAATCATTTAATTAGATGAGATGAGACCAAATGAAAGGAGGTTTCCTAACCATGGAAGTACATCAAATTATAACTAAGATTATTGTAATATAAATCTGATCTCAGTTCATCAGCTGTTAGGTATAAGATTTTAGTTTTCAGAACAGGAAAAAATACAATTTAAAACAGCAGTACAGTGGGATATACCTGGGCTGACTTGACTACTGGATATTGGGACGAGTGGCTCACCATTCATCGCGTCAACTCGAGTGGGAACCCAATATAACACCAAATTGAGTCCAACATCTTCCAAATATGGTGTATCGGTTCTGCCAAAGAAATTAGGGAAATTTCTTTAAAAAACACCAATTTAGGTGTATGTTCCTCAATAGCCACTTATCATCGTTGCACCCTGATAAGAACACAAAAGTCTTATTTGTTAATACATTCTGAATAGCACTTTGCCTACTCCTATGTGATTTAATGTCTCTTTTAGTCTTATTTTCAGGTTTAATTTATTTTACTGGCCTTAACTCTCAATAATTTGAGAGAAGACCTATCGTACCAAGTATTGGGCTTAAGTTGATGGATTATGAATTAAAGTGAATTAAAGCTCCAAGTCCACCTCCTCAAAGACTCCTACATAAAAACAAAGTCCAAGTCCAAGACAAGAAAGACTTTGAAGCCAAACAAGAACCCTAGATAATGAATTTAACGGCAATATGGATATATATTTATCTTTTTAACACAAAATTAAATTTATAATTCTCTACTTTACCTTATTCTTTCCTTAACGTCTACCGACGTTCCCCAGTCATCAAATTCAATTTGTCCTCTATTAATTCTCCAAATAGTGCTTGGGAGATCCTCTCTTGTTTTTCTAAATAGTGGTTAGAAATAATTTATATTATTTAATAATATCAGTGCATTGCACGAGCCTTATAACTAGTGAATGAAATTAAATTGGAATCATCATTATATAGTGGCGGATCAAGAAAAAAAATAAAAAAATCACGAACCATCAAATAGTAGTGGAATGAATTTTTTTTGAAAAATGCTAAAGTATACTAGAAACTTCATTAGATGGTGATGGAACGATAAAAAAAAGCTAAAATATCCATGAATCGTCACTAAATAGTGGTTGAATGAAAAAACGAGAAAATAGACCAAAAACCATCACTAGGTAGTGTTGGAATGGAAAGAAGAAATATATTTTTGTTTTTTTTTTTGCGTTTTTGGTAGAGAAATATTTTTGTTGATAGGATTTTTGTTGTTGTTTAGTGTAGAGAATAGAGATGCTTTGGAGTGATAGAGAATAATGAGATTAGGTTATATTTTTTTATTTTTTGTTGAGTATGTAAGTTTTCTTATTGGTCTCTTGTTTTATTCTTTTGTGTGTTTGAGAAAGATGGTTAGCGCATATGCTATTCGTAATGGTGTTGGTGTCATCATTAGTATGAATTACAAACTGCATGGTCATTGTTGACCTATTAGATCGTGTAAATAATGACGGTAACAAAGATGACATCAGAATATTATGTGATCCTAAACTTGGAAATTTCTGTATCTATTGAAAAGGAGTGAAAATCATGGCATGGTGTGGTTGGCTCACATGAATGGATGGTTTTGCCCTCCAAATAAAGTTTCCTCAAATTGTGTCTGATTGCATCAGTGTGTGGTGATGTCCACGTTTTTTTAGAGATGTCCACGTATCTTCGAGAACCTTTGTCCACGTATCTTTTCATGCAAGTAAAAAGATTTCTTAATAAGCAAAAGTCAATTTGTTCCAAAATCCTCTTCCTTGCTATTCGTTTTCTTCAAACCCTTCTTAAATCGCTTTCTCAATCATCATCGTTTCCTCCTCCTTCAATTCATCTTTTATTTATTTGCTTTTTTCTAACAATAGATATATCGTATTGATAAAACATTTGATAGGTTCCTTTTAATTTGAGGAAACGATATTTATGCTCAACTATGTCGGCCTAATCCATTTGATGGCGGCATTAAGGTGGGTTTTATCAGATATATGTACTTTTGATTGAAATTTGGGATCTGGGTTTGGTTTCATTTGTTGTTATGTTAATTATTTTTATGTTAATTTGGATTTTGTTCAAACAATTTGGCTCGAGAAGTATACTGGTGGAGTTTGTTTGTCCATTATGTTGAAGAATTTATGATAATAGGAATAGATAATCAAAGATATTGGAATTTCATACCAACAGATGAATCTAGGTGGGTACTTTTGTTGATTTTATTTTTTTTGGAAATTTTGAGTTTGGGTATAAATAGACCAACCTTTTTCTTTTCTTATTCCTTCTTTTTCTTTTTGCTGCCTACACTAATTTCTCTCTTATCTATTTTGAGTTTGGTAATTTAGATCTTATTGCCACCCAAGGGATTCCTCAAAATACCCTTTTACACCTAATTAGTTAAAAAACAAAATTAATCAAACGGTTCAATTTTTTTTTTCTCCCAAAAAAATGAAATTAAATCTCTTCTCTTTGTTATCAATTTGAACATCAATTTTATCTCAATATCTCATTTTAGTTATCTCCTTCCATTTTTTCTGTTATAACACTTCCCTTCCATTTGTAATTTTCCTCTTTCTTGCTTATAAACAATATTCTATTTGTGAACCAATATCATGTAGACATAGAGATTTTTGAAGATTAGATACAGTGTGAGAATAGTAGGAATTTATTTTTCTCCATTATTATGATTTGTTTTACAGAAAGTCCAAACTTTTATTGAATTATGGAGTTATAATTGAAATGAATTACACGGGGTGCCTAAAAAATGAAATAACTAATTTGAAGGGTATAATTGATAATATATCTTTGGGTTTTTGACGAGTTATTTGGGTGGCAATAAGATCTCCCTTTTTCTTTCTTTCTTATGCAACAACGTAAGATACCTTCATTTCCACAATCAATACACTTGATTCCTAAATAAGTGAACAAGGCTATTGAAATCACACAAATTTGTTTCTAAATGGGATAATTGACGATAATGACGAACAATTAATTAGTAAACTACTGAATTGGTTCAATTCATTTCTTTTTTTGGACCATGTTTACAAATCACAAGTAATAACAAACAATTGGCTTGGTTCAATTTTTTTTTTCTTTATTGGATCATGTTTACATGTCACAAGTAATATCAATTACCAAGTTTATATATATATATATCAAAACACAAGTAATACAAATATCCAAGTTTGTATACATCATTCTGCATTTTAGCTTATCTAAGGTCTAATTTTCTTTGATTTATTTAGTTTTTGAAGACATTTTGTTGCGACTATACGGTATATGATCAATACACCCCGTCGAGTGATACCATGTCTTCAATTAAATGCACTCCAAATCATTTTTAATTCTTTGTACTTTATTTCCAAATAGTTTTTTATTATTTGTACTTTATTTCTTTACACGGTTCCTTTCTTTTATCCCTCTTTCTTCTTCCAACCATTTCGCCTATTATAGAATTTATTTTTGTTAGTTTATGGTGTTATCTAGTTTCACCCAAGTATGAAAGCAGTGTTTTTCAACACACCTTAACCTTAAGCATATATTTGATTAGTCTCTAACATAATTTGTCAATCCATGCTGTAACTTTTAGTTATTAAGGTATGGTAATGATATACCCAATGTCAATCCAACCATGTTTTGCAAGATCCATCTTCTATATAATATCAAATTGCTTTAATGAAAATATTTTTTTATTTTGAACAGGTGCTTTGTTGATTTGTGAGAGCTACATATTCAGTAATAATTCTTTCTCGAAACTGCTTAATGCTCATAGTTCATTTAAAAGAAAAGGTGAGCTTGATATAATAAGTTTTTCATTCCTAATGTTTGAATTAAACTTTGAATGAATTGATATGTTTGTTATTTTTTTATGACTTATTTTGTTTAAATATTCTAATATCTTTCCTCTCAAATCATAGTGAGTATTCTATGATATTATAAATATTATCTTTGAAGTTCTTTGTAAATTTGTCAATTTCCATGAATTAAGTTGTTGTATATGTGATAGAATATTTATATCATATTTGGAAAACTTTCTATAAATGACTTGGGCGATCGCATGGGGGAACATTTTTATCATGCTTGCAATGGTCACACCAATATCGTAATAGTCTAGCCTAATTCTATATGTAGTTTCTCTCATCCATTGAAATTTACTTTGAAAGTTGTTTTATATCGTAATAGTCTAGCCTAATTGTTGATCTATTTAAAGTTCACTATCTCAACCTTTTTATTGATCAAGATATCTTTTTATTGATTTAGGAGATGAAACTGATGTGAGTTGTGTTGAATATATATATTAAAAATAAAGTTTTATGATTTAAATTACGATGATTTTTGTTAGGACCGCAGTTTTCCAGCTGGTATATCGTTAGCATATGTTTTATAGTTGGCAGCAAAAATGGTTTTATGAAATATTTTATTTAGTTATATTTTAAGTAATCTTCATCAGCTGATTTTCGTATGAAGCTGAGTATAAGTGTTGTGATTTGTAATAGTGGAGATCTTCTTACTGTGATTTAGTTTTTAACTTTGGCGATATATTTTTTCGTTATCAATGACTAAGCAAAATTATCTTCTAAGTTGTTCGTAAATTGGTCCATTTTCGTGAATTGAGTGTTGTATTTGTGGTTGAATATTTGAGATTTCCTATAAATGGAATAACCATTTAAAGGAATAGTTTTTTATTTGTGATTTATTTATCGACTAAATATTAATTTAATTTTATTCTTTGCATGGGTTATATATCCAACACAACTACCTGTGAACGAAATTTTCCTGTTTAAAATGAAATTTTTTGTTCTTTAAAGCCCTTGGGTATATATATAGCTAATGTGGATATCGAATGATAATAATCTTACCAACCAGTTTTGATTTTCTCATAAATGACTAAATATGATTTTCCAATTAGGAAAAACATATTTGAACGATAGCACAACAGACCTGTTGCGCCTCGTGGAAACGTAACCACACACACGTCGATGATTGGAGAATAAAAATAACACACTCTACAATTGGAAAAAATAAATCAATGCAAATTTCACAAAACACGAGAAAACTTACGTGGTTCGACAAAACACATTGAGGATGGATCCTCACACCTCTCTCAAGGAGATACACAATTATTGAAGATACTCAACCAATCTCAAAGACCTTATATTTATTACCTTTAAGGTGTACAAAATCAATTCCTAATAGGAACACAATTACTAATTAACTTGGAAGTTTTATTCCAATACCAAATTATAAATCCTTGATGGAATTAGAAATCCAAATCCAAAACGAATTCCATGAGAACCTATTTTTGAACAATCCTCCACCTCGGTAAAGATTACTTAAATCTAAGCCGATTACACATGAACACATTCGAATTTCATCTTCAATTTTCGTCACACACACCAAAGCTTCCCTCTCACCCACACAATTCTCTTTCACATCAATTTTCATTGTTCTCTCCAAGTCCTCACAAATCTCTCAAAGAGACAACACATTGAGGATGCATCCTCACACCCCTCTCAAGAAGATACACAAATATTGAGGATACTCAACCAACCTCATAGACCTTGTTAAATTTATAGCCTTTAAGGTGTATAAAACCAATTCCTAATAGGAACACAATTACTAATCAAATTGGAAGTCTTATTCCAATACCAATTTTTAATCCTTGATGGTCTTAGAAATCCAAATCCAAAATGAATTCCATGAGCACCTATTTTTCAACAATGATTGGAGAATTAATTTTACTAATTTGTTGCGGCTCGTGGAAACATAACCACATAAACATCGATGATTGGAGAATAAATGTAACACACTCTACAATTGGGAAAGATAAATCAATGCAAAATTCACAAAACACGAGAGAACTTATGTGGTTCGACATTTGCCCACATCCATAACATAGAGAACCAACTTTACTACTAGAGAAAAACAATGATTACAATACTAACAAGAAACCGTGATTCTGATTTTCGTCCCAAACCAAAGTTTCCCTCTCACCCACACAATTCTCTTTCACATCAATTTTCAATGTTCTCTCCATATTCTCGCAAATCTCTCAAAGAGACAAACACATTGAGGATGGCTCGCCATACCACTCTCAAGGAGATACACAATTATTGAGGATACTCAACCAATCTCAATGACCTTATATTTATACCTTTAAGTTGTTTAAAACCAATTCCTAATAGGAACCCAATCCTTAATGGGAAAAGATTATGTTAGTTTTGTATTTGAGTTCAAATTTTAATTGTTTTATTAAATAATATGAACATTGGGTTTTAGTAATAGGGTAAAATTAATTAATATGAATTAGATGATTTATAATTAAAAGTGCATCCTTGTTTTGATATTTGCATGTCTTATTTAGATATCTGGTCTCTCAACACTACAACTCTTGGCTGTATGTTGAAAGTTATAAAAGTCGAACACGGCAAAGGAGTGATGTTGCAAGGGCTATAAACAATGCTCAGGCTTTTGATTTTCTCATTGACATTGTTCGCAAGTCATACGAGAGGTATCTACTAGATCAAATAATATGTACATGGGCTTTTAGTAATATAGGCTTTTGATTTCTAACTTGAATTGGTATTGTGAGTAATTAAAAGTGCATCCTTGTTTTTTTATTTGCATGTTTGTCTTAGTTATCTGGTATTCACCAACGAACCTGAATTTATTGGCGTTCAAACAATCATAGGTTAACCACTTCGAAAGTCTAGCTAACTGACAGATTCCTTCTTTTGTGGTTTCTTTCACCAAAGCTTTTTAGCTTTTTCTCAAAAGTCATTTCACCCAAATGGCATATTCTCTTTTTTTCTTTTTTGTTTATATTGAAAAACTTCCAAATCAATTGTCCTATATCCAAAATTCAAATCTCATTGTCATTTAGTGATTTTGTTTCACAAGTGACAAAAAGAGAAAAGATTTAGACTCTATCTTCTTCAATTCAGCATTATGCAAAAAATTATCTACAATGTAATAGAGGCGTTACGATAAAATGGAATCCAACTCAATTGTTACCTATCTAATTCTGCACGGCCTTACCTTGAGAAATGCCTAGTGTGCATAACTCAATCTATGACGACTACGATTATTTATCAAAAAGAAAAAAAAAATCATGAATAGGATAGTAAGTTTGAATTAAAAAAGAAAAAAATATGGTCTTATGTTTCCATGATTAGAAGAAAACTCTAAACGCTCTTATGTATAGTCTTATATATGTAGATATTTAGACTAATATTTTCTTCGAATCACATGTTTCCATTGCTATTTTTTTCTTTTTTAATTCAAACTTACGATCGTAGTCATGTTTTTTTTTCTTTTTGATAAATAGTCCTAGTCATAGTTTGAGTTATGCACACAAGGCATTTCTCAAGGTAAGGCAGTGCAAAATTAGATAGGTACCAATTGAGTTGGATTCCATTTTATCGTAACGCCACCATTACGTTGTAGATAATGTTTTGCATAATGTTGAATTGAAGAAGATAGAGTCTAAATCTTTTCTCTTTTTGTCACTTGTGAAACAAAATCACTAAATGACAATGAGATTTGAATTTTGGATATAGGACAATTGATTTGGAAGTTTTTCAATATATACAAAAAGGAAAAAAGAGAATATGCCATTTGGGTAAAATGACTTTTGAGCAAAAAGCTAAAAGGTTTTGGTGAAAGAAGACACAAAAGAAGGAATATGCCAGTTAGACTTTGGAAGTGGTTAACCTCTGATTGTTTGAACACGAATCAATTCAGGTTCTATAGAATAATCGGAATATGATACCTTAAATTCTGGTTCTTTCTTCCAACCGCGGTATTTCATAGTCACATTCGTCACGTTATAAAATTCATCATTTGGGTCGCGTTTGTGTACGCTTATGAAGTCAAATTTATGAGTCCATTCTTTGTTGGACCGATCAACCCTCTATATATAATAAACAAAAAAAAAAAAAAAAAAAAATGTCAATATATACGGTATTAGTTAAATGATGACCACACAAGAATATCGACTCCTTTACATGCACACAAGAAGACTTGAAGTTTAAAACAAAAAACACTCAACGAAGGATATGAGAAATGAAGTGAAGTAGAGGAGATGAGAAGAGAATAGAGACTAGCATCTTTGGTGAATGCAAGGTCGTAGTCTTGAGAGACCAAATAACTAAGACAGACTTGCAAATATCAAAACAAGGATGCACTTTTAATTACTCACAATACGAATTCAAGTTAGAACAAATAAGTTATATTAATTATCGTATATTATTAAGAACCCATGTACACATTATTTGGTCTGGTAGATACATCTTCGTACGACTTGGGAACAATGTCAATGAGAAAATCAAAAGTCTGACCATTGCTTATAGCCCTTGCAACATCACTCCTTACCAAGAATCCAGGATTTTTTACCATCACCAAAGGTGACGTTAATTACCAGAGGTGGACGGAGCTAGAGAACAGAGCAAAGAAGCATCACCAGTCATGTGATGCGCGCATCCACTGTCAAGATACCAAACAAAGTTTTTGTCAAGGCTAACCTCAGACGTGTGAGCGACCATGTTAGGAGAAAATTGAGAAGCATGAACCCAAGGATAGGTGGTGGTACCAAGAGGAGCTGCACCCTGAAAGCTAGACTACGGGTAAGTGGAAGGTATGTTAGATAACCATTCCAAGAGTGTGGTACCTGTACAGGAAGTAAATGTGGTGTGTTCAGATAATTAAGAACAGGAGACGAAGAAGAAAGGACGATATTCTTGTTGTTCCAACATTCCAATGAACCATGGCCATGGATATCACAGGTTTTATACACAACAGACTTAGCTTTCGAGCGACTGTTCTTTTTCATGTGCGAGGAGGGGGCCCGACCAGGCATGACAGGGATAGAGGCAACCCTCTTTCCACCAGGAGGCGGTAATACTGCATGCGGAGGAGTAGAACTCACAACAGGTGAAAAACGAGCATTCGAATTCATACTAGAGGAAGAAGTACCCTTTGATTCATAACCAAGACCATGCCAGAACATTCTGAAAGAGCCTTACCACTTGCAAGCAAAGTCTGTAAGTCAATCGATGCCTTACCAAAACCAGCCAACTGTTTTTTTGTAGATACCAACTCTTTCTTAAGAGCCTTGTTTTCCAAAAGAGTGGAGTGCTATCTTTCCTCCAACTCATGTTGATTCCTATCAAGAGTAGCCAACTGGGACTTAAAAATCAAATCTCTCCGACATAACCATGTCACTTTGTACTTTGAGTTCGTCCTTCATGCGACATAATTCATTGGTTACTGAATCAAACTTTATCCTGCAAGACATTGTTAGTGGCATCCAAGCACCTACGTACATTTATGAAGAGCATCATTATAAAGGTGACGTAACTCACTGGTTTTAACCAATTTACCTGAAGCTATCTGTTCAGTATGGGAAATCGGAGAGAATACTAGATCATCCACAGAAGCTGCGAAGGCGACAAAATTTGCAACCACAGAATCTGACGGAGGGAGGGGGTCATCATTCGAATCATCCATGTGATAGTCAGATTAGCCTTGGTGGCCTCAGAGGAACGTTTCTATTTCGAGTCACATTCATTTGCAAAGTGACCGAACTCCTTACATTTATAACATTGAATCTCATGAAAATTAACCTTGCCACGATGACCCTCAAAGCGACCTTTGTCAAAAGGACGAGCTTTAGGGAAATTCGACGAAGAAGCAGAAGCCCACCCCTTAAAGCCATTGTTCTGTCTGTATTTGAGAACCTTTTGAAAGCTCCTAGAGATTAAGGCAATTTGTTCATCTAGCGACACCTGTTCGTCATCAGAACATCAATCAGATACATTATTAGTAGATGATGCCTTAAAAGCTAAGGATTTGGCCAGAGTAGGATGTTCAAGTTGAAGTTCGCTCATAGGTTCTTAGTTTGCCAGCCAATATTTCAATAGACATTTTCTTAATGTCATTGCTTTCAGCAATAACATCCTTCCTGAAAGGAAATCGAGCAGGCAAAACAAGAAGAATTTTTTGAACAACATGTGTATCTAGAAAAGGTACACCTAGGACAGCACTAGAGTTAATAAATATAGTTTTGCATTTTCAAGTTTGCAAGTTCGGGTCACCGGCAGAGAATATCTTTATCGAACGAAGGTATTGATGTATCACCTTCTCATTAACGGGCAAACGTGCCTGTTCGTCCCTACAAAGACACTTTGACGCCCAATGTAAGATAAGTGTCCAAAAAAAGACACGGTGTAATATCTTGAATCAAATCAAAAGCCATACCTGTCATCGCAAAGTTTTCCATTATAATTGGATATATAGTCAGAAAATTAATCATGAACTTGCAAGCCTGAAGGCTCACCCAACTATATTCTTATATATTGAAACCATTTACAAAGGGACATCTATACCATATCCCCGGAAGGCTCATGATAGATGGTATTTTGCAACCTTCTAAACAAAAGATTGATTTATAATGAAGTTCTTTCTTATGCCTGTAAATATTGATTATTAAAGTAGACAAGTAACAAGCAAGGGTTGTACCTACCTCAAAGGTAAAGATCTTTGCTCAAACACAATAGAAAATAATGGTAAAGAAACCCCAAGGGAATCACAAATAAGAGAGAGATGTGATTCTATTTCCTACAGACAATAATTAAATAAACTAACTTAAGTGGATGGATAGAGATGTAAAGAAAATCGTATGATGACATAGGGGGAAAAGTTGGTATCCACAAACTGAATCATGCAAACATAACATGTTATTCTTTCATGTTCAATCTATAATAATTAATTAGTCACCTCTCAGCTATTCCAATTAATCATCAATACCAATAATAATCAAGTAGTCACCTCTCAGCTATTCCACTCAATTAAAACGAGATTCTCTTACGCATGTCATTGAATATATCTTATTAATCGAACTATCACCTCTCAGCTATTCAATCTAATTAATTCAACATATTGATTCATAATCAAATTGTCACCTCTCAGCTATTTAATTTAATTATAAAAGGGTTCCAATAAAAGATATTGATTCTAGATATATGATAGTCACCTCTCAGCTATTCCGTCACATATCTCTAATCAATATAAATACAACAATTATAGCTAGGTCTCCCTATACTCTAACAATAGTATTTTAATAACATGGATGACAATAACATGCAAATAATCATACTTACCTCATAGCGCGAAATAGAAGTATATAAGCATAAAGAACTTTGAATCACAATGAACATTAAGAACAAACATGGTACTTTTGCATCATCTAGAGTGCTTCAACCATCCCCCTAATGGAATTTAGCTACTCATCCTTGATGATGACACCATGGAATAATTAAATAACAAAACATCATAACAGAAAAGTAATAGATTAATATTGATAATGATTGAGTTCAATATAAGAGAAGAAGATGAAAACCTAAGCCTTCAACAAAAACTTCAACTCTATGTGAACTGTATGAACTACCTAAACCCTAGCTACTACTTCTCTTAAATAATAAATACAAAGCATAATACTTGCATACAAAGACTTCCAAATTGGGTTAAATTCGTGGCTGTTGCTGTTGGTTTTCTAGAGGTATTAGGTTTTCAACAAAACCTAATTATCTTGGGCTTAAGTTGTAGCTTGGACTAAGACCTTTAATTGGACAGCTCATGGGCACAAATCAGACTTCTGGATCTTCTTGTAGAGCCTTTTAAGATTGGACTTTAAATAAGACCTAAAATAAAATTCTGACTTGTGGTCTTCAATAGGACCCGGTTTGGGCTGAGATTTAGACCGCCCTACTTTGACATAAATTCAAGTCAATAGGACCAGCCGTAAGGTGCTCTCAGCATCTTGGTGGGTGCAATTATCGATTCTTCTTTTCTTGTGCAAATAACACATTTTTTGTGGTTTTTCTTGATTTTTGGCGGGCTTTAACACAATATTCGAATTTCAGCTCATGAAGCCTACACAAATGACAAGAAAGCACTAATCAATAGATATAACACAATAATATAACTAAGTGCTATGCAAACAAGGTGTTATTCGGGAGATAAATATATACTTTTGAGGACTTATCAGCTCACGCAACTATATTCTTATATATCGAAACCATTTACAAAGGGGGCATATCTATATCATATTCGTATTTCTATTCCATTTATTCAAGTAAACACATTCAACTCCAACCATGTATCGACATCACAGGAACAAGATTCCATAACACTAGTATATTTACAGTGCTCTGCAACCTTCTAACTCCACACAAATGATAAGTAATATCTACAAATTAAAAGACAACAATAGCAAATCTCCATGATACCGGTCATAATCGCAATCCAATCTTTGTTTCCAGTCAAGGCATAGCCAATAAACAACAACAAGACCAAGAACTCCACAAAATTCTGTTTCTAATTTTTTTTTTTTTTTTTTTTATTATAATTGTCTTGATTGACCATAGAGAAACCAACATCATATTACCATCAATCCAACATCATATCACTAAGAAATTAACCTAGATTGAAACCAACATCATATCCCCATCCTAAAGTAGAAGAAGAACCCCACAAAGATTTTAATATAATATTCCCTGTTTGCGTGTCTTTGTTTCAACCCATTCTCTCTCTAAATTTGCCACCTGCTGCTCAAACCCATGATTAGTCAGCAAGCATTCACATAATCAGGTGATCCTGTTGGTAACATTAACACTTTATCGAGTCAATATTAAATCCTATGTTATTTCCATTAGGAAATTCCAAAATTACCCGTGTTAATTTACAATGTAGTACATAGTACTTAAATTTTCAGGATATTATACAAGCCTCCTTGGCTGTTACACATCCAGTTAGCCTACGAAATTCACTGGCATCTAGTGCCATAAAGATAGCATTTCTACCTTTATTATTGCAGGTGAATTTGGTCTTTTCAACATCCGTCCATCTGTTTTTGGGTTTGATGGATGTAACAGCAGCATCACCGGTGCCTGTAGTAGTAGTAGGATGTTTCCATCCTTCATTAACAGCAAGCCAAACATCTTCACCTAAAGTTTGAAGATAAGCAATCATTCTAACTTTCCAATAAGGAAAGTTAGTTCCATCAAATTGAGGTGGACGATTATTAGCCCAAACTTATCAGAATCCATAAGAACGCACAAAGGATCTACCCTTCAATTAATTAAACTCTTAAGCAAAACGCCATGCGACTGATACCACTTGTAATCCCCAAGTAGTGCAAAGTTATAATGGATAATTAAAGAAAAACAATAAAGTAAAGTAAGGCAAGAGACAACAAAATATTTAACGTGGTAAAACCCTAAATCGGAAACATCCACAACCGTCCTCAGACGATAAACAATCCACTATATCAATAAAAATATTACACTCACAGTAGCAAACTCTAGCTAACTCAATCCCTGATGTTAACACCTGCAACTGCACTCCGGGTAGTCTTCTACTTGATATAACCGTGGTTCACTTCGCGGACTCTCTCTGAGGAACAGCTCTTAATCAATCAATGGAGAACTTGTTGGAATGGAGAAGATGAAGGTTTCCTTGCTTCACACAGTAGCAATGGAGGTGGTAGAGAGATTGGAATCCTTAAGGTTTCTTTGTTGTAAAGAAACCCTATTAATATTCCATAACGGGCCTTGAACCCAGTAGGTCCCTTCCAAACTTGGGCTTATAGATTCAACTCCAATAGTCCACGAATGTGTCAACCTTGTAACCTGGAGGTTACAGTTTTTATGTCTAAAAATCAGTTTATTGATGATAATACCATTATTGAGTCTAGAGAGGCTAAATGTTTTGAGAACATCTTTCCCTTTAGAGAAAGGTTAGATATTTCTACAAATTTTATAAGACCTACTTGTAGAGTTCGAGATATATCTTCTAGTGAAGAAGAAACTGAACTTAGAAGGAGTAAAAGAGTCCGATCTAGTACTTCCTTTGGACCTGACTTCCTTACTTATTTGGTAGAGGGTGATCCTATTACATATGCTGAAGCTATATCTTCAGTTGATGCCATCTTTTGGAAAGAAGCAATACTAAGTGATCGAGTATGAGTCCATTATTGCTAACAACACATGGGAGATAGTTGTTCTACCTCCTGGATGTAAATCAGTTGGCTGCAAACAACCAAATGGATAGTTAAAAAGAAATTAAAAGCGGATGGTTCCATAGACAAATATAAGGCGAGATTAGTCATAAAAGGTATATGCAAAGAGAGGGTGTCGATTACTTTGATACTTATTCTCCGGTGACCAGAATCACTTCTATTAGAGTGTTAATTGCCATAGCCTCAATTTATAATCTTGTGATTTACCAAATGGACGTCAAAACTGCATTTTTGTACGCTGAATTACAAGAAAAGGTTTATATGGACCAACCCGAAGGGTTTGTCTTGAGACTAAAGAATGCTCTATATTGTCTCAAACAAGCTCCCAAACAGTGACATGTAAAATTCGATCATGTTCTAACCTCTAAGGGTTATGTATCCAATGAGGCAGATAAGTGTATATATATACACTAAATTCAATAATGGATCTGGTGTGATTATCTGTATACATGACGATGATATGTTTTTATGTAAATTCAACTTTACATAAATTCAAGTGTATATATGACGATGATATATTTTTATGTAAATTATCTGTATATATGACGATGATATATACACCAAATTCAACTTTAGAGCTTGTGAATAGTACTAAAAAGTTTTCATGTAAACATTTTGTGATGAAAGATTTAGGTGCGGCAGATGTTATTCTTGGGATTAAAATTATTAATTCCTTGGAGGGAAATACTTTAACCCAAAGACATTACGTAGAAAAAGTGCTTAGAAAATACAATCAATTTGGTTGTGAGCTATGTAAAATACCTTTTGATCCAGACATAACATATATTGTATATCATGAACTGCACTAGGCCAGACATAACATATGTTGTTGGCCGACTTAATAGATACTCTAGTAACCCCAGTGATGAGCATTGGGATGCTCTACTTAGAGTTCTAGGGGCGAATGGGCTGTGGCTCAATGGTAGCTAGCACCCCCTCTCACAAAGTGGAGAGGTTGTGGGTTCGAAACACGTCAACATCTGATGGTTGATATAAGTTTCCCCACGTAATGTTTTTATAAAAAAAGGGTAGGGTCCCCTCAACCCCGCTTGCCAATCAAAAAATAAAATAAAATTAGAGTTCTAGGGTATTTAAAATATACTCTAGAATTTGGTGTTCATTATTGTAGATATCCTACTGTACTTGAAGGATATACTAACGCAAACTGGAGTGCAAATTCTTTAGAATCAAAATCTACTAGTGGGTATATTTTTACCATTGTGGGAGGTGTGGTTTCTTATAAATCCACCAAGCAAACTTGCATTGCACGATCAAGTATTGCAGTGATGAGATGGGCAGACTCTATAGGGGAAGACCAGATTGGATTTTAACCTGGGAAGTCCCCAATCAAATTTGTTTTAGAACAATTTAAAAAGATGTAATTGTTCCTTTCATTGAAGGAATTTCTACTTTGGTTTTTGAATGAGTGAGTGAATCTGTTGCTACCCACTCAACACATTTTTGTAACTCTTTCCTTAGTCAAAATAGTTACTCCCACATTGCCAAGGAAGTGGTTGTATTGGTAGTATATAGAGCTTATCCATACTCTATCTAATGTCAAGGCCTTTTAGGGTAAACCACATGGGTGGCCCCTGATCCAAAACCCTCAACTGCTGGATATCCGTAGTGACTAAAGGGATACAATATTGACATTAGCGCGCGAGAGGTATGGTGTTCGACGTACCGGGATGAGCGAGGACGAAATCCCGGGGCGTTACAGATGATATCAGAGCCGACGACGGGTCGCCCGTTGCAGGTGGGAAGTACGCTGGAAAGGCCCAGGGAGCGCCAAGTACTTGTCTCACTTAGCAGGAAACATCGAAGATTTTGGGACTGTACTGAGTGTACTGTAGAGCCGAGGACGACTCTATTTCTAAGGTGGTGACATTGTAACACCCATGAGTTGGTGTTAGTCACACATTGCCAAGGAAGTGGTTGTATTGGTAGTAAATAGAGCTTATCCATACTCTAACTAATGTCAAGGCCTTTTGGGGTAAACCACATGGGTGGGCCCTGAACCAAAACCCTTTACTGTTGGATATCCGCTGTGACTAAAGGGGGACAATATTGATATTAGCGAGCGGTATGGAATGAGCGAGGACGAAATCCCGGGGCGTTACAGATGGTGTATCTATTTCTAAGGTAAGGAGATTGTAACACCCATGAGTTGGTGTTAGTCCCACATTGCCATAGAAGTAGTTGTATTTATAGTATATAGAGTTTATCCATACTCTAACTAATTGCAAGGCCTTTTGGGGTAAACCACATGGGTGGGCCCTAATCCAAAACCCTCTACTGTTGGATTTCCGTAGTTACTAAAGGGGGACAATATGGACATTAGCGAGCGGTATGGTGCTCGACGCACCGGGATGAGCGAGGACGAAATCCCGGGGTGTTACAGTAATATTGCTGATATTAGTTTGTTAGCCACAGATGTTTGTTTGAAGGTTCAAGCCCATGAACCAATTGTTGTTGTGAAGCCGTTGTTTGGAGACCTTTGTAGGTTTTGGGGTGTTGATGCATATATTAAAATAACCTTGCGACCCAATTTGCTCAGATAATTCAAAATACACTCTGATAAAATATGTACGTCTAGACTTTGTTCAATTAGTTTTAGTTATTTGCAGTTCTAAATCATTCAAACAGTTAGTTTTGTATGAAACAACACAATGAACATTATAACATATTTTACAAACAAATCCACATTTGTAGTCGAGGCTAATTAATAATGTGTGCCAAATATTGCAAAAGTGGGGAAGTGTAATTCCATTCGCCAGTCTGTCAATAATGTGTGCCAAATCATGCAACCCATTACCGTATTTTGCACCATGCAAAACCTACAAATTAAAGAAAATGGGAAAACAAAATTTTAATGATATACAATATCACTCTCTAAAACTAAACTTATCCACCTCCATCACTAAGACATCTTCATCATCATGGATGGTTGCCAAAAGAACACAGAGTATGTAGATCGTACGTAATCAATACGAGCACCAAGCAGCTCACCGGGGAGGTTAATGGTCCTGTAGAGGCTAACATGCTCTTACTATTTTCAACAACTGCACCAGGTATCATATTATGAAAACTAGAGCAAAGAAATCAATCAAAGATGCATATAACGTGTACCCGTAGCTGAAATTAGTTCAGCAACTGTGTCTTTCAGGATACATGATATACTTTACAAGTGCTCTATGTATTTCAGTCTGTCAATGTCAATAAACTAAATAGGCTAATTTCTTCTAGCCTCTCGTTATAAACCTGAATAAAATTCAGGAGTAAGTCCTGGTTAATGAGAATTGGGCTTTAGAATCTTATCACCTTATTCTGACTAAAATACCCCAGTCATGGATTTTTGGATAAAATTCAGGGGTAAGTCCCGGTTAATGAGAATTGAACTTTATAATTTTATCACCTCATTCTGACTAAAATATCCTTTTAGTCATGTTTTTCCGATAAATTTCCATAATACCCTTTAAATAATACTTTTATCGTAAGTTAACATATTTTTATTTATGGGCTAGATTTTTATTTATGAGCAAAAAGTCCATTAACTAAAAAAAATAATTAAATTAACAAAATATAATAAACTCTTATAAAATACTAAGAAAAACTAAATTTACTTAAGAAATAATTATGCAAGGGAAAATACTTACACTAACATCAAGTATCAAGCAACAAATATATGCAAGGGAAAATACTTACACTAGCATTGACAATATTCAGTGAGGAAATTCATCATATACTTGCAAGGGAAAATACTTACACTAACACTACAACTAACCACACTACATCTTTATTTTTCGATCAATTTTCACCATCAATTATTTTCATTTAATGGACGATTTTAGGGCTTTCAGTAATTGTGAAATTATGATTTTATGTAATCTAATTTTCCATGATGATATCTAAAGACCAATTCCAAAACTTAGACATAAAAACTGTCCAACCTTTAGGTCCTCCAATGGACAACTAATGCATGGTTGAACCTTTTTTTTGATAGATGTAAATACATGAAAATCAATAAGAACCAATGTTCGAATGCAGGGACGGAGCCAGGAAGAGCCAAGGGTGGTCAACCAAACACCCTTAAATTCAGGAAAAGGTAAAACTACGTATAATAGAGTTATGATTCAGTGGTACTTGAAAAACCTTATGTTATGCCCACCCTTAATTTTTTATTTTTTTTAAATTATTACTTATAAACAAAACTTTGCCCACCCTTGACCCTTCCCAAAAATCCTGGCTCCATCCCTGCATCTAGGTGAACATGGTTAGATATGGGAAGATACAACCAATTTTCTTGTTGATATCCAAATTGTTATCCTCGGACAAATCTTGTTATTCTACACCCCGTACGTGTTTCTCAATTCCGAAGTAAACATATGAAAAGAAGCTTCAAAGTCTGAACTCTGAACTATACCAATCTCAAAAGTCCTGACAAATGAGACTAAAAAGAGTTTACTAAGTGGGAAAAGCTTAGAACATATAATCATTTAATTAGATGAGATGAGACCAAATGAAAGGAGGTTTCCTAACCATGGAAGTACATCAAATTATAACTAAGATTATTGTAAAATAAATCTGATCTCACTTCATCAGCTGTTAGGTATAAGATTTTTGTTTTCAGAACAGGAAAAAATACAATTTAAAACAGCAGTACAGTGGGATATACCTGGGCTGACTTGACGCCTGAATATTGCGACGAGTGGCTGACCATCCATCGCGTCAACTCGAGTGGGAACCCAATATAACACCAAATTGTGTCCAACATCTTCCAAAGATGGTGTATGGGTTCTTCCAAAGAAATTAGGGAAATTTCTTTAAAAAACACCAAGTTTAGGTGTATGTTCCACAATAGCCACTTATCACCGTTGCACCCTCATAAGAACACAAAAGTCTTATTCCTTAATACATTCTGAATAGCACTTTGCCTACTCCTATGTAATTTAATGTCTCTTTTAGTCTTCTTTTCAGGTTTAATTTATTTTACGGGCCTTAACTCTCAATAATTTGAGAGAAGGCCTAACGTACCAAGTATTGTGCTTAAGTTGATGGATTATGAATTAAAGTGAATTAAAGCTCCAAGTCCATCTCCTCAAAGACTCCTACATAAAAAAAAGTCCAATTCCAAGACAAGAAAGACTTTGAAGTCAAACAAGAACCCTAGCTAATGAATTTAATGGCAATATGGATATATATTTATCTTTTTAACACAAAATTAAATTTATAATTCTCTACTTTACCTTAACATCTACCCACGTTCCCAGTCATCAAATTCAATTTGTCCTCTATTGTTTCTCCAAATAGTGCTTGGGAGATCCTCTCTTATTTTTCCAAATAGTGGTTAGAAATAATTTATATTATTTAATAATATCAGTGCATTGCACGAGCCTTATAACTAGTGAATGAAATTAAATTGGAATCATCATTATATAGTGGCGCATCAAGAAAAAAAATAAAAAATCACGAACCAGCAGTGGAATGAATTTTTTTTGAAAAATGCTAAAGTATACTAGAAATTTCATTAAATGGTGATGGAACGATAAAAAAAAGCTAAAATATCCATGAATCATCACTAAATAGTGGTTGAATGAAAAAACAAGAAAATAGGCCAAAAACCATCACTAGGTAGTGTTGGAATGGAAAGAAAAAATATATTTTTGTTTTTTTTCCGTTTTTGATAGAGAAATATTTTTGTTGATAGGATTTTTGTTGTTGTTTAATGTAGAGAATAGAGATGCTTTGGAGTGACAGAGAATAAAGAGATTATGTTATATTTTTTTATTTTTTATTGAGTATGTAAGTTTTCTTATTGGTCTCTTGTTTTATTCTTCTGTGTGTTTGAGAAAGATGGTTAGCGCATATGCTTTTCGTAATGGTGTTGGTGTCGTCATTAGTATGAATTACAAACTGCATGGTCATTGTTGACCTATTAGATCGTGTAAATAATGACGGTAACAAACATGACATCAGAATACCATGTGATCCTAAACTTGGAAATTTTTGTATCTATTGAAGAGGGGTGAAAATCACGGCATGGTGTGGTTGGCTCACATGAATGGACGGTTTTGCCCACCAAATAAATTTTCCTCAAATTTTGTCTGATTGCATCAGTGTGTGGTGATGTCCACGTTTTTTTACAAATGTCCACGTATCTTAGAGAACCTTTGTCCACGTATCTTTTCATGCAAGTAAAAAGATTTCTTAAATAAGCAAAAGTCAATTTGTTCCAAAATCCTCTTCCTTGCTATTCGTTTTCTTCAAACCCTTCTTAAATCCCTTTCTCAATCATCATCGTTTCCTCCTGCTTCAATTCATCTTTTATTTATTTGCTTTCTTCTAACAATAGATATATCGTATTGAAAAAACATTTGATAGGGTTCCTTTTAATTTGAGGAAACGATATTTATGCCCAACTATGTCAGCCTAATCCATTTGATAGCGGCATTAAGGTGGGTTTTATCAGGTATATGTACTTTTGATTGAAATTTGGGATCTGAGTTTGGTTTCATTTGTTGTTATGTTAATTGTTTTTATGTTAATTTGGATTTTGTTCAAACAATTTGGCTCGAGAAGTATACTGGTGAAGTTTGTTTGTCCATTCTGCTGAAGAATTTATGATAATAGGGATAGATGATCAAAGATATTGGAATTTCAAACCAACAGATGAATCTAGGTGGGTACTTTTGTTGATTTTATTTTTTTTGGAAATTTCGAGTTTGGGTATAAATAGACCAACCTTTTTCTTTTCTTATTCCTTCTTTTTCTTTTTGCTGCCTACACTAATTTTTCTCTTATCTAGTGGTGGTGGTGTGGCGTTTGAAACCTCTAATTCCCTTTTTCTCTTTATTTAATATTTTATTTATCAAAATTAAAATACCGGTTGAAACCTTAACCCTTTCCCACCTCTCTACATGGCAGTTTGAGCATCAGAGATCTGTGATGCTAGCATTTCTCTATATCAAAACACAAGTAATGCAAATTACCAAGTTTGTATACATCATTCTGCATTTTAGCTTATCTAAGGTCTAATTTTCTTTGATTTATTTAGTTTTTGAAGACATTTTGTTGCGACTATACGGTATATGATCAATACACCCGGTCGAGTGATACCATGTCTTCAATTAAATGCACTCCAAATCGTTTTTTATTCTTTGTACTTTATTTCCAAATAGTTTTTTATTATTTGTACTTTATTTCTTTACACAGTTCCTTTCTTTCATCCCTCTTTCTTCTTCCAACCAAAATGTAAAAAGAAAAAGGGATTCTTTTCCCATTTCGTCTATTATAGAATTTATTTTTGTTAGTTTATGGTGTTATCTAGTTTCACCCAAGTATGAAAGCAGTGTTTTTCAACACACCTTAACCTTAAGCATATATTTGATTAGTCTCAAACATAATTTGTCAATCCATGCTGTAACTTTTAGTTATTAAGGTATGATAATTGAAACCGGCATTAAGTGGTTTGACATCAATTTTGTGACAAAGTGTCCGTGGTTATTTCGCCTTGAGTTCATTGTTAAGAAAACCTTGGTGTACGCGTGTCGTCCTGTGTCATTGCCTTCACGTCGTGTGTCTCGAGTATAAAATATTGGGTCAGGACGTACGTACCTCTTAAGGACGTACGTACGCTTCGTATGTCAGCAGGTTGGTCATGGTCTGGACGTACGTACCTGTTTAGGACGTTCGTACGTCCAAGTAGGCAGCAGCGTATTTTCGTATGGAGACGTACGAACGTCATATCGACGTACGTACGTCCAATGTGGGCTTTTCACGATTCGGTCCATTTTTCTTGGTTTCCAACCCTAAGTTTATATAGGGTTTCCCTTCCATTAGAGAAGATAGTTCTTCAGCCGTTTGTTGTTCTTCTAGTTGTGGAGTTTTGGTTTAGGTCTTGGTATTCAAAGTGTTTGTGGCTATTGAACTCAATTCCCTTTCTTCCCCCTTTTTCCCAATTCATAACTTTGTGATTCTAAGAGTGGTATTGTGATTTCGGCTTCGAGTCTTCTTGTGGGTTTATCAAGAAGTCGAGTGTCTTGTGTGTACATCAAGGTGCTCTGGTGAAGTCAAGGTGTTAGAGATAACCAGGAGTATCAACTCGCAGTGAGTGCAGGTAGTTGATAGGTTTGTACATATCTATTTCATCTTGTGGATTATTTGTTGTCGCGAGGACAACCGTGGACGTTTCCCTTTTGGGTTTTACCACGTTAAAAATTTCTGTGTGTTCTTTACTTTCTGCGTATTGTGTGTTTGGTTAAATATTCAATTGGTATATTAGCACTATTTGTAGTTTCTCAATAATGATATACCCAATGTCAATCCAACCATATTTTGCATGATCCATCTTTTGTATGATATCAAATTGCTTTAATGAAATATTTTTTATTTTGAACAGGTGCTTTGTTGATTTGTGAGAGCTACATATTCAGTAATAATTCTTTCTCGAAACTGCTTAATGCTCATAGTTCATTTAAAAGAAAAGGTGAGCTTGGTAAAATAAGTTTTTCATTCCTAATGTTTGAATTAAACTTTGAATGAATTGATATGTTTGTTATTTTTTTATGACTTATTTTGTTTAAATATTCTAATATCCTTTCTGTCAAATCTTAGTGAGTATTCTATGATATTATAAATATTATCTTTGAAGTTCTTTGTAAATTTGTCAATTTTCATGAATTAAGTTGTTGTATACTTGATAGAATATTTATATCATATTTGGAAAATTTTCTATAAATGACTTGAGCGATAGCATGGGGGAACATTTTTATCATGCTTGCAATGGTCACACCAATATCGTAATAGTCTAGCCTAATTGTATATGTAGTTTCTCTCATCCATTGAAATTTACTTTGAAAGTTGCTTTATATCGTAATAGTCTAGCCTAATTGTTGATCTATTTAAAGTTCACTATCTCAACCTTTTTATTGATCAAGATATCTTTTTATTGATTTAGGAGATGAAACTGATGTGAGTTGTGTTGAATATATATATTAAAAATAAAGTTTTATGATTTAAATTACGATGATTTTTGTTAGGACCGCAGTTTTCCAGCTGGTATATCGTTAGCATATGTTTTATAGTTGGCAGCAAAAATGGTTTTATGAAATATTTTATTTAGTTATATTTTAAGTAATCTTCATCAGCTGATTTTCGTATGAAGCTGAGTATAAGTGTTGTGATTTGTAATAGTGGAGATCTTCTTATTGTGATTTAGTTTTTAACTTTGCCAATATATTTTTTCGTTATCAATGACTAAGCAAAATTATCTTCTAAGTTGTTCGTAAATTGGTACATTTTCGTGAATTGAGTGTTGTATTTGTGGTTGAATATTTGAGATTTCCTATAAATGGAATAGCCATTTAAAGGAATAATTTTTTATTTGTGATTTATTTATCGACTTAATATTAATGTAATTTTATTCTTTGCATGGGTTATATTTCCAACACAACTATGTGTGAATGAAATTTTCCTGTTTAAAAAGAATTTTTTTGTTTTTTAAAGCCCTTGGGTATATATATAGCTAATGTGGGTATCGAATGATAATAGTCTTTCCAACCAGTTTTGATTTTCTCATAAAGGATTAAATATGATTTTCCAATTAGGAAAAACATATTTGAACGGTAGCACGACAAACCTGTTGCGCCTCGTGGAAACGTAACCACACACACGTTGATGATTGGAGAATAAAAATAACACTCTACAATTGGAAAAAATAAATCAATGCAAATTTCACAAAACACGAGAAAACTTACGTGGTTCGACAAAACACATTGAGGATGGATCCTCACAACTCTCTCAACGAGATACATAATTATTGAGGATACTCAACCAATCTCAAAGACCTTATATTTATTACCTTTAAGGTGTACAAAACAAATTCCTAATAGGAACACAATTACTAATTATAAATCCTTGATCGACTTAGAAATCCAAATCCTTGATCGACTTAGAAATCCAAATCCAAAACGAATTCCATGAGAACCTATTTTTGAACAATCCTCCACCTCGGTAAAGATTTCTTAAATCTGAGCCGATTACATAAGAACACATTCGAATTTCATCTTCAATTTTCGTCACACACACCAAAGCTTCCCTCTCACCCACACAATTCTCTTTCACATCAATTTTCATTGTTCTCTCCAAGTCCTCACAAATCTCTTAAAGAGACAACACATTGAGGATGGATCCTCACATCCCTCTTAAGAAGATACACAAATATTGAGGATACTCAACCAACCTCATAGACCTTGTTATATTTACAGCCTTTAAGGTGTACAAAACCAATTCCTAATAGGAACACAATTACTAATCAAATTGGAAGTCTTATTCCAATACCAATTTTAAATCCTTGATGGTCTTAGAAATCCAAATCCAAAATGAATTCCATGAGAACCTATTTTTCAACAATGATTGGAGAATTAATTTTACTAAATTGTTGCGGCTCGCGGAAACGTAACCACACTAACGTCGATGATTGGAGAATAAAAATAACACACTCTACAATAGGGAAAGATAAATCAATGCGAAATTCACAGAACACGAGAGAACTTACGTGGTTCGACAATTGCCCACATCCACAACATAGAGAACCAACTTTACTACTAGAGAAAAACAATGATTACAAAACTAACGAGAAACTGTGATTCTGATTTTCGTCACACACCAAAGTTTCCCTCTCACCCACAACATTCTCTTTCACATCAATTTTCAATGTTCTCTCCATATTCTCGCAAATCTCTCAAAGAGACAAACACATTGAGGATGGCTCGCCATACCTCTCTCAAGGAGATACACAATTATTGAGGATACTCAACCAATCTCAAAGACCTTATATTTATAACTTTAAGGTGTTTAAAACCAATTCCTTATAGGAACCCAATCCTTAATGGGAAGAGATTATGGTAGTTTTGTATTTGAGTTCAAATTTTAATTGTTTTATTAAATAATATGAACATTGGCTTTTAGTAATAGGGTATAATTAATTAATACGAATTAGATGATTTATAATTAAAAGTGCATCCTTGTTTTGATATTTGCATGTCTTAGTTAGATATCTGGTCTCTCAACGCTACAACTCTTGGCTGTATGTTGAAAGTTATAAAAGTCGAACACGGCAAATGAGTGATGTTGCAAGGGCTATAATCAATGCTCAGGCTTTTGATTTTCTCATTGACATTGTTCGCAAGTCGTACAAAGAGGTATCTACTAGACCAAATAATATGTACATGGGCTTTTAGTAATATAGGCTTTCGATTTCTAACTTGAATTGGTATTGTGAGTAATTAAAAGTGCATCCTTGTTTTTTTATTTGCATGTTTGCTTAGTTATCTGGTGAATACAAGACTACAACCTTGTATTCACCAAAGAACCTGAATTTATTGGCGTTCAAACAATCATAGATTAACCACTTCAAAAGTCTAGCTAACTGACATATTCCTTCTTTTGTGTCTTCTTTCACCAAAGCTTTTTACCTTTTTCTCAAAAGTCATTTCACCCAAATGGCATATTCTCTTTTTTTCTTTTTTGTATATATTGAAAAACTTCCAAATCAATTGTCCTATATCCAAAATTCAAATCTCATTGTCATTTAGTGATTTTGTTTCACAAGTGACAAAAAGAGAAAAGATTTAGACTCTATCTTCTTCAATTCAGCATTATGCAAAATATTATCTACAATGTAATGGAGGCGTTACGATAAAATGGAATCCAACTCAATTGTTACCTATCTAATTCTGCACTGCCTTACCTTGAGAAATGCCTGGTGTGCATAACTCAATCTATGACTAGGATTATTTATCAAAAAGAAAAAAAATCATGACTAGGATAGTAAGTTTAAATTAAAAAAGAAAAAAATATGGTCTTATGTTTCCATGATTAGAAGAAAACTCTAAACGCTCTTATGTATAGTCTTATATATGTAGATATTTAGACTAATATTTTCTTCGAATCACATGTTTCCATTGCTATTTTTTTCTTTTTTAATTCAAACTTACGATCGTAGTCATGTTTTTTTTTTCTTTTTGATAAATAGTCCTAGTCATAGTTTGAGTTATGCACACAAGGCATTTCTCAAGGTAAGGCAGTGCAAAATTAGATAGGTACCAATTGAGTTGGATTCCATTTTATCGTAACGCCACCATTACATTGTAGATAATGTTTTGCATAATGTTGAATTGAAGAAGATAGAGTCTAAATCTTTTCTCTTTTTGTCACTTGTGAAACAAAATCACTAAATGACAATGAGATTTGAATTTTGGATATAGGACAATTGATTTGGAAGTTTTTCAATATATACAAAAAGGAAAAAAAAGAATATGCCATTTGGGTAAAATGACTTTTGAGCAAAAAGCTAAAAGGTTTTAGTGAAAGAAGACACAAAAGAAGGAATATGCCAGTTAGACTTTCGAAGTGGTTAACCTCTGATTGTTTGAACGCCAATAAATTCAGGTTCTATTGCACAATCGGAATATGATACCTTAAATTCTGGTTCTTTCTTCCAACCGCGATATTTCATAGTTACATTCGTCACGTTACAAAATTCATCATTTGGGTCGCGTTTGTGTACGCTTATGAAGTCAAATTATGAGTCCATTCTTTGTTGGACCGATCAACCCTCAATATATATATATATAAAAAACCTCAATATATACAGTATTAGTTAAGAAATGACCACACAAGAATATTGACTCCTTTACGTGCACACAAGAAGACTTAAAGTCTAAAACAAAAAACACTCAACGAAGGATATGAGAAATGAAGTGAAGTAGAGGAGATGAGAAGAGAATAGAGACTAGCATCTTTGGTGAATGCAAGGTCGTAGTCTTGAGAGACCAGTTAACTAAGACAGACTTGCAAATATCAAAACAAGGATGCACTTTTAATTACTCACAATACCAATTCAAGTTAGAAACAGGTTCTGGTCTTATATTCATAGATATGCTATTAAAACATATAAGTTGTATTAATTATCCTGTATTATTAAAAACCCATGTACACATTATTTGGTCCAGCAGATGCATCTTCGTACGACTTGGGAACAATGTTAATTGGAAAATTAAAAGTCTGAGCATTGCTTATAGCCCTTGCAACATCACTCCTTACCAAGAATCCAGGATTTTTGACCATCACCAAAGGTGACATTACCAGAGTTGGACGGAGCTAGAGAACAGAACAAAGAAGCATCACTAGTCATGTGACGCACGCATCCACTGTCAAGATACCAAACAAAGTTTTTGTAAAGGCTAACCTCAGCCGTGTGAGCGACCATGTTAGGAGAAAATTGAGAAGCATGAACCCAAGGATAGGTGGTGGTACCAAGAGGAGCTGCACCCTGAAAGCTAGACTACGGGTAAGTGGAAGGTATGTTAGATAACCATTCCAAGAGTGTGGTACCTGTATAGGAAGTAAATGTGGTGAGTTCAGATAATTAAGAACAGGAGACGAAGAAGAAAGGACCACATTCTTGTTGTTCCAACATTCCAATGAACCATGGCCACGGATGCCACAGGTTTTACACACAACAGACTTAGCTTTCGAGCGACCCTTTAGACTCTTCTTTTTCATCTGTGAGGAGGGGGCCCGACCAGGCATGACAGGGATAGAGGCAACCCTCTTTCCACCAGGAGGCGGTAATACTGCATGCGAAGGAGTAGAACTCACAACAGGCAACAAACGAGCATTCGAATTCATACTAGAGGAAGAAGTACCCTTTGATTCATAACCAAGACCAGAACGGTCTGAAGGAGCCTTAGCACTTGCAAGCAAAGTCTGTAAGTCAATCGATGCCTTACCAAAATGAACCAACTGTTTTTTTGTTGATACCAACTCTTTCTTAAGAGCCTTGTTTTCCAAAAGAGTGGAGCGCTATCTTTCCTCCAACTCATGCTGATTCCTATCAAGAGTAGCCAACTGGGACTTAAAAATCAAATCTCTCGGACATAACCATGTCACTTTGTACTTTGAATTTGTCCTTCATGGGACATAATTCATTGGTTACTGAATCAAATTTAATCCTCCAAGACATTGTTAGTGGCATCCAAGCACCTACATTTATGAAGAGCATCTTTATAAAGGCGACGTAGCTCACTGGTCTTAACCAATCACTACAACAAAATTGCTCTGTTGCAACGAAATATTTTGCAACGTTCCCTTGGCAATGTTGGACTAACACCAACTCATGGGTGTTACAATCTCACCGCCTTAGAAATAGATCCGTCCTCGGCTCTGCAGTACACTCAGTACAGTCCCAAAATCTCCAACGTTCCCTCCCAAGTGAGACAAATACCTGGCGCTCCCTGGGCCTTTCCACCTGCAACAGGCGACCCGTCGTCGGCTCTGATACCATCTATAACGTCCCGGGATTTCGTCCTCGCTCATCCCGGTGCGTCGAGCACCATACCGCTCCCTAATGTCAATATTGTCCCCCTTTAGTCACTGCGGATATCCAACAGTAGAGGGTTTTGGATCAGGGCCCACCCATGTGGTTTACCCCAAAAGGCCTTGACATTAGTTAGAGTATGGTTAAGCTCTACATACTACCAATACAACCACTTCCTTGGCAATGTGGGACTAACACCAACTCATGGGTGTTACACAAGCTTACACCAGAGTTCCTTGATGAACACACAAGGATACTCGACTTTTTGATGAACACATAAGAAGACTCGAAGCTGATCTCAATATTCAATAAGGAAGAAGAAGATGAATACGGAAGAAGAGGATGAGTTCAATCAACAAAATAACTTAAACCAACACCTAAACAAACTCCAAGACTAGAGATCAATTGGACGGCCAAAGAACTAATTTTCTCAATGTGAGAAAAACCTTATATAGTTAGGGTTTGAATGAGGGAAGAGATGGGCCGAAATAGGCAAAAACCACTTTGGACGTACGTAGGTCGAAATAAGGTACGTACGTCCCTGAGTCACAAAAGTTCGCTGCCTAACATGACGTACGCACGCCTTAACTAGGTACGTACGTCCAAGTCACAAAATCGCTGCTGCCCAACATATGGTACGTACATCCTAACTAGGTACGTACGTCTAAACCTTTGTAAGACTTTGCTGACCTACACTAGGTACGTACGTCCTATACCAAACTGCAATCTGACATATATGACACGAAGAGAAAGGACTCGGGATGACGCGCATACATCAAGATTTTCCTAACAATGAGATAACCATGGACACACGTAGTCACAAAATAATGTCAAACAACCGAGTGCCGGTTTCAATCTCCCCCTTCGACATTTATTTTGTGAGAAAAACCTATGACTCTAGAAGCACTTATAAAACGTGCGTACAAACCCAAACCAATTGGGATTTATAAAACATGCCTACAATAACACTCATAGTAAATACGTACCATGTCATCAACACTTGATATTCATCCTGAGTAAGAAGCTCTAATCATCAGAGACGGGACGGAAGCAACAAAGAATTCTGAATCAATCAGAGAGCCAACGAAAATTCCTCGAACAACTCCCCCATACTTCATGAGCTCCAAGAGCTCCCCAAAAACTGTACAACTTCTAATCATTATCTCGTTCACTCCCCCATACATGTCCGCCTTTTTGTCAAAAATGAAGTAAGGTGACAAAGGAAAGAGAAAAGAAAAAAAAAACAAACCATAACAAATAAGAGAAAAGAAGAAAATAAAGAGAATAATCATGTTAACAACAAAAAGGATATGCAACGGATCGGAAGCCATAAAATAAACACTTGTTAACACGATGTCAATACAAAGAATTCTCCCCCTCAACAAAAGCTCCACCTAAATGCAATGCATATGAGAAAGATGCACCTAGAACAAACAAACCAAATAAGGATATTTGAAACACACAAAGAACCATGCATACAAGGGTAGAAAAGAGTACATGCAAGCTCAATTAAAACAAGATACTTAGTAAAGATGAATAAACTTGGTTTCATTAAACAAAGTACGCACCAATCAAAAATTAAGATAAGAAACCAAACATCTACTAGAAATGCATCATACAAACATCCTTGGTGTGTGGGAAAGCTAAAGAAAACACAAAGAGAGTCATTTTCACACCTCACTCACAAACCATAAGAACACTCAAAACAACTAGTAGTCACCATTAAAAGAATTTTACTTCACAAACGCCTAAACAGACACGAGGAAATGCACTTATAACCTTTTTATATTTTTTTTTATTTTTTTATTGTGCATAAATTAACATGTGAAAGGGATTTTTACCTTCATCTTTTGCAACATGTGGTAGGGTGTAGCCTACATATTTTCAAATCACTTTCCCTTTAAGAACAAACTTAAAATAGTGCAACATCATGGTAAAGTGCAACACAAGAACTAACATCTCTTGAGTGCATCCGTCATTGCATGACCCTCACGGCGCCAACGGGTATATATACCAAATGATTTCTCTCTCAAGAAGATCAAAAGGCTGGGGATTTTGAGAATTGTTGACCACTACCACACCGCCTTCATACTAATAATCAAGATAATATAAGAAGGCATGCATACGTATATTTCCAACTAATGATTATTCTAGAAGTTCATCATGTTTAAAGGATAGAAAAAGATATGCAAACAAACTCTCAAAGTGCAACCTAGTCGTGCATAGTGTAAGCAAGCAAGGATATAGGCATGAGACACAACTAGATAAACATTGGTCTAAAATCTAAAAATAAGAGCACAAGCGTATGTTAAGTTTAATAAAATAGTTATATTCATGAGCACTAAGCATACACGCGTGATTGAAAGCAATAGACCAATCTAACCACCATATATACAACGTATGTGTATTCCAAACACCCATAACAAGGTAAACCACAAAACTTTTTTTTTTAAAATAACTTTTTTTTAGAGTAGGTTGATATTCAACCCAAACAAACAAAACATGCCTAAACAGAAAGACAAAAATACCAAACAAATAACCTATGTGATTAGAAAAATATGCAATTAAAATAACACAAGGCTAGAAACAAACTACATCATCCCAAATATGGGACATCACCAGACTTTTGCAAGTCCAGAAAAACCTTGAACTTATCTTTTCTTACCCATACTTGAGAGATATTCTGCAAGTTAGACCCAGGTATGGAGGATTGATGAATATTATCCCTGATAGTAGACTTTCCAACCCTTAACCGCTCATTCTCTAGACTACATTTGGCAACATCGATGCTTCTATCCCATATGTGAGGTGGTTTGGTAACCTTTTGCACAAACTTCTTTCTGTTGTTGAGTGTTGTGGTATCTTAGGACCACTTCTGGGCCTAAAAGGAGTCCAAGAGGAAGAATGAGCCTGCACAGGAAAATAACCATATGAGTTCCAACAGTTATTACCAAAAGAAGAAGAATAAGGAACCATGGAATTTTTATCCCAACAGAAAGCTGAAATATGACCTAACCGATCACAAGTAAAACACTTAAAATGTCTATGTTTAGGATTTGTCTTGTTCTTGGTCATCACATTCGGCTTAGATACAAAAGCCTTGGTAGGTGGAAGCGGAGTAGGCATACGAGGATTTGGTAACAAAGGAGGCAAGGATGGCCTCACAAAAGAAGTAGTAGTAGTAGTAGGGACACAACTGGAGGAAGCTCCGACATAGTCATATCCTAAACCAGTCTTATCTGACGAAAACTTTCCACTTTTAATAAGGGTGTCTAGATCAACTGAAGGTTTCTCAAACCCTTGCAATCGCTTAGTAGAAGCAAATAAATCTTTTTTTACAGCTTCATGCTCAAACAACAAAGTACGATACTTATCTTCTATCTCACGATTGGATATTTCCAAAGAAATAATTCTAGATTGGAAATCTAGTTTTTCTTGGGAAAACTTCTCAGATAAGGCATTCATATCACCTGCAAGTACAAATTTCTCTTCTACAAGAGACTCAACCATAGCATTCAAAATCTGATTAGTCTTACGCAAGAATTGACATTGTTTAATATGTGACATATGTAATTCCCTTAACTCACCGGGACTTACCAAAATAGAATCATCGAATTCATGATCGACAATATCGGTTACCTGACAATCCACATTCTCATTCAAAGAAGCCCCATAGGCAACACAATGTGTAACATGGTCTTTTGTTACATCATCATCATCCTCGCTTTCATCTTCCTCCCAAGTGGTAGATAACTTGATTTTTTGTTGTTCTATCCCTTTAGCATCAAGTTTCGTGGGAAGCTTACACTTGTCAAAACCATGGTTAGTCAAACCATTATTTTTCATAGTCTTAAAAATATGTTTAAGATAACGATAAATAATACTCAGATGTTGCTCAGTGTCAAGAGACTCATCATGATTAATTTTTTCATTTTTCACATCCTCAAAAGATCCAGCTTTAAAAGCAAAGGATTTATTTTGAGGTTGCTCAAGCTGAACCTCAAGTTCATAAGGTCTCAATTTTCCTGCTAAGGTCTCTATGGACATGGTCTTTAAGTCATTGCTCTCTTGAATGGCATCTTTCCTAGAACGAAATCTAGATGGCAAAGACCGAAGAACTTTACGCACTATTTGAGTATCGGTGTACACTAAACCTAAAGATGCACTATTGTTGATAACATCCTGCAAACGAATAAAAAATTCATCAAAAGATTCATTATTGTCCATTTTCATAGTTTCAAATTGACTAATAAGAAGTTCAAGCTTACTCTCTTTGACAGCAGTGTCACCCTCATGAGTTCTTACCAGCCTATCCCAAGCCTCTTTGGATGTTATACAACCATGAAATCTCCGAAATTCACTAGCATCCAAAGCCAAAAATATAACATTAAGCCCTCTTTGGTTGTTAGTAGAAACAACTTTGTTTTCCGGTAGAAACAACTTTGTTTTCCGGACTCCATGTGTTTCGTGGCTTTGCAATTGTAACAGCCTCATCTGTACTACCTGTAATAACTGTCGGTGATGACCAACCATCTTCCACAGTGATCCACACATCCTCACTGATAGCCTGCAAATACGCAGCCATACGAATTTTCCAATAGGAAAAATTAGTTCCATTAAATTTAGGAGGACAAATTAGTGTTCCAAATTTATCAGAATCCATTAAAATTGCACTAAGGATCTACGCGTGAGCCTTTACGCTCCTTAACAAGCGCCCTGCGACTGATACCAATTGAAAACCCAATATGTGCAATATAACAATAGTGAAGCAAACAATAAAGCAGTAAACAAGTAAAGAACACACGATATTTTTAACGTGGTAAAACCCAATATGGGAAACGTCCACGGTTGTCCTCGCGACAACAAATAAATCCACTAGATGAAAAGAGATATACAAACCTATCAACTACCTGCAATCACTGTGAGTTGACACTACTGGTTATCTCTAACACCTTGACTTCACCAGAGTACCTTGATGTACGCACAAGACACTCGACTTCTTGATGAACACACAAGAAGACTCGAAGCCGATCTATGAAACAAGCTTAACCAGAGTTCCTTGATGAACACAAAAGGATACTCGACTTCTTGATGAATACACAAGAAGACTCGAAGCTGATCTCAATATTCAATAAGGAAGAAGAAGATGAATGGGGAAGAAGAGGATGAGTTCAATCAACAAAACAATACCTAAACCAAAACCTAAACATACTCCAAGACTAGAGATCAATTGGACGGCCAAAGAACTAGTTTTCTCAATGTGAGAAAAACCATATATAGTTAGGGTTTGAATGAGGGAAGAGATGGGCCGAAATAGGCAAAAACCACATTGGACGTACGTACGTCGAAACAAGGTACGTACGTCCCTGAGTCACAAAAGTTCGTTGCCTAACATGACGTACGTACGCCTTAACTAGGTACGTACGTCCAAGTCACAAAATCGCTGCTGCCCAACATATGGTACGTACGTCCTAACTAGGTACATACGTCCAAACCTTTGTAAGACTTTGCTGACCTACACTAGGTACGTACGTCCTAACTAGGTACATACGTCCTAACTAGGTACATACGTCGTATACCAAACTGCAATCTGACATATATGACACGAAGAGAAAGGACTCGGGATGACGCGGATACACTACAAGAAAATCTGGTTTTAGGTACAGACCTACGGCTCCCTTAGCCACGGTCCGGGTCAGTAGCAAATATAGCCACGGTCAAAAACCGTGGCAAACGATATAAAGCAGTGGCAAAAACTTGATTCAATATTTAGGATTATGGGAAATTTTCCTACAGTTATGGACCGTGGGAACGAAATGACTATGAACCGTAAGATTGTTATTTCCTATCTCGAGATTTATCTACACTCTAAACAATTTGGTTAAGGAAATAACGGAAAAAAAAAAGAGAAAAAGCAACGAAAGATTTTCTTCCCAACTCACCTTTCTTCAGAAATCGAATTTCATCTTTATCATCTTCTCGATCTGTTGAATTTCAGAAATCGCAAAGTCTCAATTTCATAAATCGCAAAGTATCAATTTTTGAAATCGCAAAGTCTCAATTTCTGTTGAATCATCCAATCTCAATTCCATTCAACTCGCCGGCGTAAATGGTTCATCTTCTCTGTTTGATTTCTGTTTTTTACTTGTTTAACTTAGGTTTTTAGTTCTCAATTTAAGAAATCGAATTTCATCTTCTCTGTTGCATGAATTTTATCTTTATCATCTTTCTCTGTTGAATTTCAGAAATCGCAAAGTCTTAATTTCAGAAATCGCAAAGTCTCAATTTTTGGTGAATCGTCCAATCTCAATTCCATTCAACTCACCGGCGTAAGTTTATCATCTTCTCTGTTTGATTTCTGTTTTTTACTTGTTTAATTTAGGTTTTTAGTTCTCAATTTCAGAAATCACAAAGTCTTAGTGTAATTTCTATTAGAATCAACTTTATCATCTTCTCTGTTTGATTTCTATTTTTTTACTTGTTTAACTTAGGTTTTTAGTTTTCAATTTCGGAAATGGCAAAGTCTCAGTGTAATTTCTGTTGAATCGACTTTATCTCAACTCGCCGGCGTAAGCCGTTTATCATCTTCTCTGTTTGATTTCTTTTTTTACTTATTTAATTAAGGTTTTTAGTTCTTTATTGAATATTATTGCAAACAAATTAGTAAAAATGCCGCGTTCCAAAATATTGGGTTTTTGTGCAAAAAATTTGGCCTTTTTTGTTTTACGCTTTGTAAGCACTAACCATCAAAAATGCATTTATTGAGATCGAGTTTTTATTCTAATTTGTATATATATATACATTTATACTGTAAATACTCGTGTACTGACAAGGAATTTTCCAGTAAAACAAAAATGAATTAAATCCTTCGTCTTCTCCATATTAGGTTTGTGCACCATTTGAACTACATTACCCGTCATCTGTTCCATTCGTTCTTAATTGACAGTAATGTTGATGATGTTTAGATTCATAAACCTAGGAATTATTTTAGGAAAAAATTATTGTTGTGTAACTTGGTGTGCAAGGCTATGTTTGGAATTGGGTAGGACTTAGGAGGTGACACAGCAAACATAAATCACCATTTTCAGCAATTAATAGTGGATTGGGTTCACGTGCTCACTCCTTAGGAACCTTTTTTTATCTCTGTGATGTTTTTTTGTTGTTGTTGTTGTTTCACTTCATGTATTGTTCTTGCAGTGCTTGTGAAACATCTTTCACAAACTGTTGAACCTTTGTACAGTTTGTCTCTTTCAGTGAAATGAAGTGATACTTGGCCAAAAAATAAAAATAAATTTTTTTTTTAGCAAAACCTGACATGTAGATCAACCTAACTATTGCCTGTTGTATTATAACTGATAACTAGTTTTCTTAAAAAAATATTATTGCCTGGAATGTTTCTTGTATAATTATAAAAAAAAAACACCTATCTTAGGTTTGAAATGACAAAAGATTGTTTGTTGATCTTGCTTTACTTATGTCCAGTTGTTGCATTATTGCTTATCTGTTGTTCTTTGATTCTTTGTTTTAAGTTGTTCATCTTCTAACCCAATTAATAAGAATAGGAACACCTTCCTAATTAAGTTTATTAAAATGAATGTAAGATATCCTTGTATCATTACTTTGGCATGTATTTAACAAAGGTATATATAGATCATAATTGAATATTTTGCTTCCTAAATTTAAAATATTTTTTGACAGATCTTTATGGATTTGATTTTTTTTTTTTGGTATGTAAGAGGTAAATTAATGATGTTCACGCGTTCCTTGAAGTTGTATATAGTTTTAGTTACAGGTTAATAATATATGAATTTTGATAATAATCAAGGTGCAAACAGTGGGAGTTTAGATGTATGTTTAAGTAGTACACACTTTTTGCGTTGGGAATCCACAAATTCTATTTGAATTGCCTGATAAAATGGTTGGTTGGGCTCCTAAAAAAACTGACATGAAAGAGATAAGTAGGAAGTGCAGTTTGTGTGACATTACATACATTCTTGGCCTATCTGTATGTAGGAAGATATCTATTTAGTGATCAGTATGTAGAAGTTCTTGTTTAAAACGAAACCGAGGGAATCATGCAAGAAAAAGGTGTATGATAGTAACTAGAAGAAAATATGGACTGGGTTGTTAATGTCTAATGCCAGTTTCTAATGGACTGGGTTGTTTTGAACATTTTTAATGTCTGTTTATAATGGTAAAGGACTGGGTTACTTGCCCCAATTAACTATAAGTCAGTATTTTGATCCCAAATGATTTTGATTTGCATCCTTACAGGTTTATATAATTTTTTTTTTTTTTTTTTTTTAAATAAATTTTCTAATTATTTTATAGGATGATGAAAGTATATAAGGACTATGTTGGGAATAAAGCTCGCCCTGAGGGTTGTATTGCGGAGCGTTATTTAAAAGAAGAAACATTGAGATTTTGTGAAGGATACAAAGGAGGCGGTAACATACTTGAAAAACTAGATGATGGTGGTGAAGGTGAAGATATAACAATTCAGAATGATGTCATGGAATCCGATGATTTTGGTCCAGTAGGTTCTGGTAAGCGATATCGTTTGGAAGGCATTGAATACGAACAGGCACGCAACTGGATTCTAAAAAGCCACCAAAACTATAATATGTGGCACACGTATGTATACCTACCTTATTTTATTTACAATTAAACTAGTTTTTAGCTTCTTATGTTCAAATGGATAATTCATACTTATTTATTTAATTATTGTACATATTCAATTCACAGGAGGTATGAAGAATGGCTCGAGAATCGTAGGGCTCAGTTAGGAAGGAAGTCAACTCAATTTATAGTAAAACACGAAGATGAGTTCATACCCTGGTTGATGAGACAACTTGATTACATAAATTCGGTTGACTATGAGTTTAAAGACATAGTTAGGGGACCAATGTGGGAAGCTGTGTTATATAACAAGTATGTCGTGAATGGGTTCCTATTTGTCACCAAAGACCATGAGAGAAATAAACGAAACCAAAATAGTGGAATTAGCACGAAGTGTCCGACTATATTTCGTTCAAGTGCCAAGGATAAAAATCCCGTTGATAAGGATGCAGATTACTATGGCGTTCTTAGGAAAATTATTCAAGTTGAATATCATGAAGGGTATAAACCAGTCATATTTAATTGTGATTGGGTAAAACTTCCAAATGGTGTGAAGAACGACGTGGAGTCAAACTTACTGCTAGTAAATCTGTCAAATACACTTAGTTCAGCTCGAATGGCTGATGAGCCATTTGTTCTTTCTGAGCATGTATCCCAAGTTTTTTACTCAAAAGATCCATTAAATCCTGATTGGCATGTAGTTCTTGAGGTGCCAAGGAAAGTATACTCTGACATTGATTCGACGGGAATGGTATTGGAAAACAGTTTGGTTGATGAATCATATGCGAGACCCAACTATTATGAACCAGATGAATTAGTTTTTGATGACTTGTCAGATATGGTAGAGGTTGTTGAAGCCAGAAGACCAAGAAAAAAATCGAGAAAAAATTGACTTTAATAACTCATCACCATTGCATAAATTTAATTTAGTGATCATACATTAATTGCTGTGTAAGTATTATTTTACATTCATTTATTATATTAGTGGATAGTTAGAAAATTAATTTAAACATGATTATTTGGTACTTCTACATTTTTTTGATTGATTAGTTTTTTTTTCATTGTTTATATAACCATGTGTATCTAATGTGAGTAAATTTTATTGTTATACAGTGAGACCCTTGCTACACTGCTACACTCATGGAGTTAGGAACACATTCAGACTCACCTCAAGACAACCCCGCCAATGGAAGTAAGTTTCAAGTCTGGGGTTAGATTTCTCATCTTAAAATATATTGTTAATATTTATGTGTTTGTATTTGCAGGTGCTTCAAACAGTTCCCGGCAGAGGAATGTATTGCCAAGAAGTTCATCTCCTCCCAGAAGCTTATTTCAGGATACCCGCACTAGTAATGGTTGGTGTCTTATGATTATATACATATGTATATATATTTCTGCTGATTATATAAATTCTAATGTTCATTACAAATAATATATTTTTGCTGATGTTTTACAGATAGTTCCTCTAGTTCAAGACGGAGCAGGGCTAGATCTACAGCGGAAAGGGAGAATGAGTTTCTTAAGGAGGGAAAGATAAAAATTCAACTAAATAAAGAGTTTCAACCTGAATCTCCTACATGGGCTGTTACAAAGCTATCCAATGAAGCAGCTAGCTTGGCTAGGCGTGATATTAGGCTCATATATCCAGATTTTAGGAAAGTTTCACCAGATGAGTATGGGAAAGTCATTGACAACCTTAATGAGCACTTTGAATTTGAAGATTGGGATGGAGGTGTGGATTGTGATTATGTGAGATCGAAAATAAATGATGCTTGGAGGCGTAGAAAATATTATTTGAAAAAAAGGTATATTGATGGAAAAGATCCCAATGTTGTGAAAGCAATGGCTCCACCCGACCAAGTACCTGTTGAAGATTGGCGGATCTTTATCGACTATTGTATTAGCGAAACAATGCAAGTAGGTTATGCTTACTTTTTTTTTTAGAGTTTTATGTATTGTAATTCGTGTCTTTGTTTATTAATGTTTTTTGTTATTAATTTATGTAGGATTTGAGTGAGCAAAATAGAGAGAACAGGAAGCTGCAGGAACTTCCAAATTGTAGTGGGAGGATAGCAGCTCAAGTTGTTCGTTACAAGATAGCACAAGAACTAGGTATTGATTCATCTGAGGTTGGTCGTGGTTACACGTTTTTGGCAATGCATACTCATGCAGACAAAACTCCTCAAAATGTTGAAATCTTTGTAAGTGGTACTTTGAGGCGTTTTTAAATTTTGTTTATCCATGAAAAGAAAAGTTTTATAAAATTTTCAAGACTTTTTTATTTTTTTGCAATGTTAGATGGCGATCCAATCTTCGATGTCACCGAATCCTGATTCTCAGACTTCTTGTGATGATGCAGTGACAGAGGTAAGAATATATTACTCTAAATTAAAATTCTTAACCCTTGCCAGATATTTCATAAACATGTCAAAAATGTGTTTTAATTATAGTAGTTATTAACTAAACTGAATGTCATTATCAACTGGATTCTTTTAAACCAAACTTAATTAACAACGACAACACCTGAACTTACTTCAATATATATTTGGTTGATTTTGTGGATTCTTTTTTATATAGGTTCTTGGGCCAGATAGTAGGGGTCGTATTAGGGTGGGAGGTGCAGGAATTTGCAAGACACAAATGAAAAAGATAGCTAATATAAAGAAAAAGCAAGCATGTGAAGCAAGGAAGAATGAAGAATGGAAGATTTCAATGGAAGGCAAGCTGGATGAAGTTACAGGTGCTGTAAAGGATCTAACATCTATTATACGCGATATGCGATCTGTTCTCCAAAGTGGACAACACATCCCTCAAAGTGGACAACCCCGTGGAGAACGAGCTTCATCGGTATGTATGTATGTACAATTATTAGTATTATTATTGTTATGTCTATATTCTAATGGGTTAGCCTATATTGTTGATTTCTACTAATTTTGTTTTGTAGTCTGATACCGGTAAGATGGTGAGAGTTTTAGGTGGGTGGCCAACTACAGAATACGCTTGGGGGATTGTCAAAGTTGTGGACCCTACACACAAATATTGTGAGAGGTGTTTGGGCGACGGAAATTACTTGGTATACATCACTATGGTGTTGGTTGCGGATGCTGTTTTACCCCTACCTCATGATGATTATTTCACAACTCTTGGGCAGGTTGGGCAAGGCCATGTTATATGGCCGAAGGCTAGTCTTGAGTTCATCAGCTGAACATTACTCGTTTGGTTTTGTTAACAAATTTTTTCGTTATGTTTCATTTAGGATTTCGTTTATTTCTTATTTTCGGGTATTGCCTTTGTGCTTGGACTATATTGTGGAGACATGTCAACTCGAGTTATTTGATAAATTAATTTAATGGTTTTTCCCCTTTTGGATGGTCAGTGGACACATGCAAACTTAATATTTTTCATTACATTAGATAAATATCAAGGTTTTGGATCTTATCTTCTTTGAGTGTATAAGATTCTTTGTTGTCTTGCAGGTTTATACCATTTTTTAACTCCGCCAATGCAATATATATTGCATTGCCGGTCCCAAGCCCGGGAAAGGAGGAGGGAAAAATGGCAGGTCAGTGTAAAGGGGCAATGCATTGAACGACTGTACAGGTGAAGTCCTCATTTCTATTCCCATAATGTTTCTTCTTGGTATTCAGGTCGTTTACGTTCTCACTTTAGTTTCATTCCAGGCAGTTTTAGTTTTAGGCTTAGCAGAACTTCCAGCTCGGGGTCCTCAAGGGCGGCTGGTTTTAATATTTCAGTGTATTTTAGCTATCTACCTAAACGTGTCTGTTATGTGTTGGAAACTTGTACAGCCCAGGGTACTTCAAAGATGAATTGACAACATTGGACGAGTCTGAAATTAATATGATGGATCTTTACTGCGAGTGGGCGTAGATAAAAGATGGCCAAAGCATCTTGGATCTTGGGTGTGGACACGAATCTCTAACTTTGCATGTTGCCCAGAAGTATAGAGGTCGCAAAGTCACTGGAATTACCAACTCTCTATCACAAAAGGAGTTCATCATGGACTAATGCAAGTAAGTACAGCAAAATGTATTAATTCAATTCTATGGCTTTTAGACTCTACAGTACACTATACAATGGTATACTAATACTTTCTCTTTTAGGAAACTTGATTTATCCAATGTCGAAATTATACTAGAAGATGTAACCAAGTTTGAAACAAAGATTACCTATGACCGCATATTTGTGGTTGCATAGATTGAGGTAATTATTACAACTTAATAGAAAATTCCTAATTATAAAATGATCAAGTCTCATGTAAATGACTGTAATCAATATCTTTGTTTCAGCACATGAAAAACTATGAACTATTTCTAAAGAAAGTTTCTACATTGATTGCACAAGATGGACTTCTTTTTGTTGAACATCACTGTCACAAAGTCTTTGCGTATCAGTATGAGGTATGATATTCCTGCAAAATGTTAATCTTTCGATTCAAGATTATTATTTCTTTTCCCTTTCTTATATCTGGAATACAGTATTGATAATGTGGACCCTTTCGTGACATTGTTTTTGACAGCCTCTGGATGAAGATGATTGGTATACGGAGTACATATTTCCCAGTGGGACTTTGGTTATGTCATCTTCCTCAATTCTTTTGTATTTTCAGGTGAGGTTTCAGCTTGCAATAATTATGTACTGCATTTCTAGTTGCAGAGGTGAAGCTCCATAATTTAGCTAATCTTGTTTGCAATTGCTCCTGTGGTTTTCCAGGAAGATGTTTCAATTGTGAACCATTGGACTCTAAGTGGAAAGCATCCATCTCTTGGATTGTAAGTACAAAATAATCAGTGATTTGAGATTAAATTGCAATTTTTATTATTTACAATTTACAAATTGATTTCTTTTTCTTTGCAGCAAGCAATGGTTGAAGAGATTAGCTGACAACATTCAATTGCCTAGAAGAATCCCGCAAATCGTTTGGTACTGACGAGGACCTTCTCTTGGTAAGTACCATTGTTTCTTACAGAGATGTTATATTTCATTGTTTCGTTCAACATTCAAATGCATCTTTTGGTACACGATTAATCATCTAAGTTTTGGCTGTTTTTAATTGTTTTAGTTTGTACTTCATTACTGACTTGGTTAAAAGTGATTTTGGATGTAGTCTGTAATGCGCTTAAACTAATTAATTTTTCTTTTTGTATCCAGTGAGAATATGATTTTATATTATGCATTGTGGAGGTGCAAAAAATTTGTTTGGCATTAGCCGATTTTAGATCATGCAGGGCAGGTGCAAAAATAATAATTGTTATTTTTTTCTGCAAAGAATTCAGATTTCCCACGTCTCCGAACAGTAACAAAATTCAATTTTTTTTTTGAAAAATTCCGGATTTGCCACGGCTAATAACAGTAGCTAATTTGAAAAATAAATTAATTTCAATATTTTTTTTGAAAATTAAAAAATATTCACAACGGATCCAAACCGTACCTAATTTGAAAAATAAATTAATTTCGATATTTTTTTTGAAAATTAAAAAATATTCGCCACGGACCCGGACCGTGGGGATAATTAAAATCGCCACGGTTGATATCCGTGGCTAGGCCCGCGGTTCATAACCGTGGGTAAATATAGCTAGCCGCCACGGACCCGGACCGTGGGAAAAGAATTAGCTACGCCCTGAACACCCACGGTCTAGCCACGGTCGAAAACAGTGGCTAATCCTGTTTTGCCACGGTTTGGGTCCGTGGCAAATCTGATGTATTCTTGTAGTGATACATCAAGATTTTCCTAACAATGAGATCAAGGCGAGATAATCATGGACACACGTAGTCACAAAATAATGTCAAACAACCGAGTGCCGGTTTCAGGGGCAAATGATTGTTCATTTGTATTTATTTACTAATGATTGATCTGGTATGATTAAGTTGACGATGAGTTGGTTGTGGTAAGATGTATATTTATGTATATCTATATGCTCATGTAATGTTCTGCCTTTTAATTTTTCTGCTATGTTAATATATTGTTGTGCATTTTTTGTATGTCAGAAAAACTGTATAGCATTTGCATAGAAGTTGGGCATTGTACTTTGAGGTATGGTTTGGTTAAATGGGTTATTCTTTTCCCAAAGGCCCAATGAGTTAATTGGTTTAAGCCTACTTTAATGGGGTTTTCATGTGGATGGAAATTAAAAATTGAGGGAACTGGACTGTGGCTTTATTTTCGCTCTACTATGATGAATTTTTATCGAAAGTTAATTAGTTTTAATTCAAAAGGATTCATTGGTTTTAACCATTTGAAACCATATTCAAATGATTTATTTTCTTTGGGTACAAATTGTGGATATGAAGTTCTTGTTTGCTGAACCTATTGATGCGTAGGATATTAAGCATAATAAATAACTCTTGCTGCAGTTTGTTTAACTATGTGAAAGTGCACATCCTTGCTGTGCAATAGAAGAGAAGTCTGTGCACATTTTGTAAAATCAACTCGGCCCAATTTGGTAACCCAGCCCAAGTCCAACCCAACCCAATATGGTTAACAAAGCCTAGCCCAATTAATTTACAAAACTATAAGTTTTGTATGTGGGGCAGTGGGGACCATATATCTGTGTACGTTTTTTTATCTATTTTTTATTTTATAAAATCTGAACCACGTGTCACAGTTGTATTGGATGGATGTAGGGGTACTATATACAACATACATGTGGCATCATCTCTACCGTCCATCATGGTGCCACATGTCAACATCTAATGGGCTCTCTCTTGATGGCACAAGTTACAAAGTTAAGCCTTATTATTACAAAGATATTTTCCCCATTATTACCCTATTAATTGCTAAGAATGGAGTTACATTGTAGCCTATAAATATAAAGGCAAACTACACATGGTCTCATGGTCAATGACCTCCCCACTCATTAACCATATTTGTGAGGTCGGTCAATATATTAATGAATGATGATGAACAATAATAATAAAATAAAGACATGAACACCATTGTATACGTGGTTCGACAATTGTGCCTACATCCACCGAGAGAGAGAAAGAAGTTTATTATAGTAGTGGTGATACAAAATGGGAGCTCGATAATGGAGAGAGCTCAAGAGAGAGATGAGACCTGAGAGGTGAGGTCTCATGAGAGAGTGTTGAGGTCTTGTGTATGATTCACCATGAGACCATGAGAAGATGAGTAGTTTGCCTTTATATTTATAGGCTACAATGTAACTCCATTCTTAGCAATTAATAGGGTAATAATGGGGATAATATCTTTGTAATAATAAGGCTTAACTTTGTAACTTGTGCCATCAAGAGAGAGCCCATTAGATGTTGACACGTGGCACCATGATGAACGATAGAGATGGTGCCACATGTATGTTGTATATAGTACCCCTACATAAGCCCCCTCTTTTTAGGTTGAACGGAGTTCGGGCTGAAAAGAAGAAATCGAACCAATCTAGCCCCCAAGATGAATGAAATATGGGGTTCTTTAACGAAGTCCATCTGCCCCAAATTTTGATGAGCTTGATCATTGAGATTTGTAGGACGCGACGAAGGTCCCTTGTGGTAATGGCAACTCGATCATGAATTTGTGTATAGCGAGCTAGTTAGTTCCAGGGAGACCTGGTAGCTCGTTCAGAAGGCATGTAGACGAGATGGACAGCTGCAAACAGGTCGTACTGAAGTGGGTCTTCTTGCATACATGGGTGGTTGTCTTTTTGTGGTCGAGTTGCATAGACCTGATACTTGTTGATAATGTTAGCATGTGAAATATTATAAAATTTAGTAAGAGACTTACACTGAACTGTATGTCTTTCTTATGAGTTTTGTATGTACTATCTTTGTCGCCTTGTTATTGGACATTCCGATAGATGTGGCAGTTTGGAGTGCACATGTAGCTCGTTTGAGAAAGAGCATTGGTTGACCAAGTGTTTTGAGAGTTACTTGGAACCTTTTGGTTCCCGATCTAGTGAATGGTCGCAGCGTGGAGACCTGTTTGACAATTCTCGGGCATGTGGCCTTTGTGGGTCTGCATTGCGTTGAGAGTGAATGCGTTCGACCAGGCGTGTGGCTAAAGAATTGTGTTTGAGGTCGTCCCGCATACGAGTGACTCACTAGTCAATGAGGGTGGCCGTATTGTATATCAAGCATTTCACTTGTAAAGATTTCAGTGAAAGCAACGTGGCACATTTGTGCAAAAATAGCTCATGGGGAGTGAGGTCGTGTTCATGTGACCTGCACATAGAGAGAGCTACAAAAAATTTAATAGCTAATTGTGCTAATACTAAGTTAATTTCATTAGATAAAGTGAGAATAGCCTCCTGTATGGCATAAATATTGTTGAGGTCGTTGAAAGACCTGTAATTTGAGGAGGTCGTTGATAGACCTGATGAGGTCGCGATGAAGGACCTGGTGAGGTCGCGGTGAAGGACCTGGTGAGGTCGCGATGAAAGACCTGGCATGAAGATACTGGTATGAAGGACCTGGCATGAAGGACCTGGCATGAAGGACCTGGCATGAAGAACCTGGTATGAAGGACCTGGTGAGGTCGCGACGAGACCTGAGAGGTCGTTGGTAGACCTGTCGAGGTCACGATGAAAGACCTGAACCTTGCTTCTGTCGAGTCCAGTAATTGTGTAAACAATTTGCTCCAAGCCCCCAACTGTGAGTTGCAATTCTATTTTTTCAAATTCAATGAATTTCTTGAAAATCACCATCTGAGAACCTTAGAACAATGGTGTTCGGTGGGGTTGGTGGGTGGAATTCGCTTGAGAAAATCCCAAGTCCCTATAGTCGGCGCCAAATGTATTAACCATATTTGTGAGGTTGGTTAATACATTAATAAAAGATGATGTGTAAATGATATGAACAATAATAATAAAGTAGAGACACGAACACCATTGTATACGTGGTTCGGCAATTGTGCCTACATCCACGGAGAGAGAGAGAACTTTATTATTGTAGTGGTTATACAAAATGGGAGCTCGATGATGAGGGGAGCTCAAGAGAGATGAGACCTGAGAGGTGAGGTCTCATCATGAGAGTGGGGAGGTCATTGACCATGAGACCATGTGTATTAACCATGTGTATGTAGGGGTACTATATGCAACATACATGTGGCACCATCTCTACCGTCCATCATGGTGCCACATGTCAACATCTAATGGGCTCTCTCTTGATGGCACAAGTTACAAAGTTAAGCCTTATTATTACAAAGATATTTTCCCCATTATTACCCTATTAATTGCTAAGAATGGAGTTACATTGTAGCCTATAAATATAAAGGCAAACTACACATGGTCTCATGGTCAATGACCTCCCCACTCATTAACCATATTTGTGAGGTCGGTCAATATATTAATGAATGATGATGAACAATAATAATAAAATAAAGACATGAACACCATTGTATACGTGGTTCGACAATTGTGCCTACATCCACCGAGAGAGAGAAAGAAGTTTATTATAGTAGTGGTGATACAAAATGGGAGCTCGATAATGGAGAGAGCTCAAGAGAGAGATGAGACCTGAGAGGTGAGGTCTCATGAGAGAGTGTTGAGGTCTTGTGTATGATTCACCATGAGACCATGAGAAGATGAGTAGTTTGCCTTTATATTTATAGGCTACAATGTAACTCCATTCTTAGCAATTAATAGGGTAATAATGGGGATAATATCTTTGTAATAATAAGGCTTAACTTTGTAACTTGTGCCATCAAGAGAGAGCCCATTAGATGTTGACACGTGGCACCATGATGAACGATAGAGATGGTGCCACATGTATGTTGTATATAGTACCCCTACATAAGCCCCCTCTTTTTAGGTTGAACGGAGTTCGGGCTGAAAAGAAGAAATCGAACCAATCTAGCCCCCAAGATGAATGAAATATGGGGTTCTTTAACGAAGTCCATCTGCCCCAAATTTTGATGAGCTTGATCATTGAGATTTGTAGGACGCGACGAAGGTCCCTTGTGGTAATGGCAACTCGATCATGAATTTGTGTATAGCGAGCTAGTTAGTTCCAGGGAGACCTGGTAGCTCGTTCAGAAGGCATGTAGACGAGATGGACAGCTGCAAACAGGTCGTACTGAAGTGGGTCTTCTTGCATACATGGGTGGTTGTCTTTTTGTGGTCGAGTTGCATAGACCTGATACTTGTTGATAATGTTAGCATGTGAAATATTATAAAATTTAGTAAGAGACTTACACTGAACTGTATGTCTTTCTTATGAGTTTTGTATGTACTATCTTTGTCGCCTTGTTATTGGACATTCCGATAGATGTGGCAGTTTGGAGTGCACATGTAGCTCGTTTGAGAAAGAGCATTGGTTGACCAAGTGTTTTGAGAGTTACTTGGAACCTTTTGGTTCCCGATCTAGTGAATGGTCGCAGCGTGGAGACCTGTTTGACAATTCTCGGGCATGTGGCCTTTGTGGGTCTGCATTGCGTTGAGAGTGAATGCGTTCGACCAGGCGTGTGGCTAAAGAATTGTGTTTGAGGTCGTCCCGCATACGAGTGACTCACTAGTCAATGAGGGTGGCCGTATTGTATATCAAGCATTTCACTTGTAAAGATTTCAGTGAAAGCAACGTGGCACATTTGTGCAAAAATAGCTCATGGGGAGTGAGGTCGTGTTCATGTGACCTGCACATAGAGAGAGCTACAAAAAATTTAATAGCTAATTGTGCTAATACTAAGTTAATTTCATTAGATAAAGTGAGAATAGCCTCCTGTATGGCATAAATATTGTTGAGGTCGTTGAAAGACCTGTAATTTGAGGAGGTCGTTGATAGACCTGATGAGGTCGCGATGAAGGACCTGGTGAGGTCGCGGTGAAGGACCTGGTGAGGTCGCGATGAAAGACCTGGCATGAAGATACTGGTATGAAGGACCTGGCATGAAGGACCTGGCATGAAGGACCTGGCATGAAGAACCTGGTATGAAGGACCTGGTGAGGTCGCGACGAGACCTGAGAGGTCGTTGGTAGACCTGTCGAGGTCACGATGAAAGACCTGAACCTTGCTTCTGTCGAGTCCAGTAATTGTGTAAACAATTTGCTCCAAGCCCCCAACTGTGAGTTGCAATTCTATTTTTTCAAATTCAATGAATTTCTTGAAAATCACCATCTGAGAACCTTAGAACAATGGTGTTCGGTGGGGTTGGTGGGTGGAATTCGCTTGAGAAAATCCCAAGTCCCTATAGTCGGCGCCAAATGTATTAACCATATTTGTGAGGTTGGTTAATACATTAATAAAAGATGATGTGTAAATGATATGAACAATAATAATAAAGTAGAGACACGAACACCATTGTATACGTGGTTCGGCAATTGTGCCTACATCCACGGAGAGAGAGAGAACTTTATTATTGTAGTGGTTATACAAAATGGGAGCTCGATGATGAGGGGAGCTCAAGAGAGATGAGACCTGAGAGGTGAGGTCTCATCATGAGAGTGGGGAGGTCATTGACCATGAGACCATGTGTATTAACCATGTGTATGTAGGGGTACTATATGCAACATACATGTGGCACCATCTCTACCGTCCATCATGGTGCCACATGTCAACATCTAATGGGCTCTCTCTTGATGGCACAAGTTACAAAGTTAAGCCTTATTATTACAAAGATATTTTCCCCATTATTACCCTATTAATTGCTAAGAATGGAGTTACATTGTAGCCTATAAATATAAAGGCAAACTACTCATCTTCTCATGGTCTCATGGTGAATCATACACAAGAACTCAACACTCTCTCATGAGACCTCACCTCTCAGGTCTCATCTCTCTCTCGAGCTCTCCCTATTATCGAGCTCCCATTTTGTATCACCACTACTATAATAAAGTTCTCTCTCTCTCTCCGTGGATGTAGGCACAATTGCCAAACCACGTAAACAATGGTGTTCATGTCTCTACTTTATTATTATTGTTCATATTATTATTGTTCATCATCTTTCAGTAATGTATTGACCAACCTCACAAATATGGTTAATACATTTGGCGCCGACTACAGGGACTTGGGATTTTCTCAAGCGAATTCCACCCACCAACCCCACCATTACACCATTGTTGTAAGGTTCTCAAAGTGGTGACTTTAAGTTCAAGAAATTCTATTTGGTAGAATTGCAATCGCAATTTCCAATTGGGGGTTTACTTTCGGTTACCATTACTGTATGTGAAACTCGACGAAAGCAAGGTCTTGCAGAGACCTCCTCACTTCATATTAGGTCCTTCATGCCAGGTCCTTCATACCAGGTCCTTCATGCCAAGTCTTTCATGCCAAGTCCTTCATCGCGACCTCACCAGGTCCTTCATGCCAGGTCCTTCATCGCGACCTCACCAGGTCCTTCATCGCGACCTCACCAGGTCTATCAACGACCTCCTCAAATTACAGGTCTTTCAACGACCTCAACAATATTTATGCCATACAGGGGGCTATTCTCACTTTATCTAATTCCTTTAACTTATTATTGGCACATATTAATGATATTTTTTGTAGCTCTCTCTATGTGCAGGTCACATGAACACGACCTCACTCCCCATGAGCTATTTTTGCACAAATGTGCCACATTGCTTTCACTGAACTCTTTACAAGTGAAATGCTTGATATACAATATGGCCACCCTCATTGACTAGTGAGTCACTCGTATGCGGGACGACCTCAACCACAATTCTCTAGCCACATGCCTGGTCGAACGCATTCACTCTCAACGCAATGCAGACCCACAAAGGCCAAATGCCCGAGAATTGTCAAACAGGTCTCCACGCTGCGACCATTCACTAGATCGGGCACCAAAAGGTTCCAAGTAACTCTCAAAACACTTGGTCAACCAATGCTCTTTCTCAAACGAGCTACATTTGCACTCCAAAGTGCCACATCTATCGGAATGTCCAATCACAAGGCGACAAAGATAGTACATACAAAAGTCATAAGGAAGACATACAGTTCAGTGTAAGTCTTTTACTAAATTTTTTAATATTTCACATGCTAACATTATCAACAAGTATCAGGTCTATGCAACTCGACCACAAAAAGGCAACCACCCATGCATACAAGAAGACCCACTTCAGTACGACCTGCTTGCAGCCGTCCATCTCGTCTACATGCCTTCTGAACGAGCTACCAGGTCTCCCTGGACTAACTAGCTCGCTATACACAAATTCATGATCGAGTTGCCATTACCACAAGGGACCTTCATCGCGTCCTACAAATCTCAATGATCAAGCTCATCAAAATTTGGGGCGGATCGACTTCGTTAAAGAACCCCATATTTCATTCATCTTGGGGGCTAGATTGGTTCGATTTCTTCTTTTCAGCCCGAACTCCATTCAACCTAAAAAGAGGGGGCTTATGTAGGGGTACTATATACAACATACATGTGGCACCATCTCTACCGTCCATCATGGTGCCACATGTCAACATCTAATGGGCTCTCTCTTGATGGCACAAGTTACAAAGTTAAGCCTTATTATTACAAAGATATTTTCCCCATTATTACCCTATTAATTGCTAAGAATGGAGTTACATTGTAGCCTATAAATATAAAGGCAAACTACACATGGTCTCATGGTCAATGACCTCCCCACTCTCATGATGAGACCTCACCTCTCAGGTCTCATCTCTCTTGAGCTCCCCTCATCATCGAGCTCCCATTTTGTATCACCACTACAATAATAAAGTTCTCTCTCTCTCTCTCCGTGGATGTAGGCACAATTGCCGAACCACGTATACAATGGTGTTCATGTCTCTACTTTATTATTATTGTTCATATCATTTACACATCATCTTTTATTAATGTATTAACCAACCTCACAAATATGGTTAATACAATGGACCGCAGTCGAACAAAAAATATAGATTTTTATTATTTATTAACCAATCACCTGTTGCCACCTACTCTGTTCACTGTTCTTTAGAACTGCTCCCTTCTAAAGTAGATAAGATGTTTGAGAAGCACATTTTTCGTGAATGGACCAATTTAAAAATGTTGAATTTATATCGATTTGAACTTGAATTCAAAATTATGTTTTCTGCCGCACCAAAAATATTAATTTATATACTCGTTGGTCTGTGTATCACATTATTATAGTAGTAGTACGTGGGCTGATATGTGAAGTAACATATTAGGTTCTCTCCTTAATGAAATACATTTTGAGTTATAATACTTTGTTATTGATTGTATATTGACTATGATGTTGTGAGGTCAGCATATGAGTGTTTATTGTGATTAGCAATATAATTTGAGATGTTATGATGTTATTTACTATTAAAACTCGAAACTGGTGATCTCTCAATGCATATGAATATATTTATTCAGTTGGAGTAGATCTGTTATGATCTTTTAGTTTGTTTTTGCTAACACTTTTAAGATCGGGTGTTTTTGCTGGTATTATTGTATACACTAGCACTCGGTGGCTTCAGCCGTATGTTGGATGTTATGCGTACACACTTACACTTTGTATCCGTAAACATTTATTTGTTTGTGTCTTCGGGCGTATGTTGGATGTTATCCGCATACAATTGTATCTTGTGCCTTCGGGCGTGTGTTGGATGTTATCCGCACATACTTACAGTAGTTGTGGCTTTGGCCGTGTGATGCACACACTTACAGTAGTTGATTATTTTGCTAGAAATTGTGAAGGTTGAATTACTCTTTAAATGAGAATTGATATATGCCTTTTAATGTAATTTTTTCCCGCATGCTACTACTATCTAATATTTATCGGTGTTGTGAGTTTGGTTTTAACTAATGTACTTCTATTCTTGGTGTTAAGACGATTGAGTTAGATTTTACTTGCAAGCTGTGACTCACCCTTGTTGTTTTCATCTTTTTCAGGAGATGGCTCCACAGTAGCTTTGCGAGTGTCGTAGGTGGGCTAGGCTTTCAAAATTTCTTTTTGACATGTAATTAGTTTAGTTGGTGTTAGTGTTATGAGTCCAGTTGGTACCCTATATATGGTTTTGAGATAGTTGTATTTACAGTTCTAATATTTTGTAAGGAACCCTTTTGTACTTCCAGCTGATGTTTAATATAGATATACTAGGTTTTGGTTTTATCCAGTTGCTTTTTTTTATTTAGAGTTTTGCAATGGTATTTATTGCTGTAGAGAGATTACTTGAACAATTTGGCTGTTACCTAGTGGTCAAGTAGCTTGGGCGCTGACTCTTTATATTTCGGAGTGGCCAGCTAGAATATACGGAGTTGGGGCGTTACAACTCATATGCCTAGTTGGAGTTTTGATGAGTTGTAACCTTCGGACATGAATCTGATTTGTATTTATATTTATATAGTTTGTATTTATTTTAGTCTTCCGTTGTTGGCTTATCGTTTTTTCTTTATTTAGTAGTTATATTTTTATTATGTTCGTGGTCTAGAGGTTGGATATCATGTGATAGTAGTGCGAGGTTATGGTCTATGGAGGACATATGGTGATCATTATGACTTTATCGTCTGGTTTTGGTATGGCCAACAAAGATTGGATTTTAGGGGCGTTACAGTAATGTCACAAACTTCTCTGTTTTTCCAGCATCTTCTTACTGTTTTAAGTATCACAAACAAGCAGCCAGAGTTTCATGATTTGGCGTCCAATCCGGTCTTGCCAAAACTGCGGCTTTTATACACTCGATTGCCTTAGAAAACTGATTAGCCTCAATGTACCCAAATGTTATAATCTCCCATGTAGTTTGCACAAGGCTTCCTACCTTTATCCATCACATTATTTATGAACATTTCAGCCTTCTCCAAAAAGGTTACTTTTGCAATAAGCAACAATCAACGCGTTAGGAAATAGGAATCCAGAAGTTATATGAAGTGTCCCCAGTTTCCAATTCCTCCAAAATCTTTTCGAAAGAAGAAAAAAACATTTTTTTTATTGAAACCACTTCCTCCGATTTCTTAAGCATATCAAATGATTTGTCAACCAGCCCAGCTCTGATCTACCCTTCCACAACAATTGTGTAATAAATTGAATTCGGAACAATATTACAATCTGCTCCCCCCATGTAAGAACTTGTTCGGGGTTACACTCTTCTTATTCATTTCTTCCATTAACGTATCTGTTTTTTTGTACTGTCCTACTGTTAAACCTTTCGGCCGTCAGCACTTCTGACAAGCTTGAGGGCATGTCAAAATGAAGCTCTGTTGCGGACATTGTTAGATTACAAGGGAACCAAGGAGCGGTGGGCAGTACCGCGCCGCATTCTTGTCAGGTGGCAAGGCAGATCAAGCTGATGCATAGATGATGTTGGTTTATTGGCTAAGTATTGGGAATACGTGGAGGTAGTGTGCTGGGCATTGCCTTGGTTCCAGGTGGCTTGGGAGCGGTTATGTGTAACGCCCCAAGATTTCGTCCTCCCTCATCCCGTTGTGTCGAGCACCATACCGCTCGCTAATGTCAATATTGTCCCCCTTTAGTCATTGCGGATATCCAGCAGTCAAGGCCTTTTGGGGTAAACCACATGGAATAAATTTTGGGGTATTTCCTAGACCGCTTAGCCTGCGGAACTGACCCTACAGACCTTCATAGCCTTCGGGATTGGTCTGGCGCCACTTTAGAAAGCTCAAGGGAGCTAGTAGAGGCCATGAGTTAAGCATACGTCGAGGCTAACCAAAGCTTGCAGGTGAGCACCCACTTGGGTTTTGGTTTCCGCGTAGTTATATTTTAAGTAATCTTCATCAGCTGATTTTCGTATGAAGCTGAGTATAAGTGTTGTGATTTGTAATAGTGGAGATCTTCTTATTGTGATTTAGTTTTTAACTTTGCCAATATATTTTTTCGTTATCAATGACTAAGCAAAATTATCTTCTAAGTTGTTCGTAAATTGGTACATTTTCGTGAATTGAGTGTTGTATTTGTGATTGAATATTTGAGATTTCCTATAAATGGAATAGCCATTTAAAGGAATAATTTTTTATTTGTGATTTAGTTATCGACTTAATATTAATGTAATTTTATTCTTTGCATGGGTTATATTTCCAACACAACTATGTGTGAACGAAATTTTCCTGTTTAAAAAGAATTTTTTTGTTCTTTAAAGCCCTTGGGTATATATATAGCTAATGTGGGTATCGAATGATAATAGTCTTTCCAACCAGTTTTGATTTTCTCATAAATGATTAAATATGATTTTCCAATTAGGAAAAACATATTTGAACGGTAGCACGACAAACCTGTTGCGCCTCGTGGAAACGTAACCACACACACGTTGATGATTGGAGAATAAAAATAACACTCTACAATTGGAAAAAATAAATCAATGCAAATTTCACAAAACACGAGAAAACTTACGTGGTTCGACAAAACACATTGAGGATGGATCCTCACAACTCTCTCAACGAGATACATAATTATTGAGGATACTCAACCAATCTCAAAGACCGTATATTTATTACCTTTAAGGTGTACAAAACCAATTCCTAATAGGAACACAATTACTAATTATAAATCCTTGATCGACTTAGAAATCCAAATCCAAAACGAATTCCATGAGAACCTATTTTTGAACAATCCTCCACCTCGGTAAAGATTTCTTAAATCTAAGCCGATTACACATGAACACATTCGAATTTCACCTTCAATTTTCGTCACACACACCAAAGCTTCCCTCTCACCCACACAATTCTCTTTCACATCAATTTTCATTGTTCTCTCCAAGTCCTCACAAATCTCTTAAAGAGACAACACATTGAGGATGGATCCTCACATCCCTCTTAAGAAGATACACAAATATTGAGGATACTCAACCAACCTCATAGACCTTGTTATATTTACAGCCTTTAAGGTGTACAAAACCAATTCCTAATAGGAACACAATTACTAATCAAATTGGAAGTCTTATTCCAATACCAATTTTAAATCCTTGATGGTCTTAGAAATCCAAATCCAAAATGAATTCCATGAGAACCTATTTTTCAACAATGATTGGAGAATTAATTTTACTAAATTGTTGCGGCTCGCGGAAACGTAACCACACTAACGTCGATGATTGGAGAATAAAAATAACACACTCTACAATAGGGAAAGATAAATCAATGCGAAATTCACAGAACACGAGAGAACTTACGTGGTTCGACAATTGCCCACATCCACAACATAGAGAACCAACTTTACTACTAGAGAAAAACAATGATTACAAAACTAACGAGAAACCGTGATTCTGATTTTCGTCACACACCAAAGTTTCCCTCTCACCCACAACATTCTCTTTCACATCAATTTTCAATGTTCTCTCCATATTCTCGCAAATCTCTCAAAGAGACAAACACATTGAGGATGGCTCGCCATACCTCTCTGAAGGAGATACACAATTATTGAGGATACTCAACCAATCTCAAAGACCTTATATTTATACCTTTAAGGTGTTTAAAACCAATTCCTTATAGGAACCCAATCCTTAATGGGAAGAGATTATGGTAGTTTTGTATTTGAGTTCAAATTTTAATTGTTTTATTAAATAATATGAACATTGGCTTTTAGTAATAGGGTATAATTAATTAATACGAATTAGATGATTTATAATTAAAAGTGCATCCTTGTTTTGATATTTGCATGTCTTAGTTAGATATCTGGTCTCTCAACGCTACAACTCTTGGCTGTATGTTGAAAGTTATAAAAGTCGAACACGGCAAATGAGTGATGTTGCAAGGGCTATAATCAATGCTCAGGCTTTTGATTTTCTCATTGACATTGTTCGCAAGTCGTACAAAGAGGTATCTACTAGACCAAATAATATGTACATGGGCTTTTAGTAATATAGGCTTTCGATTTCTAACTTGAATTGGTATTGTGAGTAATTAAAAGTGCATCCTTGTTTTTTTATTTGCATGTTTGCTTAGTTATCTGGTGAATACAAGACTACAACCTTGTATTCACCAAAGAACCTGAATTTATTGGCGTTCAAACAATCATAGATTAACCACTTCAAAAGTCTAGCTAACTGACATATTCCTTCTTTTGTGTCTTCTTTCACCAAAGCTTTTTACCTTTTTCTCAAAAGTCATTTCACCCAAATGGCATATTCTCTTTTTTTCTTTTTTGTATATATTGAAAAACTTCCAAATCAATTGTCCTATATCCAAAATTCAAATCTCATTGTCATTTAGTGATTTTGTTTCACAAGTGACAAAAGAGAAAAGATTTAGACTCTATCTTCTTCAATTCAGCATTATGCAAAATATTATCTACAATGTAATGGAGGCGTTACGATAAAATGGAATCCAACTCAATTGTTACCTATCTAATTCTGCACTGCCTTACCTTGAGAAATGCCTGGTGTGCATAACTCAATCTATGACTAGGATTATTTATCAAAAAGAAAAAAAATCATGACTAGGATAGTAAGTTTAAATTAAAAAAGAAAAAAATATGGTCTTATGTTTCCATGATTAGAAGAAAACTCTAAACGCTCTTATGTATAGTCTTATATATGTAGATATTTAGACTAATATTTTCTTCGAATCACATGTTTCCATTGCTATTTTTTTCTTTTTTAATTCAAACTTACGATCGTAGTCATGTTTTTTTTTTCTTTTTGATAAATAGTCCTAGTCATAGTTTGAGTTATGCACACAAGGCATTTCTCAAGGTAAGGCAGTGCAAAATTAGATAGGTACCAATTGAGTTGGATTCCATTTTATCGTAACGCCACCATTACATTGTAGATAATGTTTTGCATAATGTTGAATTGAAGAAGATAGAGTCTAAATCTTTTCTCTTTTTGTCACTTGTGAAACAAAATCACTAAATGACAATGAGATTTGAATTTTGGATATAGGACAATTGATTTGGAAGTTTTTCAATATATACAAAAAGGAAAAAAAAGAATATGCCATTTGGGTAAAATGACTTTTGAGCAAAAAGCTAAAAGGTTTTAGTGAAAGAAGACACAAAAGAAGGAATATGCCAGTTAGACTTTGGAAGTGGTTAACCTCTGATTGTTTGAACGCCAATAAATTCAGGTTCTATAGCACAATCGGAATATGATACCTTAAATTCTGGTTCTTTCTTCCAACCGCGATATTTCATAGTTACATTCGTCACGTTACAAAATTCATCATTTGGGTCGCGTTTGTGTACGCTTATGAAGTCAAATTATGAGTCCATTCTTTGTTGGACCGATCAACCCTCAATATATATATATATATATATAAAAAAAACCTCAATATATACAGTATTAGTTAAGAAATGACCACACAAGAATATTGACTCCTTTACGTGCACACAAGAAGACTTAAAGTCTAAAACAAAAAACACTCAACGAAGGATATGAGAAATGAAGTGAAGTAGAGGAGATGAGAAGAGAATAGAGACTAGCATCTTTGGTGAATGCAAGGTCGTAGTCTTGAGAGACCAGTTAACTAAGACAGACTTGCAAATATCAAAACAAGGATGCACTTTTAATTACTCACAATACCAATTCAAGTTAGAAACAGGTTCTGGTCTTATATTCATAGATATGCTATTAAAACATATAAGTTGTATTAATTATCCTGTATTATTAAAAACCCATGTACACATTATTTGGTCCAGCAGATGCATCTTCGTACGACTTGGGAACAATGTTAATTGGAAAATTAAAAGTCTGAGCATTGCTTATAGCCCTTGCAACATCACTCCTTACCAAGAATCCAGGATTTTTGACCATCACCAAAGGTGACATTACCAGAGTTGGACGGAGCTAGAGAACAGAACAAAGAAGCATCACTAGTCATGTGACGCACGCATCCACTGTCAAGATACCAAACAAAGTTTTTGTAAAGGCTAACCTCAGCCGTGTGAGCGACCATGTTAGGAGAAAATTGAGAAGCATGAACCCAAGGATAGGTGGTGGTACCAAGAGGAGCTGCACCCTGAAAGCTAGACTACGGGTACGTGGAAGGTATGTTAGATAACCATTCCAAGAGTGTGGTACCTGTATAGGAAGTAAATGTGGTGAGTTCAGATAATTAAGAACAGGAGACGAAGAAGAAACGACCACATTCTTGTTGTTCCAACATTCCAATGAACCATGGCCACGGATGCCACAGGTTTTACACACAACAGACTTAGCTTTCGAGCGACCCTTTAGACTCTTCTTTTTTCATGTGTGAGGAGGGGGCCCGACCAGGCATGACAGGGATAGAGGCAACCCTCTTTCCACCAGGAGGCGGTAATACTGCATGCGAAAGAGTAGAACTCACAACAGGCAACAAACGAGCATTCGAATTCATACTAGAGGAAGAAGTACCCTTTGATTCATAACCAAGACCAGAACGGTCTGAAGGAACCTTAGCACTTGCAAGCAAAGTCTGTAAGTCAATCGATGCCTTACCAAAATGAACCAACTGTTTTTTTGTTGATACCAACTCTTTCTTAAGAGCCTTGTTTTCCAAAAGAGTGGAGCGCTATCTTTCCTCCAACTCATGCTGATTCCTATCAAGAGTAGCCAACTGGGACTTAAAAATCAAATCTCTCGGACATAACCATGTCACTTTGTACTTTGAATTTGTCCTTCATGGGACATAATTCATTGGTTACTGAATCAAATTTAATCCTCCAAGACATTGTTAGTGGCATCCAAGCACCTACATTTATGAAGAGCATCTTTATAAAGGCGACGTAGCTCACTGGTCTTAACCAATCACTACAACAAAATTGCTCTGTTGCAACGAAATATTTTGCAACGTTCCCTTGGCAATGTTGGACTAACATCAACTCATGGGATTTCGTCGGCTCTGATACCATCTATAACGTCCCGGGATTTCGTCCTCGCTCATCCCGGTGCGTCGAGCACCATACCGCTCCCTAATGTCAATATTGTCCCCCTTTAGTCACTGCGGATATCCAACAGTAGAGGGTTTTGGATCAGGGCCCACCCATGTGGTTTACCCCAAAAGGCCTTGACATTAGTTAGAGTATGGTTAAGCTCTACATACTACCAATACAACCACTTCCTTGGCAATGTGGGACTAACACCAACTCATGGGTGTTACACAAGCTTACACCAGAGTTCCTTGATGAACACACAAGGATACTCGACTTTTTGATGAACACATAAGAAGACTCGAAGCTGATCTCAATATTCAATAAGGAAGAAGAAGATGAATACGGAAGAAGAGGATGAGTTCAATCAACAAAATAACTTAAACCAACACCTAAACAAACTCCAAGACTAGAGATCAATTGGACGGCCAAAGAACTAATTTTCTCAATGTGAGAAAAACCTTATATAGTTAGGGTTTGAATGAGGGAAGAGATGGGCCGAAATAGGCAAAAACCACTTTGGACGTACGTAGGTCGAAATAAGGTACGTACGTCCCTGAGTCACAAAAGTTCGCTGCCTAACATGACGTACGCACGCCTTAACTAGGTACGTACGTCCAAGTCACAAAATCGCTGCTGCCCAACATATGGTACGTACATCCTAACTAGGTACGTACGTCTAAACCTTTGTAAGACTTTGCTGACCTACACTAGGTACGTACGTCCTATACCAAACTGCAATCTGACATATATGACACGAAGAGAAAGGACTCGGGATGACGCGCATACATCAAGATTTTCCTAACAATGAGATAACCATGGACACACGTAGTCACAAAATAATGTCAAACAACCGAGTGCCGGTTTCAATCTCCCCCTTCGACATTTATTTTGTGAGAAAAACCTATGACTCTAGAAGCACTTATAAAACGTGCGTACAAACCCAAACCAATTGGGATTTATAAAACATGCCTACAATAACACTCATAGTAAATACGTACCATGTCATCAACACTTGATATTCATCCTGAGTAAGAAGCTCTAATCATCAGAGACGGGACGGAAGCAACAAAGAATTCTGAATCAATCAGAGAGCCAACGAAAGTTCCTCGAACAACTCCTCCATACTTCATGAGCTCCAAGAGCTCCCCAAAAACTGTACAACTTCTAATCATTATCTCGTTCACTCCCCCATACATGTCCGCCTTTTTGTCACAAATGAAGTAAGGTGACAAAGGAAAGAGAAAAGAAAAAAAAACAAACCATAACAAATAAGAGAAAAGAAGAAAATAAAGAGAATAATCATGTTAACAACAAAAAGGATATGCAACGGAAGCCATAAAATAAACACTTGTTAACACGATGTCAATACAAAGAATTCTCCCCCTCAACAAAAGCTCCACCTAAATGCAATGCATATGAGAAAGATGCACCTAGAACAAACAAACCAAATAAGGATATTTGAAACACACAAAGAACCATGCATACAAGGGTAGAAAAGAGTACATGCAAGCTCAATTAAAACAAGATACTTAGTAAAGATGAATAAACTTGGTTTCATTAAACAAAGTACGCACCAATCAAAAATTAAGATAAGAAACCAAACATCTACTAGAAATGCATCATACAAACATCCTTGGTGTGTGGGAAAGCTAAAGAAAACACAAAGAGAGTCATTTTCACACCTCACTCACAAACCATAAGAACACTCAAAACAACTAGTATTCACCATTAGAAGAATTTCACTTCACAAACGCCTAAACAGACACGAGGAAATGCACTTATAACCTTTTTATATTTTTTTTTATTTTTTTATTGTGCATAAATTAACATGTGAAAGGGATTTTTACCTTCATCTTTTGCAACATGTGGTAGGGTGTAGCCTACATATTTTCAAATCACTTTCCCTTTAAGAACAAACTTAAAATAGTGCAACATCATGGTAAAGTGCAACACAAGAACTAACATCTCTTGAGTGCATCCGTCATTGCATGACCCTCACGGCGCCAACGGGTATATATACCAAATGATTTCTCTCTCAAGAAGATCAAAAGGCTGGGGATTTTGAGAATTGTTGACCACTACCACACCGCCTTCATACTAATAATCAAGATAATATAAGAAGGCATGCATACGTATATTTCCAACTAATGATTATTCTAGAAGTTCATCATGTTTAAAGGATAGAAAAAGATATGCAAACAAACTCTCAAAGTGCAACCTAGTCGTGCATAGTGTAAGCAAGCAAGGATATAGGCATGAGACACAACTAGATAAACATTGGTCTAAAATCTAACAATAAGAGCACAAGCGTATGTTAAGTTTAATAAAATAGTTATATTCATGAGCACTAAGCATACACGCGTGATTGAAAGCAATAGACCAATCTAACCACCATATATACAACGTATGTGTATTCCAAACACCCATAACAAGGTAAACCACAAAACCTTTTTTTTTTTAAATAACTTTTTTTTAGAGTAGGTTGATATTCAACACAAACAAACAAAACATGCATAAACAGAAAGACAAAAATACCAAACAAATAGCCTATGTGATTAGAAAAATATGCAATTAAAATAACACAAGGCTAGAAACAAACTACATCATCCCAAATATGGGACACCACCAGACTTTTGCAAGTCCAGAAAAACCTTGAACTTATCTTTTCTTACCCATACTTGAGAGATATTCTGCAAGTTAGACCCAGGTATGGAGGATTGATGAATATTATCCCCGATAGTAGACTTTCCAACCCTTAACCGCTCATTCTCTAGACTACATTTGGCAACATCGATGCTTCTATCCCATATGTGAGGTGGTTTGGTAACCTTTTGCACAAACTTCTTTCTGTTGTTGAAGTGTTGTGGTATCTTAGGACCACTTCTAGGCCTAAAAAGAGTCCAAGAGGAAGAATGAGCCTGCACAGGAAAATAACCATATGAGTTCCAACAGTTATTACCAAAAGAAGAAGAATAAGGAACCATGGAATTTTTATCCCAACAGAAAGCTGAAATATGACCTAACCGATCACAAGTAAAACACTTAAAATGTCTATGTTTAGGATTTGTCTTGTTCTTGGTCATCACATTCGGCTTAGATACAAAAGCCTTGGTAGGTGGAAGCGGAGTAGGCATACGAGGATTTGGTAACAAAGGAGGCAAGGATGGCCTCACAAAAGAAGTAGTAGTAGTAGTAGGGACACAACTGGAGGAAGCTCCGACATAGTCATATCCTAAACCAGTCTTATCTGACGAAAACTTTCCACTTTTAATAAGGGTGTCTAGATCAACTGAAGGTTTCTCAAACCCTTGCAATCGCTTAGTAGAAGCAAATAAATCTTTTTTTACAGCTTCATGCTCAAACAACAAAGTACGATACTTATCTTCTATCTCACGATTGGATATTTCCAAAGAAATAATTCTAGATTGGAAATCTAGTTTTTCTTGGGAAAACTTCTCAGATAAGGCATTCATATCACCTGCAAGTACAAATTTTTCTTCTACAAGAGACTCAACCATATCATTCAAAATCTGATTAGTCTTACGCAAGAATTGACATTGTTTAATATGTGACATATGTAATTCCCTTAACTCACCGGGACTTACCAAAATAGAATCATCGAATTCATGATCGACAATATCGGTTACCTGACAATCCACATTCTCATTCAAAGAAGCCCCATAGGCAACACAATATGTAACATGGTCTTTTGTTACATCATCATCATCCTCGCTTTCATCTTCCTCCCAAGTGGTAGATAACTTGATTTTTTGTTGTTCTATCCCTTTAGCATCAAGTTTCGTGGGAAGCTTACACTTGTCAAAACCATGGTTAGTCAAACCATTATTTTTCATAGTCTTAAAAATATGTTTAAGATAACGATAAATAATACTCAGATGTTGCTCAGTGTCAAGAGACTCATCATGATTAATTTTTTCATCTTTCACATCCTAAACCCTAAACCATAAACCCTAAACCCTAAACCCTAAACCCTAAACCCTAAACCCTAAACCCTAAACCCTAAACCCTAAACCCTAAACCCTAAACCCTAAACTTTGTTTTCCGGTAGAAACAACTTTGTTTTCCGGACTCCATGTGTTTCGTGGCTTTGCAATTGTAACAGCCTCATCTGTACTACCTGTAATAACTGTCGGTGATGACCAACCATCTTCCACAGTGATCCACACATCCTCACTGATAGCCTGCAAATACGCAGCCATACGAATTTTCCAATAGGAAAAATTAGTTCCATTAAATTTAGGAGGACAAATTAGTGTTCCAAATTTATCAGAATCCATTAAAATTGCACTAAGGATCTACGCGTGAGCCTTTACGCTCCTTAACAAGCGCCCTGCGACTGATACCAATTGAAAACCCAATATGTGCAATATAACAATAGTGAAGCAAACAATAAAGCAGTAAACAAGTAAAGAACACACGATATTTTTAACGTGGTAAAACCCAATATGGGAAACGTCCACGGTTGTCCTCGCGACAACAAATAAATCCACTAGATGAAAAGAGATATACAAACCTATCAACTACCTGCAATCACTGTGAGTTGACACTACTGGTTATCTCTAACACCTTGACTTCACCAGAGTACCTTGATGTACGCACAAGACACTCGACTTCTTGATGAACACACAAGAAGACTCGAAGCCGATCTATGAAACAAGCTTAACCAGAGTTCCTTGATGAACACAAAAGGATACTCGACTTCTTGATGAATACACAAGAAGACTCGAAGCTGATCTCAATATTCAATAAGGAAGAAGAAGATGAATGGGGAAGAAGAGGATGAGTTCAATCAACAAAACAATACCTAAACCAAAACCTAAACATACTCCAAGACTAGAGATCAATTGGACGGCCAAAGAACTAGTTTTCTCAATGTGAGAAAAACCATATATAGTTAGGGTTTGAATGAGGGAAGAGATGGGCCGAAATAGGCAAAAACCACATTGGACGTACGTACGTCGAAACAAGGTACGTACGTCCCTGAGTCACAAAAGTTCGTTGCCTAACATGACGTACGTACGCCTTAACTAGGTACGTACGTCCAAGTCACAAAATCGCTGCTGCCCAACATATGGTACGTACGTCCTAACTAGGTACATACGTCCAAACCTTTGTAAGACTTTGCTGACCTACACTAGGTACGTACGTCCTAACTAGGTACATACGTCCTAACTAGGTACATACGTCGTATACCAAACTGCAATCTGACATATATGACACGAAGAGAAAGGACTCGGGATGACGCGGATACACTACAAGAAAATCTGGTTTTAGGTACAGACCTACGGCTCCCTTAGCCACGGTCCGGGTCAGTAGCAAATATAGCCACGGTCAAAAACCGTGGCAAACGATATAAAGCAGTGGCAAAAACTTGATTCAATATTTAGGATTATGGGAAATTTTCTTACAGTTATGGACCGTGGGAACGAAATGACTATGAACCGTAAGATTGTTATTTCCTATCTCGAGATTTATCTACACTCTAAACAATTTGGTTAAGGAAATAACGGAAAAAAAAAAAGAGAAAAAGCAACGAAAGATTTTCTTCCCAACTCACCTTTCTTCAGAAATCGAATTTCATCTTTATCATCTTCTCGATCTGTTGAATTTCAGAAATCGCAAAGTCTCAATTTCATAAATCGCAAAGTATCAATTTTTGAAATCGCAAAGTCTCAATTTCTGTTGAATCATCCAATCTCAATTCCATTCAACTCGCCGGCGTAAATGGTTCATCTTCTCTGTTTGATTTCTGTTTTTTACTTGTTTAACTTAGGTTTTTAGTTCTCAATTTAAGAAATCGAATTTCATCTTCTCTGTTGCATGAATTTTATCTTTATCATCTTTCTCTGTTGAATTTCAGAAATCGCAAAGTCTTAATTTCAGAAATCGCAAAGTCTCAATTTTTGGTGAATCGTCCAATCTCAATTCCATTCAACTCACCGGCGTAAGTTTATCATCTTCTCTGTTTGATTTCTGTTTTTTACTTGTTTAATTTAGGTTTTTAGTTCTCAATTTCAGAAATCACAAAGTCTTAGTGTAATTTCTATTAGAATCAACTTTATCATCTTCTCTGTTTGATTTCTATTTTTTTACTTGTTTAACTTAGGTTTTTAGTTTTCAATTTCGGAAATGGCAAAGTCTCAGTGTAATTTCTGTTGAATCGACTTTATCTCAACTCGCCGGCGTAAGCCGTTTATCATCTTCTCTGTTTGATTTCTTTTTTTACTTATTTAATTAAGGTTTTTAGTTCTTTATTGAATATTATTGCAAACAAATTAGTAAAAATGCCGCGTTCCAAAATATTGGGTTTTTGTGCAAAAAATTTGGCCTTTTTTGTTTTACGCTTTGTAAGCACTAACCATCAAAAATGCATTTATTGAGATCGAGTTTTTATTCTAATTTGTATATATATATACATTTATACTGTAAATACTCGTGTACTGACAAGGAATTTTCCAGTAAAACAAAAATGAATTAAATCCTTCGTCTTCTCCATATTAGGTCTGTGCACCATTTGAACTACATTACCCGTCATCTGTTCCATTCGTTCTTAATTGACAGTAATGTTGATGATGTTTAGATTCATAAACCTAGGAATTATTTTAGGAAAAAATTATTGTTGTGTAACTTGGTGTGCAAGGCTATGTTTGGAATTGGATAGGACTTAGGAGGTGACACAGCAAACATAAATCACCATTTTCAGCAATTAATAGTGGATTGGGTTCACATGCTCACTCCTTAGGAACCTTTTTTTATCTCTGTGATGTTTTTTTGTTGTTGTTGTTGTTTCACTTCATGTATTGTTCTTGCAGTGCTTGTGAAACATCTTTCACAAACTGTTGAACCTTTGTACAGTTTGTCTCTTTCAGTGAAATGAAGTGATACTTGGCCAAAAAATAAAAATAAATTTTTTTTTTAGCAAAACCTGACATGTAGATCAACCTAACTATTGCCTGTTGTATTATAACTGATAACTAGTTTTCTTAAAAAAATATTATTGCCTGGAATGTTTCTTGTATAATTATAAAAAAAAAACACCTATCTTAGGTTTGAAATGACAAAAGATTGTTTGTTGATCTTGCTTTACTTATGTCCAGTTGTTGCATTATTGCTTATCTGTTGTTCTTTGATTCTTTGTTTTAAGTTGTTCATCTTCTAACCCAATTAATAAGAATAGGAACACCTTCCTAATTAAGTTTATTAAAATGAATGTAAGATATCCTTGTATCATTACTTTGGCATGTATTTAACAAAGGTATATATAGATCATAATTGAATATTTTGCTTCCTAAATTTAAAATATTTTTTGACAGATCTTTATGGATTTGATTTTTTTTTTTTTGGTATGTAAGAGGTAAATTAATGATGTTCACGCGTTCCTTGAAGTTGTATATAGTTTTAGTTACAGGTTAATAATATATGAATTTTGATAATAATCAAGGTGCAAACAGTGGGAGTTTAGATGTATGTTTAAGTAGTACACACTTTTTGCGTTGGGAATCCACAAATTCTATTTGAATTGCCTGATAAAATGGTTGGTTGGGCTCCTAAAAAAACTGACATGAAAGAGATAAGTAGGAAGTGCAGTTTGTGTGACATTACATACATTCTTGGCCTATCTGTATGTAGGAAGATATCTATTTAGTGATCAGTATGTAGAAGTTCTTGTTTAAAACGAAACCGAGGGAATCATGCAAGAAAAAGGTGTATGATAGTAACTAGAAGAAAATATGGACTGGGTTGTTAATGTCTAATGCCAGTTTCTAATGGACTGGGTTGTTTTGAACATTTTTAATGTCTGTTTATAATGGTAAAGGACTGGGTTACTTGCCCCAATTAACTATAAGTCAGTATTTTGATCCCAAATGATTTTGATTTGCATCCTTACAGGTTTATATAATTTTTTATTTTTTTATTTTTTTTAAAGTAAATTTTCTAATTATTTTATAGGATGATGAAAGTATATAAGGACTATGTTGGGAATAAAGCTCGCCCTGAGGGTTGTATTGCGGAGCGTTATTTAAAAGAAGAAACATTGAGATTTTGTGAAGGATACAAAGGAGGCGGTAACATACTTGAAAAACTAGATGATGGTGGTGAAGGTGAAGATATAACAATTCAGAATGATGTCATGGAATCCGATGATTTTGGTCCAGTAGGTTCTGGTAAGCGATATCGTTTGGAAGGCATTGAATACGAACAGGCACGCAACTGGATTCTAAAAAGCCACCAAAACTATAATATGTGGCACACGTATGTATACCTACCTTATTTTATTTACAATTAAACTAGTTTTTAGCTTCTTATGTTCAAATGGATAATTCATACTTATTTATTTAATTATTGTACATATTCAATTCACAGGAGGTATGAAGAATGGCTCGAGAATCGTAGGGCTCAGTTAGGAAGGAAGTCAACTCAATTTATAGTAAAACACGAAGATGAGTTCATACCCTGGTTGATGAGACAACTTGATTACATAAATTCGGTTGACTATGAGTTTAAAGACATAGTTAGGGGACCAATGTGGGAAGCTGTGTTATATAACAAGTATGTCGTGAATGGGTTCCTATTTGTCACCAAAGACCATGAGAGAAATAAATGAAACCAAAATAGTGGAATTAGCACGAAGTGTCCGACTATATTTCGTTCAAGTGCCAAGGATAAAAATCCCGTTGATAAGGATGCAGATTACTATGGCGTTCTTAGGAAAATTATTCAAGTTGAATATCGTGAAGGGTATAAACCAGTCATATTTAAGTGTGATTGGGTAAAACTTCCAAATGGTGTGAAGAACGACGTGGAGTCAAACTTACTGCTAGTAAATCTGTCAAATACACTTAGTTCAGCTCGAATGGCTGATGAGCCATTTGTTCTTTCTGAGCATGTATCCCAAGTTTTTTACTCAAAAGATCCATTAAATCCTGATTGGCATGTAGTTCTTGAGGTGCCAAGGAAAGTATACTCTGACATTGATTCGACGGGAATGGTATTGGAAAACAGTTTGGTTGATGAATCATATGCGAGACCCAACTATTATGAACCAGATGAATTAGTTTTTGATGACTTGTCAGATATGGTAGAGGTTGTTGAAGCCAGAAGACCAAGAAAAAAATCGAGAAAAAATTGACTTTAATAACTCATCACCATTGCATAAATTTAATTTAGTGATCATACATTAATTGCTGTGTAAGTATTATTTTACATTCATTTATTATATTAGTGGATAGTTAGAAAATTAATTTAAACATGATTATTTGGTACTTCTACATTTTTTTGATTGATTAGTTTTTTTTTCATTATTTATATAACCATGTGTATCTAATGTGAGTAAATTTTATTGTTATACAGTGAGACCCTTGCTACACTGCTACACTCATGGAGTTAGGAACATATTCAGACTCACCTCAAGACAACCCCGCCAATGGAAGTAAGTTTCAAGTCTGGAGTTAGATTTCTCATCTTAAAATATATTGTTAATATTTATGTGTTTGTATTTGCAGGTGCTTCAAACAGTTCCCGGCAGAGGAATGTATTGCCAAGAAGTTCATCTCCTCCCAGAAGCTTATTTCAGGATACCCGCACTAGTAATGGTTGGTGTCTTATGATTATATACATATGTATATATATTTCTGCTGATTATATAAATTCTAATGTTCATTACAAATAATATATTTTTGCTGATGTTTTACAGATAGTTCCTCTAGTTCAAGACGGAGCAGGGCTAGATCTACAGCGGAAAGGGAGAATGAGTTTCTTAAGGAGGGAAAGATAAAAATTCAACTAAATAAAGAGTTTCAACCTGAATCTCCTACATGGGCTGTTACAAAGCTATCCAATGAAGCAGCTAGCTTGGCTAGGCGTGATATTAGGCTCATATATCCAGATTTTAGGAAAGTTCCACCAAATGAGTATGGGAAAGTCATTGACAACCTTAATGAGCACTTAGAATTTGAAGATTGGGATGGAGGTGTGGATTGTGATTATGTGAGATCGAAAATAAATGATGCTTGGAGGCGTAGAAAATATTATTTGAAAAAAAGGTATATTGATGGAAAAGATCCCAATGTTGTGAAAGCAATGGCTCCACCCGACCAAGTACCTGTTGAAGATTGGCGGATCTTTATCGACTATTGTATTAGCGAAACAATGCAAGTAGGTTATGCTTACTTTTTTTTTTAGAGTTTTATGTATTGTAATTCGTGTCTTTGTTTATTAATGTTTTTTGTTATTAATTTATGTAGGATTTGAGTGAGCAAAATAGAGAGAACAGGAAGCTGCAGGAACTTCCAAATTGTAGTGGGAGGATAGCAGCTCAAGTTGTTCGTTACAAGATAGCACAAGAACTAGGTATTGATTCATCTGAGGTTGGTCGTGGTTACACGTTTTTGGCAATGCATACTCATGCAGACAAAACTCCTCAAAATGTTGAAATCTTTGTAAGTGGTACTTTGAGGCGTTTTTAAATTTTGTTTATCCATGAAAAGAAAAGTTTTATAAAATTTTCAAGACTTTTTTATTTTTTTGCAATGTTAGATGGCGATCCAATCTTCGATGTCACCGAATCCTGATTCTCAGACTTCTTGTGATGATGCAGTGACAGAGGTAAGAATATATTACTCTAAATTAAAATTCTTAACCCTTGCCAGATATTTCATAAACATGTCAAAAATGTGTTTTAATTATAGTAGTTATTAACTAAACTGAATGTCATTATCAACTGGATTCTTTTAAACCAAACTTAATTAACAACGACAACACCTGAACTTACTTCAATATATATTTGGTTGATTTTGTGGATTCTTTTTTATATAGGTTCTTGGGCCAGATAGTAGGGGTCGTATTAGGGTGGGAGGTGCAGGAATTTGCAAGACACAAATGAAAAAGATAGCTAATATAAAGAAAAAGCAAGCATGTGAAGCAAGGAAGAATGAAGAATGGAAGATTTCAATGGAAGGCAAGCTGGATGAAGTTACAGGTGCTGTAAAGGATCTAACATCTATTATACGCGATATGCGATCTGTTCTCCAAAGTGGACAACACATCCCTCAAAGTGGACAACCCCGTGGAGAACGAGCTTCATCGGTATGTATGTATGTACAATTATTAGTATTATTATTGTTATGTCTATATTCTAATGGGTTAGCCTATATTGTTGATTTCTACTAATTTTGTTTTGTAGTCTGATACCGGTAAGATGGTGAGAGTTTTAGGTGGGTGGCCAACTACAGAATACGCTTGGGGGATTGTCAAAGTTGTGGACCCTACACACAAATATTGTGAGAGGTGTTTGGGCGACGGAAATTACTTGGTATACATCACTACGGTGTTGGTTACGGATGCTGTTTTACCCCTACCCCATGATGATTATTTCACAACTCTTGGGCAGGTTGGGCAAGGCCATGTTATATGGCCGAAGGCTAGTCTTGAGTTCATCAGCTGAACATTACTCGTTTGGTTTTGTTAACAAATTTTTTCGTTATGTTTCATTTAGGATTTCGTTTATTTCTTATTTTCGGGTATTGCCTTTGTGCTTGGACTATATTGTGGAGACATGTCAACTCGAGTTATTTGATAAATTAATTTAATGGTTTTTCCCCTTTTGGATGGTCAGTGGACACATGCAAACTTAATATTTTTCATTACATTAGATAAATATCAAGGTTTTGGATCTTATCTTCTTTGAGTGTATAAGATTCTTTGTTGTCTTGCAGGTTTATACCATTTTTTAACTCCGCCAATGCAATATATATTGCATTGCCGGTCCCAAGCCCGGGAAAGGAGGAGGGAAAAATGGCAGGTCAGTGTAAAGGGGCAATGCATTGAATGACTGTACAGGTGAAGTCCTCATTTCCATTCCCATAATGTTTCTTCTTGGTATTCAGGTCGTTTACGTTCTCACTTTAGTTTCATTCCAGGCAGTTTTAGTTTTAGGCTTAGCAGAACTTCCAGCTCGGGGTCCTCAAGGGCGGCTGGTTTTAATATTTCAGTGTATTTTAGCTATCTACCTAAACGTGTCTGTTATGTGTTGGAAACTTGTACAGCCCAGGGTACTTCAAAGATGAATTGACAACATTGGACGAGTCTGAAATTAATATGATGGATCTTTACTGCGAGTGGGCAAAGATAAAAGATGGCCAAAGCATCCTGGATCTTGGGTAAGGACACGGATCTCTAACTTTGCATGTTGCCCAGAAGTATAGAGGTCGCAAAGTCACTGGAATTACCAACTCTCTATCACAAAAGGAGTTCATCATGGACTAATGCAAGTAAGTACAGCAAAATGTATTAATTCAATTCTATGGCTTTTAGACTCTACAGTACACTATACAATGGTATACTAATACTTTCTCTTTTAGGAAACTTGATTTATCCAATGTCGAAATTATACTAGAAGATGTAACCAAGTTTGAAACAAAGATTACCTATGACCGCATATTTGTGGTTGCATAGATTGAGGTAATTATTACAACTTAATAGAAAATTCCTAATTATAAAATGATCAAGTCTCATGTAAATGACTGTAATCAATATCTTTGTTTCAGCACATGAAAAACTATGAACTATTTCTAAAGAAAGTTTCTACATGGATTGCACAAGATGGACTTCTTTTTGTTGAACATCACTGTCACAAAGTCTTTGCGTATCAGTATGAGGTATGATATTCCTGCAAAATGTTAATCTTTCGATTCAAGATTATTATTTCTTTTCCCTTTCTTATATCTGGAATACAGTATTGATAATGTGGACCCTTTCGTGACATTGTTTTTGACAGCCTCTGGATGAAGATGATTGGTATACGGAGTACATATTTCCCAGTGGGACTTTGGTTATGTCATCTTCCTCAATTCTTTTGTATTTTCAGGTGAGGTTTCAGCTTGCAATAATTATGTACTGCATTTCTAGTTGCAGAGGTGAAGCTCCATAATTTAGCTAATCTTGTTTGCAATTGCTCCTGTGGTTTTCCAGGAAGATGTTTCAATTGTGAACCATTGGACTCTAAGTGGAAAGCATCCATCTCTTGGATTGTAAGTACAAAATAATCAGTGATTTGAGATTAAATTGCAATTTTTATTATTTACAATTTACAAATTGATTTCTTTTTCTTTGCAGCAAGCAATGGTTGAAGAGATTAGCTGACAACATTCAATTGCCTAGAAGAATCCCGCAAATCGTTTGGTACTGACGAGGACCTTCTCTTGGTAAGTACCATTGTTTCTTACAGAGATGTTATATTTCATTGTTTCGTTGAACATTCAAATGCATCTTTTGGTACACGATTAATCGTCTAAGTTTTGGCTGCTTTTAATTGTTTTAGTTTGTACTTCATTACTGACTTGGTTAAAAGTGATTTTGGATGTAGTCTGTAATGCGCTTAAACCAATTAATTTTTCTTTTTGTATCCAGTGAGAATATGATTTTATATTATGCATTGTGGAGGTGCAAAAAATTTGTTTGGCATTAGCCGATTTTAGATCATGCAGGGCAGGTGCAAAAATAATAATTGTTATTTTTTTCTGCAAAGAATTCAGATTTCCCACGGCTCCGAACAGTAACAAAATTCAATTTTTTTTTTGAAAAATTCCGGATTTGCCACGGCTAATAACAGTAGCTAATTTGAAAAATAAATTAATTTCAATATTTTTTTTGAAAATTAAAAAATATTCACAACGGATCCAAACCGTACCTAATTTGAAAAATAAATTAATTTCGATATTTTTTTTGAAAATTAAAAAATATTCGCCACGGACCCGGACCGTGGGGATAATTAAAATCGCCACGGTTGATATCCGTGGCTAGGCCCGCGGTTCATAACCGTGGGTAAATATAGCTAGCCGCCACGGACCCGGACCGTGGGAAAAGAATTAGCTACGCCCTGAACACCCACGGTCTAGCCACGGTCGAAAACAGTGGCTAATCCTGTTTTGCCACGGTTTGGGTCCGTGGCAAATCTGATGTATTCTTGTAGTGATACATCAAGATTTTCCTAACAATGAGATCAAGGCGAGATAATCATGGACACACGTAGTCACAAAATAATGTCAAACAACCGAGTGCCGGTTTTAGGGGCAAATGATTGTTCATTTGTATTTATTTACTAATGATTGATCTGGTATGATTAAGTTGACGATGAGTTGGTTGTGGTAAGATGTATATTTATGTATATCTATATGCTCATGTAATGTTCTGCATTTTAATTTTTCTGCTATGTTAATATATTGTTGTGCATTTTTTGTATGTCAGAAAAACTGTATAGCATTTGCATAGAAGTTGGGCATTGTACTTTGAGGTATGGTTTGGTTAAATGGGTTATTCTTTTCCCAAAGGCCCAATGAGTTAATTGGTTTAAGCCTACTTTAATGGGGTTTTCATGTGGATGGGAATTAAAAATTGAGGGAACTGGACTGTGGCTTTATTTTCGCTCTACTATAATGAATTTTTATCGAAAGTTAATTAGTTTTAATTCAAAAGGATTCATTGGTTTTGACCATTTGAAACCATATTCAAATGATTTATTTTCTTTGGGTACAAATTGTGGATATGAAGTTCTTGTTTGCTGAACCTATTGATACGTAGGATATTAAGCATAATAAATAACTCTTGCTGCACTTTGTTTAACTATGTGAAAGTGCACATCCTTGCTGTGCAATAGAAGAGAAGTCTGTGCACATTTTGTAAAATCAACTCGGCCAAATTTGGTAACCCAGCCCAAGTCCAACCCAACCCAATATGGTTAACAAAGCCTAGCGATGTGGGGCAGTGGGGACCATATATCTGTGTACGTTTTTTTTATCTATTTTTTATTTTATAAAATCTGAACCACGTGTCACAGTTGTATTGGATGGATGTAGGGGTACTATATACAACATACATGTGGCACCATCTCTACCGTCCATCATGGTGCCACATGTCAACATCTAATGGGCTCTCTCTTGATGGCACAAGTTACAAAGTTAAGCCTTATTATTACAAAGATATTTTCCCCATTATTACCCTATTAATTGCTAAGAATGGAGTTACATTGTAGCCTATAAATATAAAGGCAAACTACACATGGTCTCATGGTCAATGACCTCCCCACTCATTAACCATATTTGTGAGGTTGGTCAATATATTAATGAATGATGATGAACAATAATAATAAAATAAAGACATGAACACCATTGTATACGTGGTTCGGCAATTGTGCCTACATCCACGGAGAGAGAGAAAGAAGTTTATTATAGTAGTGGTGATACAAAATGGGAGCTCGATAATGGAGAGAGCTCAAGAGAGAGATGAGACCTGAGAGGTGAGGTCTCATGAGAGAGTGTTGAGGTCTTGTGTATGATTCACCATGAGACCATGAGAAGATGAGTAGTTTGCCTTTATATTTATAGGCTACAATGTAACTCCATTCTTAGCAATTAATAGCGTAATAATGGGGATAATATCTTTGTAATAATAAGGCTTAACTTTGTAACTTGTGCCATCAAGAGAGAGCCCATTAGATGTTGACACGTGGCACCATGATGAACGATAGAGATGGTGCCACATGTATGTTGTATATAGTACCCCTACATAAGCCCCCTCTTTTTAGGTTGAACGGAGTTCGGGCTGAAAAGAAGAAATCGAACCAATCTAGCCTCCAAGATGAAAATATGGGGTTCTTTAACGAAGTCGATCTGCCCCAAATTTTGATGAGCTTGATCATTGAGATTTGTAGGACGCGACGAAGGTCCCTTGTGGTAATGGCAACTCGATCATGAATTTGTGTATAGCGAGCTAGTTAGTTCCAGGGAGACCTGGTAGCTCGTTCAGAAGGCATGTAGACGAGATGGACAGCTGCAAACAGGTCGTACTGAAGTGGGTCTTCTTGCATACATGGGTGGTTGTCTTTTTGTGGTCGAGTTGCATAGACCTGATACTTGTTGATAATGTTAGCATGTGAAATATTATAAAATTTAGTAAGAGACTTACACTGAACTGTATGTCTTTCTTATGAGTTTTGTATGTACTATCTTTGTCGCCTTGTGATTGGACATTCCGATAGATGTGGCAGTTTGGAGTGCACATGTAGCTCGTTTGAGAAAGAGCATTGGTTGACCAAGTGTTTTGAGAGTTACTTGGAACCTTTTGGTGCCCGATCTAGTGAATGGTCGCAGCGTGGATACCTGTTTGACAATTCTCGGGCATGTGGCCTTTGTGGGTCTGCATTGCGTTGAGAGTGAATGCGTTCGACGAGGCGTGTGGCTAAAGAATTGTGTTTGAGGTCGTCCCGCATACGAGTGACTCACTAGTCAATGAGGGTGGCCGTATTGTATATCAAGCATTTCACTTGTAAAGAGTTCAGTGAAGCAACGTGGCACATTTGTGCAAAAATAGCTCATGGGGAGTGAGGTCGTGTTCATGTGACCTGCACATAGAGAGAGCTACAAAAAATTTAATAGCTAATTGTGCTAATAATAAGTTAATTTCATTAGATAAAGTGAGAATAGCCCCCTGTATGGCATAAATATTGTTGAGGTCGTTGAAAGACCTGTAATTTGAGGAGGTCGTTGATAGACCTGATGAGGTCGCGATGAAGGACCTGGTGAGGTCGCGGTGAAGGACCTGGTGAGGTCGCGATGAAAGACCTGGCATGAAGGTACTGGTATGAAGGACCTGGCATGAAGAACCTGGTATGAAGGACCTGGTGAGGTCGCGACGAGACCTGAGAGGTCGTTGGTAGACCTGTCGAGGTCACGATGAAAGACCTGAACCTTGCTTCTGTCGAGTCCAGTAATTGTGTAAACAATTTGCTCCAAGCCCCCAACTGTGAGTTGCAATTCTATTTTTTCAAATTCAATGAATTTCTTGAAAATCACCATCTGAGAACCTTAGAACAATGGTGTTCGGTGGGGTTGGTGGGTGGAATTCGCTTGAGAAAATCCCAAGTCCCTATAGTCGGCGCCAAATGTATTAACCATATTTGTGAGGTTGGTTAATACATTAATAAAAGATGATGTGTAAATGATATGAACAATAATAATAAAGTAGAGACACGAACACCATTGTATACGTGGTTCGGCAATTGTGCCTACATCCACGGAGAGAGAGAGAACTTTATTATTGTAGTGGTTATACAAAATGGGAGCTCGATGATGAGGGGAGCTCAAGAGAGATGAGACCTGAGAGGTGAGGTCTCATCATGAGAGTGGGGAGGTCATTGACCATGAGACCATGTGTATTAACCATGTGTATGTAGGGGTACTATATGCAACATACATGTGGCACCATCTCTACCGTCCATCATGGTGCCACATGTCAACATCTAATGGGCTCTCTCTTGATGGCACAAGTTACAAAGTTAAGCCTTATTATTACAAAGATATTTTCCCCATTATTACCCTATTAATTGCTAAGAATGGAGTTACATTGTAGCCTATAAATATAAAGGCAAACTACTCATGGTCTCATGGTGAATCATACACAAGACCTCAACACTCTCTCATGAGACCTCACCTCTCAGGTCTCATCTCTCTCTCGAGCTCTCCCTATTATCGAGCTCCCATTTTGTATCACCACTACTATAATAAAGTTCTCTCTCTCTCTCCGTGGATGTAGGCACAATTGCCAAACCACGTAAACAATGGTGTTCATGTCTCTACTTTATTGTTATTGTTCATATTATTATTGTTCATCATCTTTCATTAATGTATTGACCAACCTCACAAATATGGTTAATACATTTGGCGCCGACTACAGGGACTTGGGATTTTCTCAAGCGAATTCCACCCACCAACCCCACCATTACACCATTGTTGTAATGTTCTCAAAGTGGTGACTTTAAGTTCAAGAAATTCTATTTGGTAGAATTGCAATCGCAATTTCCAATTGGGGGTTTACTTTCGGTTACCATTACTGTATGTGAAACTCGACGAAAGCAAGGTCTTGCAGAGACCTCCTCACTTCATATTAGGTTCTTCATGCCAGGTCCTTCATACCAGGTCCTTCATGCCAAGTCCTTCATGCCAAGTCCTTCATCGCGACCTCACCAGGTCCTTCATGCCAGGTCCTTCATCGCGACCTCACAAGGTCCTTCATCGCGACCTCACCAGGTCTATCAACGACCTCCTCAAATTACAGGTCTTTCAACGACCTCAACAATATTTATGCCATACAGGGGGCTATTCTCACTTTATCTAATTCCTTTAACTTATTATTGGCACATATTAATGATATTTTTTGTAGCTCTCTCTATGTGCAGGTCACATGAACACGACCTCACTCCCCATGAGCTATTTTTGCACAAATGTGCCACATTGCTTTCACTGAACTCTTTACAAGTGAAATGCTTGATATACAATATGGCCACCCTCATTGACTAGTGAGTCACTCGTATGCGGGACGACCTCAACCACAATTCTCTAGCCACACGCCTGGTCGAACGCATTCACTCTCAACGCAATGCAGACCCACAAAGGCCAAATGCCCGAGAATTGTCAAACAGGTCTCCACGCTGCGACCATTCACTAGATCGGGCACCAAAAGGTTCCAAGTAACTCTCAAAACACTTGGTCAACCAATGCTCTTTCTCAAACGAGCTACATTTGCACTCCAAAGTGCCACATCTATCGGAATGTCCAATCACAAGGCGACAAAGATAGTACATACAAAAGTCATAAGGAAGATATACAGTTCAGTGTAAGTCTTTTACTAAATTTTTTAATATTTCACATGCTAACATTATCAACAAGTATCAGGTCTATGCAACTCGACCACAAAAAGGCAACCACCCATGCATACAAGAAGACCCACTTCAGTACGACCTTCTTGCAGCCGTCCATCTCGTCTACATGCCTTCTGAACGAGCTACCAGGTCTCCCTGGACTAACTAGCTCGCTATACACAAATTCATGATCGAGTTGCCATTACCACAAGGGACCTTCATCGCGTCCTACAAATCTCAATGATCAAGCTCATCAAAATTTGGGGCGGATCGACTTCGTTAAAGAACCCCATATTTCATTCATCTTGGGGGCTAGATTGGTTCGATTTCTTCTTTTCAGCCCGAACTCCGTTCAACCTAAAAAGAGGGGGCTTATGTAGGGGTACTATATACAACATACATGTGGCACCATCTCTACCGTCCATCATGGTGCCACATGTCAACATCTAATGGGCTCTCTCTTGATGGCACAAGTTACAAAGTTAAGCCTTATTATTACAAAGATATTTTCCCCATTATTACGCTATTAATTGCTAAGAATGGAGTTACAATGTAGCCTATAAATATAAAGGCAAACTACACATGGTCTCATGGTCAATGACCTCCCCACTCTCATGATGAGACCTCACCTCTCAGGTCTCATCTCTCTTGAGCTCCCCTCATCATCGAGCTCCCATTTTGTATCACCACTACAATAATAAAGTTCTCTCTCTCTCTCCGTGGATGTAGGCACAATTGCCGAACCACGTATACAATGGTGTTCATGTCTCTACTTTATTATTATTGTTCATATCATTTACACATCATCTTTTATTAATGTATTAACCAACCTCACAAATATGGTTAATACAATGGACCGCAGTCGAACAAAAAATATAGATTTTTATTATTTATTAACCAATCACCTGTTGCCACCTACTCTGTTCACTGTTCTTTAGAACTGCTCCCTTCTAATGTAGATAAGATGTTTGAGAAGCACATTTTTCGTGAATGGACCAATTTAAAAATGTTGAATTTATATCGATTTGAACTTGAATTCAAAATTATGTTTTCTGCCGCACCAAAAATATTAATTTATATACTCGTTGGTCTGTGTATCACATTATTATAGTAGTAGTACGTGGGCTGATATGTGAAGTAACATATTAGGTTCTCTCCTTAATGAAATACATTTTGAGTTATAATACTTTGTTATTGATTGTATATTGACTATGATGTTGTGAGGTCAGCATATGAGTGTTTATTGTGATTAGCAATATAATTTGAGATGTTATGATGTTATTTACTATTAAAACTCGAAACTGGTGATCTCTCAATGCATATGAATATATTTATTCAGTTGGAGTAGATCTGTTATGATCTTTTAGTTTGTTTTTGCTAACACTTTTAAGATCGGGTGTTTTTGCTGGTATTATTGTATACACTAGCACTCGGTGGCTTCAGCCGTATGTTGGATGTTATGCGTACACACTTACACTTTGTATCCGTAAACATTTATTTGTTTGTGTCTTCGGGCGTATGTTGGATGTTATCCGCATACAATTGTATCTTGTGCCTTCGGGCGTGTGTTGGATGTTATCCGCACATACTTACAGTAGTTGTGGCTTTGGCCGTGTGATGCACACACTTACAGTAGTTGATTATTTTGCTAGAAATTGTGAAGGTTGAATTACTCTTTAAATGAGAATTGATATATGCCTTTTAATGTTATTTTTTCCCGCATGCTACTACTATCTAATATTTATCGGTGTTGTGAGTTTGGTTTTAACTAATGTACTTCTATTCTTGGTGTTAAGACGATTGAGTTAGATTTTACTTGCAAGCTGTGACTCACCCTTGTTGTTTTCATCTTTTTCAGAAGATGGCTCCACAGTAGCTTTGCGAGTGTCGTAGGTGGGCTAGGCTTTCAAATTTCTTTTTGACATGTAATTAGTTTAGTTGGTGTTAGTGTTATGAGTCCAGTTGGTACCCTATATATGGTTTTGAGATAGTTGTATTTACAGTTCTAATATTTTGTAAGGAACCCTTTTGTACTTCCAGCTGATGTTTAATATAGATATACTAGGTTTTGGTTTTATCCAGTTGCTTTTTTTATTTAGAGTTTTGCAATGGTATTTATTGCTGTAGAGAGATTACTTGAACAATTTGGCTGTTACCTAGTGGTCAAGTAGCTTGGGCGCTGACTCTTTATATTTCGGAGTGGCCAGCTAGAATATACGGAGTTGGGGCGTTACAACTCATATGCCTAGTTGGAGTTTTGATGAGTTGTAACCTTCGGACATGAATCTGATTTGTATTTATATTTATATAGTTTGTATTTATTTTAGTCTTCCGTTGTTGGCTTATCGTTTTTTCTTTATTTAGTAGTTATATTTTTATTATGTTCGTGGTCTAGAGGTTGGATATCATGTGATAGTAGTGCGAGGTTATGGTCTATGGAGGACATATGGTGATCATTATGACTTTATCGTCTGGTTTTGGTATGGCCAACAAAGATTGGATTTTAGGGGCGTTACAGTAATGTCACAAACTTCTCTGTTTTTCCAGCATCTTCTTACTGTTTTAAGTATCACAAACAAGCAGCCAGAGTTTCATGATTTGGCGTCCAATCCGGTCTTGCCAAAACTGCGGCTTTTATACACTCGATTGCCTTAGAAAACTGATTAGCCTCAATGTACCCAAATGTTATAATCTCCCATGTAGTTTGCACAAGGCTTCCTACCTTTATCCATCACATTATTTATGAACATTTCAGCCTTCTCCAAAAAGGTTACTTTTGCAATAAGCAACAATCAACGCGTTAGGAAATAGGAATCCAGAAGTTATATGAAGTGTCCCCAGTTTCCAATTCCTCCAAAATCTTTTCGAAAGAAGAAAAAAACATTTTTTTTATTGAGACCACTTCCTCCGATTTCTTGAGCATATCAAATGATTTGTCAACCAGCCCAGCTCCGATCTACCCTTCCACAACAATTGTGTAATAAATTGAATTCGGAACAATATTACAATCTGCTCCCCCCATGTAAGAACTTGTTCGGGGTTACACTCTTCTTATTCATTTCTTCCATTAACGTATCTGTTTTTTTGTACTGTCCTACTGTTAAACCTTTCGGCCGTCAGCACTTCTGACAAGCTTGAGGGCATGTCAAAATGAAGCTCTGTTGCGGACATTGTTAGATTACAAGGGAACCAAGGAGCGGTGGGCAGTACCGCGCCGCATTCTTGTCAGGTGGCAAGGCAGATCAAGCTGATGCATAGATGATGTTGGTTTATTGGCTAAGTATTGGGAATACGTGGAGGTAGTGTGCTGGGCATTGCCTTGGTTCCAGGTGGCTTGGGAGCGGTTATGTGTAACGCCCCAAGATTTCGTCCTCCCTCATCCCGTTGTGTCGAGCACCATACCGCTCGCTAATGTCAATATTGTCCCCCTTTAGTCATTGCGGATATCCAGCAGTCAAGGCCTTTTGGGGTAAACCACATGGAATAAATTTTGGGGTATTTCCTAGACCGCTTAGCCTGCGGAACTGACCCTACAGACCTTCATAGCCTTCGGGATTGGTCTGGCGCCACTTTAGAAAGCTCAAGGGAGCTAGTAGAGGCCATGAGTTAAGCATACGTCGAGGCTAACCAAAGCTTGCAGGTGAGCACCCACTTGGGTTTTGGTTTCTGCGTAGAGGCTCTTAACCATGGTCAAGGCACACTGGTGCAGTGTGGGTATGGCAAATGTGTGGAGTGCATCATGTGGGAAGTGTACTAGTGATTGGGTATAGGTTGTGAAATATTGTTTGGATGCAAGGATTGATTTGTAGTGATTGAGATGTAATGTTGAGACTTTGAGATTCCATGAATTATATATTATTGTACTAATACATTTTTGCAGGAGGATAGGTCAATTAACATTTCTTGCAGGGCTCGACCCATCCTAATAGGAGGCGCAACTCAGGTAATGTATTATTATAATTTAAAATTTATTTTGTTTATTAGATGAGATATATATAAGGACTGCGGAGTCTGTTATTTTATTGTTTTTGGGAATGGAGTTCCCTACCCTTGTTTACTCATACCAGCATAAATTGCTGACCCATGTTGTTTGTTTTGCACGTGGGTACGTATCCTTATAGAGCGTAGGCGGAGGAGAGCAGCAAGTTGAGTACGATCGAGAGCAACATCAGGAGGCTCGTGTAGATCCAGTTGTTCGGGAAGGAGTTTGAGATCGTAGAAGTTATATTTCATAGTAGGTTTAGTTCTTTGATTTGTTTGTCATTGGATTATTCAAGTTTATTTCATTTATTGGATTATTGTTGATTGGGGAATACAGTACCTCAGTAGGAGTTGTTGAATTTTACTATTAGAGTTGTTTAGTTCAGTATTTGAAATTTTTGGATTTTTATGGAAACTTGTTGGAGTTCAATTTTTGTATGGAAGTATTTGTCTTTAATGGTTATGGATTTTTAGCTCGTGCAAATGTTTATTTAGATTACTGTCTTGATTCTTTTTCCTTTTATTGGCATCTTGAGGGTAATTTTATAAATTCTCTCTTTTTGCCAATTTTTGGATATTAGGGTCATGACAGTTTTCTTTGTATCAGAGCGCTTGGTTAACTTAGGCCGAGAAGGTGTAGGTGATCTTCGGAATGTGGAATGGGTCATAAGTTTGATGGAGTTGGGTTGTTATCTAATAATATTTAATATTTTGAATGAAGGTCATGGCGGGAAGAGGACGTGGTCAAGTATATCAGTTGACTCAGGACCAGATGAATAAACTGTTGCTAGCAGTAGCAGGCAACAATGAGGGTAATGGTGACCCATTTGCTAAGAGGAACAAAGATTTCCTCAATTTGGGCGGTATAAAATTCGATGGTAAGGGAGACGAGAAAGCTGGAGTGTTATGGCTTCGCCAGACAGAAGCCGTGTTTGCAAAGATGGTATTGACTGAAGTTCAGAAGCAGGAGCTCGCTTCCAATCAGTTGGAGGGTGGAGCATTACTTTGGTGGGACGCTTTGAAGGTCGGGCTTGACCTCACCACTCTGACTTGGGAAGAGTTTAGGCACACTTTTGAGGGGAGATATCTTTCGAGTGCTTACAGAGATCGACTAGTGGATGAATTTCTAAATCTTCGGCAGGGTACTATGACCGTGGCTGAGTACACGAATAGATTCAATGAGTTGTCGATGTTTGCTCCGCATATGGTGGATACAGTCGAGAAGAGAAATCATCGTTTCATTAAGAGCCTAGGGCACTATGTGTCGAAACAACTGATTCCATTTGAGCACGAGCCATTTGATAGAGTCCTGAACCTCGCAATGAAGTATGAGGAGAAGGAACAAGAGTTTAGAGCAGAAAAGAGCAAGAAGACAGGTGATAACTCTAGAGACAAGAACCGACATAAGCCATATGATTCTAACTTCAGGGGTCGACGTTATGACAACAACCCAGAGAGGAACCAAGGTTACAACAGGCCACCAGGAGATAACCAGGGTTTCAGACACCGTGGTGGGTATGGGCTTGGTGACAACAGAGCTAGAGCAGGCGCACCACCACCAACACCAGCACCAGGGCAACCTGCCCCAGGTTTGCCTTACAGGCCAGCACCTTTACAGTTACCAGCGCCAGCAGCATTAATAGGGCCGATCAGGGGTAACTGTTGCAACTATGGAGGACCAGGATATCGTTCTGCTGAATGTCGTCGACCAGTGAACAACAACCAGGGAAGGCAACACATCAGCCGAACCGAGGGAGAGCCTTTGTTGTTTGCCTGCATTTCAGGGATTGGAAGGTACTTTTGATTGTTCTCAGTTTAGATTCCGAGTATTATTTGATTCTGGTGCATCACATTCATTTATAGCTAAACAGATAGTAGATAAGTATCAGATTGTGACTACAGCTTTACCTCAGCCTTTATATCTTCGGACTCCTATGGGAGGGTCGACTTGTTTGTTTTACCAGTGTAAGAACTTTGTTCTGACCTTCATGGGTAGCCAGTTTGTTATCGATCAGGTTGTTTTAGATTTTGAGGGTTATCAGTTTATTTTGGGTTTTGATTGGTTGAGTAGCTATCATGTTATTTTGGATTGTACTGGGAGGAGAGTTATAGTGGATACACCAGGTTTACCCACATTGGTACACAGTTGTGTTAGTAGGGATGATTCGATTATGTCCAGCTTTAATTTTGCTGTCTGTGGTTGCCCAGTCGATCGATATTAGTGATGTGGCGATAGTTAAGGATTTTCTAGATGTGTTTGAGGAGATTCCGGGTTTACCACCAAAGAGAGAGGTGGAGTTCCATATTGATTTATTGCCAGGAACGACACCTATTTCTAAGACTGCTTACAGGATGGCGCCTAAGCAGTTGGAAGAGATGAAGACCCAGCTGGAGGGGTTGCTTAAGAAAGGGTATGTGATATTTGATGTTTTATTTGATTTGGTTTATTCTTTTGGTATATATGTGTGAGCCTTTTGAGGTGTGTATGAACCACAGGTTCATACGTCCAAGCAATTCTCCATGGGGAGCTCCAGCTACTTTTGTCTCTAAGAAGGATGGGACTTTGAGGATGTGCATTGATTACCGTGAGTTGAATAAGGTGACGGTCAAGAACAAATATCCACTGCCGAGAATAGATGATTTGCTTGATCAGTTGAAAGGAGTAGCCGTGTTTTTTCAGTTTGATTTGAGGACGGGTTACCATCAGATGGGTGTAGAGGAGAAGACTATACCACTGACTGCTTTCTGAACCCAATATGGATTGTATGAGTTTCTAGTCAAGGCCTTTTGGGGTAAACCACATGGGTGGGCCCTGATCCAAAACCCTCTACTGCTGGATATCCGCAGTGACTAAAGGGGGACAATATTGACATTAGCGAGCGGTATGATGCTCGACGCACCAAGATGAGCGAGGACGAAATCCCGGGGCATTACATTATGGCCTTTGAAACCAATTCAGTAGGCTAATTGTGTATGCAAGTGTGTGTGTGTGTGTGTGACCTGAGGCTAGAGTGAGTTTCTAGTGGCATAGCAGGGCAGAAAACTTGTCAGAAAATAACCCTGTTACACCTATCATAACATAGAGCTTTAGCATTGCACTGTAAGCAGCTGCTTTAGTTGCAAACCCCAACTTTCTCATTTGCTCCGTTACGAATTCTGCTTTTTCAACAGATTTATAGATCGTTCGGTAAAAGGCCCAAGAATGCATTATTTGTCTTCCTACGAAATAAATTAGTTCGGCTAATCATAAAACCCATATTTGGAGAGTAATTTTGACAAGTTAGAAAATGTCTTATTCCTCAAGTCTCGGGTATTTTCTTCCTCCTTCCGTTTTTCTTCTCTCAGAAAACTACTCTCCCCGAAATTCCTTCATGGTTTGTCAAAGGTTGCTGAACATGCCCTTACTCCGCACAACTTTCGAGAATAATGAGATTTGCACACCTTTGAAATGATCAATAATCTTATTATAATAGTCTTGCGCTTGTTCAATGCTATGAACCTTAGCTATCAAATCTCAGAAAACCACTCTCCCAGAAATTCCATCGTGGTTTGTCAAAGGTTGCTGAACGGGCCCTTACTCTGCACAACTTTCGAGAATAGTGTAGATTTGTACACCTATGAAATGATCAGTAATCTTATTATAATAGTCTTGTGCTTGTTCAATGCCATTAACCTTAGCAATCAAATCCATCCTAATAAAACTAGACTACATGAATAAAGAGTTGTTTTTATCTCCACAATTGTAGGAAATTTAATTTATTTAATCTAAGATTCTTAATTCTACACAACAACACAAAATTTTCAACTTAAGTATTTCAAGTTATCGGGTTTTCTACACCTTTGTGTACAAAACAACTTTAAATCGATATAATTGAACTACCCCATTTGTTCAAATATTAAAAAAAAGTAAATTATATAGATAAGGTTTAGAAGGATAGTTTGTATCTTTTGAAGTTCATGGTGATTAACAGTTGTACCTTTTTGAATCCATTGAAACATTTGAATCACCTAATAGAGATATTCTATTGTAAAGGGTATCTTTATTATCAATTGCGTTGATATGGGAGTTTGTGTTTTAGTTGAGAAGAATAAAGTATTACAAGCGCTTGAAAGTGAATGATGGTTTCAACCCATTCGAACAGAAACAAAGATTCATCACAAAAAGAGTTTGAAAGAGAGGCTACTCTGTCTTACTTGGGATTTGGGGTTTATGCGAAGAATAGAGGGTTTAAGCCCAAGTGTGTTTTGGTGTTGCTCTATAATGTGATGAGGTACAAAGTACCTCACAACAAACAACAAAAGTGTTTAACACACGATTGTGTATGAAAGTGACGCAAATAAAGCAACGTAAGTAGTGAAGAAATTAAACCTACTTACCAACAAACAAAACGTAAAGAGAGACACCAAATTAAACGTGGTTCACTGATTACCTACGTCCACGGATAAAAAGGATAGCTTCTTATTAACAAACAAACAAAGATACAAAAGTATCTAACCAATGGAGAAGATCTCCCAAACAAATCGCTTACTCACCAAACAAATCTCTCTTTACCAAATCCTCACAACTCTCACAAGGAGACCAATAGACAAATTGAGGATGATCCTCATCTCACAACTCTATTAAGAAGACAAACAACTATTGAGGATTGAGGATACTAAAACATTCCCTAAGACCTTATATTTATAGCCGTTAGGGTGCACAAAACAAATTCCTTATAGGAATACCAAACAAAATCAAATTGAAAGTCGTATTCCGTTACCAAATCCTAAATCCTTAATATGGACATAGAAATCCAAATATGAAACGGATTCCTTAGAGAAATGGTTTCCTAACAATTCTCCACCCTGGTGAAGATTTCCCAAATCTAAGTTGATCTTCAGAAACCGACGAACAACCAAACTAAAGTGGTTTGTCAATCAAGTGGCTACCTACGTACCCTCCACGAGATCAAGCCATCGTAGTTCTTCCAAACAAACATCTTTCGATGCCCATTATAACCCGAAAGGCCAAATCCCCTTAAGGGGCGAAATCAAAACAAATCCCCGCAGAGGGCAATGCCTGAGAGGGTCAACAAACATACATCAAAACAATGGGGTCCAAACTAAAAAATACCATCTCCACTTTATGAACATAACCAACTTAAGATGCGTATGTATCAACACCCCAAAACCAACAAAGGTTTCCAAACAACGGCTTCACAGCTACAACTGGTTCATGAGGTTGAAGCTTCAAACAAACATTTGTGCCTAACAAACTAACATCTGCTGTGTTACTAGACAAACTTTCATAAGGAGTGACATCAGTCTCCACCTGCTGAGATATCTCTTCTAACCTCAAAATATCATCCAAACAATGATGCCTAAAAAAAACTTTACGTACTTTACCACAATTCAACCAGCCTTGCTTGTCGGTACATCTACGAAAGCAACAATCAATCAAACCATTAGACAAACTGGGAGGAGTCAAATAATCAACCAAATTGGGAGGAGTACCTCTACCAATAGCAATACCATTAAGATAGTACAAATTCTTTCTACTTGTCCCTTTCATAACAACCAATGCACCAGAAACAACCCTTAAAGCCCAATCTTGCAAAACAATCTTCATACCATCAGACTCTAAGGTTCCAAGAGAGAAGAGATTAACCTTCAACTCCGGAACGTACCAGACATAAACTAATTCATTAACTGTACCATTCTCAAACTTCAACTTGATAGTTCCCATACCAGATGTACAGGTACGGTCGTTACCTAGCAAAACTTTACCATTTAGCTTTTTATAGATACCAAACAAATCTCTTTTGGGACACATATGGTGAGAACCACCAGAATCCAAAGGACAATGAACAAAAACAACAAAAGAATAATCAAAATCATCATCAACTTCAGCTTGTGCAATATTTGCATTCTTATCTTTTGAGGATTCAGAATCCTTCAATTTCGGCAACTTGGGACAATTAAATTTCCAATGTCCTTTTCCATGACAAAAGGCACATTCATCATCAGACAAAACTAGCGAACCAAGTCTGGAACTTTGATCGAGTTCTTCCTCCTCTACCAGTATTACGATAAGTGGATCGTCCTCTCGTGGTCAAAGCCTCGGACGTTGAACCTGAACCCCTATGGACTTCATTATCTTTGCGTCTGCATTCATACTTCAGTAACGCCGCTACTACATCAGAATACTTAACAGATTCTTTCCCCGTCAACAAAGTGATAGACAAGTGGTCATATTCATCGGGGAGAGAGTTCAAAAGACATAGAGACTTGTCAATATCACTTACAACCTCATCCAAATTCAATAGGTTGGCAAGAAGCCTACTGAACTTATCCAGATGTCCGGACAAAGAAATACCAGATATCATATCGATGCGGAAGATTTTCCTTTTTCAAAAACAACTTGCTTTCCAAACTTTTCTTCATATACATGTTAGCCAATTTCTTCCACAACTCCTTAACAGATTTTTCTTTCATCACAGAGTATTTCTGGTCCCTTTTCAAACAAAGGCGAATCACGCCACAAACTTGCCTATTCAACTTCAACCAATCATCTTCTTTCATCTTCTCAGATTTATCACCAAAAACATCTTCCAAACCTTGCTGAGCAAGCAAATCCAGAACTTCGCACTGCCGCATATTGAAGTTATTTTTACCATTAAACTTCTCGATGTCAAACTTCAGAGTTTACACCTTTCCACTCAAACCCGAAGATAAATCCGACATTACTAATCACTTTCACACACCAGCAAATTAATCAAACAAACAACCCAAAGAGTTTCACCAAAAAAACAAGAAAACCAAAGATTGGATTTTCAACAAATCTGGGAAAATAGAACCGTCAACTTTAAAGAATTACTGAGAACATAATACTTTGAACTAGAGAATGTAACATATACTGTTAGAAGGACTGAAGAGTCTACTTTCCAACACAAAATATGGATCGAGGTTTTGATATACGAGCACAAAGTTATGGCCGTTTTACCACAGAGTGTCAAATCTGGACAGATTCCTAAAACCGAACAAAACCCTACAAACAATGTTCTGCAACCCATTCTACAACCGAAAAGAATAACCTTCGTCTCTGACACCAATTGTTGAGGCACAAGGTACCTCCCAACAAACAACGGAAGCGTCTAACAAACCAATGTGTATGAAAGTGATGCAAAAAAACCAACATAAGTAGTAACACAATTAAACCTACTTACTGAATAAACAAAATGTAAAGAGAGATAAACACTAAATTTAACGTGGTTCGGCGCTGCCTACATCCACGGACCAAAGAGGAGAGCTTCTTATTATAAAAAAAAATTAAAAATGATACAAAGTATCTAACTGAGGATACTATTCGTCTGTGTGTTTGAGAAAGATGGTTAATGCATATGCTATTCGTAATGGTGTTGGTGTCATTAGTATGAATTACAAAATGCATGGTTATTGTTGACCTATTAGATCGTGTAAATAATGACGGTAACAGAGATGACATCAGAATACCATGTGAGCCTAAACTTGGGAATTTCTGTATCTATAGAAGAGGGGTGATAATCACGACATGGTGTGGTTAGTTCATATGAATGGACGGTTTTACCCTCCAAATGAATTTTCCTCAAATTGTGTCTAATTGCATCAGTGTGTGGTGATGTCCACGTTTTTTAGAGATGTCCACGTATCTTAGAGAACCTTTGTCCACGTATCTTTTCATGCAAGTAAAAAGACTTCTTAAATAAGCAAAAGTCAATTTGTTCCAAAATCCTCTTCCTTGCTATTCAATTTCTTCAAACCCTTCTTAAATCCCTTTCTCAATCATCATCGTTTCCTTCTCCTTCAATTCCTCTTTTATTTATTTGCTTTCTTCCAACAATATATATATCGTATTGAAAAAAAAATTGATAGGGTTCCTTTTAATTTGAGGAAACCATATTTATGCCCAACTATGTTGGCATAATCCATTTGATAGCGGATTTAAGGTGGGTTTTATTAGATATATGTACTTTTGATTGAAATTTCGGATCTGGGTTTGGTTTCATTTGTTGTTATGTTAATTGTTTTGATGTTAATTTGGATTTTGTTCCAGCAATTTGGCTCGAGAAGTATACCGGTGGAGTTTGTGTGTCCATTTTTGTTGAACAATTTATGATAATAGGGATAGATGATCAAAGGTATTGGAATTTCATACCAACAGATGAATCTAGGTGGGTACTTTTGTTGATTTTAATTTTTTCGGAAATTTCGAGTTTGGGTATAATTTATTCCTTCTTTTTCTTTTTGCTGCCTACACTAATTTCTCTATTATCTATTTTGAGTTTGGTAATTTTTTTTCTTTCTTATGCAACGAAGTAAGATACATTCACTTTCACAATCAATACACTTGATTCCTAAATAAGTGAAGAAGACTATTAAAATCACACAAATTTGTTTCTACATGGGATAATTGACGATAATGATGAACAATGAATTAGTAAACTACTGAATTGGTTCAATTCAATTTTTTTTTTTGGACCATGTTTACAAATCATAAGTAATAACAAACAATTGGCATGGTTCATTTTTTTTTCTTTTTTGGATCATGTTTACATGTCACAAGTAATATCAATTACCAAGTTTATATATAAATCAAAACACAAGTAATACAAATTACCAAGTTTGTATACATCATTCTGCATTTTGGCTTATCAAAGGTCTGATTTTCTTTGATTTATTTAGTTTTTGAAGACATTTTGTTGCGACTATACGACAAATAATCAATACACCCCGTCGAGTGATACCATGTCTTCAATTAAATGCACTCCAAATCGTTTTTGATTCTTTATACTTTATTTCCAAATCGTTTTTTATTATTTGTACTTTATTTCTTTACACGGTTCCTTTCTTTCCTCCCTCTTTCTTCTTCCAACCAAAATGTTAAAAGAAAAAGAGATTCTTTTCCTGTTTCGCCTATTATAGAATTTATTTTTGTTAGTTTATGGTGTTATCTAGTTTCACGCAAGTATGAATGCAGTGTTTTTCAACACACCTTAACCTTAAGCATATATTTGAGTAGTCTAACATAATTTATCAATCCATGCTGTAACTTTTAGTTATTAAGGTATGGTAATGATACACCCATGTTGTCAATCCTGCCACATGATTTGCAAGATCGATCTTGTTTATGATATTAGATTGCTTTAATGAAAATATATTTTTATTTTGAACAGGTGCTTTGTTGATTTGTGAGATCTACATATTAAGTAATAATTCTTTCCCGAAACCGCTTAATGCTCATGGTTCATTTAAAACCAAAGGTGAGCTTGATATAATAAGTTTTTCATTTCTAATGTTTGAATTAAACTTTGAATGAATTGATATGTTTGTTATTTTTTTATAACTTATTTTGTTTAAATATATTAATATTCTAATATCTTATTTATTTATATTTCCAGCGGGAAATTGCTCTTATAATGATCTTTCCTCTCAAATCATAGTGAGTATTCTATGAAATTAAAAATATTGTATTTAAAGTTCTTTGTAAATTTGTCAATTCCGTGAATTAAGTTGTTGTATACGCGATAGAATATTTATATCATATTTCGGAAATTTTCTATAAATGATTTGAGCGATAGCATGGGGAACATTTTTATCATGCTTGTAATGGTCGCACCAATAAGCCAATAGTCTTAAAATGTAGTTTCCCTCATTCACTGAAATTTAATTTGAAAGTTGCTTTATATGGTAAGAGTCTTGCCTAATTGTTCATCTATTTAAAGTTCACTATCTCAATTTTTTTATTGATCAAGATATCTTTTTATTGATTTAGAAGTCGAAACTGATGTGAGTTGTGTTGAATATATATATTAGAAATAAATTTTCATGATTTAAATTACGATTATTTTTGTTAGCATATGTTTTATAGTTGGCAGCAAAGATGGTTTTATGAAATATTTTATTTAATTATATTTTAAGTAATCTTCATCAGCTGATTTTCGTATGAAGCTGAGTATAAGTGTTGTGATTTGTAAATGTGGAGATCTTCTTACTGTGATTTTGTGTTTAACTTTGCTGATATATTTTTTCGTTATCAATGACTAAGCAAACTTATCTTCTAAGTTGCTCATAAATTGGTCCATTTTCGTGAATTGAGTGTTGTATATGTGGTTGAATATTTGAGATTTTCTATAAATGGAATAACCATTTAAACGAATATTTTTTTATTTATGATTTATTTATCGACTTAATATTAATGTAATTTTATTCGTTAGTATTGTGAACGAAATTTTCCTATGTAATTTTTTTTTTCTGTTCTTTAAAGCCTTTGGGTATATATATACCTAATGTGAAGAATGATAATAATCTTACCAACCAGTTTCGATTTTCTCATAAATGATTAAATATAATTTTCCAATTAGGAAAAACATATTTGAACGATAACCGACGGACCTGTTGCGCCTCGCAACCACACAAACGTCGATGATTGGAGAATAAAATTAACACACTCTACAATTGGGAAAAATAAATCAATGCAAATTTCACAAAACACGAGAAAACTTACACGGTTCGACAATTGTTGAACTTACGTGGTTCGACAAATCACATTGCATGAGGATGGATCCTCACACCTCTCTCAAGGAGATACACAATTATTGAGGATACTCAACCAATCTCAAAGACCTTATATTTATAACCTTTAAGGTGTACAAAACCAATTCCTAATAGGAACACAATTCATAATTAAATTGGAAGTCTTATTCCATTACCAAATTGTAAATCCTTGATGGACATAGAAATCCAAATCCAAAACGAATTTCATGAGAATCTATTTTCCAACAGTCCTCCACCTCGGCAAATATTTCTTAAATCTGGTCGGATTACACACAAACACATTCGAAATTCAATTTTCGTCACACACCAAAGTTTCCCTCACACCCACTCAATTCTCTTGCACATCAATTTTCAATGTTCTCTCCAAATACCCACAAATCTCTCAAAGAGAAACACATTGAGGATGGATCCTCACACCCCTCTCAAGGATATAAACAAACATTGAGGATACTCCTAACCAGCTAATTTCATGCAAGTTCCAGATAATAATACTCCTAACCAGCAACCAACTAAGGAGGTGAAGTAATGCAAGCTTATGTAAACATCTTTATCTGATTTTTTTTAATTTTTAATTTATTTTTTGATTGGAAAACGGGATTGGGGGAACCCCTACCCCATTTAAATTACGTGTTGAAACTTATATCAACAATCAGTTGATGTTGATGTGTTTCTAACACACATCCTCTCCACTGTGTGAGAGGGTTGCTACCATTGTGCTACAGGCTCAATCGGTTATCTGATTTTATTGACATGTTTTATATGTTGTTCATGAATTTTAGCTTTGATTCTTATAGGGGGCGACAAGAAAATGAATCACAGGAATCCAATTTCTTGCAAGTTCGAGATAAACTCCTACAGAACTTTTGGGCAGAAAGAATTACAGAGATTAATAGTATAAATGGTGAGCCATATACATGCACCACGTACCATTTTGTTCTTCAAATTTGATTTGGACTTTGGCTTCTCACTTTATAAAATGTTATGATATGATCGCTTAATTTCTTCTGCTTCCTTGGTGTTAAATTAATATATTATAACACTAATTTTAAAAATGCAGGAATGAATCCAGATTTGAAGTTCACTATATATAGATTTCTCAAATATATACAGAAAATGTTTAATCTGTAATTGTCTTCATGTGGTTATTTTAAGATTTTGTTTTTAAATGTTTTATTACAGTTTGTTTAATGTTTAAGAAGCACATTTTTCGTGAATGGCTCGATTTACAAATGTTGAATTTATATCGATTTGGTCTGTGTATCACATGGCGAAATGGTTGAAATTACTTGTGAAGTCTTATTACAGTAGTAGTGGGCTGATATGTGACCTAACATATTAGGTTCTCTACTTAATGAAATACATTTTGAATTATAATACTCTGTTATTGATTGTATATTGACTATGGTGTTGTGAGGTCAGCATATGATCGAGTGTTTATTGTGATTAACAATATAATTTGAGATGCCATGATGTTATTTACTATTAAAACTCGAAACTGGTGATCTCTGAATGCATATGAATATATTGATTCAATTGGAGTAGATCTGTTTTGATCTTTTAGTTTGTTTTTGCTAACACTTTTAAGATTGGGTGTTTTTGCTGGTATTATTGTATACACTTGCACTTGGTGGCTTCAGCCGTGTGTTGGATGTTATCCGTACACACTTACACTTTGTATCTGCAAACATTTTATTCATTTGTGCCTTCAGGCGTATGTTGGATGTTATCGACATACAATTCTATCTTGTGCCTTCGGGTGTGTGTTGGATGTTATCCGCACATACTTACAGTAGTTGTGGCTTTGGCCGTGTGATGGATGTTATCCACACACACTTACAGTAGTTGATTATTTTGGTAGAAATTGTGAAGGTTGAATTACTCTTTAAATGAGAATTGATATATGCCTTTTAATGTTATTTTTTCCCGCATGCTACTACTATCTAATATTTATCGGTGTAATTGTGAGTTTGGTTTTGACTAATGTACTTCTATTCTTGGTGTTAAGACGATTGAGTTAGATTTTACTTGCGAGCTATGACTCACCCTTGTTGTTTTCATCTTTTTCAGGAGATAGATCCACAGTAGCTTCGCGAGTCCCGTAGGTGGGCTAGGCTTTCAGAATTTCTTTTTGACATGTAATTAGTTTAGTTGGTGTTAGTGTTAAGAGTCCAGTTGGTTCCCAGTATATGGGTTTGAGATAGTTGTATTTATAGTTCTAATATTTTGTAAGGAACCCTTTTGTACTTCCAGCTGATGTTTAATATAGATATACCAGGTTTTGGTTTTATCCAGTTGCTCCTTTTTATTTAGAGTTTTGCAATGGTATTTATTGTTGTAAGCGGATTACTTGACCAATTTGGCAGTTGCCTAGTGGTCAAGTAGCTTGGGCGCTTCGACTCTCTATATGTTGGAGTGGCCAGCTGAAATATACAGAGTTGGGGCGTTACAGCTCATATGTCTAGTTGGAGTTTTGTTGAGTTGTAACCTTCGGACATGAATCTGATTTGTGTTTATATTTATATAGTTTGTATTTATTTTAGTCTTCCGCTGTTAGCTTATCCCTTTTTCTTTAATTATTTGTAAGTTATATTTTTATTATGTTCGTGGTCTAGAGGTTGGATATCATGTGACAGTAGTGTGAGGTTATGGTCCATGGAGGACATATGGTGATCATTATGACTTTGTCTTTTGGTTTTGGCATGGCCAGCAAAGATTGGATTTTAGGGGCGTTACAGTAATATCACAAACTCCTCTATTTTTGCAGCATCTTCTTACTGTTTTAAGTATCACAAACAAGCAGCCAGAGTTCCGTGATTTGGCTTCCAATCCGGTCTTGCCAAAACTGCGGCTTTTATACACTCGATTGCCTTAGAAAACTTATTAGCCTCAATGTACCCAAATGTTATAATCTCCCATGTAGTTTGCACAAGGCTTCCTACCTTTATCCATCGCATTATTGATGAACATTTCAGCCTTCTCCAAAAGGTTACTTTTGCAATAAGCAACAATCAACGCGTTAGGAAATAGGAATCCATAAGGTATATGAAGTGTCCCCAGTTTCCAATTCCTCCAGAATCTTTTCGACGAAGAAAAAAACATTTTTTATTGAGACGACTTCCTCCGATTTCTTGAGCGTATCTAATGTTTTGTCAACCAGCCCAGCTCCAATCTACCCTTCCACAACAATTGTGTAATAAATTGAATTCGAAACAATATTACAATCTGCTTCCCTCATGTAAGAATTTGTTCGGGGTTACACTCTTTTTATTCATTTCTTCCATTAATGTGTATATTTTTTTTTGTACTGTCCTACTGTTAGACCTTTTAGCCGTGAGCACTTCTGACAATAAGCTTGAGGGCATGTCAGAATGAAGCCATGGTGCGGGAATTGTCAGATTACAAGGGAACCAAGGCGCGGTGGGCAGTACCGCGCCACATTCTTGTCAGGTGGCAAGGAAGATCGTGCTGGTGCATAGATGATGTTGGTTCATTGACTAAGTATTGGGAATACATGGAGGTACTGTGTTGGGCATTGCCTTGGTTCCAGGTGGCTTGGGAGCGGATACGACAGTTAAGTAACCGCTCACATGTGGCAGACTTTTGTTGGCAAGGCTTGACAAGTGTTGTGATCAGTTTGGTTGGCAAACATGTGTGCAACACATAGACAGAAGGCTGCCAGCAGATTTGGTAGTTATCGATAGTTACAGAACTGCCACACATAGCAAATATCTAAGTGTTTAGTGTAACACTTGTAAGATGGCTATGGTGTGGGCTTGTCACACCTTAATATGTGTACTAGTTGTTGGTCTATAAAACTAGATTTGATCTGATTGGGAAGACAAATTGAGTGAGTGTTGTATTCCCTAAGTTTAAGGAATAAAAATGGTTGCGGCCTTTGAAACCAGTTCAGTTGTCTAATTGTGTATGCAAGTGTGTGTGTGTGGCCTGAGGCTAGAGTGAGTTTCTAGTGGCATAGCAGGGCAAAAAACTTGTCAGAAAATAACCCTGTTACACCTACCATAACATAGAGCTTTAGGATTGCACTGTAGGCAGCTGCTTTAGTTTTTTTTTTTTTTGGTTCGCAAGCGAGGTTAAGGGGACCCCTACCCCTTTTAAATTACATGTGGAAACTTATATCAACAATCTGCTGTTGACGTGTTTTGAACCCACAACCTCTACACTTTGTGAGAGGGGTGCTACCACTGAGCCACACGCTCATTCGCAACAGCTGCTTTAGTTGCAAACCCCAACTTTCTCATTTGCTCCGTTACGAATTCTTCTTTTTCAACAGATTTATAGCTCGTTCGGCAAACGCCCAAGAATGCATTATTTGTCTTCCTACGAAATAAATTAGTTCGGATAATCATAAAACCCAGATTTGGAGAGTAATTTTGATAAGTTAGGAAATGCCTTATTCATCAAGTCTCAGGTATTTGCTTCCTCCTTCCGTTTTTCTTCTCTCAGAAAACTACTCTCCCCGAAATTCCTTCATGGTTTGTCAAAGGTTGCTGAACGGGCCCTTACTCTGCACAACTTTCGAGAATAATGTAGATTTGCACACCTTTGACATGATCAGTAATCTTATTATAATATTCTTGCGCTTGTTCAATGCCATGATCAGCAATCAAATCCATCCTAACAAAACTAGACTACATGAATAAGGAGTTGTTTTTATCTCCACAATTGTAGGAAATTTAATTTATTTAATCTAAGATTCTTAATTAATTCTACACAACAACACAAATTTTTCAACTTAAGTATTTTGACTTATTGGGTTTTCTACACCTTTGTGTACAAAACAACTTTAAATCGATATAATTGAACTACCCCATTTGTTGAAATATTAAAAAAAAAGGTAAAGTTAATAGATAATGTTTAGAAGGATAGTTTGTATCTTTTGAAGTTCATGGTGATTAACAGTTGTACCTTTTTGAATCCAATGAAACATTTGAATCACCTAATGGAGATATTCTATTGTAAAGGGTATCTTTCTTATCAATTGCGTTGGTATTGGAGTTTGTGTTTTAGTTGAGAAGAATAAAGTATTACAAGCCCTTGAAAGTGAATGATGGTTTCAACCCATTCGAACAGAAACAAAGATTCATCACAGAAAGAGTTTGAAAGAGAGGCTACTCTGTCTTACTTGGGATTTGGGGTTTATGCGAAGAATAGAGGGTTTAAGCCCAAGTGTGTTTTGGTGTTGCTCTATAATGTGATGAGGTACAAAGTACCTCACAACAAACAACAAAAGTGTCTAACATACGATTGTGTATGAAAGTGACGCAAATAAAGCAACGTAAGTAGTAAAGCAATTAAACCTACTTACCAACAAACAAAACGTAAAGAGAGACACCAAATTAAACGTGGTTCACTGATTACCTACGTCCACGGATAAAAAAGGATAGCTTCTTATTAACAAACAAACAAAGATACAAAAGTATCTAACTAATGGAGAAGATCTCCCAAACAAATCGCTTACTCACCAAAAAAATCTCTCTTTACCAAATCCTCACAACTCTTACAAGGAGACCAATAGTAAAATTGAGGATGATCCTCATCTCACAACTCCCTTAAGGAGACAAACAACTATTGAGGATTGAGGATACTAAACCATTCCCTAAGACCTTATATTTATAGCCTTTAGGGTGCACAAAACAAATTCCTTATAGGAATACCAAAACAAATCAAATTGGAAGTCGTATTCCGATACCAAATCCTAAATCCTTAATATGGACATAGAAATCCAAATATGAAACGGATTCCTTAGAGAAATGGTTTCCTAACAATTCTCCACCCTGGTGAAGATTTCCCAAATCTGAGCTGATCTTCAGAAACCGACGAACAACCAAACTATAGTGGTTGGACCATCAAGTGGCTACCTACGTACCCTCCACGAGATCAAGCCATCGTAGTTCTTCCAAACAAACATCTTTCGATGCCCATTATAACCCGGAAGGCCAAATCCCCTTAAGGGGCAAAATCAAAACAAATCCCCGCAGAGGGCAATGCCTGAGAGGGTCAACAAACATACATCAAAACAATGGGGTCCAAACTAAAAAATACCATCTCCACTTTATGAACATAACCAACTTAAGATGCGTATGTATCAACACCCCAAAACCAACAAAGGTTTCCAAACAACGGCTTCACAGCTACAACTGGTTCATGAGGTTGAAGCTTCAAACAAACATTTGTGCCTAACAAACTAACATCTACTGTGTTACTAGACAAACTTTCATAAGGAGCGACATCAGTCTCCACCTACTGAGATATCTCTTCTAACCTCAAAATATCATCCAAACAATGATGCCTAAAAAAAACTTTACGTACTTTACCACAATTCAACCAGCCTTGCTTGTCGGTACATCTACGAAAGCAACAATCAATCAAACCATTAGACAAACTGGGAGGAGTCAAATAATCAACCAAATTGGGAGGAGTACCTCTACCAATAGCAATACCATTAAGATAGTACAAATTCTTTCTACTTGTCCCTTTCATAACAACCAATGCATCAGAAACAACCCTTAAAGCCCCATCTTGCAAAACAATCTTCATACCATTAGACTCTAAGGTTCCAAGAGAGATGAGATTAACCTTCAACTCCGGAACGTACCAGACATCAACTAATTCTTTAACTGTACCATTCTCCAACTTCAACTTGATAGTTCCCATACCAGATGTACAGGTACGGTCGTTACCTAGCAAAACTTTACCATTTAGCTTTTTAAAGATACCAAACAAATCTCTATTGGGACACATATGGTGAGAACCACCAGAATCCAAAGGACAATGAACAAAAACAACAAAAGAATAATCAAAATCATCATCAACTTCAGCTTGTGCAATATTTGCATTCTTATCTTTTGAGGATTCAGAATCCTTCAATTTCGGCAACTTGGGACAATTAAATTTCCAATGTCCTTTTCCATGACAAAAGGCACATTCATCATCAGACAAAACCAGCGAACCAAGTCTCGAACTTTGATCGAGTTCTTCCTCCTCTACCAGTATTACGATAAGTGGATCGTCCTCTCGCGGTCAAAGCCTCGGACGTTGAACCTGAACCCCTATGGACTTCATTATCTTTGCGTCTACATTCATACTTCAGTAACGCCGCTACTATATCAGAATACTTAACAGATTCTTTCCGCGTCAACAAAATGATAGACAAGTGGTCATATTCATCGGGGAGAGAGTTCAAAAGACATAGAGACTTGTCAATATCACTTACAACCTCATCCAAATTCAATAGGTCGGCAAGAAGCCTACTGAACTCATCCAGATGTTCGGACAAAGAAATACCAGATATCATATCGATGAGGAAGATTTTCTTTTTCAAAAACAACTTGCTTTCCAAACTTTTCTTCATATACATGTTAGCCAATTTCTTCCACAACTCCTTAACAGATTTTTCTTTCATCACAGAGTATTTCTGGTCCCTTTTCAAACAAAGGCGAATCACGCCACAAACTTGCCTATTCAACTTCAACCAATCATCTTCTTTCATCTTCTCAGATTTATCACCAAAAACATCTTCCAAACCTTGCTGAGCAAGCAAATCCAGAACTTCGCACTGCCGCATATTGAAGTTATTTTTGCCATTAAACTTCTCGATATCAAACTTCAGAGTTGACACCTTTCCACTCAAACCCGAAGATAAATCTGACATTGCTAATCACTTTCACACACCAGGAAATTAATCAAACAAACAATCCAAAGAGTTTCACAAAAACAACAAGAAAACCAAAGATTGGATTTTCAACAAATCTGGGAAAATAGAACCGTCAACTTTAAAGAATTACTGAGAACATAATACTTTGAACTAGAGAACGTAACATATACTGTTAGAAGGCCTAAAGAGTCTACTTTCCAACACAAAATATGGATCGAGGTTTTGATATACGAGCACAAAGTTATGGCCGTTTTACCACAGAGTGTCAAATCTGGACAGATTCCTAAAACCGAACAAAACCCTACAAACAATGTTCTGCAACCCATTCTACAACCGAAAGGAATAACCTTCGTCTCTGACACCAATTGTTGAGGCACAAGGTACCTCCCAACAAACAACGGAAGCGTCTAACAAACCAATGTGTATGAAAGTGATGCAAACAAACCAACATAAGTAGTAACACAATTAAAGCTACTTACTGAATAAACAAAACGTAAACAGAGATAAACACTAAATATAACGTGGTTCGACGCTGCCTACATCCACGGACCAAAGAGGAGAGCTTCTTATTATAAAAAAAAATTAAAAATGATACAAAGTATCTAACCGAGGATACTATTCGTCTGTGTGTTTGAGAAAGATGGTTAATGCATATGCTATTCGTAATGGTGTTGGTGTCATTAGTATGAATTACAAACTGCATGGTTATTGTTGACCTATTAGATCGTGTAAATAATGACGGTAACAGAGATGACATCAGAATACCATGTGATCCTAAACTTGGGAATTTTTGTATCTATAGAAGAGGGGTGATAATCACGACATGGTGTGGTTAGTTCCCATGAATGGACGGTTTTGCCTTCCAAATGAATTTTCCTCAAATTGTGTCTAATTGCATCAGTGTGTGGTGATGTCCACGTTTTTTAGAGATGTCCACGTATCTTAGAGAACCTTTGTCCACGTATCTTTTCATGCAAGTAAAAAGACTTCTTAAATATGCAAAAGTCAATTTGTTGCAAAATCCTCTTCCTTGCTATTCAATTTCTTCAAACCCTTCTTAAATCCCTTTCTCAATCATCATCGTTTCCTTCTCCTTCAATTCCTCTTTTATTTATTTGCTTTCTTCCAACAATATATATATCGTATTGAAAAAAAATTGATAGGGTTCCTTTTAATTTGAGGAAACGATATTTATGCCTAACTATGTTGGCATAATCCATTTGATAGCGGATTTAAGGTGGGTTTTATTATATATATGTACTTTTGATTGAAATTTCGGATCTGGGTTTGGTTTCATTTGTTGTTATGTTAATTGTTTTGATGTTAATTTGGATTTTGTTCCAGCAATATGGCTCGAGAAGTATACCGGTGGAGTTTGTGTGTCCATTTTTGTTGAACAATTTATGATAATAGGGATAGATGATCCAAGGTATTGGAATTTCATACCAACAGATGAATCTAGGTGGGTACTTTTGTTGATTTTAATTTTTTCGGAAATTTCGAGTTTGGGTAATAACAAACAATTGGCATTTTTTCGGAAATTATCCCATTTTTTTTAATGGGATAATTGACGATAATGACGAACAATGAATTAGTAAACTACTGAATTGGTTCAATTCAATTTTTTTTTTTTTTTTTTGGACCATGTTTACAAATCATAAGTAATAACAAACAATTGGCATGGTTCATTTTTTTTTCTTTTTTGGATCATGTTTACATGTCACAAGTAATATCAATTACCCAGTTTATATATAAATCAAAACACAAGTAATACAAATTACCAAGTTTGTATACATCATTCTGCATTTTGGCTTATCAAAGGTCTGATTTTCTTTGATTTATTTAGTTTTTGAAGACATTTTGTTGCGACTATACGACAAATAATCAATACACCCCGTCGAGTGATACCATGTCTTCAATTAAATGCACTCCAAATCGTTTTTGATTCTTTATACTTTATTTCCAAATCGTTTTTTATTATTTGTACTTTATTTCTTTACACGGTTCCTTTCTTTCCTCCCTCTTTCTTCTTCCAACCAAAATGTTAAAAGAAAAAGAGATTCTTTTCCTGTTTCGCCTATTATAGAATTTATTTTTGTTAGTTTATGGTGTTATCTAGTTTCACGCAAGTATGAATGCAGTGTTTTTCAACACACCTTAACCTTAAGGTAAGAGTCTTGCCTAATTGTCCATCTATTTAAAGTTTACTATCTCAATTTTTTTATTGATCAAGATATCTTTTTATTGATTTAGGAGTCGAAACTGATGTGAGTTGTGTTGAATATATATATTAGAAATAAATTTTCATGATTTAAATTACGATTATTTTTGTTAGCATATGTTTTATAGTTGGCAGCAAAGATGGTTTTATGAAATATTTTATTTAATTATATTTTAAGTAATCTTCATCAGCTGATTTTCGTATGAAGCTAAGTATAAGTGTTGTGATTTGTAAATGTGGAGATCTTCTTACTGTGATTTTGTGTTTAACTTTGCTGATATATTTTTTCGTTATCAATGACTAAGCAAACTTATCTTCTAAGTTGCTCGTAAATTGGTCCATTTTCGTGAATTGAGTGTTGTATATGTGGTTGAATATTTGAAATTTTCTATAAATGGAATAACCATTTAAAAGAATATTTTTTTATTTATGATTTATTTATCGACTTAATATTAATGTAATTTTATTCGTTAGTATTGTGAACGAAATTTTCCTATGTAATTTTTTTTTCTGTTCTTTAAAGCCTTTGGGTATATATATACCTAATGTGAAGAATGATAATAATCTTACCAACCAGTTTCGATTTTCTCATAAATGATTAAATATAATTTTCCAATTAGGAAAAACATATTTGAACGATAACCGACGGACCTGTTGCGCCTCACAACCACACAAACATCGATGATTGGAGAATAAAATTAACACACTCTACAATTGGGAAAAATAAATCAATGCAAATTTCACAAAACGCGAGAAAACATACACGGTTCGACAATTGTTGAACTTACGTGGTTCGACAAATCACATTGCATGAGGATGGATCCCTCACACCCACTCAATTCTCTTGCACATCAATTTTCAATGTTCTCTCCAAATACCCACAAATCTCTCAAAGAGAAACACATTGAGGATGGATCCTCACACCCCTCTCAAGGATATAAACAAACATTGAGGATACTCCTAACCAGCTAATTTCATGCAAGTTCCAGATAATAATACTCCTAACCAGCAACCAACTAAGGAGGTGAAGTAATGCAAGCTTATGTAAACATCTTTATCTGATTTTTTTTAATTTTTAATTTATTTTTTGATTGGAAAACGGGATTGGGGGAACCCCTACCCCATTTAAATTACGTGTTGAAACTTATATCAACAATCAGTTGATGTGTTTCTAACACACAACCTCTCCACTATGTGAGAGGGTTGCTACCATTGTGCTACAGGCTCAATCGGTTATCTGATTTTATTGACATGTTTTATATGTTGTTCATGAATTTTAGCTTTGATTCTTATAGGGGGCGACAAGAAAATGAATCACAGGAATCCAATTTCTTGCAAGTTCGAGATAAACTCCTACAGAACTTTTGGGCAGAAAGAATTACAGAGATTAATAGTATAAATGGTGAGCCATACACATGCACCACGTACCATTTTGTTCTTCAAATTTGATTTGGACTTTGGCTTCTCACTTTATAAAATGTTATGATATGATCGCTTAATTTCTTCTGCTTCCTTGGTGTTAAATTAATATATTATAACACTAATTTTAGAAATGTAGGAATGAATCCAGATTTGAAGTTCACTATATATAGATTTCTCAAATATATACAGAAAATGTTTAATCTGTAATTCTCTTCATGTGGTTATTTTAAAATTTTGTTTTTAAATGTTTTATTACAGTTTGTTTAATGTTTAAGAAGCACATTTTTCGTGAAAGGCTCGATTTACAAATGTTGAATTTATATCGATTTGGTCTGTGTATCACATGGCGAAATGGTAAAAATTACTTGTAAAGTCTTATTACAGTAGTAGTGGGCTGATATGTGACCTAACATATTAGGTTCTCTACTTAATGAAATACATTTTGAATTATAATACTCTGTTATTGATTGTATATTGACTATGGTGTTGTGAGGTCAGCATATGATCGAGTGTTTATTGTGATTAGCAATATAATTTGAGATGCCATGATGTTATTTATTATTAAAACTCGAAATTGGTGATCTCTGAATGCATATGAATATATTGATTCAATTGGAGTAAATCTGTTTTGATCTTTTAGTTTGTTTTTGCTAACACTTTTAAGATTGGGTGTTTTTGCTGGTATTATTGTATACACTTGCACTTGGTGGCTTCAGCCGTGTGTTGGATGTCATCCGTACACACTTACACTTTGTATCCGCAAACATTTTATTCATTTGTGCCTTCGGGCGTATGGTGGATGATATCGACACACAATTCAATCTTGTGCCTTCGGGCGTGTGTTGGATGTTATCCGCACATACTTACAGTAGTTGTGGCTTTGGCCGTGTGATGGATGTTATCCACACACACTTACAGTAGTTGATTATTTTGCTAGAAATTGTGAAGGTTGAATTACTCTTTAAATGAGAATTGATATATGCCTTTTAATGTTATTTTTTCCCGCATGCTACTACTATCTAATATTTATCGGTGTTGTGAGTTTGGTTTTAACTAATGTACTTCTATTCTTGGTGTTAAGACGATTGAGTTAGATTTTACTTGCGAGCTATGACTCACCCTTGTTGTTTTCATCTTTTTCAGGAGATAGCTCCACAGTAGCTTCGCGAGTCCCGTAGGTGGGCTAGGCTTTCAGAATTTCTTTTTGACATGTAATTAGTTTAGTTGGTGTTAGTGTTAAGAGTCCAGTTGGTTCCCAGTATATGGGTTTGAGATAGTTGTATTTATAGTTCTAATATTTTGTAAGGAACCCTTTTGTACTTCCAGCTGATGTTTAATATAGATATACCAGGTTTTGGTTTTATCCAGTTGCTCCTTTTTATTTAGAGTTTTGCAATGGTATTTATTGTTGTAGACGGATTACTTGACCAATTTGGCAGTTGCCTAGTGGTCAAGTAGCTTGGGCACTTCGACTCTCTATATTTTGGAGTGGCCAGCTGAAATATACAGAGTTGGGCCTTACAGCTCATATGTCTAGTTGGAGTTTTGTTGAGTTGTAACCTTCGAACATGAATCTGATTTGTATTTATATTTATATAGTTTGTATTTATTTTAGTCTTCCGCTGTTAGCTTATCCCTTTTTCTTTAATTATTTGTTAGTTATATTTTTATTATGTTCCTGGTCTAGAGGTTGGATATCATGTGACAGTAGTGTGAGGTTATGGTCCATGGAGGACATATGGTGATCATTATGACTTTGTCTTTTGGTTTTGGCATGGCCAACAAAGATTGGATTTTAGGGGCGTTACAATAATATCACAAACTCCTCTATTTTTGCAGCATCTTCTTACTGTTTTAAGTATCACAAACAAGCAGCCAGAGTTCCGTGATTTGGCTTCCAATCCGGTCTTGCCAAAACTACGGCTTTTATACACTCGATTGCCTTAGAAAACTTATTAGCCTCAATGTACCCAAATGTTATAATCTCCCATGTAGTTTGCACAAGGCTTCCTACCTTTATCCATCGCATTATTGATGAACATTTCAGCCTTCTCCAAAAGGTTACTTTTGCAATAAGCAACAATCAACGCGTTAGGAAATAGGAATCCATAAGTTATATAAAGTGTCCCCAGTTTCCAATTCCTCCAGAATCTTTTCGACGAAGAAAAAAACATTTTTTATTCAGACGACTTCCTCCGATTTCTTGAGCGTATCTAATGTGTTGTCAACCAGCCCAGCTCCAATCTACCCTTCCACAACAATTGTGTAATAAATTGAATTCGAAACAATATTACAATCTGCTTCCCTCATGTAAGAACTTGTTCGGTGTTACACTTCTTATTCATTTCTTCCATTAATGTGTCTATTTTTTTTTTGTACTGTCCTACTATTAGACCTTTTAGCCGTGAGCACTTCTGACAATAAGCTTGAGGGCATGTCAGAATAAAGCCATGGTGCGGGAATTGTCAGATTACAAGGGAACCAAGGCGCGGTGGGAAGTACCGCGCCACATTCTTGTCAGGTGGCAAGGAAGATCATGCTGGTGCATAGATGATGTTGGTTCATTGACTAAGTATTGGGAATACATAGAGGTACTGTGTTGGGCATTGCCTTGGTTCCAGGTGGCTTGGGAGCGGATACGACAGTTAAGTAACCGCTCACATGTGGCAGACTTTTGTTGGCAAGGCTTGGCAAGTGTTGTGATCAGTTTGGTTGGCAAACATGTGTGCAACACATAGACAGAAGGCTACCAGCAGATTTGGTAGTTATCGACAGTTACAGAACTGCCACACATAGCAAATATCTAAGTGTTTAGTGTAACACTTGTAAGATGGCTATGGTGTGGGTTTGTCACACCTTAACATGTGTACTAGTTGCTGGTCTATAAAACTAGACTTGATCTGATTGGGAAGACAAATTGAGTGAGTGTTGTATTCCCTAAGTTTAAGGAATAAAAATGGTTGCGGCCTTTGAAACCAGTTCAGTAGTCTAATTGTGTATGCAAGTGTGTGTGTGTGGCCTGAGGCTAGAGTGAGTTTCTAGTGGCATAGCAGGGCAAAAAACTTGTCAGAAAATAACCATGTTACACCTACCATACCTTGATTTTAATTTTTTCGGAAATTTCGAGTTTGTGTATAATTTATTCCTTCTATTTCTTTTTGTTGCCTACACTAATTTCTCTCTTATCTATTTTGAGTTTGGTAATTTTTTTTCTTTCTTATGCAACGAAGTAAGATACCTTCATTTCCACAATCAATACACTTGATTCCTAAATAAGTGAACAAGGCTATTAAAATGACACAAATTTGTTTCTAAATGGGATAATTGACGATAGTGGCGAACAATGAATTAGTAAACTACTGAATTGGTTCAAATCATTTTTTTTTTTGGACCATGTTTACAAATCATAATTAAGGTAATAACAAACAATTGGCATGGTTCATTTTTTTTTTTATTTTTGGATCATGTTTACATGTCACAAGTAATATCAATTACCAAGTTTATATATAAATATATATATATACATATTAAAGCATAAGTAATAAAAATTACCAAGTTTGTATACATCATTCTGCATTTTAGCTCATCTAAGGTCTGATTTTCTTTGATTTATTTAGTTTTTGAAGACATTTTGTTGCGACTATACGGAAAATGATCAATACTCCCCGTTAAGTGATAACATGTCTTCAATTAAATGCACTCCAAATTGTTTTTTATTCTTTGTACTTTATTTCCAAATCGTTTTTTATTATTTGTACTTTATTTCTTTACACAGTTCCTTTCTTTCCTCCCTCTTTCTTCTTCCAACTAAAATGTTAAAAGAAAAAGTGATTCTTTTCCTGTTTCGCCTATTATAGAATTTATTTTTGTTAGTTTATGGTGTTATCTAGTTTTACGCAAGTATGAAAGCAGTGTTTTTCAACACACCTTAACCTTAAGCATATATTTGAGTAGTCTCTAACATAATTTATCAATCCATGATGTAAGTTTTAGTTATTAAGGTATGGTAATGATACACCCATGTTGTCAATCCAACCATGATTTGCAAGATCGATTTTGTGTATGATATTAGATTGCTTTAATGAAATTATTTTTTACTTTGAACAGGTGCTTTGTTGATTTGTGAGAGCTACATATTAGGTAATAATTCTTTCCCGAAACCGCTTAATGCTCATAGTTCATTTAAAACCAAAGGTGAGCTTGATATAATAAGTTTTTCATTTCTAATGTTTGAATTAAACTTTGAATGAATTGATATGTTTGTTATTGTTTATGACTTATTTTGTTTAAATATTCTAATCTATTATTTATTTATTTTTCTAGCGGGTAATTGCTCTTATAATGATCTAACCTCTCAAATCATAGTGAGTATTCTATGCAATTATAAATATTATCTTTAAAGTTCTTTGTAAATTTTTCAATTTCCATGAATTAAGTTGTTGTATATGCGATAGAATATTTATATCATATTTCGGAAATTTTCTATAAATGACTTGAGCGATAGCATGGGGGAACATTTTTATCATGCTTGCAATGGTCGCACCAATAAACCATCAGTCTTAAAATGTAGTTTCTCTCATCCACTGAAATTTAATTTGAAAGTTTCTTTATGTGGTAAGAGTCTAGCCTAATTGTTCATCTATTTAAAGTTCAGTATCTCAACCTTTTTATTGATCAAGATATCTTTTTATTGATTTAGGAGTTGAAATTGATGCGAGTTGTGTTGAATATATATATTAGAAATAAAGTTTCATGATTTAAAATTACGATGATTTTTGTTAGGGCCGCAGTTTTCCAGCTAGTAGATCGTTAGCATAAGGTTTATAGTTGGCAGCAAAGATGGTTTTATGAAATATTTTATTTAATTATATTTTAAGTAATCTTCATCCGTTGATTTTCGTATGAAGTTGAGTATATGTGTTGTGATTTGTAAATCTGGAGATCTAACTTCTTACTGTGATTTTGTGTTTAACTTTGCCGATATATTTTTTCGTTATCAATGACTAAGCAAAATTATCTTCTAAGTTGCTCGTAAATTGGTCCATTTTCGTGAATTGAGTGTTGTATATGTGGTTAAATATTTGAGATTTCCTATAAATGGAATAACCATGCATTTAAAATAATATTTTTTTATTTGTGATTTATTTGTCGACTTAATATTAATATAATTTTATTCGTTAGTATTGTGAACAAAACTTTCCTGTTTAATTTTTTTTTTCTGTTCTTTAAAGCCTTTGGGTATATATAGCTAATGTGAAGAACGATAATAATCTTACCAACCAGTTTCGATTTTCTTATAAATGATTAAATATAATTTTCCAATTAGGAAAAACATATTTGAACGATAACACGACAGACTTGTTGCGCCTCGCAACCACACAAACGTCTGTGATTGGAGTATAAAATTAACACACTCTACAATTGGGAAAAATAAATCAATGCAAATTTCACAAAACACGAGAAAACCTACACGGTTCGGCAATTGTTGAACTTACGTGGTTCGAAAAAACACATTGCATGAGGATGGTTCCTCACACCTCTCTCAAGGAGATACACAATTATTGAGGATACTCAACCAATCTCAAAGCCCTTATATTTATAACCTTTAAGGTGTACAAAACCAATTCCAAATAGGAACACAATTACTAATTAAATTGGAAGTCTCGATCTTATTCCATTACCAAATTCTAAATCCTTGATGGACATAGAAATCCAAATCCAAAACGAATTTCATGAGAATCTATTTTCCAAGAATCCTCCACCTTGGCAAATATTTCTTAAATCTGGTCGGATTACACACAAACACATTCAAAATTCAATTTTTGTCACACAGCAAAGTTTCCCTCTCACACCCACACAATTCTCTTCACATCAATTTTCAATGTTCACTCCAAATCCTCATAAATCTCTCAAAGAAAAACACATCGAGGATGGATCCTCACACCCCTCTCAAGGATATACACAAACATTGAGGATACTCAACCAATCTCAAAACATTACCTACAATGTTACCTATCTAATTCTGCACTGCCTTACCTTGAGAAATGCCTGGTGTGTATAACTCAAACTATGACTAGGATTATTTATCAAAAAAAAAAAAAAAAAAAAATCATGGCTAGTATAGTAAGTTTGAATTAAAAAAGGAAAAAACAGCAAGGGTTTGTTTAGAGTTTTCTTCTAATCATGGAAACATAAGACTATACTTTGATATATATACTTGTTGATTTCGGTTAATAATGATAATGAGAGAATAGTTTAAAATTTCGTTACATTTTGCGAAACTTTGCTTGCAAAGTAGTGTCGGAATCTCGGCATATGTCGTTGTTTAGGAATTGAAATTTTGTTTGAAATCGGAAGTTTTAACTATGAATGAGACTACATTAATAGATCGTATGTTATCTATATTCTAATCATGAAAATATCGGCTCATATACAATACTTACATTTCTTTCTTTCCATTAAATTCGATTGAAAAACGACAATAATTCTCAATACGCCATCTCACGTGTGATCTGACAAGAACTTACCACGTGGATTAAACTAATCGAATGTCGTGTAGTATATTATATTCGATTTGAATCTGTTTACAACAAACATTTATGGATTGTAATTTAGATGAAATTTTAAGGTCCTAAAACCCAACCCTACATGTGTGGTGTTCTTTCAAAATATTATTTAAGGTTGTTTTTTTTTAAATTTCTTGTATTCAAATTACATTAATGTGCCATGTCATCATCAACTCCGCCATGTCATTTATGATATTTCCTAGTTTGATCCATGTCATCCGTTACATTTGGATATTTACTGCTTTCTCTCTCTCTCTCATACACACAATTGACAATACATATCCTCACCAAAAAGAAAAAATGTTTTTCTCACATATACAACCACATCCTTACACCATCTTGTTCAGGTCGTCAGAGCTATGAATTTTCGCCGAGAATGCCTCCTCTTCTTATTCTTGGTTGCATAATTTCATGCAAGTTCCAGATAATAATACTCCTAACCAGCAACCAACTAAGGAGGTGAAGTAATGCAGGCTTATGTAAACATCTTTATCTGATTTTTTTTAATTTTTAATTTATTTTTTGATTGGAAAAAGAAATTGGGGGAACCCCTACCCCATTTAAATTACGTGTTGAAACTTATATCAACAATCAGTTGATGTTGATGTGTTTCCAACACACAACCTCTCCACTGTGTGAGAGGGTTGCTACCATTGTGCCACAGGCTCAATCGGTTATCTGATTTTATTGACATGTTTTATATGTTGTTCATGAATTTTAGCTTTGATTCTTATAGGGGGACAAGAAAATGAATAACAAGAATCCAATTTCTTGCAAGTTCGAGATAAACTCCTACAGAACTTTTGGGCAGAAAGAATTACAGAAATTAATAGTATAAATGGTGAGCCATATACATGCACCACGTACCATTTTGTTCTTCAAATTTGATTTGGACTTTGGCTTCTCACTTTATAAAATGTTATGATATGATCGCTTAATTTCTTCTGCTTCCTTGGTGTGATCTCATATATTTTAATAATTATCTTTGGACTTTGTACAATTAGGTTTAGTTATTTGCAGTTCTAAATTGACGCAAAACATCCATTCAAACAGTTATTTTTTGTATGCAACAACACAATGAACATTACAACATATTTTACAAACAAATCCACATTTGTAATCAAGGCTTAATAATGTGTGCCAAATTGCAAAAGTGGGGAAGTGTAATTCCATTCGCCAGTCTGTTAATAATTATTGTAGATATTTTTCTAGTTCCATAAAAGCCATTACCGTATTTTGCACCTGGCAAAAACCAGAGAACCTAGTCTGACTGTCACTATGTATGAGCAAAACCTACAAATTAAAGAAAATGGGAAAACCAAATTTTAATGATATACAGTACCACTCATGTTTTTCCGGTAAATTTCAATAATACCCTTTAAATAATAGTTTTATCGTAATTTAACATACTAACATCAAGTATCAATCAAAATATATATATATATATATATATATATATATATATATATATGCAAGGGAAAATACTTACACTAACATGGCTGATGGCTGATTCTTTTAAATTTATTTTTCGATCAATTTTCACCATCAATGATTTTCGTTTAATGGATGATTTTAGGGCTTTCAGTAATTGCGAAATTATGATTTTATGTAATCTAATTAATGCATGGTTGAACCTCTTTTTTTGATAGATGTAAATACATGAAAATAAATAAGAACCAATGTTAAAATGCATTCGGCATGACCGTGCGTCTAGGCAGGGACGGAGCCAGGAAGAGCCAAGGGTGGTCACCCAACCACCCTTAAATTTAGGAAAAGGTAAAACTACGTATAATAGAGTTATGATTCAGTGTTATTTGAAAAACCTTATGCTATGCCCACCCTTAATTTTTTATTTTTTTTTAAGATTATTACTTATAAACAAAACTTTGCCCACCTTTGACCCTTCCCAAAAATCCTGGCTCCATCCCTGCATCTAGGTGGACATGGTTAGATATGGGAAGATACAACCAATTTTCTTGTTGATATCCAAATTTTTATCCTTGGACAAATCTTGTTATTCTACACCCCGTACGTGTTTCTCAATTCCGAAGTAAACATATGAAAAGAAGCTTCAAAGTTTGAACTCTGAACTATACCAATCTCAAATCTTGTTATTCTACACCCCGTACGTGTTTCTCAATTCCATGGAAGTACATCAAATTATAACTAAGATTATTGTAATATAAATCTGATCTCAGTTCATCAGCTGTTAGGTATAAGATTTTAGTTTTCAGAACAGGAAAAAATACAATTTAAAACAGCAGTACAGTGGGATATACCTGGGCTGACTTGACTACTGGATATTACGACGAGTGGCTCACCATTCATCGCGTCAACTCGAGTGGGAACCCAATATAACACCAAATTGAGTCCAACATCTTCCAAAGATGGTGTTTGGGTTCTGCCAAAGAAATTACGGAAATTTCTTTAAAAAACATCAAGTTTAGGTGTATGTTCCTCAATAGCCACTTATCATCGTTGCACCCTGATAAGAAAACAAAAGTCTTATTTCTTAATACATTCTGAATAGCACTTTGCCTACTCCTATGTGATTTAATGTCTCTTTTAGTCTTATTTTCAGGTTTAATTTATTTTACGGGCCTTAACTCTCAATAATTTGAGAGAAGGCCTAACGTACCAAGTATTAGGCTTAAGTTGATGGATTATGAATTAAAGCTCCAAGTCCACCTCCTCAAAAACTCCTACATAAAAAAAATGTCCAAGTCCAAGACAAGAAAAACTTTGAAGCAAAACAAGAACCCTAGCTAATGAATTTAATGAGAATATGGATATATATTTATCTTTTTAACACAAAATTAAAATTATAATTCTCTACTTTACCTTATTCTTTCCTTAACATCTACCGACGTTCCCCAGTCATCAAATTCAATTTGTCCACTATTGTTTCTCCAAATAGTGCTTGGGAGATCCTCTCTTGTTTTCCCAAATAGTGGTTAGAAATAATTTATATTATTTAATAATATCAGTGCATTGCACGAGCCTTATAGCTAGTGAATGAAATTAAATTGGAATCATCATTATATAGTGGCGGATCAAGAAAAAAAAATAAAAAATCACGAACCATCAGATAGTAGTGGAATGATTTTTTTTAAAAAAATGCTAAAGTATACTAGAAACTTCATTAGATGGTGATGCAACGATAAAAAAAAAAAGCTAAAATATCCATGAATCATCACTAAATAGTGGTTGAATGAAAAAACGAGAGCCCAAAAACCATCACTAGGTAGTGTTGGAATGGAAAGAAAAAATATATTTTTGTTTTTTTTCCGTTTTTGATAGAGAAATATTTTTGTTGATAGGATTTTTGTTGTTGTTTAATGTAGAGAATAGAGATGCTTTGGAGTGACAGAGAATAAAGAGATTAGGTTATATTTTTTTATTTTTTGTTGAGTATGTAAGTTTTCTTATTGGTCTCTTGTTTTATTCTTTTGTGTGTTTGAGAAAGATGGTTAGCGCATATGCTATTCGTAATGGTGTTGGTGTCATCATTAGTATGAATTACAAACTACATGGTCATTGTTGACCTATTAGATCGTGTAAATAATGACGGTAACAAAGATGACTTCAGAATACCGTGTGATCCTAAACCTGGAAATTTCTATATCTATTGAAGAGGGGTGAAAATCACGGCATGGTGTGGTTGGCTCAAATGAACGGACGGTTTTGCCCTCCAAATAAATTTTCCTCAAATTGTGTCTGATTGCCATCAGTGTGTGGTGATGTCCATGTTTTTTTAGAGATGTCCACGTATCTTAGAGAACCTTTGTCCACGTATCTTTTCATGCAAGTAAAAAAATTTCTTAAATAAGCAAAAGTCAATTTGTTCCAAAATCCTCTTCCTTGCTATTTGTTTTCTTCAAACCCTTCTTAAATCCCTTTCTTCATCGTTTCCTCCTCCTTCAATTCATCTTTTATTTATTTGCTTTCTTCTAACAATAGATATATCGTATTGAAAAAACATTTGATAGGGTTCCTTTTAATTTGAGGAAACGATATTTATGCTCAACTATGTCGGCGTAATCCATTTGATAGCGGCATTAAGGTGGGTTTTATCAGATATATGTACTTTTGATTGAAATTTGGGATCTGGGTTTGGTTTCATTTGTTGTTATGTTAATTGTTTTTATGTTAATTTGGATTTTGTTCAAACAATTTGGCTCGAGAAGTATACTGGTGGAGTTTGTTTGTCCATTCTGTTGAAGAATTTATGTAATAGGGATAGATGATCAAAGATATTGGAATTTCATACCAACAGATGAATCTAGGTGGGTACTTTTGTTGATTTTAATTTTTTTGGAAATTTCGAGTTTGGGTATAAATAGACCAACCTTTTTCTTTTCTTATTCCTTCTTTTTCTTTTTGCTGCCTACACTAATTTCTCTCTTATCTAGTGGTGGTGGTGTGGCGTTTGAAACCTCTAATTCCCTTTTTCTCTTTATTTAATATTTTATTTATCAAAATTAAAATACCGGTTGAAACCTTAACCCTTTCCCACCTCTCTACGTGGCAGTTTGAGCATCAGAGATCTGTGATGCTAGCATTTCTCTATATCAAAACACAAGTAATGCAAATTACCAAGTTTGTATACATCATTCTGCATTTTAGCTTATCTAAGGTCTAATTTTCTTTTATTTATTTAGTTTTTGAAGACATTTTGTTGTGACTATATGGTATATGATCAATACACCCGGTCGAGTGATACCATGTCTTCAATTAAATGCACTCCAAATCGTTTTTGATTCTTTGTACTTTTTTCCAAATAGTTTTTTATTATTTGTAATTTATTTCTTTACACGGTTCCTTTCTTTCATCCCTCTTTCTTCTTCCAACCAAAATGTAAAAAGAAAAAGGGCTTCTTTCCCCATTTCGCATATTATAGAATTAATTATTGTTAGTTTATGGTTTTATCTAGTTTCACCCAAGTATGAAAGCAGGGTTTTTTAACACACCTTAACCTTAAGCATATATTTGATTAGTCTCTAACATAATTTGTCAATCCATGCTGTAACTTTTAGGTATTAAGGTATGGTAATGATATACCCAATGTCAATCCAACCATGTTTTGCAAGATCCATCTTCTGTATGATATCAAATTGCTTTAATGAAAATATTTTTTATTTTGAACAGGTGCTTTGTTGATTTGTGAGAGCTACATATTCAGTAATAATTCTTTCTTGAAACTGCTTAATGCTCATAGTTCATTTAAAAGAAAAGGTGAGCTTGATATAATAAGTTTTTCATTCCTAATGTTTGAATTAAACTTTGAATGAACTGATATGTTTGTTATTTTTTTATGACTTATTTTGTTTAAATATTCTAATATCTTTCCTCTCGAATCATAGTGAGTATTCTATGATATTATAAATATTATCTTTGTCAAGTTCTTATTCCAATACCAAATTTTAAATCCTTGATGGACTCAGAAATCCAAATCCAAAACGAATTCCATGAGAACCTATTTTTCAACAATGATTAGAGAATTAATTTTACTAATTTATTGCGGCTCGCGGAAACGTAACCACACAAACTTCGATGATTGGAAAATAAAAATAACATACTCTACAATTGGGAAAGATAAATCAATGCAAAATTCACAAAACACGAGAGAACTTATGTGGTTCTACAATTGCCCACATCCACAACATAAAGAACCAACTTTACTACTAGAGATAAACAATGATTACAATACTAACGAGAAACCGTGATTCTGATTTTCGTCACACACCAAAGTTTCCCTCTCACCCACGCAATTCTCTTTCACATCAATTTTCAATGTTCTCTCCATATTCTCGCAAATCTCTCATAAAGACAAACACATTGAGGATGGCTCGCCATACCTCTCTCAAGAAGATACACAATTATTGAGGATACTCAACCAATCTCAAAGGCCTTATATTTATTCCTTTAAGATGTTTAAAACAAATTCCTAGTAGGAACCCAATCCTTAATGGGACGAAGGGATTATGGTAGTTTTGTATTTGAGTTCAAATTTTAATTGTTTTATTAAATAATATGAACATTGGCTTTTAGTAATAGGGTATAATTAATTAATACGAATTAGATGATTTATAATTAAAATTGCATCCTTGTTTTGATATTTGCATGTCTTAGTTAGATATCTGGTCTCTCAACACTACAGCTCGTGGCTGTATGTTGAAAGTTATAAAAGTCGAACACGACAAAGGAGTGATGTTGCAAGGGCTATAAGGAATGCTCAAGCTTTTGATTTTCTAATTGACATTGTTCGCAAATCGTACGAAGAGGTATCTACTGGACCAAATAATATGTACATGGGCTTTTAGTAATATAGGCTTTTGATTTCTAACTTGAATTGGTATTGTGAGTAATTAAAAGTGCATCCTTGTTTTTTTATTTGCATGTTTGTCTTAGTTATCTGGTGAATACAAGACTACAACCTTGTATTCACCAAAGAACCTGAATTTATTGGCGTTCAAACAATCATAGGTTAACCACTTCCAAAGTCTAGCTAACTGACATATTCCTTCTTTTGTGTCTTCTTTCACCAAAGCTTTTTAGCGTTTTCTCAAAAGTCATTTCACCCAAATGGCATATTCTCTTTTTTTCTCTTTTGTATATATTGAAAAACTTCCAAATCAATTGTCCTATATCCAAAATTTAAATCTCATTGTCATTTAGTGATTTTGTTTTACAAGTGACAAAAAGATAAAAGATTTAGACTCTATCTTCTTCGATTCAGCATTATGCAAAAAATTATCTACAATGTAATGGAGGCGTTACGATAAAATCCAACTCAATTGTTACCTATCTAATTTTGCACTACCTTACCTTGAGAAATGCATGGTGTGCATAACTCAATCTATGACTAGGATTATTTATCAAAAACAAAAAAAATCATGGCTAGGACAGTAAGTTTGAATTAAAAAAGAAAACAATATGGTCTTATGTTTCCATGATTAGAAGAAAACTCTAAACGCTCTTATGTATAGTCTTATATATGCAGATATTTAGACTATTATTTTCTTCGAATCACATGTTTCCATACAAACCCTTGCTATTTTTTCTTATTTAATTCAAACTTACGATCCTAGTCATGATTTTGTTTCTTTTTGATAAATAGTCCTAGTCCTAGTTTGAGTTATGCACACCAGGCATTTCTCAAGGTAAGGCAGTGCAAAATTAGATAGGTAACAATTGAGTTTGATTCCATTTTATCGTAACACCTCCATTACATTGTAGATAATTTTTTGCATAATGTTGAATTGAAGAAGATAGAAACTAAATCTTTTCTCTTTTTGTCACTTGTGAAACAAAATCACTAAATGACAATGAGATTTGAATTTTGGATGTAGGACAATTGATTTGGAAGTTTTTCAATATATACAAAAAGGAAAAAACAGAATATGCCATTTGGGTAAAATGACTTTTGAGCATAAAAGCTAAAAGGCTTTAGTGAAAGAAGACACAAAAGAAGGAATATGCCAGTTAGACTTTGGAAGTGGTTAACCTCTGATTGTTTGAACGCCAATAAATTCAGGTTCTATAGAACAATCGGAATATGATACCTTAAATTCTGGTTCTTTCTTCCAACTGCGGTATTTCATAGTTACATTTGTCACGTTATAAAATTCATCATTTGGGCCGCGTTTGTGTACGCTTATGAAGTCAAATTTATGAGTCCATTCTTTGTTGGACCGATCAACCCTCTATATATAATAAACAAAAAAAAAAAAAAAACCTTCAATATATACGGTATTAGTTAAATGATGACGACACAAGAATATCGACTTCTTTACATGCACACAAGAAGACTTGAAGTCTAAAACAAAAAACACTCAATGAAGGATATGAGAAATGAAGTGAAGTAGAGGAGATGAGAAGAGAATAGAGATTAGCATCTTTGGTGAATGCAAGGTCGTAGTTTTGAGAGACCAGATTGAAAAACCAATATATGTGCAATATAACAATTGTAAAGCAAGCAAGAATAAACCAAACAGAAAGTAAATAACACACAGGAATTTTTAACGTGGTAAAACCCAATATGGGAAACGTCCACGGTTGTCCTCGCGACAACAAATAAATCCACTAGATGAAAAGAGATGTACAAACCTATCAACTACCTGCAATCACTGCGAGTTGACACTACTGGTTATCTCTAACACCTTGACTTCACCAGAGCACCTTGATGTACGCACAAGACACTCGACTTCTTGATGAACACACAAGAAGACTCGAAGCCGAACTATGAAACAAGCTTACACCAGAGTTCCTTGATGAACACACAAGGATACTCGACTTCTTGATGAACACACAAGAAGACTCGAAGCTAAATCACTATTCAATAAGGAATAAGTAGATGAATGGGGAAGAAGGAAGAAGAAGATGAATGGGGAAGAAGGAAGAAGAAGATGAATGGGGAAGAAGAAGATGAGTTCAATCACCAAAAACAACAAAAACCTAAACAAACTCCAAGACAAGAGATGAATTGGACGGCCAAAGAACTAACTTGTTCTTTGGAAGAGAAACCCTATTTATACTTAGGGTTGGAAACCAAGGAAAATGGGCCGAAAAGTGAAAAACCCACATTGGACGTACGTACGTCGATATGACGTTCGTACGTCTCCATACGAAAATAAGCCTGCTGACTACTTGGACGTACGAACGTCCTGTAAAGGTACGTACGTCCAGAACACAAACAATCTTGCTGACATACCATACGTACGTACGTCCTTAAGAGGTACGTACGTCCTGAACCAAACACCATACTTGTGACACACGACGCAAAGACAAGGACACGGGACGACGCGCGTACAACAAGGTTTTTTTAACAATGAACTCAAGGCGAAATAACCATGGACACTATGTCACAAAATTAATGTCAAACAACTTCATGCCGGTTTCAATCTCCCCCTTTGACATTGATTTTGTGACAAAAACCTATGACTCTAATAGCACTTATAAAACGTGCTTACAAACCCAAACCATGGCATTTATAAATCATGCCTACAAAATCACTCAAGGTAGAACACATACCGAGTCACCAATTCTTGATATCCAGCTTGAGTAAGACACTTTAACCATCAGAGACCGAACGGAAGCAACAACAATCAAAGAGCCAATGGAAGTTCCTCGAACAACTCCCCCATACTTCATGAGCTCTAAGGTTTAATACTCGAGCTTACCCAAAACTGTATATGCACTTTGTGATCATCATCACTTTCACTCCCCCATACATGATCACTCCCCCATACATGTAGTATACCTGAAACATGACCCAAAAATACACTAACAAAGAAGAAGAAGGTGTTAGTATTAGAGTCATAAATCTCCCCCTTTTTATCACAAATGAAGCAAGGTAACAAAAGAAAGAGAAAAAAAAAAAAAATACCAAACCATAACAAATAAGATTAAAGAAGAAAAAAAAGAGAACAATCATATGAGAAAGAATTCTCCCCCTAAACAAAGAATTCTCCCCCTAAACAAAGAATTCTCCCCCTAAACAAAAGCTTCACCTAAATGCAATGCATATGAGAAAGATGCACCTAGAACTAACAAACCAAATAAGGATATTTGAAACACACAAAGAACCAAGCATACAAGGGTAGAAGAGAGTAAAGAGAAAACCATACCATAAACTTGGAATCCATGACACACAAAACTAAAAGACATGAGAGAGATCTAGGCATATAAATGAAGAAGAAAGAGTACCAACACAGACACAAGAAGGGAGATTAGATAAGAACTAAAACGAGATAAGAAGGAGATAGTGAAAAGACACTGAATACTTATATAGGTAACAGAGGGAAGAAAAGAAAACATAACATGAATCCCTGATAGAAACCAAGAGAAACCTATACATAGAAGAAAGAGTCAGGACACCAACAATCGAAACAAATGATCCACTAGAATATCACTTTAATCAACCGACCATAACCACCTGAGATAGACTCCAGAGAAACGACTTCATAGTAGCAAGATATCTAGAGAAAAAGAGCAAACAAACAACAAGGAAGAAATACCATACCTGATGAAATTGGGAAGGTACAATAATGACCAAGAACCAAATTGGCAAACCTGTGAGAAATGTGCAAGAAAAGAATATGCGAAAAGAGAAAGAAGAAGAGATAAACAATAGTTAGTAGGAGATATGAAAGAGAATAGGGAAACCATGCATACTAGACACATCCAACAATATCCCATGACAAAACAACAGGAATATGAGTATCTGCAGGAAGAGATACGCATAGTATAAGAAAATCCATTGAGACTCCATGGAAAATCCAATCTGTACATGTTCCTGAAACAACTCATCCACTCACAAAAAAGAATTAGAGAATCTCATAAACAAAGAGAAGAAAATATTATCCCAAACACAATGAAATAGAAACATAAAAGGAAGAAACCTGTAAGCCCACCCCTAGTGAAACCCAAAAATTAGTTCAACATATGCCAAACAAGATAAGCAATAATCAAGCTCATAAAAAAAAATGCTTTATCTGAAGAATGAGCAAGGATTATCGATGTCACCAAGTCACAAAGCAACAATCCAACTTCAGAGCAAATTTCCTGACAGAACACTAAGACTCCGATGACATGCCATATATTGTCAGAAAGATTAGAGAGTCAATAGAAGAGAATTGCTAACAATAGATGACCAAACTGAGCATATGCATCCCAAAGTAGAACAGTGGTAGCCCAAAACCATTGCATGAGGATTATTGCAGAAGACTACCAAGAGCACATCTAATCAAACCTATTGCAGGAAAAATAGGATCAACCAGGTACAAGAAACAACAATAAGAGGATAGGCAAGTCTCATAAGCATTTAATCAAACACCAGCTAGCCAACAAGGTAATTCAAGAATATTATCCCAACATAGAAAAGTATGATGAGAACCTATGAGAAAACATGAATCAATATAAATCATGACAACCGAATACACCAATAACATGATTTCATCACCAAAATATGCTTATGCATACCTTGTAGCCTTCTTAAAACAAATTGAGAACTATTACCTTGAGAAATCACATCAAACACATGTGATCCAATGACAAAACTAGAAAGCATGGAGTTGAAAACCAAATAATACTAACAATCTGACCTTAGTATGTCAATGAAATACCGACTGAAAAGAATTACCAAGGAATGGAACTAAAATAGAGTAAGCCATAAACACTTTCAGCAAGAACAACTACCTGTAAAGTTACTGAGAGAAAAATAAAGTTGACGACACGCACATTGTCCATAAACCTTCATACAGTAGAAAAGAGCAGTCTAAGTGGTGGTAGCAACGACCAATGCTAGAACAACAAGCATACAAGAATCCGAAGGAATGGCGCCTCTACTCTTTTGAGCACGAGGAGGACGTGTGCCCGATGACGAAGCACCCTTGGAACTGGGTGTTTCGTTAGTTGGAGTAGTGCGAGCGCGCTTAGGAGGTATGTCCTGCATATGCACAACAGTAACCAATACTACCAAATGTAAGAGAAATGGTGAAACGAGCACAAGAAATGTGAGAATATCCATGTAGACATTTTATCGAACACTTGGTGTGCATAAACCAAAGGCAAGATTAAAACAGCAAACAATAAGTACATTCACACTACGCAAGGCATATGATTAAGAGAAGAAGATGAACAACATGGTAAACAAAAACTATACCAAAAACACAAAAAAAATTCAAACTTTAAACATCACATTCCATTTCTCCACATTCAACCATTCACAACATTTAAACGAAAGACGAAGAGGAAAATTTCACCATCAAAGATAACCATTAAAGACAATGCATCGGAGCACAAGAAGAACTTACTATTGACTAGAGATAAGAAGAAAAACACCACCGAACTCTGTTGAACACTTAGAACACAGCAGAGAGGGACCGAAGGAAATACCGAGGATGAAGAAGATACAGGAGAGAGATATATGAGGAAGACGAAAAGGAAAAGATTGGCAAAAACTTTTAAACACTTTGGGCTTAAAACTAACTGGTGGGCCGGAACTGTACCAGAGACGTACGTACGTTATATTGACGTTCGTATGTCGGGCCCAAAAGAGAAACATCTGCCTGGTCCAACGTACGAACCCCCTAACTACGTTCGTACGTTCGAGGAGAAAAAAAGTTCTGCCTCCCTTAACGTACGAACGTCCTAACGACGTACGTACTCTTTCTTTTTCTTTTTTTTTTTTTTTTTGTTGTTGTTAAATGTAATTTAAATTTAAAAAAAAAAAAAAAAAAAATAACAATAGAGAACTAACCTTAATAACAGAAAAACAAACCGAATAACTAACAACACAAACCATAATAAGAAGATAAAAGGAAAAGAACCGATGTACCATAAAAGTGAAGAGGAATACATCATGAACTTCCAAAAACAGTAGCCAATCCCAATCCGTACAAAAATAAGAGGCAATATATGGGGATAAACAAAAAATTGAACAAATAAGAGAATTGAAGTGCATCATAAACTAAACCTCGGTGTGTGTAGATGCAATGCAATGCATAAAGAGAGAGAAGGTTCACCACTAGAACACACCCTTTGAAGACCTAGAATATAGAACCATCAACAAGAGACATACGATTAGATTGGTAAGTGAGCATAGAAGAAACAAACTTCAACCCCCTTTGAAACAAACGTTATGAGTAGAAGGCAAACGAATATAAATATGATCTTTCAAATGAAAACCAAGACATCCAAAAGGCAAAGGAATATAAACTTTGTATGCCTTACATAAAAAACAATAAATATGCGCTTGGATTTTTATTTTGCCGCATGTGGTGGAGTTTAGTCTACATCACTCTAATGTCATTCCCGCGTGGGAGGGATTTTTGCCTCCATCTTTTCAAATACACGAGGGTAGGGTGTAGCCTACATCTTTTTGACAAACACAAACAAACTAAAGAAGTGCAATACCATGATAACGTGCAACACAAGAACTAACATCTCTTGAGTGCATCCGTCAGAGCATGACCCTCACAACCCCAACGGGTTCTTAGCCAACTGATATAGCTTCAAAGACAATCAATGGCTGGGGATAAAGTGAGTCATTGACCACTAACAAGAGTTGTAATAGGAAGATGAGAATGCTCAATAACACGAACAACAAGATGAACATTAACCAAAACAAAGGAGAGATAGCTCAAGATCACATAAATACTCGAGAGATAGAGAAGTTCTATGAGCTCAAAGAATATGTAAGTGGTTTCCAAAAACTCCCATTATGCAAGCATGTCGTGCACTGTGCAAACAAGCAAGGAAAAATGCATGATACATACCAAAACATACTTAAGAGTTCAGAAAGAGAAAACACCCAAACATATTGCAACTTATTTAAGACAATTGAACTAAACCAATATCTTAGAAAAGATGCATCCAACAACACATACATGGAATAATGAAAGAACAATTAACGCATGCATAAACAGAAGAATAAAAAACACCAAACAAATAGCCTATGTGGTTAGAGAAATATGCAATTCAAATAACACAAGGCTAGAAACAAACCACATCATCCCAACTATGGGACACCACCAGACCTTTGCAAGTCCAGAAAAACCTTCAACTTATCCTTTCTTACCCATACTTGTTTAACACTAGGCGTGCACACTTTGGGAGTTGAAAAGATATGAGATCTCCCCTTAACCAGCTTTGGAATGAACTTGTCCTTAACTAATTCCACCTTAGTCTTTGACTTCCTTTTGTTGGAGTTCCTGTTTTTCTTAAACCTATGAAAAGAAACATTAAAAGTCTGAGGTCTAGAAAATGCACAAGAAGGAACATAAGAATCAACATGATTATAATGATGAGGAACATGAGAATAGGATGCTTAAAATTAGTAGCAAAAACAGCCTTGCCATTAACCTTAGACTTAAAATTCTTACGAGAAACATGCTTAAAATTAGTAGCATTAAGTCTAGTCTCAATAGGTGGGGTCGGCAATAGGGCAGGCAAACTAGATTTTACAGGAGTACTCACACTAGATGAACTAGTAGAACTAGCAATAGGAGAGTCAAATCTAGTTTTGTCCAAAACCTGCAATCGGAGTTGAGTAGACGTTAGATCATTATTTGTTACCTCATACTCCACCAATAGAGATTTGTATTTCTCATCGACCTCCTGATTGGCCTTCTTTAAAGCTGCAATTCTACATAACAAGTCAAGTTTTTTTTTTTCAAATAATTGAGAAATAGTAATTGCATCATCTGCAACATAAGAAATTAGTTTTTCAAGAGTCTCAACTTTATCCTGCAAAGAAAGATTAGCCTTTTCCAAATTTTCAATTTTGGATTCATAAACTTCCCCTTGAAGCATATAGTCTTCTGCACAATGTCTGAGTCGTTGTTCTAGAGAATCAACCTTAGTCTGCAAAACACCATTATCTTCAAAACAAAAATTATCGGAAATAGTGGACACATTACAATTAGCTTTATTAAATTTTTCTTGCAAATCAATATTAGCTTTTTGTAATCTTTCACATTCCTTTGCAGAAAGTCTGTAAAGAAAAGCCCAATCACTATTGCTAACACATACAAATTATCATCCTTTTCAAAATCAGATTTTGGTTTTGTGGATTTAGACGATTTAGCAATAAAATTATTATGACCAGACTCATGAACCATTATTGCACTCATAGGATCTACGCGTGAGCCATTACGCTCCATAACAAGCGCCCTGCTCCTGATACCTATTGAAAAACCAATATATGTGCAATATAACAATTGTAAAGCAAGCAAGAATAAACCAAACAGAAAGTAAATAACACGCAGGAATTTTTAACGTGATAAAACCCAATATGGGAAACGTCCACGGTTGTCCTCGCGACAACAAATAAATCCACTAGATGAAAAGAGATGTACAAACCTATCAACTACCTGCAATCACTGCGAGTTGACACTACTGGTTATCTCTAACACCTTGACTTCACTAGAGCACCTTGATGTACGCACAAGACACTCGACTTCTTGATGAACACACAAGAAGACTCGAAGCCGAACTATGAAACAAGCTTACACCAGAGTTCCTTGATGAACACACAAGGATACTCGACTTCTTGATGAACACACAAGAAGACTCGAAGCTAAATCACTATTCAATAAGGAATAAGTAGATGAATGGGGAAGAAGGAAGAAGAAGATGAATGGGGAAGAAGGAAGAAGAAGATGAATGGGGAAGAAGAAGATGAGTTCAATCACCAAAAACAACCAAAACCTAAACAAACTCCAAGACAAGAGATGAATTGGACGGCCAAAGAACTAACTTGTTCTTTGGAAGAGAAACCCTATTTATACTTAGGGTTGGAAACCAAGGAAAATGGGCCGAAAAGTGAAAAACCCACATTGGACGTACGTACGTCGATATGACGTTCGTACGTCTCCATACGAAAATAAGCCTGCTGACTACTTGGACGTACGAACGTCCTGTAAAGGTACGTACGTCCAGAACACAAACAATCTTGCTGACATACCATACGTACGTACGTCCTTAAGAGGTACGTACGTCCTAAACCAAACACCATACTTGTGACACACGACGCAAAGACAAGGACACGGGACGACGCGCGTACAACAAGGTTTTCTTAACAATGAACTCAAGGCGAAATAACCATGGACACTATGTCACAAAATTGATGTCAAACAACTTCATGCCGGTTTCACAGATAACTAAGACAGGCTTGCAAATATCAAAACAAGGATGCACTTTTAATTACTCACAATACCAATTCAAGTTAGAAACAGGTTCTGGTCTTCTACCCATGTACACATTATTTGGTCTGGTAGATACATCTTCGTACGACTTAGGAACAATGTCAACGAGAAAATCAAAAAGTCTGAGCATTGCTTATAGCCCTTGCAACATCACTCCTTACCAAGAATCCAGGATTTTTGACCAGTCATGTGACGTGCGCACAGAACAGAGCAAAGAAGCATCACCAGTCATGTGATGCGTGCATCCACTGAAAATATACCAAACAAAGTTTTTGTCAAGGCTAACCTCAGCCGTGTGAGCGACCATGTTAGGAGAAAATTGAGAAGCATGAACCCAAGGATAGGTGGTGGTACCAAGAGGAGCTACACCCTGAAAGCTAGACTACGGGGAAGTGGAAGGTATGTTAGATAACCATTCCAAGAGTGTGGTACATGTATAAGAAGTAAATGTGGTGAGTTCAGATAATTAAGACCAGGAGACAAAGAAGAGAGGACCATATTCTTGTTGTTCCAACATTCCAATGAACCATGGCCACGGATGCCACAGGTTTTACACACAACAAACTTAGCTTTCGAGCGACCCTTGAGACTGTTCTTTTTCATGTGTGAGGAGGGGGGCCGACCAGGCATGACAGGGATAGAGGCAACCCTCTTTCCACCAGGAGGCGGTAATACTGCATGCGGAGGAGTAGAACTCACAACAAGCGACAAACGAGCATTCGAATTCATACTAGAGGAAGAAGTACCCCTTGATTCATAACCAAGACCAGAACATTCTGAAGTAGCCTTACCACTTGCAAGCAAAGTCTGTAAGTCAATTGATGCCTTACCAAAACCAACCAACTGTTTTTTTGTAGATACCAACTCTTTCTTAAGAGCCTTGTTTTCCAAAAGAGTGGAGCGCTATCTTTCCTCCAACTCATGCTGATTCCTATCAAGAGTAGCCAACTGGGACTTAAAAATCAAATTTCTCGGACATAACCATTGGTTACTGAATCAAACTTTATCCTGCAAGACATTGTTAGTGGCATCCAAGCACCTACGTACATTTATGAAGAGCATCTTTATAAAGGCGACGTAACTCACTGGTCTTAACCAATTTACCTGAAGCTATTTGTTTAGTATTGGAAATCGGAGAGAATACTAGATCATCCACAGAAGCGGCGAAGGCGACAAAATTTTCAACCACAGAATCTGACGGAAGGGGTGTGGGGGGGGGGTGGGGGGCATCATCATCCGAATCATCCCATGTGATAGTCATATTAGCCTTGGTGGCCTCAGAGGAACGTTTCTCTTTCGAGTCACATTCATTTGCAAAGTGATCGAACTCCTTACATTTATAACATTGAATCTCATGAAAATTAACCTTGCCACGACGACCCTCAAAGCGACCTTTGTCAAAAGGACTAGCTTTAGGGAAATTCGACGAAGAAGCAGAAGCCCACCCCTTAAAGTCATTGTTTTGTCTGTATTTGAGAACCTTTTGAAAGCTCCTAGAGATTATGACAATCTGTTCATCTAGTGACACCTGTTCGTCATCAGAACAACAATCAGATACATCATTAGTAGATGATGCCTTAAAAGCTAAGGATTTAGCCGGAGTAGGATGTTCAAGTTGAAGTTCGCTCATAAGTTCTTAGTTTGCCAACCAATATTTCAATAGACATTTTCTTAATGTCATTGCTTTCAGCAATAGCATCCTTCCTGAAGCGAAATCGAGCAGGCAAAACAGGAAGAATTTTTTGAACAACCTGTGTATCTGGAAACGGTACCCCTAGGGCAGCACTAGAGTTAATAAATATAGTTTTGCATTGTCAAGTTTCCAAGTTCGGGTATACGGCAGAGAATATCTTTATCCAACCAAGGGAATCACAAATAAGAGAGAGATATGATTCTACTTTCTACAGACAATAATTAAATAAACTAACTTAAGAAGATGGATAGAGATGTAAAGAAGATCTTATGATGACATAGGGGGAAAAGTTGGTATCCACAAACTGAATCATACAAACATAACATGTTATTCTTTCATGTTCAATCTATAACAATTAATTAGTCACCTCTCAGCTATTCCAATTAATCATCAATACCTATAATAATCAAGTAGTCACCTCTCAGCTATTCCACTCAATTAAAACGGGATTCTCTTACGCATGTCATTGAATATGTCTTATTAATCAAACTGTCACCTCTCAGCTATCCAAAATAATTAATTCAACATATTGATTCATAATCAAACCTTCACCTCTCACCTATTCAATTTGATTACAAAAGGGTTCTAATAAAAGATATTGATTCTAGATATATGATAGTCACCTCTCAGCTATTCCATCACATACCTCTAATCAATATAAATACAACCATTATAGCTAGGTCTCCCTATACTCTAACAATAGTATTTTAATAACATGGATGACAATAACATGCAAATAATCATACTTACCTCATGGCGCGAAATATAAGCATAAAGTACTTTGAATCATAATGAACATTAAGAACAAACATGGTGCTTTTGCATCATCTAGAGTGCTTCAACCATCCCCCTAAGGGAATTTAGCTACTCATCCTTGATGATGACACCATAGAATAAATAAACAAATAACAAAACATCATAAGAGAAAAGTAATAGATTGATATTGATAATGATTGAGTTCAATACAAGAGAAGAAGATGAAAACCTAAACCCTAGCTACTACTTCTCTTATATAACAAAAACTTCAACTATATATGAACTGTATAAACTACCTAAACCCTAGCTACTACTTCTCTTATATAATAAATACAAAGCATAATACTTGCATACAAAGACTAAGACCTTTAATTGGATAGCTCATGGGCCCAAATCAGACTTCTGGATCTTCTTGTAGAGCCTTTTTAAGATTGGACTTTAAATAAGGCCTAAAATAGAAATTCTGACTTGTGGTCTTCAATAGGACGCGGTTTGGGCTGAGATTTGGACCGCCCCACTTTTACGTAAATTCAAGTTAATAGGACCAGCTTTAGGGTGCTCTCAGCATCTTGGTGGGTGCAAGTATCGATTCTTCTTCTCTTGTGCAAATAAAATATTTTTTGTGGGTTTTCTTGACTTTTGGCGAGCTTTAACACAATATTCAAATTTCAGCTCATGAAACCTACACAAATGACAAGAAAGCACTAATCAATAGATATAACACAATAATATAAACTAAGTGGTATGCAAACAAGGTGTTATTCGGGAGATAAATATATACTTTTGAGGACTTATCAGCTCACGCAACTATATTCTTATATATCGAAACCATTTACAAAGGGGCATATCTATATCATATCCGTATTTCTATTCCATTTATTCAAGTAAACACATTCAACTCCAACCATGTATCGACATCACACGAACAAGATTCCATAACACTAGTACTATCTACAAATTAAAAGACAAGAATAGCAAATCTCCATGATACCGGTCATAATCGCAATCCAATCTTTGTTTCCAGTCAAGGCACAACCAATAAACCTCAACAAGACCAAGAACTCCTAGGTTTTTCTTCTCCATGAGGAGCTCCACAAAATTCTGTTTCTAATTCTTTTTTTTTTTTTTTTTTTTTATTTGTCTTGATTGACCATAGAGAAACCAACTTCATATTACCATCAATCCAACATCATAATTAACATCTGTCCATCTGTTTCTGGGTTTGATGGATGTAACAGCAGCATCACCGGTGCCTGTAGTAGTAGTAGGATGTTTCCATCCTTCATTAACAGCAAGCCAAACATCTTCACCTAAAGCTTGAAGATAAGCAATCATTCTAACTTTCCAATAAGCAAAGTTAGTTCCATCAAATTGAGGTGGATGATACACCTCTCTCTAGGAGATACACAATTATTGAGGATACTCAACAAATGTCAAAGACCTTATATATTATAACCTTTAAGGTGTACAAAACCAATTCCTAATAGGAACACAATTACTAATTAAATTGGAAGTCTTATTCCATTACCAAATTCTAAATCCTTGATGGACATAGAAATCCAAATCCAAAACGAATTTCATGAGAATCTATTTTCCAACAATCCTCCACCTCGGCAAATATTTCTTAAATCTGGTCGGATTACATACAAAAACATTCAAAATTCAATTTTTGTCACACACCAAAGTTTCCCTCTCACACCCACACAATTCTCTTCACATCAATTCTAAATGTTCTCTCCAAATAATCACAAATCTCTCAAAGAAAAATACATTGAGGATGGATCCTCACACCCCTCTCAAGAATATAAACAAATATTGAGGATACTCAACAAATCTCAAAGACCTTATATTTATAACCTATAAGGTGTACAAAACCAATTCCTAATAGGAACACAATTACTAATCAAATTGGTAGTCTTATTCCAATAGCAAATTCTAAATCCTTGATGGACTTAGAAATCTAAATCCAAAACGAATTCCATGAGAACCTATTTTTAAACAATGATTGGAGAATTATCTTTACTAATTTGTTGCGGCTCGCGGAAACGTAACCACATAAACTTCGATGATCGGAGAATAAAAATAACACACTCTACAATTGGGAAAAACAAATCAGTGCAAAATTCACAAAACACGAGAGAACTTACTTGGTTCGGCAATTCCCCACATCCACAACAGAAAGAGAATCAACTTTACTACTAGAGAAAAATAATGATTACAATACTAACAAGAAACCGTAATTCCGATTTTCGTCACATACCAAAGTTTCCTTCTCACCCACATAATTCTCTTTCACATCAATTTTCAATGTTCTCTCCACATTCTCACAAATCTTTCAAAGAGACAAAACACATTGGAGATGGATTCCCACACTTGTCTCTAGGAGATACACAATTATTAAGGATACTCAACCAATCTCAAAGACCTTATATTTATAGCCTTTAAGGTGTTTAAAACCAATTCCTAATAGGAACACAATCCTTAATGGGAAGAGATTACGATAGTTTTGTATTTGAGTTCAAATTTTAATTGTTTTATTAAATAATATGTACATTGGCTTTTAGTAATAGTGTATAATTAATACGAATTAGATGATTTATAATTAAAAGTGCATCCTTGTTTTGATATTTGCATGTCTTAGTTAGATATCTGGTCTATCAACACTACAACTCTTGGTTGTATGTTGAAAGTTATAAAAGTCGAATACTGCAAAGGAGTGATGTTGCAAGGGCAATAAACAATGCTCAGGGTTTTGATTTTCTCATTGACATTGTTCGGAAGTTGTACGAAGAGGTATCTACTAGACCAAATAATGTGTACATGGGCTTTTAGTAATATAGGCTTTTGATTAATTTCTAACTTGAATTGGTATTGTTAGTAATTAAAAGTGCATCCTTGTTTTCATATTTGCATGTCTGTCTTAGTTATCCTTGTGAGTAAATAATTCTAGTCAAACTATGACTAGGATTATTTATCAAAAAAAAAAAAAAAACAAATCATGGCTAGGATAGTATGTTTGAATTAGAAAAAAAAAATAATAGCAAGGGTTTGTTTAGAGTTTTCTTCTAATCATGGAAACATAAGAATATACTTTGATATATATACTTGTTGATTTCAGTTAATAATGATAATGAGAGAATAGTTTAAAATTTCGTTACATTTCGCGAAACTTTGCATGCAAAGTGATTTCCAGTGTCGGAATCTCGGCATATGTCGTTGTTTTAGGAATTGAAATTTTGCTTGAAGTCGGAAGTTTTTACTATGAATGAGACTATCGGAAGTTTTAACTATGAATGAGACTATATTAATAGATCTTGTATGTTATCTATATTCTAATCATCAAAATATCGGCTCATATACACTATCACTTACATTTCTTTCTTTTCATTAAATTCGATTGAAAAAAGACAATAATTCTCAATACGCCATCTCACGTGTGAAAATTTCTTGTAATCTAGATGAAATTTTAGGATTTTAATCTAGATCAAATTTTTAGGTCCTAAAACCCAACCCTAAGTGCTAATGTATAGCTACATGTGTGGTGTTCTTTCAAAATATTATTTAAGGTTGTTTTTTTTTGAAATTTCTTGTATTCAAATTACATTAATGTGCCATGTCATCATCAACTCCACCATGTCATTTATGATATTTCCTAGTTTGATCCATGTCATCCGTTACATTTGGATATTTACTGCTTTCTCTCTCTCACACACACACAATTGAGAATACATATCCTCACCAAAAAGAAAAAAGGTTTTTCTCACATATACAACCACATCCTTACACCATCTTGTTCAGGTCGTCAGAGCTATGAATTTTCGCCGAGAATGTCTCCTCTTCTTATTCTCGGTTGCATAATTTCATGCAAGTTCCAGATAATAATACTCCTAACCAGCAACAAACTAAGAAGTGAAGTAATGCAGGCTTATGTAAACATCTTTATCTGATTTTTGTTAATTTTTAATTTATTTTTTTATTGGAAAACGGGATTGGGGGAACCCCTACCCCATTTAAATTACGTGTTGAAACTTATATCAACAATCAGTTGATGTTGATGTGTTTCCAACACCCAACCTCTCCATTGTGTGAGAGGGTTGGTACCATTGTGCCACAGCCTCAATCGGTTATCTGATTTTATTGACATGTTTTATATGTTGTTCATGAATTTTAGCTTTGATTCTTATAGGGGGCGACAAGAAAATGAATAACATGAATCCAATTTCTTGCAAGTTCGAGATAAACTCCTACAGAACTTTTGGGCAGAAAGAATTACAGAGATTAATAGTATAAATGGTGAGCCATATACATGCAACACGTACCATTTTGTTCTTCGAATTTGATTTGGACTTTGACTTCTCACTTTATAAAATGTTATGATATGATCGCTTAATTTCTTCTGCTTCCTTGGTGTGATCTCCTATATTTTAACATGCATGAATGAATCCAGATTTGAAGTTCACTATATAGATTTCTCAAATATATACAGAAAATGTACGTGTTTAATCTGTAATTGTCTTCATATGGTTATTTTAAGATTTTTTTTAAATGATTTATTTCAGTCATTCATGGATTGGGCTTATGCTATATATTTTAATTTCAAGCATTTCTGAAAATTTTGATTAGACTGTATACTTCTTCAGGAATTTATTATCTTGGTTTTACCGAATATTTTAGAAGAAATAACTAATTTTGTGGCTTATTCTATCAAACCACGCAGAATCGATTAGAAAAAAAAAAATCAATTTTTAAACTTTTGGGTTTATTTTATCGATAACAAAAAAATTTCAATTTTTTAATCTTTGGGGTTTATTCTATTAAACAACACATCTTCGGCAACCAAAGAGATTAATGAGATAAAAATCAAGAATTGTTGGTTTTGATTGTTGTCGGAGACTAGAGGGGAGTGAACAAAAACACAAGGAGGAAGAAGATGTTTTGTTTCGATAATTTTTTTACGGTCAAATAATTGAAAATAACAACAACGTTTGCAACAATTTTCACTTTTAACAATGTATTGCAGGTCATGAACACCAAGTGAATTTTTATTACACCCGATAACAACCATGTTTTGCTCCAGTAGCTGAAGCCAATGACCTATCCACGTGGCAATTGTAGAATTAACCTATCAATAATAATAAAAAAAACACATAATCAATAGTATGATTTAGGTCATAAAATTGTATAATGATTTTTTATTGTACTTGAGAGAATCAATTTCGTTAATATAATACTATAATTAAAAATTCTTAAATTTACATAAAAAAATTTACATACTTTAGTCACAAAAACCCTAATTTGATAATAAAGATGGTATGATTTGGGGGATTACAATATATAATGCTTAATTATTGTCTTTGATATAATGTTTTTTATTTGATTACGTGTATTTTTTTTAATTTTTTATTGATATATCAGCTTATACAATTACCATGTGGACCGGTCACCGGCTTCCGGTACCGAAAGAAAACATAGGTGTTATCGAGTGTAATGAAAATTCACTTGGTTGTTATGATTTGTAATACATTGTTAAAAGTGAAAATTGTTGCTAACGTTGTTGTCATTTTTAGTTATTTGACCATTTTTTTACTTTTAATTTTTCAACAAGTCCACCTTATTATTATGTCCTAGCTCATAGGGCTGGGCAAAACCGAACCAAAATCGAAGAACCGAACCAAATACAACCGAACCGAACATTTTTGAAGGTGTTTAAGTGGTGTTTGAAATTTTACAAAACACTTGTTAGGGTGTTTGGTTGCAGTTTTAGAAACTTTTCAACATCTAAAACCGAACTGAACATGTTAGTCTTTAGTTTAGCACTTTAGCCCAAGTTAATTCAACTTATATTAGTCTTTATAGTTAAGCCCAACTTAATTCAGCCCAAGTTAAAAGGTGTTCGGTTCGGTTTTGGTTTTTATATATTTTGATCGGTTCGGTTCGGTTTTGGGAATCAACGTGTTCGGTTTCGGTTGTGTTTATTCCAAAACACCTGTTAGGGTGTTTGGCTTCGGTTTTGGTCAAAAACGTACTGAACCGAACCGAACCGTGCCCAGCCCTACTAGCTCACATGACACATAATGACTTCGCGTGATACCGTGTGAGACATATCTCGTGATAGTCTTGCTCCTTGCTTTATTATAAGTTGTTTTTGTTATATTGCATATATTGGTTTTACAATGCATTAATCGGCTTATAAAGTACACTGGTGCATTGATCAGCTTATACAAGCACATTAGTGCATTGTAAACAATAAAGTGGAGAGGTTATGGGTTCGAAATACGTCAACAGCTGATTGCTGATATAAGTTTTAACACGTAATTTAAAGAGTTAAGGGTCCCCTCAACCCTGCTTGCCAAACAAAAAAAAAACAATAAAGTACACTGGTGAATTTAAAATTACTAATTAACTTCATTGGGTTGTTTTCATATCTCAGATACCACCAACTTCCGTTATCTAGTATCTGGAAAGTTATGAAATCTGATGACAAAGTTAAGGTTTTGCATATAGTAAACTCAAAATTATTTACTCCACTTTGTTACTATATATTTTTCTTATTGCACCACATTCAAAAAATTTAGCATTAAAATTGATGTTGATATTTAGCATTAAAATTAAATTCTGTCAGATGATTAGTGATGGTGCACCGTTGGTTTTTGCGAAAGCTTGTGAGCTTTTTATCTTAAAGCTCTCACTTCGCTCCTGGTTGTATATGTTGAAAGTAACAAAAGGCAAACAATGCAAATGAGTGATGTTGCAAGGGCTACAAGCAATGCTCAGCATTTTAATTTTCTCATTGACATTATTCCAAAGTCGTACGAAGAGGTATCTACCAGATCGATCAAATAATGTGTACATTGGCTTAAAGTAGTTTCGATTACTTTTATTGTCAGAAGTTCATTTTGAAGTTTCTTGTTTGGTATGCTATCCTGCAGATACCATTTCCATTACAAAACCATTGAAGAAGAATCATCATTCTTGCTATCATCGTCATCATCATCATTTTTGTTGGTTTTAGATTTTAGTAAAGTGAGACTGATGAAATGTAAGCTGTTAGTTAAATAGCCTATCAAAGAGATTTAGAAACAAAGATCTAATAGGGACATTGCTACTTTCAGATCTTAACATGAAAACACTTGGTTGAACTTTGGAGTATATTACCTCTCACCCATATCAGGTACCAGTTACAACCAAGTGTATATAAAGTATAATAAATCTATTTCGACTCTGTTGAAGTATCCATGCATCCCCAGTTCATAGAACTTCAGAGCTCCATCCTTGCATAGCTCATTCTAAGCTATGAAACCCTGCCATTTTTTTTGCTATTTTAGAGAAGCAGACATTTTCCCTTAGCTGCATAGCACTTTTGTCAATAAGTAACCACACCCACACAACAGCTTTAACACATAACGGCATAGTTCCTTACCGTAACCACTAAACCAACAGTTGGATTGAGAGTGTTATCAACTGATTGTGAGTTATATATTAATAATCTATTATTTCAGCAACTGAAAAGACAAACAACTACTAACTACTAATCTATTATCCTTGGACAAATCTTGTTATTCTACACCCCGTACGTGTTTCTCAATTCCGAAGTAAACATATGAAAGGAAGCTTCAAAGTCTGAACTCTGAACGTATAATCATTTAATTAGATGAGATGAGACCAAATGAAAGGAGGTTTCCTAACCATGGAAGTACATCAAATTATAACTAAGATTATTGTAATATAAATCTGATCTCAGTTCATCAGCTGTTAGGTATAAGATTTTAGTTTTCAGAACAGGAAAAAATACAATTTAAAACAGCAGTACAGTGGGATATACCTGGGCTGACTTGACTACTGGATATTGGGACGAGTGGCTCACCATTCATCGCGTCAACTCGAGTGGGAACCCAATATAACACCAAATTGAGTCCAACATCTTCCAAATATGGTGTATCGGTTCTGCCAAAGAAATTAGGGAAATTTCTTTAAAAAACACCAATTTAGGTGTATGTTCCTCAATAGCCACTTATCATCGTTGCACCCTGATAAGAACACAAAAGTCTTATTTGTTAATACATTCTGAATAGCACTTTGCCTACTCCTATGTGATTTAATGTCTCTTTTAGTCTTATTTTCAGGTTTAATTTATTTTACTGGCCTTAACTCTCAATAATTTGAGAGAAGACCTAACGTACCAAGTATTGGGCTTAAGTTGATGGATTATGAATTAAAGTGAATTAAAGCTCCAAGTCCACCTCCTCAAAGACTCCTACATAAAAACAAAGTCCAAGTCCAAGACAAGAAAGACTTTGAAGCCAAACAAGAACCCTAGATAATGAATTTAACGGCAATATGGATATATATTTATCTTTTTAACACAAAATTAAATTTATAATTCTCTACTTTACCTTATTCTTTCCTTAACATCTACCGACGTTCCCCAGTCATCAAATTCAATTTGTCCTCTATTAATTCTCCAAATAGTGCTTGGGAGATCCTCTCTTGTTTTTCTAAATAGTGGTTAGAAATAATTTATATTATTTAATAATATCAGTGCATTGCACGAGCCTTATAACTAGTGAATGAAATTAAATTGGAATCATCATTATATAGTGGCGGATCAAGAAAAAAAATAAAAAAATCACGAACCATCAAATAGTAGTGGAATGAATTTTTTTTGAAAAATGCTAAAGTATACTAGAAACTTCATTAGATGGTGATGGAACGATAAAAAAAAGCTAAAATATCCATGAATCGTCACTAAATAGTGGTTGAATGAAAAAACGAGAAAATAGGCCAAAAACCATCACTAGGTAGTGTTGGATGGAAAGAAGAAATATATTTTTGTTTTTTTTTTTGCGTTTTTGATAGAGAAATATTTTTGTTGTTGTTTAGTGTAGAGAATAGAGATGTTTTGGAGTGATAGAGAATAAAGAGATTAGGTTATATTTTTTTATTTTTTGTTGAGTATGTAAGTTTTCTTATTGGTCTCTTGTTTTATTCTTTTGTGTGTTTGAGAAAGATGGTTAGCGCATATGCTATTCGTAATGGTGTTGGTGTCATCATTAGTATGAATTACAAACTGCATGGTCATTGTTGACCTATTAGATCGTGTAAATAATGACGGTAACAAAGATGACATCAGAATATTATGTGATCCTAAACTTGGAAATTTCTGTATCTATTGAAAAGGAGTGAAAATCACGGCATGGTGTGGTTGGCTCACATGAATGGATGGTTTTGCCCTCCAAATAAAGTTTCCTCAAATTGTGTCTGATTGCATCAGTGTGTGGTGATGTCCACGTTTTTTTTAGAGATGTCCACGTATCTTCGAGAACCTTTGTCCACGTATCTTTTCATGCAAGTAAAAAGATTTCTTAAATAAGCAAAAGTCAATTTGTTCCAAAATCCTCTTCCTTGCTATTCGTTTTCTTCAAACCCTTCTTAAATCGCTTTCTCAATCATCATCGTTTCCTCCTCCTTCAATTCATCTTTTATTTATTTGCTTTCTTCTAACAATAGATATATCGTATTGATAAAACATTTGATAGGTTCCTTTTAATTTGAGGAAACGATATTTATGCTCAACTATGTCGGCCTAATCCATTTGATAGCGGCATTAAGGTGGGTTTTATCAGATATATGTACTTTTGATTGAAATTTGGGATCTGGGTTTGGTTTCATTTGTTGTTATGTTAATTGTTTTTATGTTAATTTGGATTTTGTTCAAACAATTTGGCTCGAGAAGTATACTGGTGGAGTTTGTTTGTCCATTATGTTGAAGAATTTATGATAATAGGAATAGATAATCAAAGATATTGGAATTTCATACCAACAGATGAATCTAGGTGGGTACTTTTGTTGATTTTATTTTTTTTGGAAATTTTGAGTTTGGGTATAAATAGACCAACCTTTTTCTTTTCTTATTCCTTCTTTTTCTTTTTGCTGCCTACACTAATTTCTCTCTTATCTATTTTGAGTTTGGTAATTTAGATCTTATTGCCACCCAAGGGATTCCTCAAAATACCCTTTTACACCTAATTAGTTAAAAAACAAAATTAATCAAACGGTTCAATTTTTTTTTTCTCCCAAAAAAATGAAATTAAATCTCTTCTCTTTGTTATCAATTTGAACATCAATTTTATCTCAATATCTCATTTTAGTTATCTCCTTCCATTTTTTCTGTTATAACACTTCCCTTCCATTTGTAATTTTCCTCTTTCTTGCTTATAAACAATATTCTATTTGTGAACCAATATCATGTAGACATAGAGATTTTTGAAGATTAGATACAGTGTGAGAATAGTAGGAATTTATTTTTCTCCATTATTATGATTTGTTTTACAGAAAGTCCAAACTTTTATTGAATTATGGAGTTATAATTGAAATGAATTACACGGGGTGCCTAAAAAATGAAATAACTAATTTGAAGGGTATAATTGATAATATATCTTTGGGTTTTTGACGAGTTATTTGGGTGGCAATAAGATCTCCCTTTTTCTTTCTTTCTTATGCAACAACGTAAGATACCTTCATTTCCACAATCAATACACTTGATTCCTAAATAAGTGAACAAGGCTATTGAAATCACACAAATTTGTTTCTAAATGGGATAATTGACGATAATGACGAACAATTAATTAGTAAACTACTGAATTGGTTCAATTCATTTCTTTTTTTGGACCATGTTTACAAATCACAAGTAATAACAAACAATTGGCTTGGTTCAATTTTTTTTTCTTTATTGGATCATGTTTACATGTCACAAGTAATATCAATTACCAAGTTTATATATATATATATCAAAACACAAGTAATACAAATATCCAAGTTTGTATACATCATTCTGCATTTTAGCTTATCTAAGGTCTAATTTTCTTTGATTTATTTAGTTTTTGAAGACATTTTGTTGCGACTATACGGTATATGATCAATACACCCCGTCGAGTGATACCATGTCTTCAATTAAATGCACTCCAAATCATTTTTAATTCTTTGTACTTTATTTCCAAATAGTTTTTTATTATTTGTACTTTATTTCTTTACACGGTTCCTTTCTTTTATCCCTCTTTCTTCTTCCAACCATTTCGCCTATTATAGAATTTATTTTTGTTAGTTTATGGTGTTATCTAGTTTCACCCAAGTATGAAAGCAGTGTTTTTCAACACACCTTAACCTTAAGCATATATTTGATTAGTCTCTAACATAATTTGTCAATCCATGCTGTAACTTTTAGTTATTAAGGTATGGTAATGATATACCCAATGTCAATCCAACCATGTTTTGCAAGATCCATCTTCTATATAATATCAAATTGCTTTAATGAAAATATTTTTTTATTTTGAACAGGTGCTTTGTTGATTTGTGAGAGCTACATATTCAGTAATAATTCTTTCTCGAAACTGCTTAATGCTCATAGTTCATTTAAAAGAAAAGGTGAGCTTGATATAATAAGTTTTTCATTCCTAATGTTTGAATTAAACTTTGAATGAATTGATATGTTTGTTATTTTTTTATGACTTATTTTGTTTAAATATTCTAATATCTTTCCTCTCAAATCATAGTGAGTATTCTATGATATTATAAATATTATCTTTGAAGTTCTTTGTAAATTTGTCAATTTCCATGAATTAAGTTGTTGTATATGTGATAGAATATTTATATCATATTTGGAAAACTTTCTATAAATGACTTGGGCGATCGCATGGGGGAACATTTTTATCATGCTTGCAATGGTCACACCAATATCGTAATAGTCTAGCCTAATTCTATATGTAGTTTCTCTCATCCATTGAAATTTACTTTGAAAGTTGTTTTATATCGTAATAGTCTAGCCTAATTGTTGATCTATTTAAAGTTCACTATCTCAACCTTTTTATTGATCAAGATATCTTTTTATTGATTTAGGAGATGAAACTGATGTGAGTTGTGTTGAATATATATATTAAAAATAAAGTTTTATGATTTAAATTACGATGATTTTTGTTAGGACCGCAGTTTTCCAGCTGGTATATCGTTAGCATATGTTTTATAGTTGGCAGCAAAAATGGTTTTATGAAATATTTTATTTAGTTATATTTTAAGTAATCTTCATCAGCTGATTTTCGTATGAAGCTGAGTATAAGTGTTGTGATTTGTAATAGTGGAGATCTTCTTACTGTGATTTAGTTTTTAACTTTGGCGATATATTTTTTCGTTATCAATGACTAAGCAAAATTATCTTCTAAGTTGTTCGTAAATTGGTCCATTTTCGTGAATTGAGTGTTGTATTTGTGGTTGAATATTTGAGATTTCCTATAAATGGAATAACCATTTAAAGGAATAGTTTTTTATTTGTGATTTATTTATCGACTAAATATTATTTTAATTTTATTCTTTGCATGGGTTATATATCCAACACAACTACCTGTGAACGAAATTTTCCTGTTTAAAATGAAATTTTTTGTTCTTTAAAGCCCTTGGGTATATATATAGCTAATGTGGATATCGAATGATAATAATCTTACCAACCAGTTTTGATTTTCTCATAAATGACTAAATATGATTTTCCAATTAGGAAAAACATATTTGAACGATAGCACAACAAACCTGTTGCGCCTCGTGGAAACGTAACCACACACACGTCGATGATTGGAGAATAAAAATAACACACTCTACAATTGGAAAAAATAAATCAATGCAAATTTCACAAAACACGAGAAAACTTACGTGGTTCGACAAAACACATTGAGGATGGATCCTCACACCTCTCTCAAGGAGATACACAATTATTGAAGATACTCAACCAATCTCAAAGACCTTATATTTATTACCTTTAAGGTGTACAAAATCAATTCCTAATAGGAACACAATTACTAATTAACTTGGAAGTTTTATTCCAATACCAAATTATAAATCCTTGATGGAATTAGAAATCCAAATCCAAAACGAATTCCATGAGAACCTATTTTTGAACAATCCTCCACCTCGGTAAAGATTACTTAAATCTAAGCCGATTACACATGAACACATTCGAATTTCACCTTCAATTTTCGTCACACACACCAAAGCTTCCCTCTCACCCACACAATTCTCTTTCACATCAATTTTCATTGTTCTCTCCAAGTCCTCACAAATCTCTCAAAGAGACAACACATTGAGGATGCATCCTCACACCCCTCTCAAGAAGATACACAAATATTGGGGATACTCAACCAACCTCATAGACCTTGTTATATTTATAGCCTTTAAGGTGTATAAAACCAATTCCTAATAGGAACACAATTACTAATCAAATTGGAAGTCTTATTCCAATACCAATTTTTAATCCTTGATGGTCTTAGAAATCCAAATCCAAAATGAATTCCATGAGCACCTATTTTTCAACAATGATTGGAGAATTAATTTTACTAATTTGTTGCGGCTCGTGGAAACATAACCACATAAACATCGATGATTGGAGAATAAATGTAACACACTCTACAATTGGGAAAGATAAATCAATGCAAAATTCACAAAACACGAGAGAACTTATGTGGTTCGACATTTGCCCACATCCATAACATAGAGAACCAACTTTACTACTAGAGAAAAACAATGATTACAATACTAACAAGAAACCGTGATTCTGATTTTCGTCCCAAACCAAAGTTTCCCTCTCACCCACACAATTCTCTTTCACATCAATTTTCAATGTTCTCTCCATATTCTCGCAAATCTCTCAAAGAGACAAACACATTGAGGATGGCTCGCCATACCACTCTCAAGGAGATACACAATTATTGAGGATACTCAACCAATCTCAATGACCTTATATTTATACCTTTAAGTTGTTTAAAACCAATTCCTAATAGGAACCCAATCCTTAATGGGAAAAGATTATGTTAGTTTTGTATTTGAGTTCAAATTTTAATTGTTTTATTAAATAATATGAACATTGGGTTTTAGTAATAGGGTAAAATTAATTAATATGAATTAGATGATTTATAATTAAAAGTGCATCCTTGTTTTGATATTTGCATGTCTTATTTAGATATCTGGTCTCTCAACACTACAACTCTTGGCTGTATGTTGAAAGTTATAAAAGTCGAACACGGCAAAGGAGTGATGTTGCAAGGGCTATAAACAATGCTCAGGGTTTTGATTTTATCATTGACATTGTTCGCAAGTCATACGAGAGGTATCTACTAGATCAAATAATATGTACATGGGCTTTTAGTAATATAGGCTTTTGATTTCTAACTTGAATTGGTATTGTGAGTAATTAAAAGTGCATCCTTGTTTTTTTATTTGCATGTTTGTCTTAGTTATCTGGTATTCACCAACGAACCTGAATTTATTGGCGTTCAAACAATCATAGGTTAACCACTTCGAAAGTCTAGCTAACTGACAGATTCCTTCTTTTGTGTTTTCTTTCACCAAAGCTTTTTAGCTTTTTCTCAAAAGTCATTTCACCCAAATGGCATATTCTCTTTTTTTCTTTTTTGTTTATATTGAAAAACTTCCAAATCAATTGTCCTATATCCAAAATTCAAATCTCATTGTCATTTAGTGATTTTGTTTCACAAGTGACAAAAAGAGAAAAGATTTAGACTCTATCTTCTTCAATTCAGCATTATGCAAAAAATTATCTACAATGTAATAGAGGCGTTACGATAAAATGGAATCCAACTCAATTGTTACCTATCTAATTCTGCACGGCCTTACCTTGAGAAATGCCTAGTGTGCATAACTCAATCTATGACGACTAGGATTATTTATCAAAAAGAAAAAAAAATCATGAATAGGATAGTAAGTTTGAATTAAAAAAGAAAAAAATATGGTCTTATGTTTCCATGATTAGAAGAAAACTCTAAACGCTCTTATGTATAGTCTTATATATGTAGATATTTAGACTAATATTTTCTTCGAATCACATGTTTCCATTGCTATTTTTTTCTTTTTTAATTCAAACTTACGACCGTAGTCATTTTTTTTTTCTTTTTGATAAATAGTCCTAGTCATAGTTTGAGTTATGCACACAAGGCATTTCTCAAGGTAAGGCAGTGCAAAATTAGATAGGTACCAATTGAGTTGGATTCCATTTTATCGTAACGCCACCATTACATTGTAGATAATGTTTTGCATAATGTTGAATTGAAGAAGATAGAGTCTAAATCTTTTCTCTTTTTGTCACTTGTGAAACAAAATCACTAAATGACAATGAGATTTGAATTTTGGATATAGGACAATTGATTTGGAAGTTTTTCAATATATACAAAAAGGAAAAAAGAGAATATGCCATTTGGGTAAAATGACTTTTGAGCAAAAAGCTAAAAGGTTTTGGTGAAAGAAGACACAAAAGAAGGAATATGCCAGTTAGACTTTGGAAGTGGTTAACCTCTGATTGTTTGAACACGAATCAATTCAGGTTCTATAGAATAATCGGAATATGATACCTTAAATTCTGGTTCTTTCTTCCAACCGCGGTATTTCATAGTCACATTCGTCACGTTATAAAATTCATCATTTGGGTCGCGTTTGTGTACGCTTATGAAGTCAAATTTATGAGTCCATTCTTTGTTGGACCGATCAACCCTCTATATATAATAAAAAAAAAAAAAAAAAAAATGTCAATATATACGGTATTAGTTAAATGATGACCACACAAGAATATCGACTCCTTTACATGCACACAAGAAGACTTGAAGTTTAAAACAAAAAACACTCAACGAAGGATATGAGAAATGAAGTGAAGTAGAGGAGATGAGAAGAGAATAGAGACTAGCATCTTTGGTGAATGCAAGGTCGTAGTCTTGAGAGACCAGATAACTAAGACAGACTTGCAAATATCAAAACAAGGATGCACTTTTAATTACTCACAATATGAATTCAAGTTAGAACAAATAAGTTATATTAATTATCCTATATTATTAAGATCCCATGTACACATTATTTGGTCTGGTAGATACATCTTCGTACGACTTGGGAACAATGTCAATGAGAAAATCAAAAGTCTGACCATTGCTTATAGCACTTGCAACATCACTCCTAACCAAGAATCCAGGATTTTTTACCATCACCAAAGGTGACGTTAGTTACCAGAGGTGGACGGAGCTAGAGAACAGAGCAAAGAAGCATCACCAGTCATGTGATGCGCGCATCCACTGTCAAGATACCAAACAAAGTTTTTGTCAAGGCTAACCTCAGACGTGTGAGCGACCATGTTAGGAGAAATTGAGAAGCATGAACCCAAGGATAGGTGGTGGTACCAAGAGGAGCTGCACCCTGAAAGCTAGACTACGGGTAAGTGGAAGGTATGTTAGATAACCATTCCAAGAGTGTGGTACCTGTACAGGAAGTAAATGTGGTGTGTTCAGATAATTAAGAACAGGAGACGAAGAAGAAAGGACGATATTCTTGTTGTTCCAACATTCCAATGAACCATGGCCATGGATATCACAGGTTTTATACACAACAGACTTAGCTTTCGAGCGACTGTTCTTTTTCATGTGCGAGGAGGGGGCCCGACCAGGCATGACAGGGATAGAGGCAACCCTCTTTCCACCAGGAGGCGGTAATACTGCATGCGGAGGAGTAGAACTCACAACAGGTGAAAAACGAGCATTCGAATTCATACTAGAGGAAGAAGTACCCTTTGATTCATAACCAAGACCATGCCAGAACATTCTGAAAGAGCCTTACCACTTGCAAGCAAAGTCTGTAAGTCAATCGATGCCTTACCAAAACCAACCAACTGTTTTTTTGTAGATACCAACTCTTTCTTAAGAGCCTTGTTTTCCAAAAGAGTGGAGTGCTATCTTTCCTCCAACTCATGTTGATTCCTATCAAGAGTAGCCAACTGGGACTTAAAAATCAAATCTCTCCGACATAACCATGTCACTTTGTACTTTGAGTTCGTCCTTCATGCGACATAATTCATTGGTTACTGAATCAAACTTTATCCTGCAAGACATTGTTAGTGGCATCCAAGCACCTACGTACATTTATGAAGAGCATCATTATAAAGGCGACGTAACTCACTGGTTTTAACCAATTTACCTGAAGCTATCTGTTCAGTATGGGAAATCGGAGAGAATACTAGATCATCCACAGAAGCGGCGAAGGCGACAAAATTTGCAACCACAGAATCTGACGGAGGGAGGGGGTCATCATTCGAATCATCCATGTGATAGTCAGATTAGCCTTGGTGGCCTCAGAGGAACGTTTCTATTTCGAGTCACATTCATTTGCAAAGTGACCGAACTCCTTACATTTATAACATTGAATCTCATGAAAATTAACCTTGCCACGATGACCCTCAAAGCGACCTTTGTCAAAAGGACGAGCTTTAGGGAAATTCGACGAAGAAGCAGAAGCCCACCCCTTAAAGCCATTGTTCTGTCTGTATTTGAGAACCTTTTGAAAGCTCCTAGAGATTAAGGCAATTTGTTCATCTAGCGACACCTGTTCGTCATCAGAACATCAATCAGATACATTATTAGTAGATGATGCCTTAAAAGCTAAGGATTTGGCCAGAGTAGGATGTTCAAGTTGAAGTTCGCTCATAGGTTCTTAGTTTGCCAGCCAATATTTCAATAGACATTTTCTTAATGTCATTGCTTTCAGCAATAACATCCTTCCTGAAACGAAATCGAGCAGGCAAAACAAGAAGAATTTTTTGAACAACATGTGTATCTAGAAAAGGTACACCTAGGACAGCACTAGAGTTAATAAATATAGTTTTGCATTTTCAAGTTTGCAAGTTCGGGTTTCCGGCAGAGAATATCTTTATCCAACAAAGGTATTGATGTATCACCTTCTCATTAACGGGCAAACGTGCCTGTTCGTCCCTACAAAGAAAGACACTTTGACGCCCAATGTAAGATAAGTGTCCAAAAAAAGACACGGTGTAATATCTTGAATCAAATCAAAAGCCATACCTGTCATCGCAAAGTTTTCCATTATAATTGGATATATAGTCAGAAAATTAATCATGAACTTGCAAGCCTGAAGGCTCACCCAACTATATTCTTATATATTGAAACCATTTACAAAGGGACATCTATACCATATCCCCGGAAGGCTCATGATAGATGGTATTTTGCAACCTTCTAAACAAAAGATTGATTTATAATGAAGTTCTTTCTTATGCCTGTAAATATTGATTATTAAAGTAGACAAGTAACAAGCAAGGGTTGTACCTACCTCAAAGGTAAAGATCTTTGCTCAAACACAATAGAAAATAATGGTAAAGAAACCCCAAGGGAATCACAAATAAGAGAGAGATGTGATTCTATTTCCTACAGACAATAATTAAATAAACTAACTTAAGTAGATGGATAGAGATGTAAAGAAGATCGTATGATGACATAGGGGGAAAAGTTGGTATCCACAAACTGAATCATGCAAACATAACATGTTATTCTTTCATGTTCAATCTATAATAATTAATTAGTCACCTCTCAGCTATTCCAATTAATCATCAATACCAATAATAATCAAGTAGTCACCTCTCAGCTATTCCACTCAATTAAAACGAGATTCTCTTACGCATGTCATTGAATATATCTTATTAATCGAACTATCACCTCTCAGCTATTCAATCTAATTAATTCAACATATTGATTCATAATCAAATTGTCACCTCTCAGCTATTTAATTTAATTATAAAAGGGTTCCAATAAAAGATATTGATTCTAGATATATGATAGTCACCTCTCAGCTATTCCGTCACATATCTCTAATCAATATAAATACAACAATTATAGCTAGGTCTCCCTATACTCTAACAATAGTATTTTAATAACATGGATGACAATAACATGCAAATAATCATACTTACCTCATAGCGCGAAATAGAAGTATATAAGCATAAAGAACTTTGAATCACAATGAACATTAAGAACAAACATGGTACTTTTGCATCATCTAGAGTGCTTCAACCATCCCCCTAATGGAATTTAGCTACTCATCCTTGATGATGACACCATGGAATAATTAAATAACAAAACATCATAACAGAAAAGTAATAGATTAATATTGATAATGATTGAGTTCAATATAAGAGAAGAAGATGAAAACCTAAGCCTTCAACAAAAACTTCAACTCTATGTGAACTGTATGAACTACCTAAACCCTAGCTACTACTTCTCTTAAATAATAAATACAAAGCATAATACTTGCATACAAAGACTTCCAAATTAGGTTAAATTCGTGGCTGTTGCTGTTGGTTTTCTAGAGGTATTAGGTTTTCAACAAAACCTAATTATCTTGGGCTTAAGTTGTAGCTTGGACTAAGACCTTTAATTGGACAGCTCATGGGCACAAATCAGACTTCTGGATCTTCTTGTAGAGCCTTTTAAGATTGGACTTTAAATAAGACCTAAAATAAAATTCTGACTTGTGGTCTTCAATAGGACCCGGTTTGGGCTGAGATTTAGACCGCCCTACTTTGACATAAATTCAAGTCAATAGGACCAGCCGTAAGGTGCTCTCAGCATCTTGGTGGGTGCAATTATCGATTCTTCTTTTCTTGTGCAAATAACACATTTTTTGTGGTTTTTCTTGATTTTTGGCGGGCTTTAACACAATATTCGAATTTCAGCTCATGAAGCCTACACAAATGACAAGAAAGCACTAATCAATAGATATAACACAATAATATAACTAAGTGCTATGCAAACAAGGTGTTATTCGGGAGATAAATATATACTTTTGAGGACTTATCAGCTCACGCAACTATATTCTTATATATCGAAACCATTTACAAAGGGGGCATATCTATATCATATCCGTATTTCTATTCCATTTATTCAAGTAAACACATTCAACTCCAACCATGTATCGACATCACAGGAACAAGATTCCATAACACTAGTATACTTACAGTGCTCTGCAACCTTCTAACTCCACACAAATGATAAGTAATATCTACAAATTAAAAGACAACAATAGCAAATCTCCATGATACCGGTCATAATCGCAATCCAATCTTTGTTTCCAGTCAAGGCATAGCCAATAAACAACAACAAGACCAAGAACTCCACAAAATTCTGTTTCTAATTTTTTTTTTTTTTTTTTTTTTTTTTATAATTGTCTTGATTGACCATAGAGAAACCAACATCATATTACCATCAATCCAACATCATATCACTAAGAAATTAACCTAGATTGAAACCAACATCATATCCCCATCCTAAAGTAGAAGAAGAACCCCACAAAGATTTTAATATAATATTCCCTGTTTGCGTGTCTTTGTTTCAACCCATTCTCTCTCTAAATTTGCCACCTGCTGCTCAAACCCATGATTAGTCAGCAAGCATTCACATAATCAGGTGATCCTGTTGGTAACATTAACACTTTATCGAGTCAATATTAAATCCTATGTTATTTCCATTAGGAAATTCCAAAATTACCCGTGTTAATTTACAGTACTTAAATTTTCAGGATATTATACAAGCCTCCTTGGCTGTTACACATCCAGTTAGCCTACGAAATTCACTGGCATCTAGTGCCATAAAGATAGCATTTCTACCTTTATTATTGCAGGTGAATTTGGTCTTTTCAACATCCGTCCATCTGTTTTTGGGTTTGATGGATGTAACAGCAGCATCACCGGTGCCTGTAGTAGTAGTAGGATGTTTCCATCTTTCATTAACAGCAAGCCAAACATCTTCACCTAAAGTTTGAAGATAAGCAATCATTCTAACTTTCCAATAAGGAAAGTTAGTTCCATCAAATTGAGGTGGACGATTATTATCCCAAACTTATCAGAATCCATAAGAACGCACAAATGATCTACCCTTCAATTAATTAAACTCTTAAGCAAAACGCCATGCGACTGATACCACTTGTAATCCCCAAGTAGTGCAAAGCTATAATGGATAATTAAAGAAAAACAATAAAGTAAAGTAAGGCAAGAGACAACAAAATATTTAACGTGGTAAAACCCTAAATCGGAAACATCCACAACCGTCCTCAGACGATAAACAATCCACTATATCAATAAAAATATTACACTCACAGTAGCAAACTCTAGCTAACTCAATCCCTGATGTTAACACCTGCAACTGCACTCCGGGTAGTCTTCTACTTGATATAACCGTGGTTCACTTCGCGGACTCTCTCTGAGGAACAGCTCTTAATCAATCAATGGAGAACTTGTTGGAATGGAGAAGATGAAGGTTTCCTTGCTTCACACAGTAGCAATGGAGGTGGTAGAGAGATTGGAATCCTTAAGGTTTCTTTGTTGTAAAGAAACCCTATTAATATTCCATAACGGGCCTTGAACCCAGTAGGTCCATTCCAAACTTGGGCTTATAGATTCAACTCCAATAGTCCACGAATGTGTCAACCTTGTAACCTGGAGGTTACAGTTTTTATGTCTAAAAATCAGTTTATTGATGATAATACCATTATTGAGTCTAGAGATGCTAAATGTTTTGAGAACATCTTTCCCTTTAGAGAAAGGTTAGATATTTCTACAAATTTTATAAGACCTACTTGTAGAGTTCGAGATATATCTTCTAGTGAAGAAGAAACTGAACTTAGAAGGAGTAAAAGAGTCCGATCTAGTACTTCCTTTGGACCTGACTTCCTTACTTATTTGGTAGAGGGTGATCCTATTACATATGCTGAAGCTATATCTTCAGTTGATGCCATCTTTTGGAAAGAAGCAATACTAAGTGATCGAGTATGAGTCCATTATTGCTAACAACACATGGGAGATATGAAACCGGCATGAAGTTGTTTGACATCAATTTTGTGACATAGTGTCCATGGTTATTTCGCCTTGAGTTCATTGTTAAGAAAACCTTGTTGTACGCGCGTCGTCCCGTGTCCTTGTCTTTGCGTCGTGTGTCACAAGTATGGTGTTTGGTTCAGGACGTACGTACCTCTTAAGGACGTACGTACGTATGGTATGTCAGCAAGATTGTTTGTGTTCTGGACGTACGTACCTGTTTAGGACGTTCGTACGTCCAAGTAGTCAGCAGGCTTATTTTCGTATGGAAACGTACGAACGTCATATCGACGTACGTACGTCCAATGTGGGTTTTTCACTTTTCGGCCCATTTTCCTTGGTTTCCAACCCTAAGTATAAATAGGGTTTCTCTTCCAAAGAATAAGTCAGTTCTTTGGCCATCCAATTCATCTCTTGTCTTGGAGTTTGTTTAGGTTTTGGTTTAGGATGTTTTGGTGATTGAACTCATCTTCTTCTTCCTCATTCATCTTCTTCTTCCTTCTTCCTCATTCATCTTCTTATTTCTTATTGAATAGTGATTTAGCTTCGAGTCTTCTTGTGTGTTCATCAAGAAGTCGAGTATCCTTGTGTGTTCATCAAGGAACTCTGGTGTAAGCTTGGTTCATAGTTCGGCTTCGAGTCTTCTTGTGTGTTCATTAAGAAGTCGAGTGTCTTGTGCATACATCAAGGTGCTCTGGTGAAGTCAAGGTGTTAGAGATAACCAGGAGTGTCAACTCGCAGTGATTGCAGGTAGTTGATAGGTTTGTAAATCTCTTTTCATCTAGTGGATTTATTTGTTGTCGTGAGGACAACCGTGGACGTTTCCCATATTGGGTTTTACCACGTTAAAAATTCTTGCGTGTTCTTTACTTTCTGCGTATCGTTCTTTACTTGTTTACTGTTTTATTCTTGTTTGGTTTACTATTGTTATATTGCACATATATTGGGTTATCAAGATAGTTGTTCTACCTCCTGGATGTAAATCAGTTGGCTGCAAACAACCAAATGGATAGTTAAAAAGAAATTAAAAGCGGATGGTTCCATAGACAAATATAAGGCGAGATTAGTCATAAAAGGTATATGCAAAGAGAGGGTGTCGATTACTTTGATACTTATTCTCCGGTGACCAGAATCACTTCTATTAGAGTGTTAATTGCCATAGCCTCAATTTATAATCTTGTGATTTACCAAATGGACGTCAAAACTGCATTTTTGTACGCTGAATTACAAGAAAAGGTTTATATGGACCAACCCGAAGGGTTTGTCTTGAGACTAAAGAATGCTCTATATTGTCTCAAACAAGCTCCCAAACAGTGACATGTAAAATTCGATCATGTTCTAACCTCTAAGGGTTATGTATCCAATGAGGCAGATAAGTGTATATATATACACTAAATTCAATAATGGATCTGGTGTGATTATCTGTATACATGACGATGATATGTTTTTATGTAAATTCAACTTTACATAAATTCAAGTGTATATATGACGATGATATATTTTTATGTAAATTATCTGTATATATGACGATGATATATACACCAAATTCAACTTTAGAGCTTGTGAATAGTACTAAAAAGTTTTCATGTAAACATTTTGTGATGAAAGATTTAGGTGCGGCAGATGTTATTCTTGGGATTAAAATTATTAATTCCTTGGAGGGAAATACTTTAACCCAAAGACATTACGTAGAAAAAGTTCTTAGGAAATACAATCAATTTGGTTGTGAGCTATGTAAAATACCTTTTGATCCAGACATAACATTTATTGTATATCATGAACTGCACTAGGCCAGACATAACATATGTTGTTGGCCGACTTAATAGATACTCTAGTAACCCCAGTGATGAGCATTGGGATGCTCTACTTAGAGTTCTAGGGGCGAATGGGCTGTGGCTCAATGGTAGCTAGCACCCCCTCTCACAAAGTGGAGAGGTTGTGGGTTCGAAACACGTCAACATCTGATGGTTGATATAAGTTTCCCCACGTAATGTTTTTATAAAAAAAGGGTAGGGTCCCCTCAACCCCGCTTGCCAATCAAAAAATAAAATAAAATTAGAGTTCTAGGGTATTTAAAATATACTCTAGAATTTGGTGTTCATTATTGTAGATATCCTACTGTACTTGAAGGATATACTAACGCAAACTGGAGTGCAAATTCTTTAGAATCAAAATCTACTAGTGGGTATATTTTTACCATTGTGGGAGGTGTGGTTTCTTATAAATCCACCAAGCAAACTTGCATTGCACGATCAAGTATTGCAGTGATGAGATGGGCAGACTCTATAGGGGAAGACCAGATTGGATTTTAACCTGGGAAGTCCCCAATCAAATTTGTTTTAGAACAATTTAAAAAGATGTAATTGTTCCTTTCATTGAAGGAATTTCTACTTTGGTTTTTGAATGAGTGAGTGAATTTGTTGCTACCCACTCAACACATTTTTGTAACTCTTTCCTTAGTCAAAATAGTTACCCACATTGCCAAGGAAGTGGTTGTATTGGTAGTATATAGAGCTTATCCATACTCTATCTAATGTCAAGGCCTTTTAGGGTAAACCACATGGGTGGCCCCTGATCCAAAACCCTCAACTGCTGGATATCCGTAGTGACTAAAGGGATACAATATTGACATTAGCGCGCGAGAGGTATGGTGTTCGACGTACCGGGATGAGCGAGGACGAAATCCCGGGGCGTTACAGATGATATCAGAGCCGACGACGGGTCGCCCGTTGCAGGTGGGAAGTACGCTGGAAAGGCCCAGGGAGCGCCAAGTACTTGTCTCACTTAGCAGGGAACATCGAAGATTTTGGGACTGTACTGAGTGTACTGTAGAGCCGAGGACGACTCTATTTCTATGGTGGTGAGATTGTAACACCCATGAGTTGGTGTTAGTCCCACATTGCCAAGGAAGTGGTTGTATTGGTAGTAAATAGAGCTTATCCATACTCTAACTAATGTCAAGGCCTTTTGGGGTAAACCACATGGGTGGGCCCTGAACCAAAACCCTTTACTGTTGGATATCCGCTGTGACTAAAGGGGGACAATATTGATATTAGCGAGCGGTATGGAATGAGCGAGGACGAAATCCCGGGGCGTTACAGATGGTGTATCTATTTCTAAGGTAAGGAGATTGTAACACCCATGAGTTGGTGTTAGTCCCACATTGCCATAGAAGTAGTTGTATTTATAGTATATAGAGTTTATCCATACTCTAACTAATTGCAAGGCCTTTTGGGGTAAACCACATGGGCCCCTAATCCAAAACCCTCTACTGTTGGATTTCCGTAGTTACTAAAGGGGGACAATATGGACATTAGCGAGCGGTATGGTGCTCGACGCACCGGGATGAGCGAGGACGAAATCCCGGGGTGTTACAGTAATATTGCTGATATTAGTTTGTTAGCCACAGATGTTTGTTTGAAGGTTCAAGCCCATGAACCAATTGTTGTTGTGAAGCCGTTGTTTGGAGACCTTTGTAGGTTTTGGGGTGTTGATGCATATATTAAAATAACCTTGCGACCCAATTTGCTCAGATAATTCAAAATACACTCTGATAAAATATGTACGTCTAGACTTTGTACAATTAGTTTTAGTTATTTGCAGTTCTAAATTGACGCAAAGCGTCCATTCAAACAGTTAGTTTTGTATGAAACAATACAATGAACATTATAACATATTTTACAAACAAATCCACATTTGTAGTCGAGGCTAATTAATAATGTGTGCCAAATATTGCAAAAGTGGGGAAGTGTAATTCCATTCGCCAGTCTGTCAATAATGTGTGCCAAATCATGCAACCCATTACCGTATTTTGCACCATGCAAAACCTACAAATTAAAGAAAATGGGAAAACAAAATTTTAATGATATACAATATCACTCTCTAAAACTAAACTTATCCACCTCCATCACTAAGACATCTTCATCATCATGGATGGTTGCCAAAAGAACACAGAGTATGTAGATCGTACGTAATCAATACGAGCACCAAGCAGCTCACCGGGGAGGTTAATGGTCCTGTAGAGGCTAACATGCTCTTACTATTTTCAACAACTGCACCAGGTATCATATTATGAAAACTAGAGCAAAGAAATCAATCAAAGATGCATATAACGTGTACCCGTAGCTGAAATTAGTTCAGCAACTGTGTCTTTCAGGATACATGATATACTTTACAAGTGCTCTGTGTATTTCAGTCTGTCAATGTCAATAAACTAAATAGGCTAATTTCTTCTAGCCTCTCGTTATAAACCTGAATAAAATTCAGGGGTAAGTCCTGGTTAATGAGAATTGGGCTTTAGAATCTTATCACCTTATTCTGACTAAAATACCCCAGTCATGGTTTTTTGGATAAAATTCAGGGGTAAGTCCCGGTTAATGAGAATTGAACTTTATAATTTTATCACCTCATTCTGACTAAAATATCCTTTTAGTCATGTTTTTCCGATAAATTTCCATAATACCCTTTAAATAATACTTTTATCGTAAGTTAACATATTTTTATTTATGGGCTAGATTTTTATTTATGAGCAAAAAGTCCATCAACTAAAAAAAATAATTAAATTAACAAAATATAATAAACTCTTATAAAATACTAAGAAAAACTAAATTTACTTAAGAAATAATTATGCAAGGGAAAATACTTACACTAACATCAAGTATCAAGCAACAAATATATGCAAGGGAAAATACTTACACTAGCATTGACAATATTCAGTGAGGAAATTCATCATATACTTGCAAGGGAAAATACTTACACTAACACTACAACTAACCACACTACATCTTTATTTTTCGATCAATTTTCACCATCAATTATTTTCATTTAATGGACGATTTTAGGGCTTTCAGTAATTGTGAAATTATGATTTTATGTAATCTAATTTTCCATGATGATATCTAAAGACCAATTCCAAAACTTAGACATAAAAACTGTCCAACCTTTAGGTCCTCCAATGGACAACTAATGCATGGTTGAACCTTTTTTTTGATAGATGTAAATACATGAAAATCAATAAGAACCAATGTTCGAATGCAGGGACGGAGCCAGGAAGAGCCAAGGGTGGTCAACCAAACACCCTTAAATTCAGGAAAAGGTAAAACTACGTATAATAGAGTTATGATTCAGTGGTACTTGAAAAACCTTATGTTATGCCCACCCTTAATTTTTTATTTTTTTTAAATTATTACTTATAAACAAAACTTTGCCCACCCTTGACCCTTCCCAAAAATCCTGGCTCCATCCCTGCATCTAGGTGAACATGGTTAGATATGGGAAGATACAACCAATTTTCTTGTTGATATCCAAATTGTTATCCTCGGACAAATCTTGTTATTCTACACCCCGTACGTGTTTCTCAATTCCGAAGTAAACATATGAAAAGAAGCTTCAAAGTCTGAACTCTGAACTATACCAATCTCAAAAGTCCTGACAAATGAGACTAAAAAGAGTTTACTAAGTGGGAAAAGCTTAGAACATATAATCATTTAATTAGATGAGATGAGACCAAATGAAAGGAGGTTTCCTAACCATGGAAGTACATCAAATTATAACTAAGATTATTGTAAAATAAATCTGATCTCACTTCATCAGCTGTTAGGTATAAGATTTTTGTTTTCAGAACAGGAAAAAATACAATTTAAAACAGCAGTACAGTGGGATATACCTGGGCTGACTTGACGCCTGAATATTGCGACGAGTGGCTGACCATCCATCGCGTCAACTCGAGTGGGAACCCAATATAACACCAAATTGTGTCCAACATCTTCCAAAGATGGTGTATGGGTTCTGCCAAAGAAATTAGGGAAATTTCTTTAAAAAACACCAAGTTTAGGTGTATGTTCCACAATAGCCACTTATCACCGTTGCACCCTCATAAGAACACAAAAGTCTTATTCCTTAATACATTCTGAATAGCACTTTGCCTACTCCTATGTAATTTAATGTCTCTTTTAGTCTTCTTTTCAGGTTTAATTTATTTTACGGGCCTTAACTCTCAATAATTTGAGAGAAGGCCTAACGTACCAAGTATTGTGCTTAAGTTGATGGATTATGAATTAAAGTGAATTAAAGCTCCAAGTCCATCTCCTCAAAGACTCCTACATAAAAAAAAGTCCAAGTCCAAGACAAGAAAGACTTTGAAGTCAAACAAGAACCCTAGCTAATGAATTTAATGGCAATATTTATATATATTTATCTTTTTAACACAAAATTAAATTTATAATTCTCTACTTTACCTTAACATCTACCCACGTTCCCAGTCATCAAATTCAATTTGTCCTCTATTGTTTCTCCAAATAGTGCTTGGGAGATCCTCTCTTATTTTTCCAAATAGTGGTTAGAAATAATTTATATTATTTAATAATATCAGTGTATTGCACGAGCCTTATAACTAGTGAATGAAATTAAATTGGAATCATCATTATATAGTGGCGGATCAAGAAAAAAAATAAAAAATCACGAACCATCAGATAGCAGTGGAATGAATTTTTTTTGAAAAATGCTAAAGTATACTAGAAATTTCATTAAATGGTGATGGAACGATAAAAAAAAGCTAAAATATCCATGAATCATCACTAAATAGTGGTTGAATGAAAAAACAAGAAAATAGGCCAAAAACCATCACTAGGTAGTGTTGGAATGGAAAGAAAAAATATATTTTGTTTTTTTTTCCGTTTTTGATAGAGAAATATTTTTGTTGATAGGATTTTTGTTGTTGTTTAATGTAGAGAATAGAGATGCTTTGGAGTGACAGAGAATAAAGAGATTATGTTATATTTTTTTATTTTTTATTGAGTATGTAAGTTTTCTTATTGGTCTCTTGTTTTATTCTTCTGTGTGTTTGAGAAAGATGGTTAGCGCATATGCTTTTCGTAATGGTGTTGGTGTCGTCATTAGTATGAATTACAAACTGCATGGTCATTGTTGACCTATTAGATCGTGTAAATAATGACGGTAACAAACATGACATCAGAATACCATGTGATCCTAAACTTGGAAATTTTTGTATCTATTGAAGAGGGGTGAAAATCACGGCATGGTGTGGTTGGCTCACATGAATGGACGGTTTTGCCCACCAAATAAATTTTCCTCAAATTTTGTCTGATTGCATCAGTGTGTGGTGATGTCCACGTTTTTTTACAAATGTCCACGTATCTTAGAGAACCTTTGTCCACGTATCTTTTCATGCAAGTAAAAAGATTTCTTAAATAAGCAAAAGTCAATTTGTTCCAAAATCCTCTTCCTTGCTATTCGTTTTCTTCAAACCCTTCTTAAATCCCTTTCTCAATCATCATCGTTTCCTCCTGCTTCAATTCATCTTTTATTTATTTGCTTTCTTCTAACAATAGATATATCGTATTGATAAAACATTTGATAGGGTTCCTTTTAATTTGAGGAAACGATATTTATGCCCAACTATGTCAGCCTAATCCATTTGATAGCGGCATTAAGGTGGGTTTTATCAGGTATATGTACTTTTGATTGAAATTTGGGATCTGAGTTTGGTTTCATTTGTTGTTATGTTAATTGTTTTTATGTTAATTTGGATTTTGTTCAAACAATTTGGCTCGAGAAGTATACTGGTGAAGTTTGTTTGTCCATTCTGCTGAAGAATTTATGATAATAGGGATAGATGATCAAAGATATTGGAATTTCAAACCAACAGATGAATCTAGGTGGGTACTTTTGTTGATTTTATTTTTTTTGGAAATTTCGAGTTTGGGTATAAATAGACCAACCTTTTTCTTTTCTTATTCCTTCTTTTTCTTTTTGCTACCTACACTAATTTCTCTCTTATCTAGTGGTGGTGGTGTGGCGTTTGAAACCTCTAATTTCCTTTTTCTCTTTATTTAATATTTTATTTATCAAAATTAAAATACCGGTTGAAACCTTAACCCTTTCCCACCTCTCTACATGGCAGTTTGAGCATCAGAGATCTGTGATGCTAGCATTTCTCTATATCAAAACACAAGTAATGCAAATTACCAAGTTTCTATACATCATTCTGCATTTTAGCTTATCTAAGGTCTAATTTTCTTTGATTTATTTAGTTTTTGAAGACATTTTGTTGCGACTATACGGTATATGATCAATACACCCGGTCGAGTGATACCATGTCTTCAATTAAATGCACTCCAAATCGTTTTTTATTCTTTGTACTTTATTTCCAAATAGTTTTTTATTATTTGTACTTTATTTCTTTACACAGTTCCTTTCTTTCATCCCTCTTTCTTCTTCCAACCAAAATGTAAAAAGAAAAAGGGATTCTTTTCCCATTTCGTCTATTATAGAATTTATTTTTGTTAGTTTATGGTGTTATCTAGTTTCACCCAAGTATGAAAGCAGTGTTTTTCAACACACCTTAACCTTAAGCATATATTTGATTAGTCTCAAACATAATTTGTCAATCCATGCTGTAACTTTTAGTTATTAAGGTATGATAATGATATACCCAATGTCAATCCAACCATATTTTGCATGATCCATCTTTTGTATGATATCAAATTGCGTTAATGAAATATTTTTTATTTTGAACAGGTGCTTTGTTGATTTGTGAGAGCTACATATTCAGTGATAATTCTTTCTCGAAACTGCTTAATGCTCATAGTTCATTTAAAAGAAAAGGTGAGCTTGGTAAAATAAGTTTTTCATTCCTAATGTTTGAATTAAACTTTGAATGAATTGATATGTTTGTTATTTTTTTATGACTTATTTTGTTTAAATATTCTAATATCCTTCCTCTCAAATCTTAGTGAGTATTCTATGATATTATAAATATTATCTTTGAAGTTCTTTGTAAATTTGTCAATTTTCATGAATTAAGTTGTTGTATACTTGATAGAATATTTATATCATATTTGGAAAATTTTCTATAAATGACTTGAGCGATAGCATGGGGGAACATTTTTATCATGCTTGCAATGGTCACACCAATATCGTAATAGTCTAGCCTAATTGTATATGTAGTTTCTCTCATCCATTGAAATTTACTTTGAAAGTTGCTTTATATCGTAATAGTCTAGCCTAATTGTTGATCTATTTAAAGTTCACTATCTCAACCTTTTTATTGATCAAGATATCTTTTTTATTGATTTAGGAGATGAAACTGATGTTAGTTGTGTTGAATATATATATTAAAAATAAAGTTTTATGATTTAAATTACGATGATTTTTGTTAGGACCGCAGTTTTCCAGCTGGTATATCGTTAGCATATGTTTTATAGTTGGCAGCAAAAATGGTTTTATGAAATATTTTATTTAGTTATATTTTAAGTAATCTTCATCAGCTGATTTTCGTATGAAGCTGAGTATAAGTGTTCTGATTTGTAATAGTGGAGATCTTCTTATTGTGATTTAGTTTTTAACTTTGCCAATATATTTTTTCGTTATCAATGACTAAGCAAAATTATCTTCTAAGTTGTTCGTAAATTGGTACATTTTCGTGAATTGAGTGTTGTATTTGTGGTTGAATATTTGAGATTTCCTATAAATGGAATAGCCATTTAAAGGAATAATTTTTTATTTGTGATTTATTTATCGACTTAATATTAATGTAATTTTATTCTTTGCATGGGTTATATTTCCAACACAACTATGTGTGAACGAAATTTTCCTGTTTAAAAAGAATTTTTTTGTTCTTTAAAGCCCTTGGGTATATATATAGCTAATGTGGGTATCGAATGATAATAGTCTTTCCAACCAGTTTTGATTTTCTCATAAAGGATTAAATATGATTTTCCAATTAGGAAAAACATATTTGAACGGTAGCACGACAAACCTGTTGCGCCTCGTGGAAACGTAACCACACACACGTTGATGATTGGAGAATAAAAATAACACTCTACAATTGGAAAAATAAATCAATGCAAATTTCACAAAACACGAGAAAACTTACGTGGTTCGACAAAACACATTGAGGATGGATCCTCACAACTCTCTCAACGAGATACATAATTATTGAGGATACTCAACCAATCTCAAAGACCTTATATTTATTACCTTTAAGGTGTACAAAACAAATTCCTAATAGGAACACAATTACTAATTATAAATCCTTGATCGACTTAGAAATCCAAATCCTTGATCGACTTAGAAATCCAAATCCAAAACGAATTCCATGAGAACCTATTTTTGAACAATCCTCCACCTCGGTAAAGATTTCTTAAATCTGAGCCGATTACATAAGAACACATTCGAATTTCATCTTCAATTTTCGTCACACACACCAAAGCTTCCCTCTCACCCACACAATTCTCTTTCACATCAATTTTCTGAGAAACTACAAATAGTGCTTATATAACAATTGAATATTCAATCAATCAAACAATACGCATAAAATAAAGAACACATAGAAATTTTTAACGTGGTAAAACCCAATAAGGGAAACGTCCACGGTTGTCCTCGCAACAACAAATAATCCACTAGATGAAAAGAGATTTACAAACCTATCAACTACCTGCACTCACTGCGAGTTGATACTCCTGGTTATCTCTAACACCTTGACTTCACCAGAGCACCTTGATGTACGCACAAGACACTCGACTTCTTGATGAACACACAAGAAGACTCGAAGCCGAATTCACAATAACACTTAGAAGATCACAAAGTTATGAATTGAGAAAAGGGGGAAGAAGAGAATTGAGTTCAATAGCCACAAACACTTTCAATACCAAAACCTAAACCAAAACTCCAGAACTAGGAGAACAATGGACGGCCAAAGAACTGTCTTGTTGTTTGGAAGAGAATCCCTATTTATACTTAGGGTTGAAAACAAGGGAAAATGGGCCGAAATAGGAAAAGACCATTTTGGACGTACGTACGTCGATATGACGTTCGTACGTCTCCACCCGATACAAATCCTGCTGACTGCTTAGACGTACGAACGTCCTGAGAAGGTACGTACGTCCTGACCAAACAAACTTCCTGCTGACATACCAAACGTACGTACGTCCTGAAGAGGTACGTAAGTCCAGACCAAACAAACTTCCTGCTGACATACCATACGTACGTACGTCCTGAAGAGGTACGTACGTCCTGACTCAAACAAGATACTTGTGACACACGACGCGAAGACCAGGACACGGGACGACACGCGTACAACAAGGTTTTCTTAACAATGAACTCAAAGCGAAATAACCAATGACGACCAATGTCACAAAATTGATGTCAAACCACTTCGTGCCGGTTTCAATCTCCCCCTTTGACATTGATTTTGTGACAAAAACCTATGACTCTAATAGCACTTATAAAACGTGCTTACAACACCAAATCATGGCATTTATAAATCATGCCTACAAAATCACTCAAGGTAGAACACGTAGCGAGTCATCAATTCTTGTTATCCAGCTTGAACAAGACGCTTGAACAAGATGCTTTAAACATCAGAGACCGCACGGAAGCAACTAAGAATTTTCGAATCAATCAAGGAATCAACAAAGGAACTCCCCCATACTTCATGAGCTCCAAAATTTTGACACTCAAGCTCCCCCATAACTGTACAACCTCTACAAACTTTAATACGTTCACTCCCCCATACGTGTAGGATACCTGAAACATGACCCAAAAATAACCTAACAACAAAGAAACGATTGTTCGTATTAGAGTCATAAATCTCCCCCTTTTTGTCACAACAAGTGAACAAACTAACCAATCAACAAGAAGAACAATAAATAACAGTAATAGACAAATACCCAAGAAAAGAATTCAATACCAAACAAGCAAGAAAACAAAAAACAGATAAAACAAAATAAAACCTATCCCAATTCTTAAGGTTCAGGAAAACAACTAACAGCCAAACACATTAATCCATAAACATAAGAAACAATAAAGACAGAGCATAAAGCTGAAGTTAACGAATTCAAAAAACTCGTTCCCAATGACCTGGAGGAAGCTTGGAAAAATAAGCTTCCGCACGAGCCGAAGATCTATTCCACCGAGCTATCACATGATCATCATAATCCTCCAGCCATTCACTCGTACAAAATAACTCCTCAATTCTGCTGTCCAAGCCACAATCGGTGAGAGGAGCAGCAAGTCCTTGAACCTTCGGGTACCCAACCAACTCCAAGATGTGATTTTGAAGATGTCCCGGTAGTCTCTCCCAATGATTGACATGAACCAAGTATGGATTAAGGAAAGGTCGATGAATATAGTCATACCCATGGGGAACACGACATAAACGACAAACCTTTGCATTGTTTTTGTACTCCATTACCATAAACGACACATAACCAACAGCCGGAACAAAAACCCCATGAAGTTCATATTCTGCCATTGAAGAATTCTGAAAAACAAAGAGAGAACTGGAAGAAGGTAAGAAGACACAAAAGGAGTAAAAGAAGAAAAAGACTCCTATATATATAGGAAAAACAAAAATAACCCTAACATGGCCCAAGTAGAAAGGTCTATTACCTAATTAGCAAGAATTTACTGCAAAACAGAAAGATTCTAGAACTAATATTAAAATAGCAATATCCAATAACATCCACAACATCTAAAAACAAGAGAGCACAAGAGTAAGGAAACCCAATATGGTAACAGCTTGTAGTGTGCCAACAGAAAAGAGGAACACGAGTGATATAACAGTTGGCCTTTGGTTTAACAAAAAATTGAATTTAAACAGCGAATGGATCTAACTGTATGGAAAACGTTCGTACGTTCTAAGAACGTTCGTACGTCGAGCCCAAAAAAAACTTCTGTCAAACAGCACGTTCGTACTTCCTAGGAGCGTTCGTACGTTGCAAAAAGATCTGTCCACCTCCACGTACGAATGTCTTGACGGCGTACGTACGAACCCCTTTTTTTTTTTTTTTTTTTTTTTTTTTTAAAATGAGAGAACAACCTAAAGACCAAACAGCAGACCGACTAACAACCCAACCATATATTGAGATACATCACAAGAAAAACTTTTCTACTTATCATAAGAATTCCAATTACAACCGAATATAGTTTAAACAAACCTCAACCACAAGAAAATGCAAAATCGAAGAACGACATCATACACCAAGCCATGGTACTTACTAGAATGATGCAAGCATGTAGAAGAAACTGACAGACCAATACCAACCTCCGGAAACAAACTAAAAACATGATCATTGAGTATATTGAAAGTCACCTGCTACAAGGCTAATGTGAAGTGAACCGGATCACAACAAAACCAAGGAAACACAAAGCATTGTTTTTCTTCTTTTCCTTTCAACTAGACAAATGTGAGAGTCACCTTTCAACTAGCATTGTTTTTTTTTTTTTATTTAAAAACATTTGAGACAAATGCCATTCCCGTGTGGGAGTATATAATATCTCCATCTTTTACCAGAACACGAGGGTAGGGTGTAGCCTACATCTTTTCGGCAAAGCACACTCAAGAAGTGCAATACCATGGTAACGTGCAACACAAGAACTAACATCTCCTGAGTGCATCCGTCAGAGCATGACCCTCACAGCCCCAACGGGTTCTTAGCCAAATGAGCATGCTCTCAAGACAGTCAAATGGCTGGGGATTTTGTGAGTCATTGACCACTTACAAGAGGTGTAGAAATATAAAAGGAGACGATGACCATGACAGAAAATCATATAAGACTGGAGATATACAGGTATATAAAATGACAGTCCAACTACATGTAAATGCATCATGTAAGAAACTACCAAGACAAGAGAGTATGATGTAACCCTACAACCATGCACGACACAAAAAAAACAGTTGAGGACGCCAAACTAGAAACACCTGTAAAAGGAATCCACACAATAGAGAAAGTAGTATGTCCTCAATACCAACAAACAATAAGAAATAAAAGAAACTGAACCTAAACAACCAACCATTATGACAAAAACAGACATGACAAGTAAGGCAAGAACAGAGAGAAAAGAGAAGGACCAACACACTTAAGAAAGAGATACAACCCCAATAGATTTACGCAAGGAATGAAAACGAGCTGCATCAAGGGGTTTTGTAAGAATGTCGGCTAGCTGATGTTCAGTAGGAATGAATTCCATTGCTATATCACCCTTTTCGACCGCCTCACGTAAGAAATGATGACGAATGTCGATATGCTTTGTTCGTGAGTGTTGAACAGGATTTTTGGAGATGCTAATGGTACTGGTGTTATCACAGAATAAGTCCATTGCCTGCTGTTGAATGCCATAGTCCCGAAGCATCTGACGCATCCACAGAAGTTGTGTACATGCACTAGCTGCAGCTATATACTCAGCCTCACACGAGGAGATGGATACAGATGATTGTTTCTTGCTGTGCCAGGAAACAAGATTATTCCCAACATAGAAACAGCCACCACTGGTACTATGACGATCATCAAGATTACCACCCCAATCAGCATCACAATAACCTGCCACAACACTATTTGTATCTCTGGTGAACCATAAACCATAGTCAAGTGTGCTAGCAACATACCGAATGATACGCTTAACAGCAATAAGATGAGATTCCTTAGGGTTAGCCTGAAATCGTGCACACACCCCAACATTATAAGAAATATCTGGACGACTAGCAGTGAGATACAAGAGACTACCAATCATACTCCGATATTCACGAATATCAACAGACTTACCCATAACATCCTTACCAAGACGTACCCTCTCACCCATGGGAGTATCATGACCACTTGAAGTGCCAAAACCGAACTTTTTAACCAGTTCTTTAGCATATTTTGTTTGAGAGATGAAAGCTCCATGATCGAACTGCTTTACCTGCAACCCAAGAAAGAAATTTAATTCTCCCATTAAGCTCATTTCAAATTCAGAACTCATTAACCGAGAGAAAGATTCAGAAAGACTTGGGCACGTGGATCCAAACACTATATCATCCACATAGACTTGGGCTAGAAGAACATCATTATTCTTTCTCAGTATGAACAGAGTCCGATCAACACTCCCACGAACAAATCCTTTCCCTAGTAGAAAAGATGTCAGACGTTCATACCAAGCTCGAGGAGCCTGTTTTAACCCATATAATGTTTTTTGCAATTTGAAGACATGATTCGGAAAAGTATGATCCACAAACCCCTTAGGTTGTTCAACATAGACCTCCTCATTAAGAATACCATTGAGGAACGCACTCTTGACATCCATTTGATACAACTTGAAATTCAGGTGACATGCCATAGCAAGAAGAAGCCTGACAGATTCCAACCTAGCCACAAGAGCAAAAGTCTCTCCGTAGTCAATACCTTCAATCTGACTGTAGCCCTGAGCTACAAGCCTTGCCTTGTTGCGCACAATCTGCCCAAATTCATCCAATTTGTTTTTAAAGATCCACTTAGTACCAACCACATTAGTGTGAGTGGGTCTAGGAACCAACGTCCAAACATCACTACGCGTAAACTGACCAAGTTCTTCCTGCATAGCAACCAGCCAATCATCGTCAGTAAGAGCATCGGTAACATTTTTAGGTTCAAGAGAAGAGAGATAGCAAACATAATGAACACAATTCATCTCCTTGGCCCTCCGACGGGTCAGACGCTGATCATTAACATCCCCAATGATATCACCTAAGGAGTGATATTGTTTAACACGAGGTGATGCTAGATTAAACATCTCTTCAGGGTCAGCAGGGACAGTGGATAGTTCTGGAGAGACATCAGTCACTCCTTGGGATGGAACAACATCATCCTGTGTGGGCACAACACTGGTCCTACCAGGCAATTCCTCTGCAGCACCAGACGGTTTAGCATCATCATCGCCTTCATCAGATAATGATGACGATATGGGAGACATGTCAACAGAGTCTGACACGGGTGAGAGAACTGTGACATCCTGTGTACCAGTAGAAACAGAAGAGTCAGATACAATAGTGTCATCAACAACAACATTAAAGGATTCCATGACCTTGCGAGTGGTGTGGTTAAATACTCGAAAGGCCCTACTATTAGAGGAATAACCAAGTAAAAGAGCAACATCACCTCGACTATCAAATTTGGACAGACTTTGTCTGTCCTTGCACACATAGCAAACACTGCCAAAAACTCGCATATATTTGAGATTTGGTTTCTTACCATACCATAGCTCATAAGCAGTTTGTGTAGTACCAGATCTCAGATATACACGGTTCATAATGTAACAAGCAGTATGAACCGCTTCCGCCCAGAACTTGGTAGGAACATTCTTTGCATGCAACATAGCACGAGCCATCTCCTAAATAACACGATTTTTCCTTTCAGCGACTCCGTTTTGTTGCGGAGTGTATGGGGCTGAAAATTCTTGCCACGTACCATTTGCAACGCAATACTCAATAACACCTGTGTCTGTGAACTCACCGCCTCTGTCACTTCTGACATGTTTAATTTGAGTATCTTTCTCATTCTGAATACGAAGACATATCCCCTGAAACTCAAGAAAAGCATCAGATTTTTCACGCAAGAATGATACCCAGGTAAAGCGAGTGTAATCATCAACCATAACCAAGATGTATCGTTTGCCTCCTAAGCTAGGAGTGCGAGTAGGACCCATCAGATCCATGTGTATGAGTTCTAAAGGAGAGGATGTCGTTACGGACTTTTTCTTGGAGTGTGGACTACGTATCTGTTTACCTAGTTGACACCCACCACATACAGTGTCACGATTTCGTCCAAGTCTAGGAACTCCCTTGATATATTCATTTCGAGTTAGATTGTCCAGGTGTTCAAAGTTGACATGACCTAGTCGTTGATGCCACAACAGATCCTCATTTAGTTTACTAGGTAAGCATTTTATGCCAGATGCAACCGGCTGAATGGCATAGCAATTATCCAATGTACGCTTACCTGTCATGATACACTTACCCGAACTATCAAGCACAGTACATATATTTTTAGAAAAATTAACGGTATGATCAGTATCACACAGTTGACTAATACTGATCAAATTAACACGCAACCCATCAACTAACAAACATACATCATTCGAAGATAGACCAATACCAGCAACAAAACCCTTACCAATCACAGGAGAGCGTTTACCATTACCAAAAGTAACACTTCCACCATCTATAGCAGTAACGGAGGAGAAAAGTTTGGCATTACCTGACATATGTTTCGAAGCACCACTATCAAGTAACCACTCACTATCCGAGCTTGAGACATGAAGGGCAGTAATCGCCACATTTGAAACATGTCCTGCAAAATTACAAGGAGAAGAGTAAGAGGCATATGGATAAGATGGATAAAAATACGATGGCTGTGAAAGCAGCTTCCATGGTTGTGGAGCAGGAACAGCCACAACACACTGCGAGGCCCAATGTCCAAACTGTCCGCATAATGAGCAAGGCATTTGACGTTTTCTTCCCTGAGGAGGAGCACGCCTAAATGGTCTCCATTTACGCCGGATGCCTACCGTGGCCACAGAGTGATGCATGTCAGACTTTTTGGTAGGAGGATGAGGCAACAGTGGAGGTAGTTCAGAAGATGACAACCCATTGTAGTTTTCAAACGACTGAAGGCGAATCAGTTCCTTTTTGACATCTTCTAGTTCAGTGGACAAAATATTACACCGGACTTCCCATTCGACCTTGTCGTGCTCAAGAGCAGCAAGATTACTCAATAAGGTCACCTTATCAACCTGCCAAGACTCAGATTCCCTATCCAAAGTTGACATGGATGAAGAACTAACAGCAAGTAAGTCAAGTCTATCCTGAAGAATACTATTTTGTGCCTCCAACCTTAGACATTCCTTTCTGGATAACCGGTATAGGGTGGCCCAATCATTATTTTCAACCAGAATCAAATCCCTGTCACAGTCACTAGAACATTCTTTACTAACAGTCGATTGTTCATCAGACAATCGAGTAACAGCCGAGACAAGTGTCTCACCAGAGTAACTCATAGCACTATTGATCGTTAGCGTGAGCCTTTACGCTCCTTAACCAGCCCCCAGCGACTGATACCAATTGAGAAACTACAAATAGTGCTTATATAACAATTGAATATTCAATCAATCAAACAATACGCATAAAATAAAGAACACACAAAAATTTTTAACGTGGTAAAACCCAATAAGGGAAACGTCCACGGTTGTCCTCGCAACAACAAATAATCCACTAGATGAAAAGAGATTTACAAACCTATCAACTACCTGCACTCACTGCGAGTTGATACTCCTGGTTATCTCTAACACCTTGACTTCACCAGAGCACCTTGATGTACGCACAAGACACTCGACTTCTTGATGAACACACAAGAAGACTCGAAGCCGAATTCACAATAACACTTAGAAGATCACAAAGTTATGAATTGAGATAAGGGGGAAGAAGGGAATTGAGTTCAATAGCCACAAACACTTTCAATACCAAAACCTAAACCAAAACTCCAGAACTAGGAGAACAATGGACGGCCAAAGAACTGTCTTGTTGTTTGGAAGAGAATCCCTATTTATACTTAGGGTTGAAAACAAGGGAAAATGGGCCGAAATAGGAAAAGACCATTTTGGACGTACGTACGTCGATATGACGTTCGTACGTCTCCACCCGATACAAATCCTGCTGACTGCTTAGACGTACGAACGTCCTGAGAAGGTACGTACGTCCTGACCAAACAAACTTCCTGCTGACATACCAAACGTACGTACGTTCTGAAGAGGTACGTACGTCCAGACCAAACAATCTTCCTGCTGACATACCATACGTACGTACGTCCTGAAGAGGTACGTACGTCCTGACTCAAACAAGATACTTGTGACACACGACGCGAAGACCAGGACACGGGACGACACGCGTACAACAAGGTTTTCTTAACAATGAACTCAAAGCGAAATAACCAATGACGACCAATGTCACAAAATTGATGTTAAACCACTTCGTGCCGGTTTCATTTTCAATGTTCTCTCCAAGTCCTCACAAATCTCTTAAAGAGACAACACATTGAGGATGGATCCTCACATCCCTCTTAAGAAGATACACAAATATTGAGGATACTCAACCAACCTCATAGACCTTGTTATATTTACAGCCTTTAAGGTGTACAAAACCAATTCCTAATAGGAACACAATTACTAATCAAATTGGAAGTCTTATTCCAATACCAATTTTAAATCCTTGATGGTCTTAGAAATCCAAATCCAAAATGAATTCCATGAGAACCTATTTTTCAACAATGATTGGAGAATTAATTTTACTAAATTGTTGCGGCTCGCGGAAACGTAACCACACAAACGTCAATGATTGGAGAATAAAAATAACACACTCTACAATAGGGAAAGATAAATCAATACGAAATTCACAGAACACGAGAGAACTTACGTGGTTCGACAATTGCCCACATCCACAACATAGAGAACCAACTTTACTACTAGAGAAAAACAATGATTACAAAACTAACGAGAAACCGTGATTCTGATTTTCGTCACACACCAAAGTTTCCCTCTCACCCACAACATTCTCTTTCACATCAATTTTCAATGTTCTCTCCATATTCTCGCAAATCTCTCAAAGAGACAAACACATTGAGGATGGCTCGCCATACCTCTCTCAAGGAGATACACAATTATTGAGGATACTCAACCAATCTCAAAGATCTTATATTTATACCTTTAAGGTGTTTAAAACCAATTCCTTATAGGAACCCAATCCTTAATGGGAAGAGATTATGGTAGTTTTGTATTTGAGTTCAAATTTTAATTGTTTTATTAAATAATATGAACATTGGCTTTTAGTAATAGGGTATAATTAATTAATACGAATTAGATGATTTATAATTAAAAGTGCATCCTTGTTTTGATATTTGCATGTCTTAGTTAGATATCTGGTCTCTCAACGCTACAACTCTTGGCTGTATGTTGAAAGTTATAAAAGTCGAACACGGCAAATGAGTGATGTTGCAAGGGCAATAATCAATGCTCAGGCTTTTGATTTTCTCATTGACATTGTTCGCAAGTCGTACAAAGAGGTATCTACTAGACCAAATAATATGTACATGGGCTTTTAGTAATATAGGCTTTCGATTTCTAACTTGAATTGGTATTGTGAGTAATTAAAAGTGCATCCTTGTTTTTTTATTTGCATGTTTGCTTAGTTATCTGGTGAATACAAGACTACAACCTTGTATTCACCAAAGAACCTGAATTTATTGGCGTTCAAACAATCATAGATTAACCACTTCAAAAGTCTAGCTAACTGACATATTCCTTCTTTTGTGTCTTCTTTCACCAAAGCTTTTTACCTTTTTCTCAAAAGTCATTTCACCCAAATGGCATATTCTCTTTTTTTCTTTTTTGTATATATTGAAAAACTTCCAAATCAATTGTCCTATATCCAAAATTCAAATCTCATTGTCATTTAGTGATTTTGTTTCACAAGTGACAAAAAGAGAAAAGATTTAGACTCTATCTTCTTCAATTCAGCATTATGCAAAATATTATCTACAATGTAATGGAGGCGTTACGATAAAATGGAATCCAACTCAATTGTTACCTATCTAATTCTGCACTGCCTTACCTTGAGAAATGCCTGGTGTGCATAACTCAATCTATGACTAGGATTATTTATCAAAAAGAAAAAAAATCATGACTAGGATAGTAAGTTTAAATTAAAAAAGAAAAAAATATGGTCTTATGTTTCCATGATTAGAAGAAAACTCTAAACGCTCTTATGTATAGTCTTATATATGTAGATATTTAGACTAATATTTTCTTCGAATCACATGTTTCCATTGCTATTTTTTTCTTTTTTAATTCAAACTTACGATCGTAGTCATGTTTTTTTTTTCTTTTTGATAAATAGTCCTAGTCATAGTTTGAGTTATGCACACAAGGCATTTCTCAAGGTAAGGCAGTGCAAAATTAGATAGGTACCAATTGAGTTGGATTCCATTTTATCGTAACGCCACCATTACATTGTAGATAATGTTTTGCATAATGTTGAATTGAAGAAGATAGAGTCTAAATCTTTTCTCTTTTTGTCACTTGTGAAACAAAATCACTAAATGACAATGAGATTTGAATTTTGGATATAGGACAATTGATTTGGAAGTTTTTCAATATATACAAAAAGGAAAAAAGAGAATATGCCATTTGGGTAAAATGACTTTTGAGCAAAAAGCTAAAAGGTTTTAGTGAAAGAAGACACAAAAGAAGGAATATGCCAGTTAGACTTTGGAAGTGGTTAACCTCTGATTGTTTGAACGCCAATAAATTCAGGTTCTATAGCACAATCGGAATATGATACCTTAAATTCTGGTTCTTTCTTCCAACCGCGATATTTCATAGTTACATTCGTCACGTTACAAAATTCATCATTTGGGTCGCGTTTGTGTACGCTTATGAAGTCAAATTATGAGTCCATTCTTTGTTGGACCGATCAACCCTCAATATATATATATATATATATATATATATAAACCTCAATATATACAGTATTAGTTAAGAAATGACCACACAAGAATATTGACTCCTTTACGTGCACACAAGAAGACTTAAAGTCTAAAACAAAAAACACTCAACGAAGGATATGAGAAATGAAGTGAAGTAGAGGAGATGAGAAGAGAATAAAGACTAGCATCTTTGGTGAATGCAAGGTCGTAGTCTTGAGAGACCAGTTAACTAAGACAGACTTGCAAATATCAAAACAAGGATGCACTTTTAATTACTCACAATACCAATTCAAGTTAGAAACAGGTTCTGGTCTTATATTCATAGATATGCTATTAAAACATATAAGTTGTATTAATTATCCTGTATTATTAAAAACCCATGTACACATTATTTGGTCCAGCAGATGCATCTTCGTACGACTTGGGAACAATGTTAATTGGAAAATTAAAAGTCTGAGCATTGCTTATAGCCCTTGCAACATCACTCCTTACCAAGAATCCAGGATTTTTGACCATCACCAAAGGTGACATTACCAGAGGAGGACGGAGCTAGAGAACAGAACAAAGAAGCATCACCAGTCATGTGACGCACGCATCCACTGTCAAGATACCAAACAAAGTTTTTGTAAAGGCTAACCTCAGCCGTGTGAGCGACCATGTTAGGAGAAAATTGAGAAGCATGAACCCAAGGATAGGTGGTGGTACCAAGAGGAGCTGCACCCTGAAAGCTAGACTACGGGTAAGTGGAAGGTATGTTAGATAACCATTCCAAGAGTGTGGTACCTGTATAGGAAGTAAATGTGGTGAGTTCAGATAATTAAGAACAGGAGACGAAGAAGAAAGGACCACATTCTTGTTGTTCCAACATTCCAATGAACCATGGCCACGGATGCCACAGGTTTTACACACAACAGACTTAGCTTTCGAGCGACCCTTTAGACTCTTCTTTTTCATCTGTGAGGAGGGGGCCCGACCAGGCATGACAGGGATAGAGGCAACCCTCTTTCCACCAGGAGGCGGTAATACTGCATGCGAAGGAGTAGAACTCACAACAGGCAACAAACGAGCATTCGAATTCATACTAGAGGAAGAAGTACCCTTTGATTCATAACCAAGACCAGAACGGTCTGAAGGAGCCTTAGCACTTGCAAGCAAAGTCTGTAAGTCAATCGATGCCTTACCAAAATGAACCAACTGTTTTTTTGTTGATACCAACTCTTTCTTAAGAGCCTTGTTTTCCAAAAGAGTGGAGCGCTATCTTTCCTCCAACTCATGTTGATTCCTATCAAGAGTAGCCAACTGGGACTTAAAAATCAAATCTCTCGGACATAACCATGTCACTTTGTACTTTGAATTTGTCCTTCATGGGACATAATTCATTGGTTACTGAATCAAATTTTATCCTGCAAGACATTGTTAGTGGCATCCAAGCACCTACATTTATGAAGAGCATCTTTATAAAGGCGACGTAACTCACTGGTCTTAACCAATCACTACAACAAAATTGCTCTGTTGCAACGAAATATTTTGCAACGTTCCCTATTCGTTGCACATACTTAGTATTTGCAACGTTTACATTCGTTGTAATTAATAAAATGGTGTTTAAGGTTATTTGTCTTTACAAATCATTTTTGCAACGTTTGTGTGCGTTGCAAATACGAATATTTAATTTTAATGTAAAATTTTAAACAATTAAAATAAATAATTAAGCATTTGCAATTAATTATATCGTTGCGAGTATGAAATATTATTTGCAACGTTTAGTTAATAGTTGCAAAAGAATGTTTGATAAAATATTTTTAATTAAAATACAAAAACATAGTTGCAACCATTAGTTTCGTTGCAATTGTCTGGCATTAGTGTTATATTGTTGCAACGATTTTAACGTTGCGACAAGTACATATACATTACCAACGTTTGTTGGCGTTGTAATAGTACAAGCGATAGCAACATTTTCGATAGAAGTTGCTAGAGATTGCACCTTAACAAAAAAATATATTTTCTTTTGTTGGGAATCGAACCTAAAACACCTTTAAGTAGTAGAACGGTAACACTTGACCATGGGAACAATTGGTATTTCATGTATTTATTCATCTACAAGTATTTTATTATCCATCACCTATCTCATCTGATCAAACCAAGAACAAGAAGAGGGAACGATGAGTACAGTCTAAACTCAAGAAAAAGGAAAAGGCAATCAACCATCTCTCTCTCTCTCTCTCTCTCTCTCTCTCTCTCTCCGACTTCCCTCTCTCTCTCTCTCTCCGACTTCCCTCTCTCAGTCTCACCTCTTTGATTTTCACAATTCATGGTGATTGAAAGGAATTTCTAGAGTAAAATCAGGTAAATGTTTTTTTTTTCTATTGATCTCTTAATTGGATTATTAAACTTGTGATGAATCTATATTTTTTCTAGTGATCTCTGATTTTCTCATAATTTTCTTGGTAGAAAATCTTCTAATTGAAGTTATGTAGTCGAAATTAGTTAGCAATGCTTGTAATGGTGGTTCTCTTCTTTGATTTTGTTTATGCATTTTGCTTTTATTTGATTTATCAAGTATAAAAATAATTGAATATTTTCATTCCCCTTCATTCCTCTGTATTCACTAAAGTGTATTCAAGAAAGAATTTTGCTGGGTTTTCATTCCTCTGTATTCACTAACCAACCATAATTCACCTGATCAAGGATTGGAAATGGCCTACTATTAAACTCCGACCAATTTTCTAGTAATTCAGTGTTAGAGTCCCAGATGTTAAGACAATCATGTACCTCTCCTTTGACTGCCACAAGCTCCTCCCAAATAAAAGAATTGGGTTAATTAATGAAATACAACCTTTAAAACCCGAAAACTGAAAGTGGTGTAATGGCTGCAAAGAGATTGTTTGGTTTGATTGTTGGATAATGATTGTGATTTGCTCAGTGTTTGCTTGGACGACTTGGTTGACAGTTTGTAGTTACATATTGGCTTGTGTTTTAGTTTATCAACTAACTGACATTGCAGGTGGTAGGTCACACTAACATTTATTGTAGGACTTGACCTACCAGAGCGACAATAACAAGTGGTAAGTTAGCAATGTCTTTAATTAAGATAATTGTAAAGCATGTCTAGTTTAAATAGTTTAATTGTGCATTTTAGTTAGTTAGTGAGCTCTCCTTTCAAGAGACACTCACACCAGCATATTCGAAATGCTGACCCTCGTTGTTTCTTTTGCAACTTGGGGTACGTCTCGGTCGGACGTAGAGAGGGAGCCACGTGAAGGAGATCGAGAGACTTGATTTGGAGCTTCATTCAAAGGACTTTTCGGATTACACCATTTGGATTCAGTTATTTCTTTATCTTTGAACTCAGTACTTATTTCAGTTTTGGAGGCTATGTAATCCGTAATATTTGGAGTTGTTATTTGGAGTTATCATTCAGATTATTTATTTGGAGCTATTTATGTCTCGGAGTTAATTAGTACGATTGAAGTTTTATTATTGATCCTTATAGTCTATTGCTTTGAATATTTTTGCATGTCTGGGTCCCTGTGGGACCGACCCGCTCACACTCTGGCTTTTGGTTTATGAATATTTGCTATTTATTTGGCGAATATTCATCTATTAAAAATCTGGGTGTGACATACCTTGTGCCTCAACAATTGGTGTTAGAGCCGAAGGTTATTCCTTTGGGTTGTAGAATGGGTTGCAGAACATTGTTTGTAGGGTTTTGTTCGGTTTTTTGAATCTATCCAGATTTGACACCCAGTTGTAAAACGACCATAACTTTGTGCTCGAATATCAAAACCTCGATTCATTTATTTTGTTGGAAAGTAGACTTTTCAGGCCTTCTAACAGTGTATAGTGCATTCTCCGGTTCAAAGGATTCTGATTTCAGTAATTCTTTGAATTTAACTGATCTGTTTTTCCAGATTTGTTGAAAATCCAATGTTGTGAAGGTTCAAGCCCATGAACCAATTGTAAGGGTGTTACAGTAACATAGCTGATATTAGTTTGTTAGCCACAGATGTTTGTTTGAAGGTTCAAGCCCATGAACCAATTGTAGTTGTGAAGCCGTTGTTTGGAGACCTTTGTAGGTTTTGGGGTGTTGATGCATACTCATCTTCACTTGGTTATGGTCATAAAGTGGAGATGGTATTTGGTAGTTTCGACCCCATTATTTAGATGTATGTTTATTGGCCCTCTCGGTCATTTTCTCTTTACGGGCATTGATGGGCATTTGTTCTGATTTGGCCCTTTAGGGGGATTTGGCCTTTCGGGGCATAGTGGGTATCGAAAGATGTCCGTTTGGAAGAACTACGATGGCTTGATCGCATGGAGGGTACGTAGGCACCCACACCCACTTGATGGTCCGACCGCTTTGGTTTGGTTGTTCGTCGGTTTCTGAAGATCGGCTCAGATTTGGGAAATATTCACCGGGTGGAGAATTGTTAGGAAATAGGTTCTCTAAAGAATCTGTTTCATATTTGGATTTCTAAGTGCATATTAAGGATTTAGAATTTGGTATTGGAATACGACTTCCAATTTGATTAGGTTTGGTATTCCTTTTGGAAATTTGTTTTGTACACCCTAAAAGCTATAAATATAAGGTCTTAGGGATTGGTTCAGTATCCTCAATCCTCAATAGTTGTTTGTCTCCTTGAGAGAGTTGTGAGGAGATCGATGATCATCCTCAATTTGTCTATGGTCTCCTAGTGAGAGTTGTGAGGATTTTCGTGAAGAGAGATTTGTTTGGTGAGTGAGATTTGTTTGGGAGATTTTCTCCATTGCTTAGATACTTTGTATCTTTGTTTGTTTGTTTGATAATAAGAAGCTCTCCCCTTGGTGTCTCTCTTTACGTTTTGTTTGTTCAGTAAGTAGGTTTAATTGATTTACTACTTACATTGGTTTGTTTGCATCACTTTCTTACATATTAGCTTGTTAGACGCTTCCGTTATTTGTTGGGAGGTATCTTGTGCCTCAACACATAGCTCATTCTAAGCTAGGAAACCCTGCCATTTTTTTGCAATTTTAGAGAAGCAGACATTTTCTCTTAGCTGCATAGCACTTTTGTCAAAAAGTAACCACACCCACACAACATGGTTCGTTAGTGACCGTAACCACTAAACCAACAGTTGGATTGAGAGTGTTATCAACTGATTGTGAGGTATATATTAATAATCTATTAAAATAAGCTTGCGACGCAATTTGCTCAGATAATTCAAAATACACTTTGATAAAGTATGTTTAGACTATGTACAATTAGTTTTAGTTATTTGCAGTTCTAAATTGACGCAAAGCATCCATTCAAACAGTTAGTTTTGTATGCAACAACACAATGAACATTACAGCATATTTTACAAACAAACCCACATTTGTAGTCGAGGCTAATTAATAATGTGTGCCAAATCATGCAAAAGTGGGGAAGTGTAATTCCATTCGCCAGATTTATTGTAATATAAATCTGATCTCAGTTCATCAGCTGTTAGGTATAAGATTTTAGTTGTCAGAACAGGAAAAATACAATTTAAAACGGCAGTACATTGGGATATACCTGGGCTGAGTTGACTACTGGATATTGCGACGAGTGGCTCACCATTCATCGCGTCAACTCGAGTGGGAACCCAATATAACACCAAATTGTGTCCAACATCTTCCAAAGATGGTGTATGGGTTCTGCCAAAGAAATTAGGGAAATTTCTTTAAAAAACACCAAGTTTAGGTGTATGTTCCTCAATAGCCACTTATCACCGTGCACCCTGATAAGAACACAAAAGTCTTATTCCTTAATACATTCTGAATAGCACTTTGTCTACTCCTATGTGATTTAATGTCTCTTTTAGTCTTATTTTCAGGTTTAATTTATTTTACGGGCCTTAACTCTCAATAATTTGAGAGAAGGCCTAACGTACCAAGTATTGGGCTTAAGTTGATGGATTATGAATTAAAGTGAATTAAAGCTCCAAGTCCATCTCCTCAAAGACTCCTACATAAAAAAAAGTCCAAGTCCAAGACAAGAAAGACTTTGAAGCCAAACAAGAACCCTAGCTAATGAATTTAATGGCAATATGGATATATATTTATCTTTTTAACACAAAATTAAATTTATAATTCTCTACTTTACCTTATTCTTTCTTTAACATCTACAGACGTTCCCCAGTCATCAAATTCAATTTGTCGTCTATTGTTTCTCCAAATAGTGCTTGGGAGATCCTCTCTTGTTTTTCCAAATAGTGGTTAGAAATAATTTATATTATTTAATAATATCAGTGCATTGCACGAGCCTTATAACTAGTGAATGAAATTAAATTGGAATCATCATTATATAGTGGCGGATCGAGAAAAAAAAAATAAAAAATCACGAACCATCAGATAGTAGTGGAATGAATATTTTTTTGAAAAATGCTAAAGTATACTAGAAACTTCATTAGATGGTGATGGAACGATAAAAAAAAAGCTAAAATATCCATGAATCATCACTAAATAGTGGTTGAATGAAAAAACGAGAAAATAGGCCAAAAACCATCACTAGGTAGTGTTGGAATGGAAAGAAAAAATATATTTTTGTTTTTTTTTCGGTTTTTGATAGATAAATATTTTTGATGATAGGATTTTTGTTGTTATTTAATGTAGAGAATAGAGATGCTTTGGAGTGACAGAGAATAAAGAGATTAGGTTATATTTTTTTAATTTTTGTTGAGTATGTAAGTTTTCTTAAATTATTGGTCTCTTGTTTTATTTTTCTGTGTGTTTGAGAAAGATGGTTAGCGAATATGCTATTCGTAATGGTGTTGGTGTCATCATTAGTATGAATTAAAAACTGCATGGTCATTGTTGACCTATTAGATCGTGTAAATAATGACGGTAACAAAGATGACATCAGAATACCATGTGACCCTAAACTTTGAAATTTCTGTATCTATTGAAAAGGGGTGAAAATCATGGCATGGTGTGGTTGGCTCACATGAATGGACGGTTTTGCCCTCCAAATAAAGTTTCCTCAAATTGTGTTTGATTGCATCAGTGTGTGGTGATGTCCACGTTTTTTTAGAGATGTCCACGTATCTTAGAGAACCTTTGTTCACGTATCTTTTCATGCAAGTAAAAAGATTTCTTAAATAAGCAAAAGTCAATTTGTTCCAAAATCCTCTTCCTTGCTATTCGTGTTCTTCAAACCCTTCTTAAATCCCTTTCTTAATCATCATCGTTTCCTCCTCCTTCAATTCATCTTTTATTTATTTGCATTCTTCTAACAATAGATATATCGTATTGAAAAAACATTTGATAGGGTTCCTTTTAATTTGAGGAAACGATATTTATGCCCAACTATGTCGGCCTAATCCATTTGATAGCGGCATTAAGGTGGGTTTTATCAGATATATGTACGTTTAATTGAAATTTGGGATCTGTGTTTGGTTTCATTTGTTGTTATGTTAATTGTTTTTATGTTAATTTGGATTTTGTTCAAACAATTTGGCTCGAGAAGTATACTGGAGGAGTTTGTTTGTCCATTCTGTTGAAGAATTTATGATAATAGGGATAGATGATCACAGATATTGGAATTTCATACCAACAGATGAATCTAGGTGGGTACTTTTGTTGATTTTATTTTTTTTGGAAATTTCGAGTTTGGGTATAAATAGACCAACCTTTTTTTTTCTTATTCCTTCTTTTTCTTTTTGCTGCCTACACTAATTTCTCTCTTATCTATTTTGAGTTTGGTAATTCAGATCTTATTGCCACCCAAGGGATTCCTCAAAAACCCAATAAGACCAATTTACTTTGAAAAACCCAATCAGACAATTATTTTATCACTAAAATACCCTTTTACACCTAAAGTTGAAAAACCAAAATTAATCAAACTTGGTTCAATTTTTTTTTTCTCCCAAAAAAATGAAATTAAATCTCTTCTCTTTGTTATCAATTTGAACATCAATTTTATCTCAATATCTCATTTTAGTTATCTCCTTCCATTTTTTCTGTTATAACACTTCTCTTCCGTTTGTAATTTTCCTCTTTCTTGCTTATAAACAATATTCTATTTGTGAACCAATATCATGTAGACATAGAGTTTTTTGAAGATTAGATACATTGTGAGAATAGTAGGAATTTATTTTTCTTGAAATTCTATCACTTATTGAACAAGGAAACCTATTTAAGGTTTTATTTTCCTTGTAGGACAAGGAAAAGAACTGCTAAATTCCCAAGTAGGATACACCTGTATCATGGCTCCCCCCTTTAGGAACTTAAACTCCCGTTTAAGCTAAAAACGGAGATTAGAGAACTCAAGAGCTCCCTGGACTTTGCTGAACCATCCAACTTTGCTTGGAACTTGACTTGCATGCCCATACGAAACACTGCATGTTTTCCACTTCGTGTCTTAGTCATCTTGCACTCCAATATGCAATCTTCCTTGAATGGCTCATCTCGATCACCAACATCACCTTGGTTAGAAAACAAACTTTTTTTCTTTTACTTCGGGTTGGCTTTCTGCTGCGAAGTGGATGTCACAACTTTAAATTTCTTTGATTTTGTTTCTTTCATTGTGGGTCCAAAAATTTGATCCACAAACTCGAGATACGTATAGATTAATCCAACAGTTACAATGAAAGCCTTGTATAGACAGAGATAGGATAGGGGGTATACAATGAGACTGGACCTGATCGGGATCAGGCTGCCTACGTATCCAAGATGATGAACTTGGAATCAAGTCTCTTTTTCCACTAAGCTCTAATGGGGTTGCTCAGTGAAAGACTCGTAGTTCAGGAGGTTTAGAACTCCTGTATTTGTAGTAGGCCGGAGGAGGCTGGCTCAACCACCCCTCGGTTTTGACTCCACGAACTCGGGTTGTTCAACTGTGAAGATGTTTTCTGTGGATATAGCTTGCATGCTGTCGAACGGTTATCTCCTTGGTTTGAATCCCCTTTGACCAGGATGACTGCCACGTGGTATCCTTTGATAGGTCCTGGTTCAACCTGGGTTTCCTTTATCTTCTCCAGCGAGCTAGAACCATGGGTTCTGTTGGCCTGGAATCTCGCTGGACTTATCCAGTTGGTTGGGACTTGGATTGACCAAGCCTGCAAGCAAAGACTTGGGCTTGACTCCTCTGACCGGAGGCCCAATCTACACTACATACTCCCTGGCCAGGTCCTCTGGACTTCTGTGCTAAGCTTTTAGATGAGCCCCTGTCGCTGTTGGACCTTACTGAGCCGGATCTGGCCTACTTGACTGAGGTAGGCCCGATTGATGTATGGGAGCCCAAGGTTTAACTTCTTATACAGTAACTGGGGCTGCATCCATTGATAGTGGACTATCCGGTGAGTCAAAGTCCACAGAGCGTATGCGGATTTCTTTAAACCGGGTTGGGCCCTACCCAATAGCCTAGGCTTGGCTGGCTACTGCTCAGGTGCTCCCGGTTTAGCTTCTTATACAGCCATCGGTGACACCTGTCAGGTTTTTGAACTAGGGTACACACATCGTCCCCTCTTTGTCAAGTAGAAAATCTGCTTGGGAAGGATCTTAGCAACTGTTGGAGAAGCTGGGGTATCATCCGGTCAAGGAAGAAAAGAACCCTTGACCTATATTCCCTGGCTTCCTGCACTATGTAGGGTAGTAGTTCCCCTGATTGAAACAAATCAATGAATTTATTTGTTTATTCTGTTTTTGTTTCCTTCTATTACTGTCTTGAGCTCCGGTAGGTAGATCCGGTTATTCTCTTGTTATGTAGAGTGCAGGTACACATGTCGATCAATCTTTACTTGACCGTGGTGATGTAGACCGGAGGTCCACATATTGCTGACCTGGACCATGTGGACCCTACTCGTAGATGCTGGATCGATCTCGCTGAGTGTACGAGGTGGGTCCCAGCTGACGTGGGTCCCAAATGACTATGCGGCGTAAGCCTCAGCTGACTGTGTTAAGTGGACCCCACTTCATCTTCTCTAAATCTTCCTTTGTTGGCTGGAAGATGTACAGCTTCAACTTCCAGCGAAAACTTGTGACTCTTCGCTGATCGAGTCATTAAAACCAGTTGGTTTAATGACCTTAATGATGATTTCATTAAGAGAACCTGGAATACCATCAGCCGGTGGACCCTGGACTCTCCTTATAAAAAAAGGAGGCTCGAAAGAGAGGAGGGTATTCCCTTCACTCTCTTTCTCTCCCTTCTCTTTCATTTCTACTTCGCCGGAACCTGAGGTTCTGAAACTCCAAATTCCGGTGATTTCGCGCGAATTCTACTTCAAAGATGAGGAGGACCTTAGTCCTGAGCTCAAGTAGTGACGAAGAGCCTCAGAGTTTGGCTCCCCGTCCCTCTGCTGACGTAAACGGGCCAAGCAGTATTCCGGCGATGGGTCCCCCTTCGCCCGATGGTTTGGTGGAGGTGGCTCCTGGGGATTTTACTGAGTCTCCTGTTGAGAGGCCTCAGAGGAGGTGGCAAGCTTCCTCCAACCTCCCCCGAAATCCTGAACTCAAGCGGATGAGCGCAGCGGAAGTTCAGGAGCGGCTTGGCTGGAGAGGGGTCCGGTTTGGTTCCCACCTCTCCATTCCAGACGGTTGCTCCGGCAACCTGATCGCGGTATGTCTTTACCAGCTTCTTTATGGCATGCAGCTTCCGCTGCATTCTTCTATTCTGAGATTGTTGTCGTGGTGGGGGATCCTTCCCGGTCAGATGCACATGTCCTTCTGGATAAGCGTGCATCGAATTGGGCTGATAGCTCTCCACTTCGAGATTCCATTTGGCCCGGTCGAGCTGTTCATGCTCAAGAAGCCGGTCGCCCGGGAGGCCAAGGAACGCTGCTTCTACGCCATCTCTTGGCGTACTGCCCGGAGGTTGTCTGGACTTCCCAACCATTATGGGAATTGGTTTGAGCCCTGCTACCGGGTGTCAGGGTGGTCGTCTGACCGCAGCATACCGGTGCCGCGGGACTTCATAGGTAAGCATGCGCCTGACCTTTCTTTCATTTTTGCCCTTATGTTTCGCGTGCTTGCTGAGCTCCGGCTCAGGAACAGTTCTGTGTGTGTGTTTGCAGGGAAACGTCAGCTTCAGCTGTCTCTGCCAGCGGGGGTGGATTCCTCTGCAGCTGAGGGGAACATTGAGCGCTTCTTCCGTCTGCCCGCAGACCTGCGCGACTTGACGCTCCCTGACTAGATCGTAGTAGATATCCGCTACCCGGCGAGGCTTGCCCTGCCGGCTCCTCCGTGGGTTGTGGAGGTAGAGTCCAGCTCTGGTGAGGGTGCTGCCACTGCAGAGACCACGACCCCTAGTGCTGAGGGGGAGCCTCCGGTTGAGAGTGAGGCTGTTGATCTGCGGGGGGAGATGGATGACTGGCCCGATGAGGTTCTTCCAGTCGGGGGAAGATCTCCTCCTGACGAGCCGATGCCGGACAGGCTGTCGGAGATCATCCCAATTATCAGGGATGTTCAGGTCAGTGATGCTAACTTTGTTTGTCATTCAAACCCTCCCTTGGGTCGCTGGAGGAGCCCACATGTCTTTTATGGTTCATCTGACTCCTCTGGTGATCCAAGTCTGATGTCGAGGGATAGCGGGCTCCTTCTTTCCCGTGGGTTTGGCGAATCAGCAACTGAAGGATTCTTTCCTACCCCGGTGCAGGTACATGCTGAGGTGGACAACCTGGCCCAACCAGAGATGGTGGGAGGTGTCTCCGAGGAAACAGTGGTCGCCTCTACTGCTGAGGAAGGCGAGCCAGCTGTGGTCCCGGGAGGTCCATTGAATGAAGTGGACGCCCCCAGTGTTGGAGATGCTGGAGTGGAGGCTCCGGTGAAGGTAAGACCTACTCAGCGTCCTTCTGTCGAAGTTGTTTATGTGCAGTCCCCTGCCCCGCTTGATCCGAAGGGCAAGGCTGTGGTAGATGAGTCTGCCCTGGGCTCGAAGAGAGCTGCTTCTTCCTCCCCTGCTGACCAGGGGGGAGCCTGTGCGCCCAAGAATGGAGGATGCCATCCCTCGGGTGCTGAGGGGACCAATGATGGGGACTACCCGGATTGGTAGTGGCTCCCAGGTCCCTGTTGAAGATGTTATGGCCGTTAAGGACGTCCAGACTGAGGTGGAGTTCACCGTGTCGGGCACTGCTGATGATGAAGCCCCGGCTTATGGGTGGGGTGACCAGGTCCCATATACTGACCTGCCCACTGGCCCCACTGTGCAACTGGGCCCTGAACCGGGCGAGTACCATCCTGAAGCCACTTGGGAGTTCTCGCTACCGGCGTTCACCATTCATCCTGCATTTCTCAGTGGTGATCCGATGTCGATTGGGGACTCCGGCATCATGAATTTCCGCACTTCTTTTGACTATATCTTCCAGAACCTGCTTCTGAAGGACCAGTCATACTACAGCCGCCTTTCTTGTGACCGGGCAATTAGGGTGGCTGCCCAGATTCCTTGACTTGATTTCTGGCTTTAGACTTGTTGATGTCTATATGTTTGTTTCTGATCTTTGTTTCTCTTTATGTCAGACACAAGCTGCCATGGCCCGGGTCTTTGAGCTGAGTGTTAGACCCCGGCCTTCTGCCTTGGACGATCTGGAGCGCCTGCGAGCTGAGAATCGTCAGCTCGAGAAAGATCTGGCGACGGCCAACAGTGACCGGTGGGCTCTGGAGTTGGACAAGCGGTCCATGGTGACAGACTACCATAACCTGGACTTCACTCTGACCGTTGCTCTCCAGAGGGAGGAGGATACCAAGACTTCCTTGGCAGAATTGGAGGCTACTTGCGGGAAGCTGACTCGAGAGAAGCTGGAGCTGGACCGACGTCTCATCCTCAAGAGGCGACGTACAACAGGGCTGCTGAAGAGCTCCGGTTGGCGAAGGCTGCCTATCAGCAGGTCCTTGACCAGCTGGAGAAGGAGAAGGCGGAGAAGGGCGGTAATGGCCCCGGTCCTTCTTCTCAACCTTAGCTCCTTTAGATTTTGTAGAAAGGTTCTTGTCCCGGTTGCCGGGGGACTTCTTCTTGTACATATTCTTTTCTGAAAAAGAAAATAAAAATAATATTTGGTAGTGCAAAAAAATTTTGTTAGATATCTTTACCTTGTTTACAGCGTTTATTACAACTGACTGTCTCCCTTGCCCTCTTATTGTTTTAAGGAGTTTTCCTTGGGACGATAATAGTTCTTTTTCTTGCTGACTCCATGGCGATTCATGGTCTGCTGCTAAAAAGGGAGTTTGTCCCTGTGCTGCATGCTTTGACCGGGGGAAGGCTAGCTCGCCTAATGGCCCCGATTTTTAAGAGTGGATATCCTCGCTCTTAAGATAGATTTCCAAGACCGGAAGCTAGGTCCAGGCATCTCGGGCCTAAAAGGAGTGTAGCTCCGCATTCGGGACTTAGCCAGGATCAGAAGCTAGGTCCGAGCATCCTGGGTTGGATGGGGTTTGATCCCTGACATCGCTGGTTCCAAGACCGAAAGCTAGGTCCGGGCGTCTTGGGCCTAAAAGGAGCATAACTCTACATTTCAGCCTTAGATAGGATCGGAAACTAGGTCCGGGCATCCCCGGTTGGATGGGGTTTGATCCCTGACATCCTTGGTTCCAAGACCGGAAGCTAGGTCCGAGCATCTTGGGCGTAAAAGGAGCATAACTCTGCATTTAGGACTAAGACAGGATCGGAAACTAGGTCTGGGCATCCTGGGTTGGATGGGGTTTGATCCCTGACATCCCTGGTTCCAAGACCGAAAGCTAGGTCCAGGTGTCTTTAGCCTAAAAGGAGCATAACTTTGCATTTAGGACTTAGACAGGATTGAAAACTAGGCCCGGGCGTCCTGGACCTCAGTGGAGACTTGATCTTTCACTTAGGATTTTCAGCAGCAAATAATACAAAGTACTCAAATTCTCAGGGGAAATAATCTTTATTGAAATCATCAAATGGAGTACATTACTTGTAGAATTTCTTGAGGTGGAAAGCGTTCCATGGTCTGGAGAAGAGGTCGTCGGACAGAGTTCTGAGGAAGTATGAGCCTTTCCCAGCATGTCTGTCTATAATGTAAGGTCCTTCCCAATTTTCTCCAAGCTTTCCAGCGGTTGTATCCTCAGTCATAACTTTGACTTTTCTCATGACCCAGTCGCCCGGATTGAATTTCCTCTTTACGACTTGCTTGTCATATCCCCTTTTGATGGTCTCCTAGTACCGGAGGAGGTGTTGTAGGGCATACTCTCTCTTGTCGTCAAGAACAACTTTTTCCCTTGCCAGAATCCCTTCGTTCTCCCCGGTAAGGACAGCATCAGTGCGGGTTGTGGGAGCTAGCAGTTCTGTTGGCATTACCGCTTCTGCTCCAAACGTAAGTTGAAACGGTGTCATACCGGTGGACCTCCTTGGGGTGGTCCGGTATGCCCATAAGACCCCCGGGAGTTGCATAACCCAGTTGCCTTTTGCTTTATCCAGCCGCTTCTTGAGTGTATCCAAGATGACCCGGTTGGATGCCTCTGCCTACCCGTTCCCTTGAGGATAGTATGGGGCTGAGAAGTTGTGCTTGATCCCCAAGGATTTGTAGAACAACCAGATGTTGTCGCAGTCGAACTGCTTCCATTATCGGACACTACCTCTTGAGGAATTTCGAATTTGCAGATTATGTCTTTCCACAAAAATCTTCTGACATCTGAGGCACATACTTGTACCAATGCAACTGCTGCAACCCATTTGGTGAAATAATCTGTAGCGACCTATAAGAATCTGACTGATTGTGGAGCTTTTGGAAGCGGTCCCACAATATCCAGTCCCCACTTGGCGAAGGGCCATGCACTCGGGATTGGATGTAGTTCATTTGTCGGGGCATGATCGACCGGGGCATGCTTCTGACATGGGAGGCATGCCTGTGTGAACTTCTTCGCGTCTGTCATCATGTGTGGCCACCAGTATCCTTGGGTCATTGTCCTCTGTGCTAGATTTCTGATCCCAGAATGGTTGCCGCAGATCCCACATGGATCTCTTTCAGTATGACCAGGCCTTGCTCTGAAGTAAGGCACCTGAAAAAGAGCCTGGAGCCATGGCTCTTCATTTATAGCCTGTGTGACTCCCGGTGCGGTATGACAGTGAATTTCCATGCATCCCTCTTGACATTGGCTGACAGCTTTGGATCTTCAGGGAGCAAACGGTGGAAAAGGAAGCTGATGTATGGCTTCCTCCAGTCTTGGTTGTTGCTAGATTGCAACTCGACGTCAATTCTGTCTACTTCAGAATTCTGTCTGGAATGCCTTCAATTGGTTGCTCCGGCGGGAGCTCCAAATCGACGGGTCCGGTTCGTCCGGCTCCGTTGAAGGTGGTTGTGCTTCTATCTGGCCTCTGGTGAGGCAAGGATTCCAGTCTTCGAGTTGCGATTTTGGTGGGTCTTGTGTCTGACCCTATGATGGTTGACTCGGCTCGCCCTGCGTGCTGGGCTCGTTTTCGGACTTTGAAGCTTCTTCATTTCTTCTTCTTTTTTGTCCTCTGGTGGTTACGATGAGAACTTTCTTCCATTGTCTGCACTTCAGGAGATAGACCTCCAGTAACGGCATGTCTGGATCTTTGGGCCCGATACTCGGCTCTTTCTGGTATTCGATTGATAGTTGTCGATTGATAGTTATCTGCATGCCTGACGTCTATCCTTGGTCGCTGCTCGACCGTGATGAATTCGAACTTCCCTGCCATGGAATGGACGATATCAAGATATTTTGCCATTCGGTCGTCCTTGGCCAGGAAGGATCGGGCGAACTGGTTTGCCACTAGCTTTGAATCTGTCTTGACCATGACTCTTCGCGCCCCCAGTTGGACTGCTGTCCGGAGACCATATATAAAGGCTTCGTACTCAGCTTCATTGTTCGAAGCTGGGAATCCCAATCTGACCGATTTTTCTGTCATCTGTCCATCTGGGCGGATCAAGAGACAACCTATGTCGGACCCTGTACAGTTACTGGATCCGTCAGTATAGATTGTCCATGCTTCGTTGTCTCCTTCGGCCGGAGACTCCTGTGATCGGGGGGCATCGTTCGCCCCCAGTATATCCTCTTCTAGTTCTGGATTGACCGGGATATCCTCGATGGGAAAGTCTGCTATCAAGGAGGCCATTGCATGTCCTTTCTCTGCGGTTCTAGGTTCATACTGGATGTGGTATGCGTTGAGGTAGCTGGACCATTCGATTAGTCGATTAGACTCTTCCTGCTTCCCAAGAGCTTTCCTGAGTGGGAACTCTGTATAGACTTTGACCGCTCTTCCTTGGAAATAAGGCTTTAGCCTCCTGGCCGCATGTACCAATGCCAGAGCTATCTTTTCGATTTTCGAATATCTTGTCTCAGCTCCCTGTAGTACTTTGCTGATGAAGTAGAGTGGTTTCTCCTCCGGTTCGTCCACAAATACGACCGCACTGACTGCTATATCAGATGCAGCCAGATAGATGCCGACTGGTTGCCCGGTTTGTGGTGCTGTGAGGACCGGAGGCTTGCTGACAAGTAGGATTCCATTCCGCATTAGCTTTGATTGCGTTGAAGAATGGCTTGCACCGGTCCAAGTACCGGGAGATGAACCTGTTGAGAGCGGCTAACCTTCTGGTTAGCCTCAGGAATTCTTTTACTGTCTTTGTGGTGGGCATCTCCAGGACTGCCCGGATCTGATCTGGATTGGCTTCTATGCCCCGGTTGGTCATGAGAAACCAAGGAACTTGCCGGAAGAAAGACCAAAAAAACATTTGGCAAGATTAAGCTTCATTTTGTACGGCGTCAAGATGTCGAATGTCAGCTGCAAATCTGGCAAATGATTGTCTCTCTCCCTGGTTTTGACCACCATGTCTGCTGCAAATGTCGCAAATGAGCTCGTTGAAAATGGTGTTGACCAGCTTCTGATATGTCGCTCCGGCATTCTTCAGACCGAATGGCATCACCCGGTAGCATTAAAGCCTTCGGTCGGTGAAGAATGAGGTGTGTTCTTGATCTTCTTCGTGAAGTGGAATCTGGTTGTAACCGGAGTAGGCGTCCATGAAGGACAATCTCTGATAGCCGGCGGTGGCGTCTACCATGTCCGTGATCCTAGGGAGTGGATATGGATGCACAGGACATGCTTTGTTAAGATTAGTAAAATTTATGCAAACTCGAATCTTACCATTCTTCTTCGGAACGGCCACGATGTTGGAAACCCAGGTAGGGTAGGTGACCGGCTTGATGAAGTTGATTGAGAGTAGCCGATCGACTTCTTCGTTGACCGCCAGTTTCCGATCCGGTGCCATTCGCCTTGGTTTCTGTTTGACTGGTTTGTACTGAGGATCAATGTCTAGCTTATGGCAGGCGACCGCAGGGTCTATTCTTGGCATCTCGTTCACACTCCACGTGAAGACGTGCTGATTCCGTCGGAGCAGAGTGATCATGGAATCCTTCTCTGCCTCCGGTAGACCGGAAGAGATGTAAGTCGTCTTATAGGACTCCGATCCCACAATAACTTCCTCTAGCTCGTCGACCGCTGGTAATATCCCAGCATCGAGCTGGTTGCTATTGATGAGAGTCTGTCTGGAAGATAGTGTTCCCCTTGGTTTCGGAGATGGACTTTCCTTTGACAGCATCGAGCTGGTACTTGAATGTCGTCCCTTGGTCTCCCTTGACTCTGCAGACTGCGTTGGGAGTCGGGAATTTGAGGCTCTGGTGGAAGGTGGACACTATGGCTTTCATCTGATGAATCCAGTCCCTTCCCAGAATAACGTTGTAGCAGGAGGGGGAGTCGACTAGCAGGAAGTCTATCCCGACGGCGATGAATCCCACCGGGATTGGTAGGTGGACTCGCCCGGAGGACTGTGCTGGCTCCCCGTTGAATCCATAGATAGGAATCTCATCAAATTCGATGAGACCCTTAGATAGCTCCATAGCGTTGTAGGCGCATGAGAACATAACACTGGAGGTGCTGCCGGCATCGACCATGACTCGCCAGACCCGGTAGACTCCAATCCATGCTGTGATGACCAGGGCATCATTGTACGGATAATGCACGCCCCTCTCGTCTTCTTCGATGAATGTCAAACCTCCGGGGATAATGGACTCAGTATTCGTCCCTTCGTTGAAGTTGAGCTGTCCAACTTCATAAACATGCCCTATCCACCGGAGCTTTTCCCGAGAACAATTCTTCCTTTCTGTCTTAGAAGAACCGGGTGTCTGTACATGGCAGACATATACAATTTGATCTCCAGTTTTCACCTTTTCGACTGCTCTGGTCTGTACCATGTCAGGGATGAGGCCGGCGTCGACGAGGCACTGCATTTCATACTTCAATGACCTGCAGTTCTTCAGCTCGTGACCGTAATCGTTGTGATGATCACACTTCTTGGACTTATCTCTTCTTCCCTCCGGGTCTGCCGGAAGGGGGGTAGGTTTGTTGAGCAACCCTCTGGTCTTGATCTTTTTAAATACTTCCTCGAGAGGGAATCTCAATGGAGTGAACTCCTTTTCCTTGCGTTCGCCCCCGGTAGGCTTCTCTGACCGACGGTCACGTTGTCGGGCCAGCGCTTTCCCCTTCCTGTTCGTGTTCCTGTCAGGGGCTTTTACTTCTTTGCGATCCCTGCCGAAGTTTTCTTCGTTTGCCTTCTGCGGCTTCTCGGAGGTTTGGCCTCCGGCAAGTCTCTTTCTTTTGGCTCTCAGGTCGTCCTCCTCCTGAGTATACCTTTCCACTTTCTCGAGCAAGGCTGAAACAGAGGAGGGTGGCTTCCTCGGCAGTGACCGATACAATTCCTCATGGTTGCTATTCAAGGCATACTTGAAAGCTTGAATAACGACGCTGTCAGATGCGTCCTGTACCTCAGATAGTATGGTTCGGAACCTCCGGCCGAAATTCCTGAGTGTTTCGCTCCGGTCCATCTGTAGGGAGAACAGGACTTCAGCTCCTTTCTTGGTCTTCACATTGAACCGGTACTTCTCTTCGAACAACTCAGCCAGTTGTACGAATGTGCGGACGGATGCGGGTGGCAGATTGTGATACCACGTCTGTGCCTCGCCTTTGAGTGAAGCAACAAACATTTTCGCTAGTAGCTAGTCATCATTGTCCCAGATGGCCATGGTGTTTTTGTAGTTCATAACATGCTGAACCGGACAACTGTTTGTCTCGTCTTACTGTTCGAAGGGCGGTTGCTTGAAGCTGGCCGGGAAGATATGACTCCTGACCTCTTCTGCTAAAGGTGATATGGCTAACCTTGAAAGATTAAGCTTTCTGACTCGCTCCTCCCGGTTCGCTTTGTTGGATACAGCAAGATCGATCATCTCTTGCAGCTTGAGTTGATTCATCTGTTCCACATCCAGCTCTGATTGTCTCTGATGAATGTGGACCCTTTGAGAGCTCTTTGTTCTCTGACCGTGGCGTGCCGGGGGAGCACTCTGGCGCCTCCTCCAGCGCAGTCTCCCTGGAGGATTGGCTTCTTCGACAGATCTGTTGTGGGCAATTCTGCGGCCATCACGCGGCCCGGGTGTTCTTGCGCGTCCGCGGCGATGTCTCTGAAGTGGAGAGATAGACATCCTATCTCTCCCTGGTGCTAGCCTGTCCCAGACAGGACGGGGACCATGGCTATGAGGGGTAAGACACCGGTCACTGCTTGACCGTGGCCTTATCTTCTTCTAAGGAGATGGACTCGAAGACAGGGCTGTAAATGACTGGCCATCCCCGGCCCTGGTTCTCTTCTTTCTCCTTAATTTTGGATTTTTCCGGGTCAGCCGCTTGATGATTGCAGTTGGGGACTCGACCGCTGGTCCCTTTCTCTTCTGCTACTCAGTATAACCTCCTTCCGTTGTCAAGGGAGAGATTCTCAGGACTTTTCTGGTAGCGGTTGCCCTTGAAGGTTCAGGATCTTGTGAAGTTGGTATCCTGATGGTCCGGTTGACAGCATCAGGATCACCAGGATTGTTAGTGATTTGCGCCACTAAGTTTTCTACCTATGGCTGTCTACTTTCAGAGTGTTGCGAGCCCTGATCGTGGCCCTCACTCCCGAGAACTGATTCTTGATTCACCGGTTCTGTTGCTTCAAGAACCGGAGACAGAGGAGAAAGATTCTTTGTCTGACTTTCAGTAACTTGACTCATTCCGTTGTTGGAACGAGTTGGGCGTCTCTTACTTCCAGCCATTGCCGCAGTAACTCCGGTATGACTGGAATAAGATTCCTTGCAAGGCTATGAAACTGATAAGGGATTCAGCCCCACGGTGGGCTCCAAAGAGTGTGGGTCCAAAAATTTTATCCACAAACTCGAGATACGTATAGATTAATCGAACAGTTACAATGAAAGCCTTGTATAGACAGAGATATGATAGGGGGTATACAATGAGACTGGACCTGATCGGGATCAGGCTGCCTACGTATCCAAGATGATGAACTTGGAATCAAGTCTCTGCTTCCACTAAGCTCTAATGGGGTTGTTCAGTGAAAGACTCGTAGTTCAGGAGGTTAAGAACTCCTGTATTTGTAGTAGGCCGAAGGAGGCTGGCTCAACCACCCCTCCGGTTTTGACTCCACGAACTCGGGTTGTTCAACTGTGAAGAAGCTTTCCGTGGAGATAGCTTGCATGCTGCCGAACGATTATCTCCTTGGTTTGAATCCCCTTTGACTAGGATGACTGCCATGTGGCATCCTCTGATAGGTCCTGGTTCAACCTAGGTTTCCTTTATCTTCTCCAGCGGGCTAGAACCATGGGTTCTGTTGGCCTGGAATCTCGCTGGACTTATCCAGTTGGTTGGGACTTGGATTGACCAAGCCTGAAAGCAAAGACTTGGGCTTGACTCCTCTCACCGGAGGTCCAATCTACACTGCATACACCCTGGCCAGGTCCTCTGGACTTCTGTGCTAAACCTTTGGATGAGCCCCTGTCGCTGTTGGACCTTACTGAGCCGGACCTGGCCTACTTGACTGAGGTTGATGTATGGGAGCACACGGTTCAACTTCTTATACAGTAACCGGGGCTCCACCCATTGATAGTGGACTATCTAGTGAGTCAATGTCCACAGAGTGTATGTGGATCTCTTGAAACCAGGTTCGGCCCTACCCGATAGCCCAGGCTTGGCTGGTTACTGCTTAGGTGCTCCTGGTTTAGCTTTTTATACAGCCATCGGTGACACCTGTCGGGTTTTTTACCTAGGGTACACACAGTCATCTTCTTTGTTTGTCTTCTTAGAAACTTCCAAGGACACAAGAACTTTACTTAGCTTTCTGTACTGCGAACGAGTTAAGACCATAAACCATAGAAAACTCCACCAGGGAATCGAACTTTGCTCTTGATACCAACTTGATACAACTTTTTTCTCTGATACCAACTTGATACAAATTACTACGTAAAGGTATTATTGAGTGCGAAATTAAGGGGACCATGGCTATAAGGGGTAAGACTCCGGTCACTGCTTGACCGTGGCCTTATCTTCTTCTGAGGAGATGGACTCGAAGACAGGGCTAAAGATGACTGGCTATCTCCGGCCCTGGTTCTCTTTTTTCTCCTTAATTCTGCATTTTCCCTGGTCAGCCGCTTGATGATTGCAGTTGGGGACTCGACAGCTGGTCCTTTTCCCTTCTATTGTTCAGTATAACCTCCTCCCATTGTCAGGGGAGAGATTTTCTGGACTCTTCTTGTAGCGGCTGCCCTGGAAGGTTCAGGATCTTGTGAAGCTGGTATCCTGACGGCCCGGTTGACCGCATTAGGATCACCAGGATTGTTAGTGATTTGCACCACAAAGTTCTCTGCCTCCGGCTGTCCACTTTCAGAGTGTTGCGAGCCCTTATCGTGGCCCTCACTCCCAAGAACTGATTCTTGATTCACCGGTTCAGTTGCTTCTAGAACCGGAGACAGAGGAGAAAGGTTCTCTATCTGACTTTCAGTAACTTGATTCATTCCATTGTTGGAACGAGTTGGGCGTCTCTTACTTCCAGCCATTGCTACAGTAACTCTGGTATGACTGGAATGAGATTCCTTGCGAGGCTCTGGAATTGATGGGAGATTTAGCCCCACGGTGGACGCCAAAGAATGTGGGTGCAAAAATTTGATCCACAAACTCGAGATACGTATAGATTGATCGAACAGTTACAATGAAAGCCTTGTATAGACAGAGATAGGATAGGGGGTATACAATGAGACTGGACCTGATCGGGATCAGGCTGCCTACGTATCCAAGATGATGAACTTGGAATCAAGTCTCTACTTCCACTAAGCTCGAATGGGGTTGCTCAGTGAAAGACTCGTAGTTCAGGAGGTTTAGAACTCCTGTATTTGTAGTCGGCCGGAGGAGTCTGGCTCAACCACCCCTCTGGTTTTGACTCCACGAACTCGGGTTGTTCAACTATGAATATGCTTTCCGTGGAGATCGCTTGCATGCTGCCGAACGGTTATCTCCTTGGTTTGAATCTCTTTTGACCAGGATGACTACCACGTGGCATCCTCTGATAGGTCCTGGTTCAACCTGGGTTTCCTTTATCTTCTCCAGCGGGCTAGAACCATGGGTTCTCTTGGCCTGGAATCTTGCTGGACTTATCCAGTTGGTTGCGACTTGGATTGACCAAGCCTGAAAGAAAAGACTTGGGCTTGACTCTTCTGACCGGAGGCCCAATCTACACTGCATACTCCCTAGCCAGGTCCTCTGGACTTCTGTGCTAAGCCTTTGAATAAGCCTCTGTCGCTGCTGGACCTTACTGGGCCGGACCTGGCCTACTTGACTGAGGTGAACCCGGTTGATGTATGGGAGACCACGGTTCAACTTCTTATACAGTAACCGGGGCTCCACCCATTGATAGTGGACTATCCGGTGAGTCAAGGTCCACAGAGCGTATGCGGATCTCTTGAAACCGGGTTGGGCCCTACCCGATAGCCCAGGCTTGGCTGGCTACTGCTCAGGTGCTCCCGGTTTAGCTTCTCATACAGCCATTGGTGACACCTGTCGGGTTTTTTACCTAGGGTACACACGAACATGTTCGTGGGTTTCATGTATTTTAGACCCAAGCTGACGAACAAGGAGTAAGGCAAGAGATTAACACTCGCTCCCAGGTCTAAGAAAGCTCTACCCATGAACTTATCACCAAGCTTGGAGGGTATGGTCGGTTTTCCAGGGTCTTTATATTTTACCAGACCGTTATGTTGGACAAGTGCAGAGAATTCTACCGCCACAAACGCGCTTTTGGGCACATTTGTTTTCCTCTTAGTGGTGCACAAGTCCTTCAAAACCTTGCCGTAGGAAGGTATCTTTCTAATAGCCGTGAGGAAAGGTATATTAATATTTGTATGCTTAAACACATCAAGTACATCCTCTGCTTGGACTTCCTGCAGAGACCTTGTGAGTCTCTGGGGGTAAGGCACGAGTGGGTCGTAAGGCAATGGAATATCCACTTACGGGTATGTATCATTGGCTTAGAGGTGGTCGCCTCATTAGCAGGATCTTTAGGTGGTGCAACAGGTGTAGTGGTAACCGGGGTCACAATATTAGGACTTGGTATATAATGAATTTGATTATCAACTTGTTTACCTGACCTAAGTGTAGAGACCGAGTTAACATAAGAAAGCGGTGCAGATGTAGACGGGGTGTCCGTCACCAAGGCAACTTCCTTGCCTTTGTGGTTCGGGATGGACTGTCCTGGAAATTTGCCCTTTTCATCAAGTTTCTGTTCAATCCTCTGGATGGCTTGGGCGTTTGACTCAATGGACGCTTGCGTCTGTTGAATGAAACGGGCGAGCACATCCTCAAGGGATGTCTCAGGTGGGGCAGATTGATTGGTCGGTACCTGGTCCCTGGAACTACTCATGTGATGAGCATTGTTCGAATAAGGGGGGCCGTTACCTTGGTCTGATTTTCATTATTACCAACATACGTGGCAGTGCTACGTTGCCCATAAGAGTTATTAAAACCAGGTGGACCCGCATAATGATTATTTGAATAAGAAAATTGGAGCGGTCCAAGTATGGGTACGTGGCATTGCCCTTAGTAAAGTTGGTTTGCCCGGCGTAGTTGAACGCACGGACTTCCTTTGTTTCAAGTGAATTATAAAAGAGAGGGCAAAACTCGGCAGTATGGATCTGGTCATGACAAGCAGTACATTGGAGAGTGGAGGCACTCATAACAAGTGATGTGGGCTTTAAGGACACATCAAGTGCTTCTACCTTTTTTACTAAACCATGAAGTAAGGTTTTAAGCTCAGAGTCAGGTTTGACTTCATATATACCTCTAGGTTTATCAAATGAGTCTGGGGTAGTGTTTCTCGGGGTATGTCCAAGTAAGACCCATTGCTGGCTATTATTAGCAATTTTTTCAAGGAATGCCAGAGCCTTGGCGGTGGAATAATCAAGAAATTCTCCATCGCTCATGCTTTCAACCATGTTTCTAGTTGTATAATTAAGGCCTCTATATATGATCCTAACTTTTTTTGTTTCATCAACTTTGTGGTGTGGAGACTGAAGAAATAGGTCTTGATACCTTTCCCATGCATCAAATAAAACTTCACCCTATTTCTGCCGAAAATTTCTAATGACATCAACAATATCATTAGTTTTGCTAATAGGAAAGAATTTGGTCAAGAAGGTTTTGCTTAGTTGATCCCAGGTGTCAATAGAATTGGAAGGAAGGTTATATAACCAGTGATATGCTCTATCTTCAAGAGAGAAGGGGAACAATCTTAGCCTAACTTCCTCTTCAGACAAATTCTTCTCCTTAAAAGTATTGAGAACGGTTAGAAACTTATTGAGGTGTTGATATGGATCTTCCCGTGGAAGTCCATGGAACTTAGGCAACATGCACACAATCTGAGGGTGAATGCCATAGCTATCTGCAGTTGTCTCGGGCAAGACTATGCAGGTAGGTGGCCCAGTGGCCAAAGGTGAAAAGTAATCCCGAAGGGTAGCTTCTGGAGCCAGAGGTGCAGGAGTTACTTCAGTAAGTGAGGTTGAGTCGTTGAACTCTTCCTCAGAAGGTATGGAGGTTGAGTCGTTAAACTCTTCCTCAAGAGAAGGAGTGAGGTCCGTGATTGTGCTCTTTGTGTAGATTGGAGTTGGTTTGGACAAGATTTTACCTGATCTAAGATGTATGCAACATGTGCATTACATATGCCACAGAAGTTTTAACCATTTAAAAGCATCTAACAAAGGGCTCAAAAACTGACTCAATTTTGTGTTCACCCAAGTCAATGAGTTCTTTCCAAGCTTCCCTTGTGAATTCTCCCTATATTTTGAGAGTCAAGGAGCGAATAACCAATGTGGGAGGTTTTCCGTGCATAAGCGACGTTCCTTAATTAAGAAACCACAGTGATTCTACAGACGTAATCTGTAGGGGTTCCAGACCCAATTCCTAACTTGTGCTCCAATCAAAGAATGGTTCACGCAGTACTAGTTGAAATATCTGCTCAAGGTCTCAAATGAACATCGTGATAGCATGGCTTTAGTTGATTCAATTTTAAAGCTTAGGATATTGCAATCAATTGATATTAGGTTTCACTTTTAGGCCAGGTCCGCCTTGCAGTCCCGGTTTAACAAGTAAAAATAGAATTAAAATCAAACAACAATCAAGGTCATGCTAATCATTACAGAAACTCCTCTTACAGGGGATCGAGGAGGGTTAGGAGAATGCTTACCTCCCACTTTGTGCTAAAAAGTAAAAATTGCCAATCAAGCGCACAAAAGTGGGGAGAAGACGAGTTGCAGTCGACTAAGGGGAAACCGCTCCTTGGGTTTCTATCGTCCTTAGGAGCCGTTCCTTAGTAGACTCAAGGCTAGCTCTACAACCTTGCTCTACTATCCGCCGCGAACAAAAAAAAAAAAAATCCTAACAACACCTACTTTAAAAATATTACAACCGCGACCCCTTCTTGGATCGAACAAAATATATTACAAGTCTCTAAAAATGCTGAAAAAAATAGACTACAGTACTTAGTTCACCTCACAATCCTCAAAAGGAAAAAAAAATTCATGAAAAAATGCTCTAGAACGTTCTGGAAAATTCACGCAAAATGAGACAAAATTCCTGCCCAGAACTCGACTCGAGATGGCTACAGGCCAATCTGAACTCGACTCGAGATCGGGATCAGATCCAACCAGTAACTTTTTAGGAAAAATCCTGAACGCGCCTTTCTTAAAAATTTGATCTTTACTCCGTTTTTCGAGCTTTTTTCAATCCGTCTTCGCTGCAAGATCAATAAGAGGACTAAGTAACAAGACACTTAAAAACAATAATAAAAAGAATTAAAAATAGAAGGGTGGGAGGGATAGAAGTAGGATGATGTCCCAAAACTACTATTCTCGCTTGTGTTTGAATGAACTCCATTCCTTAGAGCGGCAACGACGCCATTTTGATGTAGCCAAAAGGTGTTAAATCTCTAATCCACATCAAAAGATTATATTTTTATGATTTTCCTTCTTGTGCCTGTATAAATTGGTTATCATAGTAGACAAGTAACAAGCAAGGGTCGTAATGATTAGCATGACCTTTTTATGATTTTCCTTCTTGTGCCTGAAACACAATAGAAAACAATTGTTAAGAAACACCAAGGGAATCAATAATAAGAATTGAGATTGATTTTAACTTCCTACAGGCAATAATAATAAGTAAATCCTAACTTAAGAATATGGTAGAGATGAAAAGAAGATTTATGATGACAAAGCGGGAAGAATTGGTATCCACTAACTAAATCATGCAAACATAACATATATGTTGTTCCTTCATGTTCAATCTATAACAATCAATTAGTATATAGTCACCTCTCAGCTATTCCAATCAATCATTAATACCTATAATAATCAAGTAGTCACCTCCCAGTTATTCCACTCAATTAAAACGGGATTCTCTTATGCATGCTATTGAATATGTCTTATTAATCAAACCGTCACCTCTCAGCTATTCAATTTAATTAACTCAACATAATTATTCATAACTAAATCATCACCTCTCAGCTATTTAACTTAATTACAAAAGGGTTCCAATAAAAGATATTAACTACAGATATGTAATAATCACCTCTCAGCTATTTCACTACACATCTTTAATCAATATAAATAAAACCATGAAAGCTAGGTCTCCCTAAACCCTAACAATAGTATTTTAACAACATGGATAACAATAACATGCAAATAATCATACTTACCTCATACTGCAGATAGAAGTAAATAACCATTAAGTACTTTGAATCACAATGAACATTAAGAACAAACATGGTGCTTTTGCATTATCTAGAGTGCTTAAACCATCCGCCTAAGGAGATTTAGCTACTCATCCTTGATGATGACACCATGGAATAAATAATTAAATAACAAAACATCATAAAGAAAAAAGTGATTTGATTTGATTGATATGAATTGAGTTTGATACGAAAGAAGAAGAAGAAGATGAACTTGTCTCCTCAATATTCCATTCATGAAAAGCTACCTAAAACTTAGTTACTACTTCTCTTGTATAGAAATTACAAAGTAGAATACTTGCATGCAAAGACTTCCAAATTAGGTCAAATTCGTGGCTGCTGCTGTTGGTCTTCTAGAGACATTAGGTCTTCAGCAAAACCTAATTCTCTTAAGTTGTAGCTTGGACCAAGACCTTCAGTTTGATAGCTCATGGGCCCAAATCAGACTTCTGGATCTCCTTGTAGAGCCTTTTTTAAGTTTGGACTTTAAATAAAGCCCTAAATAAAAATTCAGACTTGTGGGCTCCAAGAGGACCCGGTTTTGGCTGAGATTTGGATCGCCCCACTTTGACATAAAGTCAAGTCAACTTGACTGACTGTGGGGTGCCCTCAGCAGATCTGTGGGTGCAAATATCAATTCTTCTTTCTTTGTGCAAATAACACCTTTTTGCTTGCTTTTCTTGACTTTTGGCGGGCTTTAACACAATATTCGCATTTCGGCTCATGAAACCTACACAATAGACAAGAGAGCACTAATCAATAGATATAATACAATAATATAAGCTAAGTGCTAGACAAATAAGGTGTTATTCGGGGGATAAATATACACTTTTGAGGACTTATCAATGACCAGGTGGAAGACATAGGGCATCATATCATAATCTATGGTTCGGATTCAGAACTGGACAAGAAAAAACACAGATATCCTCAACCCAACTCAATGATCACCAGGTCAAAGGCCAACCCCCAGTGTTCCTCGAAGAAACATTCCTTTAAATGTTGCAAAGCATAATCATTTGGAATGCCAGAGGTATTGGCAACAAAAACACAATGAAGAGGATAAAAAGATTGATAAAAGAACATCACACATATATTGTTGTCATATTAGAGCCTATGAGACATTTAGCAAGGATTGCAAGAAGGCTTAAACTGTACAATTACACTTCAAATAGTTCTAGCCAGGGCAAGGTATGGATCTTCTGGAATGACACCTTCAGGATTACTCATGTAAGTGAATCCAATCAATGATGCAATGTTATAATCCAACATATAGGCCTTCAGAAAAGTTGTATTGCCTCATTAGTCTATGCTAAGTGCCCTCCTGCACTTCGAAGACCTCTGTGGCAGGAATTACAAGACTTTGGAGCCTCCTCGCCCTTACCTTGGTTTGTTGGAGGGGACTTTAATGCTGTAATGACTTTAGATGAAAGACTAGGAGGGAAACCTGCATGCAAACTCGGATTCTATGGAAAACTTTAATGATTTATCATGACTGCAGGTTTAATTGACTGTGGATATACTGGGAATAAATTCACATGGTGCAAAAATCAGCAGGGCTTCAACAGGAAATGGGCAAGATTGGATAGAATTTTCATAAATACCTTATGGGATGCTGAGCTACCTACTCTCAAGGTGGAGCACCTAGCCAAGGCATATTCAGACCATTTACCTATGCTTATAACATGTCAGCATGCAACTATAAAGAGGGGCCCTCATCCTTTTAAATTCAGGAAAATGTGGACAAGTCATGATGACTTTCACACTTTCGTAAAGGAGAATTGGAACCTAGCTAGATTCTCTCCCATTCCTCTAATATCTTTAGAAATGATGATCAAAAATATCAGAGCCAGGCTGAAATGGTGGAATAAAACTATGTTTGGGAATATACACCAAAGGGTGAAGGACATGGAGGATAAAGTCACTGAGCTGGACTTTAAATTATTGAATGGCTGGGATCAGAATACCTTCATAGAATTAAAAAAGCACCAGGCCCTTTATCAACAAGCTATTAACCAAGAGGAGCAGTTTTGGATGCAAAAATCTGTGAAAAAATGGTTGGTTGATGGAAAGAAAAATATTAAATTCTTCGATGCCTCTATTGCCGTCAGAAGAAAAGTGCAAGTAGACAAATTATTGCTCACAGAAGACCCTGACTCTTTGTGTGAAGACATGGAGGAAATTCATAGCTCAGCTGTGCAATTTTTTCACTCACAACTTACAACCCAAGGTTGCAACCTTAATGATACATGCATAGAGGTAATTGAATCTTTGATTACTACTCAGGAGAATGAGATGCTTTTGGATCTTCCTACTCTGGAGGAGGTAAATGAGGCAGTTTTCAGTCTAGCAGCTGATGATGCTCCTGTTCCAGATGGTCTGACTGCACATTTCTATCAAACTTGTTGGGATTGTATCAAGGATGACATTCATAAAGCTGCAATTTCATTTTTCTCAAGTGACACCCTTCCTACATCTTATCTTGCTAATTTCATTTGCATGATACCCAAAAAAGATAAACCTGTCAGACTCCGTAATTTCAGACCTATCAGCTTACGCAATGTTTCCTACAAGATATTCTCTAAGTTAATCACTAGAAGGTTGACTGATATTCTTCCTAATATTATCTCTTTAGAGCAAGCTAGGAGCCTTTGTGAAAGGGAAATTGATCACAGAAAATGTTAGCTTAGCCCAGGAAATGATGCACTACTTAGATCACAAAATCATGGGAGGCAATGTGGTACTTAAAACAGATACAGAAAAAAAGCTTTTGACAGGGTGGAATGGCCTTATCTTAAACAGGTGCTGCTAAAATGTGGGTTCTCTGATAGATTCACCTATTTGCTACTCTCCTATGTTAACTCATGCCAGTTCTCAGTTATGTTTCAAGATTGCTATAAGGGGAATTTTATGCCTAGTAGAGGAATGAATAAGACAAGGAGACCCCTTATCCCCTTTTCTGTTCATCATTGCAGCAGAGGTCTTGACCAGAGGTCTTTTGAAATCCTTCCAAGCTAAGCATATAGGCTACTTTTCTACTCCAAGACTGTGCACTCCTGTTTCACATCTTCTATATGCTAATGACACTATCATTTTCCTAAATGGAAGAAGCAGCTCCATAAAAGGCTACATGACTTTCTTAGAAAATTATTGCACTTGCTCAGGTCAGAAGGTGAATGCTTCAAAAAGCTCATTCTTAATATCACCTAAAGTTACATTGTGGACCAGACTTGCAATTGATAATGCCACTGGTTATGTTCATAAATCTACTCCAATGGATTGCATATTTTGAAAGCCTATACAACAAGATTATGAGGAAAATTGATGGTTGGAAGAACAAGCGGTTATCTCAGAGGGGGTAAGCTGATTTTACTAAGCCATGTTTTGTATAGTATGCCTATCTATTTATTCTCTGCCTATGCAGTCCAAAGAGGGTTATGAAAAACCTAGAAAGCATGTTTGTTGCCTTTCTTTGGGGAGATTTCAATTGAAAAAAGAAAAGGAGTTGGGTTTCTTGGGATAAAATTACGGGGTATTTAGGTTTTAGTCACTATATGTATATACTAATTAGGGAAATATCACTTTTGTTTCATTAATTAGGTTTTGATCACTTGGTCTAGCTGAACCGGATAAACAATCTAAAATGGCAAAATTACCCTCACTAGAATTTCAAGTGAAAAGCACGAGACGTGTGTTTAGCAGACAATGTAATGACACGTTGCATTCTTGTTTCACCAGATTGTACTGTAACACGTGTGTTTGGTTTGAATTTGTTGGTTTTTAGTTTATCACGTGCAAAACACATGAGTTAGACAGGGGTAATTTAGGCATTTTAAAAAATAATTTGGTTAAACCTGGTTTTTTTGTAACTCGGGTCAAACCAAGTGATCAAAACCTAATTAATGAAACAAAAGTGTTATTTCCCTAATTAGTATATACATATAGTGACTAAAACCTAAATACCCCTAAAATTACACAACCTAAACATCAAGAGGGTCTTGGTGTCAAACCTCTCTCTCTCATCCTCAAGGCATTCAGAATGAAATCTACAGGGAACATGATCACCACTAATTCTCTATGGGCTTGTTTCATGAGATCAAAGTACATACAGGGCAAAACACTCAAGAGCATCAAGCTGATGACTATTGTTTCCAAAAATTGGAGGGACATATGGCACTGCATTGAAGAGATTGTGGACTTATCCACCTGGGATTTTGGCCTAGGAAATTTTAGCTTCTCACATAAGAACTAGACTGGCCAAGGTTGTCTTCCTCCCACTCAGGTTCCAGATGAATGCATCTCTCTCACCCTACATGAAGTCGTTGTTGCTCAGTTTCAACACCCTTTGATTCCTATAGAAGTAAGGAGTAGTCTACAAGATCAGTTTAATTTGCTTCACATGGATCACTCAGAGGACAGAAGAATCTGGCCCCTAAGCACTACAGGAACTTTCTCCATCAAATCTTACATCAATTATCATCAGCAGAATGGTATTTCTATCCCCATCTTCAAACAAGTATGGAAGCATTATATGTACCAACTAAAATTTCTATGTTTATTTGAAAACTGCTATATGGTGCTATACCTACAGATGAGGCTATCAGAAGATGCCATGTTTCAATTGTCTCCCAATGCACGTGTTGCCTAAACCCTTCAATGGAGACCAACATACACTTATTCACTAAAAGTGATCTGGCTGCTAAGATTTGGTCACATTTCAATGGTCTTTTTGGAATCATAAGATTTGGTTTTATAACACTCACTCCTGGCTTGCTATTTGGTTTAACATTGGAAGGGTTGGTTCTATGGAACATTTTTGTGCCACTATGATTCCCATGCTGATCTTATGGGGGGTATGGAAGGAAAGGTGCTCCAGAAGATTTGATGAAGACTACATTGCCAAAGACAATCAGAGTTTTCACATTATTATCAAAATCAGGTCTTTCATAATGAGACTAAGTAAAGTATATAAGCCCAAGCTAAGGTCTAGCTTGCATTTCAACTTGGTGGCTAATCAACCAGGGATCTCTCATAAGAACCCTCCCTTACATACCCCCACCTCTGGTTATCTATTGGCTAAAACCGCCTGAGAACCATATTGTCCTGAACACAGATGGATCTAGCAAGGATGATGAAGCTGCAGGAGGGGGGGTTCTAAGGAAATATGATGGGAGTCATCTAGCTAACTACCTTTCCTACTATGGGAATGGTACTAATAATCTGGCAGAAACTAGAGCTATCTTGGAAGAATTAGTGTTGTGCATGGAACTTGGTATTACTCATATACACCTCCAATCAGACTCTCAGTTGGCTGTCAGGTGGTTCCAAAAATAACTCATGGTCCTTTGGTCCTTAAAATGTTGGTGGGAAAAGATATATAACTTAGCAGAAAATCTGAACATTCAAGTGTCACACGTATATAGAGAGAGGGCAATGGGCTGGCTGATCACTTATCTAAGTTAGGCATGAGACACAAATGCAATGGAGCTGCTAATGTACACCAGGACAGGACTTTCAAGCAATTATGGACAGCGGATAAAGATAATAGCCCAACTTTCAGACATGCAAAAGTTTAACAAAGAAGATTTCACATCATCAGAATCAGGATCTCTACTCAGATATGGAGAAGTTCAGGAAATTATAACTCCAGGACTTAAATTTACAGTAATCAAATATTTACTGTTTCAGCATAGCATGGAAGAAAGAAATAGTACTAAGAAAGCTTACAGGCGATCAAATAAGCTTAGGTTTTTTGGCCCTCTTCTTTTGCTCATCATCTTCACTATCAGACTGTGGGGGACCTGCATCTTCAATTTGTTCAGGGAAATTTACAGGTTCAGGATTGTCTCTAGCGACGACTGGGGGATCTGCATTCTGAATCTCAACAGCCTTTTCTACATCATGATCGCTGACCACAATTATTCCTGCTTCAGCCCCTGGATCTTCGTTCATAGGTACAACGTCCCCATCCTCAACATCTGGATTATCGGATTCTTCTTCACCTGCAGATTCCTACTCAACAGAGTCTTCATCCTAGCCAAAAGTAGAAGAACTCACAAGACAGGTCTCACATGTTCTAATGGTATACCTACCATAGAAACTCCATTGAAAGCACAAAGTTTGAAGAGGCCTACTAGTATCAGATCTAAGCCAAACATCAAAATGTTCCCAATCTTCCCTCCTCACCTTCTCTGGTGGTGGCGGAAAGTAGTTGTTCAACTGATTTTGGGTAGCCACAGAAGACCTAACTACAACCTCACATACTCTCCTCAATCGGGTATGAAAATCATCAAAGGCAGAGAAATGAAAAAGACACATAGATCGTTGAACAACAAGATAAATCTGGTTATAGAAGAGCATGGCAGAATGAATAAGATCGGAGTCAGAACTGGAAGAGGAGGAAGAAGAAGAAACCATGGCTTGATTGCTCTGCTAACCAACAACCTATTGAATGAAAAGCTTATAGCTTTTGGTGCTTCGTTTTCCAAGGAGCTGACCTTCCTATGGACATCTCATCTTGGGCTCTTTTTTCAACTTGTTTGTTTTTGTCTTCCAGGCCTGGTCAGACTTTGCTTTTTTGATTCCTACTTGTACAGAGGTAAGGCCCAATGTCCCTCTCTCTTTTTTATTGAAAATTTTAATTAACAGGTAGGGGTCCGCCAAACCCCACCCTCTTTTTTGGGGTTTTTTTTTAATATATATACTAGGTATGACCCGTCCCTCCGGGACGCTTATTTTTAATTATATTTAAATTACTAATTTTTATATCTGGACACAAATCTAAAATCTAAATGATTAAAATAGACAATTGATAGTTAAATTGATTAAAATAGTTAATTTGAATTTATTTTTTTACCTGTATTGAGTAACTCAATGATAATAAACGCCAAAAAATTGTGATTGCTCTAATATAATTTGCAAAGCCCTCTATATGTAAATCATAGAGATAATTAAACCTTTTTGTTACTGAAAAATAAATCCTATACTATTATTAGTTGTAGACAGAAATAAATTTAACAGAGATAAAATAAAGAATATATTAAATTTCCATAGCTTCATCTTCATGACTTCTGTCTTCTGAATTGATATTTTCAATTGCAGTTGCACGAATATTTTCTATTAGTTTCACATATTCCATTCTTTCTGTAAAATAGTTGTTAGTCCATTTTGGGACTTCATTTTTTGTCAAGAAAATCCCTGAGTTGAGCATTTGACCCTAAACCCTAGCATAGGATATATGTGGATCACCTTCTTTTGATGATGAACCCACCTTTACACCATTTACAACGTCTTATTGTGATGTTTGCATAGTCATTCTATTTCCTAGATGCATTTTGAAGGTCATTTCCTATGCCATGATTAATGAAGGAATGTGTAGGTGTTATCTTCTTTAGAAAATCTGGAAAATATGCCTCCAAGTATGGTTTGTACAACTGTTTGATAGAATAGTCCTCATGTCATATTCCATATATGAAGGTTGATCAACTTGGTCAAACAATCCTCATCACATTGTACGATAGAATAGTCCTCATATCGTGGTTTAATGATCTAAAAGTTCGAATAAGAAGAGGTTCATGGATATCATTCTTTGCAAGGTGTCAGCCACCCTGTTGAATTCCCTGTATATTTTTCAGTCCCACCTTCTATAATTTTCTAAACCATAGCTAGAAGCCTAACTAAAATGATTGAGTTTCCCATAAACTATCTTCACATTGCACAACAAAATTAAAATTTGTATTCATCATTCTGACGAAGTTGAATTCAAGGTTCTAATGCCATGTTTCTGTTATTCCAAATCTCCATCATAATTTCCACTACGTGCGAGATATTTAGTACCTACTTGCTTTGGTTGCTCGGTTAGGTTATTCTCTTGCTTTATCTATTGTTGTACATGTATGCATTCAACACATACAGTCTTGGACTGCTACTTTGTCTACTTTTAAGCTTCTTCTGAATTATCATAATACCATTGTAGCATAAACCCATGAAGCACGGATTTAACTTTACTCTTACAAATTTTGTGCTAAAGATGTTTACTGTCACTTATATTAAGGAGCATAATCATATATCTACAAACTCAGAAGCACCTATCTATAATTGTCACCAGTCTCAACTTTACACTGATGGTACGTATAACATTAATCTCATCAAAGCATGATGCAGTTCTTGGTCAGCATGACTGACGCACCATCAGGTATGACCCAACGACTGCAAAATACAAAGAAAAATAACAACCGTAAACCAACTTCAGTAAATTGTTTATGTCTTGCCCGTCCAATCATTCGTTCTTCCCTACAACAGAATTTGTTCTACAGTATTATTTCTATATCATATCTATCTGTAGAATATACTTTTACCACTCAATCATCTTAAAGGATACAATCATTTTGTCATAATTTTGTATGCATCCCTTAAACCTGTATATTTTCTAATCCTATGAATTTTCAGAACAATGCCACACAATTCCTTGGATTTCTTTGACAGTACGTCAGTACCACCCACCCCTTACTACATACGCTGAAATATAATGTTTAATTAAGGAACAAAATGATAGTAATCAAGCCAAATGCCCAATAATTCTAGGGCTTATAGTAAAGTGATAGTAAAATGGAGGTGTTCTTTGATTTAATTGTATAAACAACAAAGTAAAATTTGTAGACATTAAATTCAAAATCAATCTCAGTTACCTAGTTCCTTTGATGCTCGTCTTCCCAAAGGATAAAATAAATACTTTTGCAATTGACTGGAACTTGAAAGTTTCTGAGGTTTGATAGTAGTATAAAAGACTACATGGTAACCTGATAGATTTAATGTCGCTTACAAAATAATAAATTCAAAAAATTAAAACTAATATGTTGTGCAGTTAAGATGAACAACCAGTGAGGCCTTTAATCAGATACAATGTTCAGGTGAAATTCTTGCTTTTAAATGTACACATATTTGCCCTAAAATTAGTTCAATAGAAGTTATCATGCACAATTAACCTTGGGCAAGAATTATGTGTTGTTGGGGATAAAATAGGCTGGTAAGATGCAGTAGATTAATTTATGAATGTATCCAAGGCCCAACATACAAATTTAAGTGTAACCAAACATTGCCTGAACCACAGATCACCAAACACGGTGACGAAAATTGTTTATTTTCTGATGAATTTTTTTCTAGAAGACCAGTTTGAATATTAATGATAGGCCTTGCAGACATAGCACAACCTAAGAATGAAAATGTGTCTGGCGTGCAAAAATTTGTCAACCAACCTTTTGCATGAATTCTTTATCCTATAAGAATGTCTTTGCATGCAAACCCAACCAACCTGTGGTACTGAAAGTATTCAATTAATCATATTCTGATAAAACTTTGTAGAGGTTGTGAAAGACTATTTATACTATGGGCAAAAATGAACTGGCTGACCTTTGTGCTTCATTGTTTATTAGATTCTAGCAATAGTCAGAAATTTCCAAGGCCGCTTTCAAAGAACTTGAAAGATTGCTTGGTGAATCTGATGGTTCATTTATCATTCAGAATAGTTGTTCTGCTGATCTCATAAGCTCCTTTGAATTCCTAAATATCGGTTTTATTACTTCCTGATTTTGTGTGGCTGCAAGAAAGAAGTTACAGCATTCATTCAACCATTTGTATATAAAGAAAAAATATATCTAAGTAATCAATCAACATTTACCATTGGTGAAGACATGATTTTTAAATTGAAACTTGGCTTTGTTAGGTGATAATCCATAGTAGCTTTTCTTCGATAGAAACATCCAGTTCCACAATAGTTTGGTCCTTGAATTTCCAGCAATTCAACACAAAAAATATTGTTGAAAAGTAAGTACTTACATTAGTGATAGTCCTTGCTATCACCTCAACACACCATTATATCCATAAAACAAAATTTGTTGTTTGCGAAAATTTTGATTTTTTTGAAAATGTATAGATGAAATTAAAACTATTCACTTATAAATAAAATTTGAAGCATTGACATGAAAGCAACAACGATAGTATTAGGTTGAAATCACTCATAGAATCGTTAGTCAAATATCAAATTAAAAATAGAAATATTAATTAATTGTATAAAGCTCATATAGTCCAGGTTTAAGGATGGGTTGTATGTATTATTTGTATAATTGACTTTGGCTAAAGATATTGAAAATAAAAATTAAATTAAACACAAAAAACTTGAATTTCAAATTTTTCTTTGTTGAAAAAGAGAGAAAAAACAAAGTGTTCATCGATGAAAATAGAAATATTAATTAATTATATAAAGCTCTTATAGTCCAGGTTTAAAGATGGGTTGTATGTATTATTTGTATAATTGACTTTGGCTAAAGATACTGAAAATAAAAATTAAATTAACACACAAAAAAACTTGAATTTCAAATTTTTCTTTGTTGAAAAAGAGAGAAAAAACAAAGTGTTCATTGATGAAAATATGAGAGTAGAGAGGTGATAGAGGTTTGATGATAAGCTAGAACTGGTCGATAACAGGGAGAGACGTATGGGATAGATAGAGTTGTATGATAGAATCTATACTCTCTATTAAAGTTAGGCTTGTCGTTAAGCAAATATTCTCTCTCTAAATTATAGATAAATTGATGCTTTAATTGAAGAGAATTTGATTAAAATTAAGTATTGAAAGGTCATTTTAGAACTTTTACACAATAGTTAATTAGTAAGTCTATTTAAGTAATTTCACTCCAAATTAAATATTTAAAGTTAACCAATATAAGATAAACACTAATTTGTAAACATTAAAAGTTGATCCATATGAAAAAATTGATGCTTTAATTGAAGAGAATTTTGTTAAACCAAAATTAAAAGATTATTTATTAAAATCACATAACTAAAATTTATCCAAAATATATTCAAAAATCAAAATAAGTAAACACTATAACTTGGTTAAATCAATATGTATACAAACCAAATCAATTGAACATCTTATCCAAAATATTGGTATTTTGTCAAAAGTTAAAATTAAATCTTTTGTTAAAAAAATAAAAATATAGTAACATAAGCAAAATAATGTCAAGAATTTGGATTGTGAGCTTGGAGATATAATTTGCACTCCAAATTAAAAACATCAATTTATATTATTTAAATTGTTAAGAAAATTATATAGGTAAACAAATACAATAAATAAATCCTCAAAAAATATTATAAAATAATAGTAATTTATTATTATTATTATTATTATTATTATTATTATTATTATTATTTCACATTATATCTTCGATGACTACACAAAAAATGAGAATACAATTGAAATTAATTTGATCTAAAACTTAATAAAACCTTTAAATCAGGACAACAATAATTTTATGGAGGACTTAGAAAATAAATATACCTATACGTAATAAAATTCTACTTTCAATCAATTTCAATAGCAAAAATCAAAATCAAATTATAACATGTAAAACTTACATATAAAATAATACCCATGCATTGCACGGGTTAAATAACCCAATCTCTATAATCTCATTAAAACCCAATCTCTATAATCTCATGTGCAAATCTTGACCCTTGTTTGTCTTTTTACCTAGTTTATAAGTAATCAATTTAACTATCAATTGTATATTTTAATCATTTAGATTTCAGATTTGTGTTCAGATATAAAAATTAGTAATTTAAATATAATTAAAAATAAGCATCCCGGAGGGACGGGTCATACCTTAGACTGCTTTTTTGTCTACTTTTAGGCTGCTACCTTGGATCAATTTCAATAGCAAAAATCAAAATCAAATTATAACATGTAAAACTTACATATAAAATAATACTCGTGCAATGCACGGGTTAAATAACCCAATCTCTATAATCTCATTAAAACCCAATCTCTATAATCTCATGTGCAAATCTTTACCCTTGTTTGTCTTTTTACCAAGTTTTATAAGCGCTGGTTATAATATAGATATAACAGGTAGTCCATTTCACACAGTTCATAACAGTCAATAAAACAAATGACGAATTTACCCATTACTAATTAAGCCTTTTTATCAACAACTAAACCAATGGTATTAAATGTACACAACAAATGAAAAAGAGGTATTTTTGAAAATAATATTACACCCTTACAATTAAATGTAAATAAACTATTCTCCACCATTTTCTTAATATGCGTGAAAATTTTCGATCAGCCTATAAAAGTAGGACGGAGGGAGTATAAGAAAACGATGTATTAGAAGTAAGAGTTTTAAATTACAGGGTGCACCACGAGTTCTATTATATTATATATATATACATACAAATCTAAAAATTATTAAAAACAAGTGCAATATCTAATTATAATACTTGGGTCATTAGGTTGGTCATGTTAACCTCACAAATCTAGATATATATGCAGATATGCTCCATTAAAATACCAAGTAGACCTGTATAGTGGTGTCACTATAGGTATTGATGTTAACAATTAATTAGTTCTGGTTTGGTTCTGGTCGATTTTAACTGTGATCCAACATCAAGATCTAAACCTATATATGTACTGAAGAAAACACCTATTACATTCTTAAATTTTGATTATTGCCGATTGAGAAACTACAAATAGTGCTAATATACCAATTGAATATTCAACCAAACAAACAATATGCAGAAAGTAAAGAACACACAGAAGTTTTAACGTGGTAAAACCCAATAAGGGAAACGTCCACGGTTGTCCTCACGACAACAAATAATCCACTAGATGAAAAGAGATTTACAAACCTATCAACTACCTGCACTCACTGCGAGTTGATACTCCTGGTTATCTCTAACACCTTGACTTCACCAGAGCACCTTGATGTACGCACAAGACACTCGACTTCTTGATAAACCCACAAGAAGACTCGAAGCCGAAATCACAATACCACTCTTTGAATCACAAAGTTATGAATTGAGAGAAAGGGGAAGAAAGGGAATTGAGTTCAATAGCCACAAACAACTTCAATACAAAACCTAACACCAAAACACCACAACTTGAAGAACAATGGACGGCCAAAGAACTAACTCATCATTAGGAAGAGAAACCCTATTTATACCTAGGGTTGGAAACCAAGGAAAATGGGCCGAAAAGTGAAAAACCCACATTGGACGTACGTACGTCGATATGACGTTCGTACGTCTCCACACGAACAATACTTTGCTGACTGCTTGGACGTACGAACGTCTTGAACAGGTACGTACGTCCAGACCAAGAATTTAGCTGCTGACATATCAAACGTACGTACGTCCTGAAGAGGTACGTACGTCCTGAACTAAACACCATACATGTGAGACCCGACGCGAAGACTAAGACAAGGGACGACGCGCGTACAACAAGGTTTTCTTAACAACGAACTCAAGGCGAAATAACCACGGATACTTTGTCACAAAATTGATGTCAAACCACTTAATGCCGGTTTCAATCTCCCCCTTTGACATTGATTTTGTGACAAAAACCTATGACACTAATAGCACTTATAAAACGTGCTTACAATCCCAAACCATGACATTTATAAAACATGCCTACAAAATCACTCAAGGTATAACACATACCGAGTCACCAATTCTTGAACAAGACGCTTTAAACATCAGAGACCGAACGGAAGCAACTAAGAATTTCTGAAGCAATCAAGGAATCAACATAAGTTCCTTCGAGCAACTCCCCCATACTTCATGATCTCCAAAATTTTTACACTCGATCTCCCCCATACTTGTAGCATACCTGAAACATGACCCAAGAATACACTAACAAAGGAAGAAACAAATGTTAGTATTAGAGTCATAAAATCTCCCCCTTTTTGTCACAACAAGTGAACAATATAACCAACCAACAAGAGAAACAAGAAACAACTATAATAAACAAAGAACCAAGAAAAGAACCCAATACCAAACAATTAAGACAAAACAACTCTCAATGATAAAAAAAATAAACCTAACCGAACTCTTAAAGTCTCACGAAACCAACTACAAACCAAACATAAAAATTCATAAACATAAGAAGCAAGGAAGGACAAAACATAGAGCTTAAGTTAACGAATCCGAAAAACTCGTTCCCAATGGCCTAGAGGAAACTGGGAAAAATAAGCTTCCGCACGAGCCGAAGATCTAATCCACCGAGCTATCACATGCTCTCCATCATAATCCTCCATCCATTCACTCTTACAAAATAACTCCTCAATCCTGCTGTCCAGACCACAGTCGGTGAGAGGAGCAGCAAGTCCTGGAACCTTCGGGTATCCCACCAACTCCAAGATGTAATTTTGAAGATGTCCCGGTAGTCTCTCCCAATGATTGACATGAACCAAACACGGATTAAGAAAAGGTTTATGAATATAATCATACCCATGGGGAACACGACATAAACGACAAACCTTTGCATTGTTTTTGTACTCCATCACCATAAACGACACATAACCAACAGCCGGAACAAAAACCCCATGAAGTTCATATTCTGCCATGAAAACTTCTGAATAACACAAAGAGAACTGGAAGAAGGTTAAGAAGAAACAATAGAAGGAAAAAAGAAAGAAGACGTCCCTATATATAGAGAGCCAAAAAGAACCCCAATTAGAGAAATCCATTACCTAATTAGCAGAACCTTACTGCAAAAACAGAAAGATTCTAAAACAGCAATATCCAATAACATGTTCAGTATCTAAATAGAAAAACAGGAACTATATAACAAAAGAACAATGTTAAGTACAAAAGTGTGAAGAATAAACCAAAACAAGAACTACTCGGAGTTCGAGTCACCATCAAGATGTTCACCATCACCATCGTCCTCACTTTCTCTAACCGAGTCATCACCATCACTGTCATCTGGACCTCGAGGTACCTCTTCCGGAAATGGAGGCAAGTCGACGGGAGTGAAGTCCAGCTGTAGATGACGCATCTGGGCAACATTCATCCTATGAATATCTCGGAGCATAGTATCATGTTGAGATAGGATGACTTCAACACGATCTAGCCGAGTACCCATGTGATCTTGACGACGCCGAATAGAAGAAACTCGAGCGTCAACAGCTGCAACAGCCCGATTGCCCCTAGCTGAGGCTGAGGCGGGGCGTCCAGGGAACAAGGCCCGATCAAAATCATCATCACGAACAAGAGCCCTGCCTCCCCAGATTAGGTGATGCGTCAAACTCGCACCAACGGACTCAAACGCAGCCTTCCTAGACTGGCAGCCCTTCTTGATGGCATTGACCCAGTCATGGCCAACAAACCTTGGAGGGCTCACCTCCGTGTATCTTCCCTGAAAACCCAAGTGCTTAAGAATCGTCATAATAAAACTAGGGAAGGGAAGAGTACCCTTAGCAGCATCGATTTGAAGCATCCGAGTGTAGATGATTTCAGAGAGATGGAGGTGGTGCACCGACATACAAACAACCAGCTTGACCATGTCGTCGGTCATGATGATCTTGTTGCCTTTGGTGGGGTAGATGTTGGAATGAGCAACCATATGCAGAAAGATGGCGCTGTAGAACTTGGCGTGGTATCTCTCTGTGACCCCGTCAATAAACATCCGCTGAACTTGATCTACAAAGTCAATCTGAATCGCCTCGGGAATCGGCCACCTAACATGAATAACATCTTCAGAGAGAAGATCATTGTCAATTCCCAACGCCTCACGAATCACCTTTGGAGTGATTGTGTACCTCCGACCCTCAATCAAAACAGAGAAACTCGATCGATTTTGGGAAGGTGTCTTTGTCTCATAAAAGGCGATCGTATGCTCAACAGAATACTTGGTAATAGGTTGAGCCACCCTTAACCAATTTCGTGTCTCAAAGAACAAGGCTATGTTGCCTAGTTGAGAAGCCCCCAGAGGGGTGGCAGCGATCTCGCTGAAGTCGAAGAACCGCTCCGGAACAATTGCCTTGGCTCGAGGATGAGCACCAAGGGATGGGGGATGAGACGACAAGGCCGGAGTGGAGCCTCGACCTCTAGGAGCGCGAGAAGAGGATGCCGTGGTGGTGGGAGTGGTGCGTGCGCGCTTAGAAGTCATTGTCTACACAAGCACAACAGCAAACAACTCAAGAATGTAAGAGAAGTGACTTAAAAACCAACAACAAACTCATTGAGGCATTTAATCAAACAATTGATGTGCAGAAATTTGAGATATGCTAACGACAACAATGTAGCAATAACAAGCATCCAATCCACAAAACAAAAGCATAAAACAGCAATGGAAACCAAGAACAACTACTTCCCAAGGTCATGATCAACTCAATTGAAGACACGATCAAGTATGAAGCCACCACGAACCATTAAGACATTTATCAAACATACAACCTTAAACAACAATATATGATAAGGCAATTCCAAAAAAAAACAACAATAACATGACAATTGAAGAAGGAAAGATCATAAGACAAACTTACAAGAGAGTGATTGAGGATGACCAACAAGATTCACCAACCAACACACGGAACCAACACAACGACAAACACCACTATGGAGGAACAGCACAAATCCAACAGGAAAAGAGCAAGAAGAAGGTCGACAAGAATAAACGAGAGAGAAAGAAGGGGAAGAGCAAGAAAACTCGATATGTTCGTGCAAGAGGGAATAGAGAGCACGTTTTGAATGTAACAGTTGGCCTTTGGTTTAACAAAAATTGAATTTAAACAACAAATGGGCCGGACTGTTTCAGGAACGTACGTACGTTCTAGGAACGTTCGAACGTCGGGACCCAAAAAAAACATCTGCCAAACACTACGTTCGTACGTCTTAGGGACGTTCGTACGTTGCAAAAAGATCTGTCCCCCTCCACGTACGAACGTCTTCAAGGCGTACGTACGAACCTTTTTTTTTTTTTTTTTTTTAACAAAAAGAAAAACCGAGAAACCATCCTAACAGCCAGACAATAAACCAAATTACGACCAAAGACAAGCATTGAGAGACATCACAAGAAAAATTTCTACTTATTGTAGGGATTCCAATTTTAGAAAAATTACAAGTGAAGCAAATCTCAACCACAAGTAGATGCAAGATCAAAGAACCACATCATACACCAAGCCATGATACTTCCTAGCATAATGCAGACATGCAGAAGAAACTGATAGACCAAAACAATCTCCGGAACCAGAGTAAAACCATGATCATTTAATATATATGGGAAGGCACATGCAATTAGACCAATGAGATCATTAACCGGATCACAACAAAACCAAGGAAACACAGAATATTGTGTTCTTCTTGTCTTACCACTAGGCACATGTGAAAGACACTTATCATCATTTTTTTTTTTTTTTTTTTTTATTTGTAAAACCATTTGAAACAAATGCCATTCCCGTGTGGGAGTATATAATATCTCCATCTTTTACCAGAACACGAGGGTAGGGTGTAGCCTACATCTTTTCGGCAAAAACACACTCAAGAAGTGCAATACCATGGTAACGTGCAACACAGGAACTAACATCTCCTGAGTGCATCCGTCAGAGCATGACCCTCACAGCCCCAACGGGTTCTTAGCCAAATGATGATGCTCTCAAGACATTCAAATGGCTGGGGATTTTGTGAGTCATTGACCACTTACAAGAGGTATATAACTATAAAAGAAGACGATGATCATGAAGACAAGAAAATCCAACTACATGTAACAGCATCATGTAATAACTACCAAGACAAAGAGAGTATGATGTAACCCTACAACAATGCATGACCAAAAACAGTTGAGAACGCCAAACAAGAACCATTTGTAAGAGGAATCCACACAATAGAGAAAGTAGTATGTCCCCAATACCAACAACAATAACAAAATTAACCAAACCTAAACATCCTAAACACAACCAGTTCCAACGGACACATTAGGTATATAAATGCGGAAGGGGTGTAGTAACAATGAAACAGTTATCAGATGAGCGACTACCAGTTAACACTAAAACATGATTGGAATAAAAAACATCACACTTATCATCCTCAAACACAACCTTAAACTTAGCATCACATAACTGACTAATACTTAATAAATTGGACTTAAGACCCTTAACCAAAAGAAGCTCATGACTATTGAGCGATCCAACCTCAGAAAAGTTACCTTTACCTTCAACCGGAAGCATTTTACCATTTCCAAAACTAACCTTACCTCCATAGCCAAGAGTCAGATTATCAATTAGAGTCTTATCACCTGTCATATGACGCGAACAACCACTATCAAGATACCATGATGAGGGTATCGGTTCTACCAGACGAGCCATGTGAGATACCATTTTCCTGGATGCATCCATACTCCTATCCCAAAAGTGTGGTGGTGGAGTGGGCATGGGTGTTGCTTGAGGACGATTTCCATAAGGAGAAGTCCTGGGTAAACCCCACGGAGCATAGCCATTCCACATGTATGGAGCCTGCATGGAGAAAGTGGAAGACTTGTTCCAATATGAATTACCTGCAAAAGAAGAATGATGAGCAGGATACAGATTATTCCAACAGAAAGCAGAGGTGTGACCCATGCGACCACAGGTTAGACATTTAAAGCCTTTGTGTCTAAGGTTCTTTTTCCGGGCATGCTTTACACTAGTGACCTTGGGTGGGGAAAACACACCAGACACCTGCACAGGAGCAGGCGAAGTGACACCTGTTGGTCTGACAAAGGTAGTACAGGAAGTGCTAGCAGTAGAGAGAGGAACAGATGTGTCATAACCTAAACCAGATTTGTCTGAGTGGGATTTACCAATTCCCAGCAGAGAGTTAAGACTATCACTAGCTTTACCAAAGCCAACCAATTGTTTGTTGGCTGCAAACAACTCAGCTTTCACCTTTTCATGTTCCAGTACAAGAGCGCGATACCGTGTCTCCAGATTATTGTTCAGGTTTTCCAGAGAGGCAATACGTGCTTGGAAGTCCTCCTTTTCCTTCGCAAATTCTTCCTTCAACATGTTGGAGTCACCTGCAAAAGTACATATATCCTGACCAAGACTATCTACCTGTTCCTGCAAGACAGTGTTAGTTTTTTCAAGCAACTTTACTTGTTGCATGGAAAACTTATACATGTCACATAATTCACTAGTAGTAGCATGAACACCAGAATCAGAAACATTAATATCATCAGTGGAGGATACAATACCTCCTGGATGCTCATCCAGGGATGCACTGAAGACCACATAGTTAGAGACAACATTTGAGGAATTTCCATCCTCATCTTCATCTGAATCATCCCACGTCACCGTGAGGTTTGCTTTGGAATCATCACCAGGTTTGCGATCCACCTTCTTGTCACATTCATTAGCAAAATGCCGATATTCACGACACTTGTAACATTGGACATCTTTACGGTCAACTCGAGCTCTTCTTCCATCCACAGAAAATCTCTCAAAACCACGACTCCTAGGAGCATTTGAAGTGTCAGGAAATCGCTTTCGAGGGTCTCGATTCTGTTGATATCTCAGAATCTTCTGAAAGCTTCGTGACAGAAACGCATAGTTATCATCCACAGTCTGTCCTTCATCATCAGAAAGTTCTGTGGAAGTTTCTTTAGACGGTGTAGCCTTGAATGCTACAGACTTGTTCTTCAACGGTTCTTCCAAGGCCTGTTCCATCTCACATGTCCGTAGTTTCCCAGCAAGTGTCTCAATGGACATGTTCTTGATCACATTACTCTCAGTGATGGCATCCTTACGTGAACGAAACCGAGGAGGCAAGGCACGCAATATCTTACGTACCACTTGAGTGTCAGTATATGCATGACCAATAGCAGCACTACAGTTTATGATGTCTTGGAGACGGATAAAGAAGTCATCAAAAGTCTCAGAATTATCCATCCGTAGATTTTCAAATTGAGAAGTTAACAGTTCTAACTTGCTTTCTTTGACAGTTTCATCACCTTCATGTGTACAGATAAGTTTGTTCCATGCATCTTTAGCCTCTTCACAACCTTGCACACGACGAAACTCACTGGCATTTAATGCCATGAAAATAGCATTGAGTGCCTTGTTGTTGTAATTTGCCAACAACTTCTGTTCAGGCGTCCACTTTTCACGTGGCGTCAGTGATGTAACAGCAGCATCATCAGTACCTGTAGTAGTAATTGGTTCTTTCCACCCTGTGACAACAGAAAGCCAAACTTCTTCTCCTAATGCTTGGAGATAAGCTCGCATCCTTACTTTCCAATGACCAAAGTCTTTTCCACTAAATTGTGGAGGAAGGCTTGAAGTAGCAAACTTGTTGGATTCCATAAAGCACTAATGATCGATAGCGTGAGCCTTTATGCTCCTTAACCAGCCCCCAGCGACTGATACCAATTGAGAAACTACAAATAGTGCTAATATACCAATTGAATATTCAACCAAACAAACAATATGCAGAAAGTAAAGAACACACAGAAGTTTTAACGTGGTAAAACCCAATAAGGGAAACGTCCACGGTTGTCCTCACGACAACAAATAATCCACTAGATGAAAAGAGATTTACAAACCTATCAACTACCTGCACTCACTGCGAGTTGATACTCCTGGTTATCTCTAACACCTTGACTTCACCAGAGCACCTTGATGTACGCATAAGACACTCGACTTCTTGATAAACCCACAAGAAGACTCGAAGCCGAAATCACAATACCACTCTTTGAATCACAAAGTTATGAATTAAGAGAAAGGGGAAGAAAGGGAATTGAGTTCAATAGCCACAAACAACTTCAATACAAAACCTAACACCAAAACACCACAACTTCAAGAACAATGGACGGCCAAAGAACTACCTCATCATTAGGAAGAGAAACCCTATTTATACCTAGGGTTGGAAACCAAGGAAAATGGGCCGAAAAGTGAAAAACCCACATTGGACGTACGTACGTCGATATGACGTTCGTACGTCTCCACACGAACAATACTTTGCTGACTGCTTGGACGTACGAACGTCTTGAACAGGTACGTACGTCCAGACCAAGAATTTAGCTGCTGACATATCAAACGTACGTACGTCCTGAAGAGGTACGTACGTCCTGAACTAAACACCATACATGTGAGACCCGACGCGAAGACTAAGACAAGGGACGACGCGCGTACAACAAGGTTTTCTTAACAACGAACTCAAGGCGAAATAACCACGGACACTTTGTCACAAAATTGATGTCAAACCACTTAATGCCGGTTTCACCGATTTCTACTGGTTTTCAAGAATAGTTCGACAGACCATTGACACACTCATGCCTCATGCACATCTAAGAAACGAAGTTGAAGTATGTAATTCTTATGTGTATGTTGAGTTGTTGACTATGTTCCCATTAAATTGGTAACCATTGACAGAGTCCTATGGGGCTTCACGTGATTCGTGTAGTCAATTAATGATAGAATTTGAAACGCCATCACCAACATGTACAAGAGTGCATTTTTATAATATTTTTTTGTTTAAATAGGTGGAACTTAGTGTAAACTATTAATATTTTAAATTATGAATTTAATTTATTTTTATTTTTCACTTTCCAATTACATTCATGCATGTGTTTAAATTTTTAATTTAAAACAACCAGGGAAAAAAAAAATGGACCCCCATAAGAGCCCAAAAAGCAACATTTTCCTATCTAAGGAACAAAATGTAAAAAAGGCCCCATTTTAAAGTCCAAGAGGTGAATGCTTATTATGCCAAGAGGAATGCTTACTATGCCAAGAGATGAATGCTTACTATGCCAAGAACTCAATGCTTTGTTTCAACACAATTTTGGGGCCTTTTTTACATTTTGTTCCTTAGATAGGAAAATGTTGCTTTTTGGGCTCTTAATGGGGGCCTGCATTCATTTCCATGTAAAACAACATGCACTCAAACACGCTCATACGCCTACTATCGGAGAAATGCCTAGCATCACAGATCTGTGATGCTTGAAGATCACAGATTGCACAAAACATTGCCACGTCTAGACTAGAGAATCTGAGAAGGTTTTAGCCAGTTTATAATTTTTGACAAGAGAGAGAAAAATAAGGTGAAAATAAAGAATTTTTTTTTTTTGAACTATTTGGCTCTTTCTTCCTCGCAATGTAACACAGAACTATAGTAATAACTCAATCTGAAGGATTTGATTATCTGGGAAGGCAATTAGAAAAAAAACAAAATTAAGTTTAACGTTCAATCAATAAAAAATTTGATTCCATCATATGAAATTATACTTCCTGCACTCCATAATTGGCTCACTCTTTAACAAATTTCTTATAAATTTCATTGAATTTAAGGCTTTTAATAACAAATTTATATTTGATTTTATCCCATTAACACTATTGGTTCTTCTTGTGGGTTTATTGCTGAGTTTTTTTTTATTTTCTAAAGAAAGGAGAGTTTGGAGAGAGAAAGTGGTAAATTTTTTGCTTTTTGTTTATCTCTCCTTTAACCGGATAAAACCTTCTCCCGTTTCTTAGCATATAGGTGTAAGTTTTTCGTACAATCTGTAATTTTCAAGCATCACAGATCTATGATGCTAGCATTTCTCCCTACTATCGGGGTCTACCGTTTTTTTCTAATATTTTCTTAATTTCTCTATTTGAGACTTCTACTTGACCCGAAGTTTTTGGATGGTAAGGTGTGGCTATTCTATGTATTACACCATATTTTTCACAAAGAGCTTCAAAAGATTTGTTACAAAAATGACTACCTTGATCACTTATAATAGCTTTGGGGACACCAAAACGGGAAAATATATTTTCTCTAAGGATCAACAAATTGGGTTCTCATGTGTGGTAAATGCACCTGCAATTTTTAACCCACCTTTTCCTATCGGATACTATGGTAATGCCATTGGACAAACAGCTGCACTGTCAACTGCTAGTAAACAATGTCAAAATACACTAGAATATGCGGTAGAGCTAGTGATAAAAATGAAAGATTATGTGACTGAAGAGTTCATGAGATCATCGATAGATCTACTAGCAGTGAAAAAGCCTATTCCAAATTTGTCAGTGACACACGTCCATCTCGTGTCTGATATTACAAAGATTGGATTCAAGGATGTTGATTTTGGGTGGGGAAAACCAATATATGGAGGAATTGCTGGTAGCAATCCTTTTGAGAGTTTTCTTGTATCAGCAAAGAACGATGTAGGTGATGATGGAACTGTAATGGAAGTTACTTTGCCAGGATTTGCCATGGAAAATTAAGTTTGCCATAGAGATTGACAAACTGATAAAAAAGCCTCGTGCGCCGACCAACTCATCCTTCATTTTGTCCCCAATCTAGTACATGGTGGTCATGATATAAACCTATGCATGTAATATATCTTTGTAATAATTTCATATGGAACTTTGAATGTAATTTTTTGTATCATCTTTCAGATTTGAGTCAAACTGGATAGAATCTGGATTTTATTCATACTAAACAAAATTATTGATCGTATGGATTGACATGCTAATACACAAATAACAGATTATTACAAACACATTATATTGTATAGAGATGAATAGGTAGACGAGGCTGAGCTACAGCAACAAGTGGGACTTTCTTGTAAACTGAGAGTCCCCAAACTTCGTCCATGTTTAAGTCATATGGATTCATCATGTGGTTGGGCAATTTCCAGGTGAATCCATGCAAAAGATTTGCCAAACCAGATTCAATCAACTTTAGTCCAAGACTATAACCTGGGCACATCCGCCTCCCAGACCCAAAAGGCAATAACTCGAAATGTCGTCCCTTAACATCAATATCTCTTCCTAAAAACCTTTCAGGACAAAATTCATTTGGTTCATCCCACAGTGTTGGATCTCTTCCTATGCTCCACGTATTTACGAGCACTTGTGTTCCTTGAACAATATCATATCCATGAATTTTGCAATTTTCGCGAGCAAGATGTGGTGCTAACATTGGTGCCCCTGGGTGCATTCTCATTGTTTCATATATTATAAATTTTATGTAAGGTAGGTTTGGAAGATCTTTCTCTTCTACCCATCTATCTCTTCCAATCACCTTGTCTAGTTCTTCAGTTGCTTTTTCGAAAAGCTTTGGATGTTTCAGCAGCTCGGACAATGCCCATTCTATTATGGTTGTTGGGCTCATAACCCCACCTGCAAATAAGTCCTAATGATCAACAAATTAAAAGACTATTATTTCATTGTCAGGATATTTGTGTTTTTAATCTGTTAAATAAGCAAATTATTAATGTGGTACAGTCATTCATAAAAAAGAACATTTACCAGTGTAATGCTTTTGATGTTATTGCGAGAGAGTTTAAGATCAGGATTTGGGTCATCGGCCAGCTGCAACAGAACGTCTACTATATCCTTGGGGACAAATTCGTTCTTCAAATGGTCATGTCTTCTCGCAATGTGTTCATCTACTTCACCCTCAAGAAAGGGATCAACTTTGATCCTAAATGCTTTCATTCGCTTCACATACCCCTGTATATCTAGGGAATTGATCCACGGTATCGAATCACCAATGTTCATAGCTCCATTAAGAAAGAACCATTCATCTGCAATCTCCTTGAGCTCTTTAGATTTGGATTTATCCAAGTACTTCTTACTCAAAATCATCCTGGATATGTTGTTGAGAGTAAAGTCTGAGAAGTGATCTTTGAGTGTAATTGGGTTACCACAAGAAGCGTAGAGGCCAAAGAGTAAAGCACGCCCCTCTTCAACTCGTATATATTCATAAGAATCAATTTTTTTAGTGTTTAATAACTCCGTAAGGCACATCTTACGTACATGGCGCCAATAAGGACCATAGGGAGCCCATCCGATATCGGTGTAATCATAGGTTGTGTACTTGCCAGCAGAGAACTTGGGTCGAGAGGCGAAATTCAGATCATTTACTTTTAGAAACTGTTTTGCCATTTCTACTGATGAGCCAACTACAACTGGAAATGAACCAAATTGTAGTTGCATTATTGGTCCATAAACTTGAGATAGCTCATGGATGGATCTATGGGGGAGGGATCTGATAAGGTTAAGGTTTCCAATAATAGGCCATGGTTTTGGACCAGGTGGAAGATTTACTCGATGATGAGGACGAAGATAGAAGGCCAGGAAGAATAGTATGAGTGGTGCTATAAGTGTTGCAGTGCGCAACAACCATGAAAGTAGTATGGGTGATGCTAAAAGTGTTGCAGTGCGCAATAACCATAAAAGCACCTCCATCATTTAGATATTGATGAATATATCTTAGTTCCTTTTATAGAATAAAAGCCATAAGCCCATTACTCAAAAAAAAAAAAAAAGATCACGTTGCACCTTTATCATTTTTCTTATCTAATGCAATTGTTTAATTTCAGTAGGTGATCAGGGGCCAAATTTTTTTATATAAATTACTAAAAGAGGACCTACGAATGGATAATGGTAATGGTTCAAGTTTGTAATTGAAGTTGGTAGTACATAATAATACAGTATATATACACTAACACTACTAGTACTGTACTGTATTTTGGAATTTTTGAATTGAAACTGAATTTTTTGTGGGTATCAGGATATTAGGCTCGGACCCAGATCAGCACATTTAAAGCCTGAAAAAGATGAGCTGAGTCCATTTCAACTTTTGATATCATCTTGTTCCCGGGTACAGGCCCAAACTTTAATGGTATCCACCTGAACCCGAGAATTTGTCTGACCCTAAAACCCGAATAACTTGAATTTTTTTCTTCACAAAGACCTAATTCATGGCTGTTAGTAAAGAAAGACAGAGAGGGTGAAGATCGAAGTTGAAGAAATGAACAATTTTGGTTACTCGGTCACATGCTTACTCGGTCCAAGACTGTAGTAGGAAGCACAAAAGTTCTTGCAACTGTGGATTCTCTTGGTGACTCTCTCGACCAAAGGAAAGCAGTCCCTGATGCTCAACCTAGTAGAGGTGAGAGGATGTCCCAAGTAAGTAGTTGGAGGTTTGAGCAATCCAACTCCCATTGTTGTGGTGAATGCTTGACTGTCTTGAGCATTCATACCACCAACAAGAAGAGTAGTTTTATGGTTATTAATTTTCAAGGCTGTAGCATTACCAAATAGGTTAAGAGTAGCTCTTACTGTTAAAACTAAAAGAGACATCTCATCACTTTTAAAAAAGATCATCAAATCATCTGAAAAACATAATGTAACGCCCCAATTCCAATGATCAAGTTGGCCAGACCAGAACATAAGAATAGGACGTTGCAAGGTTCTGAAACAAGTTTGATGGCATCTAACAATAGAAGAGAAAGAGATAATTATAATAAGAGATTTTTGGACATACCCCCCATTTGAAAGTCGAAATTTGAGATACCCCCTCATTTGAAAAAAAAAATTGAGATACCCCCCATTTCAAGACAGAAGAGCTTTACAGCCGTAGGTGAGTTTTATGATGGACAGCTAAGATAACACCACATCTTGAATTGGGGGTATCTCAAAAAAAATTTCAAATGGGTGGTATCTCAAATTTCGACTTTCAAATGGGGGTATGTCCAAAAATCTCTTATAATAATAGAAAGATCATTTATACAACCGTGAGACATCAAAAACATTTCTACATAACTGTGAACATAAACCGTGAAAGACGATGATGATTTATACTTCCCCAAAACAATGGTTTAAAATATCTTTTTTTTTTTAGTATAACAGATCAGAAAAAACAATGAGTTGTGTGAGTCTCTATATGTTCTTTTAAGTTCTGTGCAGAGAAGTAAAAGAACTCCTTCTCCTTGGCTGTTGTATCCTGGAGGTTGCACGTCCTCTTCTGCATTTAGTGAGAAGACCGAGAGGCGCGAAACAACCTTAAAGAGAGCGACCTAGTTCCGCGCCTCAGCCATCAAGTTATTATCTTTCTTCTATTGATTGCAGGTTAATACTTCCACAACAATTTTAAGGTTGAATTCGCCTCCCTACAATCAATGGCTGAAACAAATCAGTCCAATTCCAATGACAACAATCAGAATAGACCCTTTGTCTTTATGGGTCAGCATTTTAAAAGATGGAAGGCTAAGATGCATTTTTATCTCTCTCTGAAGAAAGTTGCATTTGTTCTTGACGAACCAAATCCGGCTACTACTGATCAACATGAACCAGCGAGGTCTCATGATGCCGAAAGATGGGTGGAAGCAGATTTCAATTGCAAAAATTATATCCTCAACGGCTTGGCTGATGATCTGTACGACTACTACTCTGAGTTAGCTAATGCGACAGATATATGGAATGCTTTGCAAAAGAAGTATGATACCGAGGAAGCTGGCTCAAAGAAGTATGCTGTAAGTAGATATTTAAAATTTATTATGGTAGATGATAAGTCTGTTATCGCCCAATGCCATGACCTGCAGAAAATTGTTCATGAAATACTTTCAGAAGGGATGAAAATTGATGAACAATTTCAAGTTGCAGTCTTGATAGACAAACTACCTCCCTCCTGGAAGGATTTCAGGAACACTAAGAGGCATAAGAGCAAAGAATTCTCAATGGAGAGTCTTATAACAAGACTTCGTATTGAAGAAGAATCTCGAATTCAAGACCAGAAAGACGAGATTATAGTTTCATCTACTAAGGTTAATGTAGTCAACCAGCAGCCCAACAAAGGCAAGGCTTATCTGAAGCCTGCAAAGAAAACCGACAAATTCAAGAAGGGGTCAGGACACAAGAAACACCATAACCAGGTTAATGTGAATCAAAAGTATCCTTCTAGAAATTTCAAAGATATGTCTCAGGTGATTTGTTACACTTGTAAGAATCCTGGACATTATGCTAGAAATTGTAAGTCTGGTATTGTTCCACAAGCGAACATAACCGAAGAGCCATATGTGGCTATGATCTCTGAGATCAATTCTATTTCGTTAGTAGAAGGATGGTGGGCAGACTCAGGTGCTTCTAAGCATGTTTGCTATAATAGAAACTGGTTTAAGTAATACACTAAATCTGACGATCAGAAAGTGTTACTTGGTGATTCACATACCACTAGAGTTCTAGGATCTGGTGATGTGGAGTTGCAGTTTACTTCAGGGAAGAAACTGATCTTGAAAGATGTCCTACATACCCCTGAGATAAGGAAGAACCTGGTGTCTGGTTTTCTGTTGAACAAGGCTGGTTTTAAACAAGTTATTGAAGGTGATCAGTATGTTATTACTAAGTCTGGTAGTTTTGTAGGAAAAGGTTATGCTTGTGATGGTATGTTTAAACTTAATGTTGTTGACGTTAATAAAGCTTCTACTTCTGCTTACATGATCTCTTATTCTATTAATGTTTGGCATGCTAGACTCTGTCATATTAATAGGAAATATGTTAAGAACATGAGCATGATAGGACTAATTCCTAAACTAGTTATTAATGAATTTCAACAATGTGAATCATGTACTAAGGCTAAGATTACAAAGACCCCTCATAAGTCAGTAGAAAAAACCAATAAACTTCTTGACTTAGTTCATACTGATTTGTGCGAGTTTGATGGTAAATTAACTAGAAGCGGAAAGAGATATTTTATTAGTTTCATTGATGATTTTTCCAAATATACATATGTTTATCTTTTGAAACAAAAATGTGATGCATTTGATGCTTTCAAACTCTATATTACTGAAGTTCAAAATCAGCATGATAGAAAAATTAAAAGAATTAGAAGTGATAGAGGTACTGAATATGACAATGCTGATTTTAGAAATTTTTTAGCTTCACATGGTATAATTCATGAGACCACAACACCTTATTCACCTCAAATGAATGGTGTCGCTGAACGTAAAAATAGAACTTACACTGAATTAATGGTTGCTATGCTACTATCTTCAGGAGCTCCCTCAAACTTATGGGTGAGGCTCTTTTGACTGCATGTTACGTTTTGAATAGAGTTCCTAACTCGAAGACGAAAATAACACCTTTCGAACTTTGGAAATTCAGGAAACCCAATGTTAATTATTTTCGTGTTTGGGGTTGTTTAGCATATGTAAAAATTCCTGATCCCAAAAGAGTTAAACTTGGTAGTAGAGCTTATGAATGTGCATTTATAGGATATGCAATTAACAGTAAAGCATTTAGATTTTTGGATTTAAAGAATAATGTTGTGATTGAATCTCTTGATGCTGAATTTTATGAAGATAAATTCCCGTTTATATCTGTAACTAGTGGGGGTTCCCATTTGTTTGATAACTTGCAATCTTCTTTGGATTCTAGAACACATGATAGAAATACTAATATTGAGACTGAACTTAGAAGAAGCAAGAGGGCTAGAACTACTAAAGACTTTGGCCCGGACTTTCATGCTTTTACTTTAGAAGGTGATCCTTCATCATTAGAAGAAGCCTTAACATCTCCTGACTCGGATTTCTGGAGAGAAGCCATCCAAGATGAGATGGATTCCCTCTTGGCTAATAAAACCTGGGAGTTAGTGGATCTACCTCCAGGGTGCAAAAGCATAGGTTGTAAATGGGTTTTAAGAAGGAAATTGAAACCGGATGGGTTAGTCGAAAAATTTAAAGCTAGACTAGTTTTTAAAGGCTATAAACAAAAGGAAGATTTTGACTTCTTTGATACTTATTCCCCTGTTACTAGGATAACATCCATTAGAGTTTTATTTGCAATAGCTTCTATTCACAATCTGGTCGTACACCAGATGGATGTTAAAACAGCTTTTTTAAATGGTAATTTAGAAGAGGAAATATATATGGACCAGCCCGAAGGGTATATAGAACTGGGTAAAAGTGGTAAAGTATGCAAATTAGTTAAGTCATTATACGGTTTGAAACAAGGACCTAGACAGTGGCATGTAAAATTTGATGAAGTTGTTGTTTCTAATGGCTTTAAAATTAATGAAAGTGACAAATGCATATATTACAAATATTTTGATGGTAATTGTGTGATTATATGCTTGTATGTGGATGATTTATTAATTTTTGGTACTAGTCTACAAGTAGTTAAAGACACCAAAAAATTTCTGTCACAAAAATTTGATATGAAAGATCTAGGAGAAGCTAATGTTATTTTGGGTATTAGAATAACTAGATCTGATCATGGCATATGTTTGGATCAATCTCATTACATTGAGAAATTATTGAAAAGATATGATTATTTTGATAATACTCCTCTTTGTACTCCTTTTGATCCAATTGTTAAATTATTTGCTAATGAAGGTGATTGTATTAATCAAAAAAAATATGCCAGTATAATAGGTAGTCTAAGGTATGCAACAGACTGCACTAGACCTGATATTGCATACGCAGTTGGTGTGTTATGCAGATTCACTAGTAATCCTGGCACCGAGCATTGGTATGCTATTAGTAGGTTAATGCAATATTTAAAGAGAACTTTGAAGTTAGGACTTCATTATAGTAGGTTCCCTGCGGCACTAGAGGGGTTTACAGACGCTGATTGGAATACCTTGTCAGAAGACTCCAAAGCTACTAGTGGATATATATTTAATATATGTGGTGGTGCTGTTTCATGGAAGTCCAAGAAACAGACTATTGTCGCACAATCTACAATGGAGTCTGAGCTTATTGCTTTAGCCATCGCTAGTGAAGAAGCTACTTGGTTGAGAAACCTTTTAGCTGATATACCAATCTGGCATAGACCCATACCTGCCACTCTAATTCATTGTGATAATACTGCTACTATTATTAGAGTACATAGTCTTTATTATAATTGTAAGTCACGACAGGTGCGTCGAAAACACAGCTTAGTGAGAGAATTAATCTCTAATGGTTCGGTAACCATTGATTTTGTAAGGTCTGGAGATAATTTAGCAGACCCTTTCACCAAAGCTTTGGGTAGAGAAAAGGTATGGGATACCTCAAAAAGTATGGGACTTAAGCCTATTCTGAGTTGAATCATATGTGATGGAAACCCAACCTAGGGACTGGAGATCCCAAGAACTAGGTTCAAAGGGAAGAACAATTCATATATGATAAGTTGGCATCATGCATATATACTTTAAGTCCTATACGAGTATAAATGGATTCATTTAAATGCATGATTTTCTTGTAGCTGATTATAAGGATGAGTATAATGCTCTTAATGAGTTCTATGGTTCATATGGACAGAGTGTATGGCTACAAGAACACTCTTGATAGACTCACCTAGTGAATGTGAAGATGGGGCCGTCTTCTATGAGAATTTGGGCAAATTCTCTAGAGCATTCATGATACCAGGATAAAGCACATGGCCTGAATTGTGCTAGCTGTGAGACTACACGTTAAAGGATATTGTGTGTGTTTAGTATTTTTTGTATACTCAAGGATCTATGTTTGAAGACTTAGTCACCTAGAATCCTTATACTTTAAACACTAAGCACTACGTGATGGTTTAAGTCTGTTGACACCTTCTCTTAAGCATAATATTCTTGTTTCTACTGATCTGTTTGCTCTTCAATTTTTGTAGTTTTTATCGAGTTTTTAAAATATGTGGGGGATTGTTATGGTATTTTAATAAACTCTGGAGTACTGGATTAATTTGATTAGGAATTTGACTTGGTCTCAAATATCTTCAGCACGTTTCAATTCAGTTGATTTGTGACTTATCCACTTCAGCTTTGTGCGCACATATCCCTTAGATTTTGCTAAACAGTTTCACAACGTTCTACTTGTTTTTCAGTCTATTTATACTTCCCCAAAACAATGGTTTAAAATATCTTTTTCTTTGAGTATAACAGATCAGAAAAAACAATGAGTTGTGTGAGTCTCTATATGTTCTTTTAAGTTCTGTGCAGAGAAGTAAAAGAACTCCTTCTCCTTGGCTGTTGTATCTTGGAGGTTGCACGTCCTCTTCTGCATTTAGTGAGAAGACCGAGAGGCGCGAAACAACCTTAAAGAGAGCGACCTAGTTCCGCGGCTCAGCCATCAAGTTATTATCTTTCTTCTATTGATTGCAGGTTAATACTTCCACAACAGATTGAACATAAACCTTGAGCTTAGGCACTCACAGGAAGACGACGAGATTGCACAGAAACCGTGAGATAAGGCAATCACAGAAAGATGGAGATGCCAAAACGACGAGATCAAGATTGTTGATGCCAAAACCAGTTCTGACATATATGGTCAGACTTAGAAAGCAGAGAAATTGAATACCGACGAGAAAGCTGAAGCAGTGAAAGCTAGCAAGGAGACCCCTATGGCGATTGACATTCAGAAGAAAATTTCTCTGGACCGTTGCCAGTATGAAGGGAAAGTGAAACATTCACGGGTAACGCTGCAGAGAGGGGGCGATGTAAGTACCTAAACCCATTATGACACATGTAAACATTGAGGATCGCGGAATACGAGATTAAAGGAACAATAAGGAGTACCAGATAAAACACATGAGAAACATATGAGAATAATACTAGTTAGAGGATGCCACATAGCAGAAGAAGAACCCTAGGATCTCATTACATCCAAGGGTGAGAATTGATTCACACACTAGGTTAATATAAAAAGGTAAGGTAAACCCAAAGAAAGGTATGAGTTCTAGCCTCTTTACTATCTCTTCTCTCTCCCTTCTTCTCTTTTCTCTTATGTTGATGTAAATAGCTAATTTAGGCATCGGAGGGTTTTCCACCGGTCTTGTGACCGGTGGGGTTTTGCAGGTACGGAGGAGATGAAAAGCTAAAGGGTGTTCACGGATCTCGAGGGAGTACGGGAAACCACCCTTACAATAACCAACACAACACTAATTTGTAATATACAGGTCTGACAACTCAAAAGTATGGGGTACATCACTATGAACACAACCCCCAAAAAATACAAAGATATACACAAGTCTCAGGGTTCTAACCAAAATAAAGTCTCTATGCTCTCTATCTTGAGCACTCTACCCCCTACGCTCCGGAACCAAGTAGCGATTTCCTGTAAAAAGATGGAAACAACAAACGTTAACAGAAGCTCACCGAGATCCGCAAAATTTTAGTATAATATATACTTCTTTCCACGGTTAAAAATATCGCCTCTATATAGTAATAATTGCGGTATATGCTGGTTTTTCATTGTGATAGCTTAGTAATTTTCAACGGGAGGTGTTACTCATTGTGTTAAATGTGACATGTCGAGAGTAGGGTGTCAGATGTATATTTGATCACGATGTAATTAAATGTGGTTTATTGGCTCGGTATTTCTTCAATAAGCTAAAAGTCGTGGTGTAATCACGGGCGGATCCAGGGGTGGGCTTGGGTAGGCTGAAGCCCGCCCTAAAATTTTTAGAAAAAATTAGTAAGTAGTAATATTATACCAAAAATACTATATACTGTGCATAATTTAGTGAATAGATTAGAAAAATTGTAAGGAATTCTAATTAATTTAAATATCTCAATGTTAGGAAAGAAATAAGTTAACATATTATAAAAGAAGAAAAATAATAAGATAGAAATATCCTAGAACCATCAAAGAAAAAGTCAAATAAGTTGAATCCAGGGTTAAATATTTTTGCTAAACTAACTAAAATTTTGAATATTTCAGTTTAGAGTGTAGTTTTAATAATATAATAAAATTTATTTGATGTCTTATACGATTATAAACCTTTATGAAATTTATTTATCTGGTAATGTTGTATGATACTAATTTTTAATAGAATTTAGTGTAATTTTAACAATACATGAGTCTGTACATTGTTTTCTACTAGAAGATGTATTGTAAATGTTTATGAGCTCATTTTTGCTTCGGGGGCGTTGCCCCCAAACCCCCTAATGTCATCATTCTATTTCATTATGGCCCTCTCAAATTCTTGGACCTGTTCATGTATTTTTACAATGCATTTAAGAAATCCATACCAATGTGCATACTACACAATATTAATATGCATATTACACAAAACCAGTGTTTAACATGTTTACTGATATCATTTACAATCAAATATTGAAAAGTGTACAATTTATAACTTTTCGTTAATATTTGAATTATGAATGTTAATATTTGAATTATGAATTAATGATTACGAGGGCTAGGCTTCAACAAGTTTAACAAGGAAAAAAAATAGTATATTCAAGCCCCCCGTAAACTAAATTCCTGGATTCGCCACTGGGTGTAATATGTTCACATTTATGCAATTTTGGTTAAATTCAAGCTGATTGGTTCATTGGTAGCATACTAGTATGTCTACTATATCCAAGTACTATATGAAACCAAAATCTACTATATCGATATTTGGTTCATTGGTACCATAGAGTTTTGTCAAAAATATTACCTGGGAATTATTTTTTGTGTCTAATCAAACAACCAAAATCTTTCCCACATAAAATTTTCCCCCATTTCTTGTGTCCAATCAAACAACCCATTAGTGGGAATTATTTTATGTGGAAATATTTTTAACTGTAAAAATTCCCACTTCAATTATTCCCACTAATCAAACACACCCAAAGATAAAGGTTTTCTAGCAATGGAAATGTATTTGACATTTGAAAGGGAACTCTGTCATATTTTAAGAAGGATACACAATAAAATGCGACGACAAAGGCCCTATCACTGGGGAGATATTCATACATTGTTGAATATTGTAGCAAAACTCACAAACACAAAGGAGTTATCGTCACATTTTCAAGATTATAATCATGACCTAACAACAAAAGTCCGTGCCCATAGTACCTGCCGTGAAGTAGAATACTCGACGAAATATCATGATCGCCACTGTTGTGGAGGAATTGACTTGTTATGATGCATTCTAATGAATAGAAAGTATAAGACAACATCAACAAGTAAACAAGTGACTAGCAAGTATTTTATTTCAACTGAACAAGGAACCAACTAAACAAATGATTATTATTGGGCCTTTTGCATCCCAGCGACAGCATACATGTTGTGTATCGTCAGGTTCTGGCAAAAGCCATCATACAAAAGAAACATGGAAAAAAAAACTGAATCAAGTAGAGAAAGCCTGTGCCAGTCGAAGATGATATTCTCAAATCAAAAGTTCTAGTTTCATGAAGTTCCCCCTAACCAGTATAAGACCTGAGCTTTAATTGCCATTTGAAATTTCCTCAACTCTAAGCATTACTGAATTTCCATTAGTAGATAGAGCGAAGAGAATGATATTTCTGATGCTCCTGCCGAGAGGATTGTCGTAGAAAGGGGGACAAAGTGAGAGGTCTTGGACAGAATGACAATTGGCCCAATCACTAAACAAAAACAACTCTCCAAAGTGTCTGAAGTGCTGCAAAGAGTCCGAAGTGCTGCAAGTTTTAAGATTACACACCAGGTCATTGGAATCACAGTAAAAAATCAGAGGAAGCTACTTCAAAGAGTTTGATGTGCTGCAAGTTTTTAAACATCACTGTCTGGAATCGAAGGTTCTGATTAAAGATTTTCATTATAGAAACATCTGGGGAATATGTTCATCGAAGGTTGGTGTAAACTTTGTGTGTAGCTGAAGTCTGCCATGTCAAAAGATCGAGGTCAAGGACATTTACTTGCCATACGATGGCAATGATGGGCAGGCATCGGCAAACTGTTTGAATGTCAGAAGTTACACAGTTGGTAAACAACTCCTAAAAATTAGACTTTGGGGCTGAAGATTTTCTCATTGACGTTTCTTGCTGATAATGTATACTGACTCCTCTGTACTACAAATTTTATCTTTAAGCAACTAGATGACCAACACAGAGACATTAACAAGGATTATTGGAAATCATTAAATTTTATAACATTGTATCATAACAGGATTGTTGGACTATATGCAGTGATTAATTAAATCCTAACAACGCCAACAACCCGCAACCTAGATATTCGTGAGAATACCTCCTTTGCAATACAGGATCCGTTTTGTCAATGAAGTCAAAGATTACCAAACAATAAACAATAGTATAAGAAGAACAAAACAATAAAGAACAATGAGAAGATTCCCCGTGAAGGTTCGGCAATGCCTACCTCCACGGGGAACAATGAGAAGATTTCACTATAAGAAAAGAAACACCGATTACAATAATCTCCCTAGTATCTTTCTCTAGATCTTAATCTCTCACCTTAAACCCAATACACCCTTGGCTCCCAAAGTTCTCTCTCCTTCTTCTCTCTTGTCTTCTCTTGTTTTCTTATCTTCCAAATACCAAGTTACTTGGGTATTTATAGCCCATGGATAGAAATCAAATCCATATAGAATTACTAATTCAAACTAGAGATAAATAGGAAACCGAGTCCAAATAGAACTCCTGCACATATATGGTTTCCTTAACCAATATAGGAAACTGATCCTATGGATCACACCTCTTATAAGGTATGATCCTGTGCACCCAACTATGGCGAGCCAATATACAACAATCTCCACCTTGGCGAGCCATCGACCAAAAAACAAGATCATTGCAGCTTGAATTTCTTCAAGCACCGTCACATTGGCAAGAATCCTCTTGCCTCAACGCACCTCAAGTGAGGAGGTGCTCCACCCAATCTTTAGCATGTAGAAAGATTGAGCAAGTTCAAACAATGTCTGAACTTCTCAACTGAAACCGGCTTAGTAAGACAATCTGAAGCATTCTCATCTGTGTGAACCTTCTCAACTGTAATTTCACCTGAGTCCAACCAATCCCGAATCCGATGATAGCGAATATCAATATGTTTCGTTCTTGCATGAAACATTTGATTCTTCGCAAGGCAAATAGCACTCTGACTGTCACATCTTATCATCATAGAATTTTGATCTAACCCGAATGTGCTTACTAATCCTTTCAGCCAAATAGCTTCCTTGCAAGCTTCTGTTACTGCCATATACTCCGCTTCAGTAGTTGATAGAGCAGTAACCGTTTGGAGCATTGATCTCCAACTAACCAGTCCTCCACCATAAGTGAAGACGTACCCTGTGGTGGATCTTCGCTTATCTAAATCTCCTGCATAATCAGCATCCACATAACCTGAAACACATGCTTTCCCTTGTTGTCTTTCAAACAAGATACCCAACGTCTTAGTGCCCTTCAGATACTTGAGAATCCATGTCACAGCTTTCCAGTGTGGCTTTTCCTGGATTCGCCATGTATCTCGATACTACACTTAGTGCTTGAGCTAAATCAGGTCTTGTGCATACCATTGAGTACATGAGACACCCTACTGCGCTTGCATACGGCTTCTTCTTCATCTCTTCCACTTCAGCATCTGTGGAAGGACATTGACTTTTGTTTAAAACAAAACTGTTGTTCAAAAAAGTTGACACAGGATCTGCATCAATCATATTGAAGCGCTCAAGTACCTTTTGAATGTACTTGACTTGTGATAGCCATATCTTTCCAGCTTTCCTGTCTCTCCTTATCTCCATACCTAGGATCTTCTGTGCAGGACCAAGATCCTTCATGTCGAATTCCTTGCTTAACAACGTCTTCAGCTCCTTAATTCTAGACATATCCCGACAAGCAATAAGCATGTCATCTACATAAAGTAGCAATAGGATCACCATCCCATCATCAAACACATGAGTGTACACACAACAATCATAGTCACATCTTCTATACCCAATGTTCAGCATATAAGAGTCGAAACGTTTGTACCACTGTCTTGAAGATTGCTTGAGCCCGTAAAGAGACTTCTTCAATCTACAAACCAGATTTTCCTTACCAGCTTCAACAAAACCCTGAGGTTGAGCCATGTAGATGACTTCCTCTAATTCACCATGGAGAAAAGCAGTTTTGACATCTAACTGCTCAAGCTCCATATCCTGCTGAGCAACCAGTGATAGTAACACTCTAATAGAAGTATGTTTCACTACCGGAGAGAAAATTTCATCATAATCAACTCCTTCCTTCTGTGAGTACCCCTTCGCCACCAAACGTGCTTTGAACTTTGGTGGTTCTTTCTCATGCATTCCTTCCTTCTTCCTGTAAACCCACTTACAGCCAACAATTTTTCTTTCTGCAGGTTTAGGAACTAACTCCCAAACGGAGTTCTTGTATAGAGATTCCATCTCTTCAGCCATAGCTTCAATCCACTCTTCTCTTTCGTTACTTTCAACTCTTCACGATAAGAAGTAGGATCAACTTCACTAATGCTTAAAGCATAATGAACTTCTTCCTCGAACCCAAGTCTAATAGGTGCTTTGACTTGTCTTTGGCCCCGGTTCTTTTGCTATGATGTAAGGTTGTTGCTTAGCTTTATTAGATTCAACCTTCTTTTCACACTGTTGTTGTTCTGGCCCATCGTCTTCAACCCCTGCATCTGATTCCTCCACCTGAATAAGAGTCTCCCTGTTGGATACCTTGGTAAGAGGGGATATTTCTGTAGTTGCTTTATTAACAATAGTGTTTTTCTCACCATTCTTCATGTCTTGATTCATAGGCATAGTCTTCTCATCAAACACAACATCTCTACTAAGGATTTTCTTTCGGTTCACTGGATCCCATAACTTATAACCCTTCACTCCCTTCTCGAAGCCGATGAAAATGCATTCATGAGATTTAGGTTTAAGTTTGGTTCTCTCATCACTAGGAATAAGAGCATATGCATTACATCCAAATACCTTCAAAGTAGAGTAGTCTACCGGTTTACCTGACCATACCTCTTCTGCACATCTGAAATCAAGCATCTTGGATGGTGAACGATTAACCAAGTGACAAGCATGGTTAAGTGACTCTGCCCAAAACATTTCTGGCAGACCTGCATGAAACCTCATGCACCTCTCTTTATTCATAAGAGTTCTATTCATCCTTTCTGCAGCTCCATTCTGTTGGGGATTCTTCTTCACGGTAAAATGCCTTGCAATACCTTCATCTTTGCAGTACTGTAGAAACTTCCTATCCTTATATTCACCGCCATTGTCAGTTCTTAGATACTTGATTTTTCTGCCTGTTTGATTCTCTACTTCTGCCTTCCACTCCTTGAATTTTGTGAAAACTTTGGATTTCTCCTTCATGAAGTAGACCCAAACTTTCCTCGAAAAATCATCCATGAAAGTGACAAAGTAGCGAGCTCCACCTTTTGATTGAGTAGGTGAAGGCCCCCACACATCTGAGTGAATATAGTTAAGTACTTCTGTACTTCTGTTCTTTGTATCTGCAGCTTTGAAGTGTACTTTAGTTTGCTTTCCCATAATACAATACTTGCAGAACTCAAGTTTACACTCTCCTACACCCTTCAACAATTGTCGCTTGTGTAGTTCTTCCATGGCTCTTTCACTCATATGCCCTAGCCTCAAGTGCCAAAGCTGAGTGTGATCTTCTTGTGTAGAAACTGCAGCTCCACCAATTACTGTATTTCCTAAAAGCTTGTATAAATTGTTAGAAAGTCTTACTCCTCTCATAACCACAAGTGAACCCTTTGAGACTATGAGATTCCCATATTTGGATTTGTATGTGTACCCATTCTTATCCAAATAACCCAGGGAAATAAGATTCTTCCTTAGTGCAGGAACGTATTTCACGTTACCCAGAGTCCTAACAATTCCATCATGCATCTTCAACTTTACCGTACCGATTCCACAAACTTTACAACTGGAATTATTCCCCATAAAAACTACGTTGCCTTTTCTTTCCTCAAACGTGTCAAACCAGTCTTCGTTTGAACACATATGATAAGAAGCGCCACAATCTAAAATCCAAGGTGAAGAAATATCATTACCTGAAGAAGTCGCCAAAATTTCTCCGTCGCTATCATCTGTAACAACGCTGGCTGAATTTGAATTTTCGGCATTCTTCTTCTTTTCCTTATATTTCTTACAATCTCGTTTCCAGTGGTCTGTCGCACCACATTCAAAGCAACCTTCTTTATCCCTGGATTTAGATCTGCCCCTGCCTTTTGATTTGCTACTTCTCTTATTTGTTCGGCCCCTCTCGTTAGAATTCTTGACATATAGTCCTTCTGCTTGAGAGTCTTCACCTGTGTTCTTATTCATCTTCACATGAGAGATTATATCTTGAACAACTTCATCATACTTTAAAGTATCCTTGCCGAACATCAATGTGGTCCTGAAGTGCTTGAAAGATGGAGGCAAAGATCTGAGCAGGTACAGAGACTTGTCTTCATCGTCATACTTCACATCCACCCGTAGCAAATTTGTGATGCACTTATTGAACACGTTTAGATGTTCCATAAGATCACCACCTTCTTCCATCCGAAGATTCAAGAGTTCATCCTTTAAGAAAAGTTTATTGGATAAAGACTTACCCATATACAACTTCTCAAGCTTTTCCCACGTTCCTTTGGCACAAGTTTCCTCCATCACATTAAACATCACCTCGTCCGAGATATGTAGTTCGATGGAACTCATGGCTTTGAGATCTGCTTTGTTCCACTCGTCATTTGACATGCCCTTTGGCTTCTTGTCTTTCCCATCAAGAACCACATGAAGATCTTGTTGGATCAAAACGTTTCTCATCTTCCTTTGCCATAGTGTAAAGTTATCTCTACCGTCAAACGGTTTAATCTCAACTTTTACACCGCCGCCAAGAGTAGTAACCGATGGTTTCTTACCGTCACTATTTGCAGGAACACCTGTAGTCTCCGTCATCTTTGACAAAACCTTAAATCCAACCTAAGCTCTGATACCACTTGTTGGACTATATGCAGTGATTAATTAAATCCTAACAACGCCAACAACCCGCAACCTAGATATTCGTGAGAATACCTCCTTTGCAATACAGGATCCGTTTTGTCAATGAAGTCAAAGATTACCAAACAATAAACAATAGTATAAGAAGAACAAAACAATAAAGAACAATAACACCAAGATAATACGTGGTTCGGCAATGCCTACCTCCACGGGGAACAATGAGAAGATTTCACTATAAGAAAAGAAACACCGATTACAATAATCTCCCTAGTATCTTTCTCTAGATCTTAATCTCTCACCTTAAACCCAATACACCCTTGGCTCCCAAAGTTCTCTCTCCTTCTTCTCTCTTGTCTTCTCTTGTTTTCTTATCTTCCAAATACCAAGTTACTTGGGTATTTATAGCCCATGGATAGAAATCAAATCCATATAGAATTACTAATTCAAACTAGAGATAAATAGGAAACCGAGTCCAAATAGAACTCCTGCACATATATGGTTTCCTTAACCAATATAGGAAACTGATCCTATGGATCACACCTCTTATAAGGTATGATCCTGTGCACCCAACTATGGCGAGCCAATATACAACAAGGATAAGGTCCAAACACGAAATAATATTCAATCACAAAAGGAAGGCGTATCCTCATCATATTGTCGCATACTGTGTATGAATGTTGTTAACAGAGGACAAAGGAAAAAGTGACCTATGTCGTTGAGTCTGGATAACATCATATTGTCGCATACTCACATACGACAATAACAACATAACAAAGAAGAAAGCAACTAAAAGTTGTAAGATTACACACCAGGTTATCACAATCACAATAAAAATAGAGGAAGCTACTCCAAAGAGTCTCAAGTGCTCCAAATTTTTAAACTTCGTCATCTGGAATTGAATTTTCCATGTCGATATTTGGATTACTGCAAAAAAGCAAGACAAGAAATAGATGAGAAAAATAAAATGATGCAATTCAGATTAAAGTTTACTGATATTACTAACTTAAAATAGAGTATATTCATGTCTGACAAACTTGACTGAGTAGCAGAGTAGGTAGATGGTACAATGTTTTATACCAGTTCTTCAACACTAATTTCTGGTGTAGGCTGCGCAACCTGCCCTTCCACCTTTTTGGTCTCTTGGTTTTTATGCATTCAGTTCCGTATCTTAAAAATTTTCCATTTGGATAATGAAAAGCAGAAAAAGAAAAGAAGAAATCTAGTAATAACTTTCAGCCATTTTCATGGATGGCTTAAGAAGATTTTGTATCTGTACATTCATATGTCAGAAAAAAATTTGTATCATACACAGTATTAATCAAAATTAGTGTATCTGTACAAAATTGGATGTTTGCAATCAAAATTAGACCCAAATGTAAAGCATATGTAAAAAGGAAGAAAAAATAAAATAAATGATCTACATACCTCTTCAAAGAAAGGCTGGAATATTGCCTTATGGCTTTGATCTGCCCATTCTAATGCATCGAACCAATCAGTTTCTGCTTTGAAAGTTTGTAGATGGGAAGCAGTTTGTGGTGCAAGGGGAAACTTCTTCAAATTCCTACATCCAACAACAACAATCTTTTCCAAAGGACAACTGATAGGTATATCGCCTTGGTAGAAGCTTGTTAGACTCCTCAAGTTGGACAATTGGAGAGTTTTGAGTTGAGGTAACAAACAGGAATGATCACCTGGCACTTCATCTTCATTTTCTCCTCCAACTATTTCCTTCAAACTGGAGCAATCACTTACATAAAGATGTTCAAGTCTCTTAATAGCTAACAACAAATTAGCTGAAAAGATGTTCTTTATTTGATGGCAACCAGACACTTCTAAGAATCTTAATTGTCCAAAGAATCCAGTTGATGGAGTTGGGCCATGGTAGATTTTCTTCATTCCGTTCAAGTCCATTAATCTTATCATCTTCAACGTGTTGAAGGAATCTTGTGAATCCTTATTTGATTCATCAATGCCGATGAGATATTCAATATCATCACATTCATAAACCACAAGTTCTTCCAATTGTTTCAAATCCCTCAATGCAACAAGATCTGCAACATTTTTAATTCCAAAACACCAATTTAACTCAAGGTTTAACCCAACTGAGGTGGAAATCAACTTGTAAACCCAATGCCAATACTCCAACGGATTTACTTCATTCAAGTACACAAGCTGATGCTGGGGATCACGCTTACTATAATATGACTGAGTATTTGTTTCTTTAATGAATAGTTGTTTCAGATTGTTCAACCATGAGACATGGGGCTCGGTTTCCGTACTTTTTATACAAATGGTCAACTCTGAGAGACGACTTAATAACTCCACCTCCTTCAAGCTAGCATTGTATTCTCCTCCACTTGTCATTCTGTCCCACTCTGTATACTTATTGTACATATAGAATTCCTCCAAATATGATAATTTTGATATAACATTCGGTGCTACAAATGACAGTTCTGCCCATTTTAAATCCAAGCTTCTTAGATTGTTCAAGTTGCAAATTTCTTCTGGCAGCATCTTTACGATTGAATTACTCAACTTGAGTATTTCAAGTTTTCTTAAACCTCCTAACAAGGAGATTTTATCTGAAACATCACAACCAACTAAATGTAGCGTCTTTAGATTTGTGAGACACGAGATTGATTGTGGTGTTGGCATGATGAAACTATTTTGACCATCCCATTTCCACCATCCTCTCAAATCAAGGACTTCAAGTGATTTAGTATCTTCGAAGAAACTCTCTTGATCTATCCTTATATCATCATTTTCTCTGATTAATAAACTCTGAAGTTGGGGACATTCTAGTGGATCCCGCAACACATCCTTTGAATGCTTCATAAATGAGATTCGCTTCTTTTCTTTCAGATCCTCTGATTCTCGAAATTTAATCAGTCCTCCACTAACATTCACAAGAAACCCATACTCCACATCTGCACTAATACATATCGCAACATCGCGAACTACATCATGCATTCTTACAGAATTCTCTTCATCTCCCTCCAACAATAGGCAACAATCTTTTAGTTTCTTAATAAAAGAGAGCAACTTGTCTGATGCATTGTCTAAAGTCCCACCCACCTTCAAGAATCGTTCTCCGATGCCATAATTTCTCAGATCACGTAAATTAATATTGTAATCTTCAGGCAACAGACAGCAAAACAAAAAGCACTTCTTGATTTCTGGCGACTCTAACCGTTCGAAACTAAAGCTTAAGCTTGTTACCACTTCTGGCATTATACCTTCTAGACCACTTCGAGTAGGATCTGATAAAACACGCAATGCATTATTCCATACATATTCTTCCTTCACAGATTTCAGTGCGGATCCTAGAGCAGCAATTGCCAAAGGCGAGCCCTTGCATTTTGCTACAATATTTTGCGCAATATGTTCCAAATTGGGCGATGTAACTACATCCCCTGCTTTTGATTTAAACAAACCCCATGATTCATCCTTAGAGAGAGGCTCCACCTTGATTATTTTCTGAAGATCCATTTGGACACAAACATCCTGACTTCGAGTAGTGACTACAAGTTTACAGCCTCTAGAAAGTCCGATATTCTCCACCTTTAGTGGTATCCACACGTCGTCTAAAATTATCAACTACTTCTCCTCTGTTTCCAACCTTTCAAACAATCTGCTTGCTCTTACATTTGTTGAAGTAGCTTCAAGATTCAATCCTAGCCGCCGTGCAACGTCATCTTGGATTTTCATCAAGTCTGGATCTTTGGACACAATGACCATTATAACTTTGTTGAAGAGTTTGTGTCCATCAAGTTCATTGTTGATTTTTTCCACAAGAGTTGTCTTCCCTATACCACCCATGCCATGCACGCCAATAGATCTGATATTAGAATCTCCCAATGCCCCCATCAAAGCATTCCTAAGAGAATCCCTCGGCAAAATGTTCTTAACAATGGTAGTAGTGCGGACAAGTTCAACATTTGGAGGAGGTCGTGGATGCGATATTCCAGTTTCGGGGAAGTTATTCCCCTTTTCTTGAAGGGTATAGAAGGTCTCTGCCAATCTCACTGCTTGTTTACTTAGCCTGAGACGTGAGCTAAGATCTGGACAGAGTCCCTTGAAGCATTTCTCGTTAATATTGACTTCATCGATGAAATGCCTCTGTTGTTCTTCAACTTTTTCCACGGTCGTGTCTTCGAGCCACTTTTGCACATCTAGAAAGAGCTCGTCCGAATTCCTTTGAGCCGCCTCCGCTAAGGTTTGTACTCTTTGTCTTGTTTGTTGTAATTCTGAAACTTGGTTTTGAAGATTCTGAATGTTTGTGCTGTAGCTAGTAAGATAGCGGATTTGTTGCTTAAGAGAACCGAACAAACATTTCACAACTTGATTGATAGGCGTAACCACAATGGCCAGAATTTCCAATGCCATAGTTTCCTGCTATGACAGAGAGTTTTATTAGTTTTTCATTGTGTAAAACTAATGGAGAAACATTTACAATATTTTGTAATCACGTTAAATACGATTGATATGAAATAAATCTTATATTCTTGGATAATTATTATGCTAAATCTGTCTAAATCATCAAGAACAAGAAGTGCAAGAATTCCAACTATAAAATATAACAGATCTGAAAATTTAGAAAACTCAGAACATTTTCTGCAACATGTACGTACCTTATAGAAAGTTCACTTGAGCAGCAACGATAAGTTGCTCGACTGTAGAAGCTGGGTGAATAACTGTAAATGTTGTATGAATTTGTGATCGGAAGATTGGGGAAGATGATCGGAGAAGGGAGAGTTTGAATGAATGAAAGTGGCTGAACTATCTGAGCAGTGATAGCTGCCTACCTATCTGGAAGGGGTCGATCCAGAATCAAGCCAAACGTAGTTCCTTTTATAGGTGGCTTAGGGTGTGGATCGTATTTAATGACTCAACGTTCGAATCATAAAGTGGGCGGATATTTGGGGATTCAATGAGAAAGATCTGTAACTGCAATAAGATTTGGAGTTTGAATGTATCGAACTCGGTGTTCAAAGTGAGGTAGCCCCAAGTCGGATGTGCTCAGATGTTCTATGAGATTAGGATTGGAACAGAAGTGGGTGAAATGTGGTTTTATACGAAGTCGGATGAAATAAGTGCGATGTCGGTGTTTAGTGTACCGAGTTAGAGAGATTAGGATTTGGATGGTGACGGGTGAAGTGTGAATAGATACCAAGTCGGATGAAATGGATGTAAAGTCGGTGTTTGGCATTCCGAGTAGGAGAACTCGGTAATGGGTATATACATAGCCCCTTTTCATTTGGGCTGAAGGAAGGTAACTGGCTTTAGGGTAAATGAAAATGAAGTCGGATGTTTAGATATGGTCCATGTAACGCCAAAAGGCAAAGATTCGGTTGTGTGCCGCTTTGATTTCTAGCTTATATTTTCGAGGCTCAGGGCATGATTGTTCCTTGAGATACGTGTATTGTCTGCACACGTGGAAGGTATTTGCGGTTTTTGAATTTGGGAGATCGAACGTGGTTTGGTGGGAGAGTGAAGGGTTGGGCGGTTAGATTAAGGGGTTGACATCTGACCGTCAATTGTTGAGGAGATGTGCGGTTGAGATTGTGCACATGTTTTTATAAAACACTTTGCTTGTAACTGCTGGAAAAAAAAACCAAGGGATTTCGTACAGGTTTTAAAGCTGCTGCTGCTAAGTCTTTTCGAAGGTAACTCTTTCTTCTCTTCTCCATTTTCTGTCTCTCTCTTTACAGTTCTTGCCTGATTTGCGTTGAAGTTGTTGTTGTTTTTCCGTTGAAGTTGCCGGAGTTTGTTGCCTGAACTTGTTCCTTGATTTTGCATCTGCATTTTCGTTCTTTTTTGTTGCTCTTTCTTTGATTTTCTGTTTTGTTTTCTGCTTTCCGCCATTGTTGTTTCTGCAACCTTGGTGAAATTAAACTTGTGAGGATGAGTGGCGGTAGTGAGAGAATCAGTGAGAATAGTAATGAGTCGGAGGCTAGCACTAGCCGTGCCGAAAGTGTAGACCGAAGCGATGAGGCTGTCAGCCGACATGCCTTAGAGGTTGAGCGGGCTCGGAAAGCCTTCCCGAAAGTTAGGTCTGCTTACGATATCAGGATACCCGACCTCGAGATGTATAGAGTAGATAATAGATTAGTCGACTTGTGTGGGGATGACACCTCGACTCTGATCTGTGAGGGCCAACTGCGAGCTGGGATGCGACTTCCCTTCTTGAAATTCGTCTGTGACCTCCTGAACCATTATGATAAAGCCCCCATAATGATGAACAACAGCTTTTGGCGGGTTATGTTAATATTTGAGGAGCTGAACAAGCTCGGCTATGACATATGCAAGGCTGACGTCGTAGCGTATTTCACCTGTGTGGAGGGTCGGTCTGGTGATTTTTCTTTTTCGCTTAATAGGAGGGCTGAGCATGGTCCTCACGACCTTTACAATGCACCGAGTTCCAATGATAATTGGAAGAAGTCGACCTGCTATAGGATTAGAGGCTCATTCATCAAGCCTAGTGCCTATCTGAACCACTTGCGCATTCCCCGCATAGGTACTTAGGTCGTTTGCTTTGTATCTTGTACTTACTTTATTTCCATGTTCCTCCATGCTTTCTGACTCGTTTTTGTTAGGTACTGTAGATCATACTCGGGATTATAATCAAAAGATTGACGGGCGCCTCCTTCCGGGTAACATTCTCGAGTTTGCAGAAGAGTCTTGGGAACGCAAGCGTGAAATCCTGCCTCATCTTGCGCATCTGTTTAAGGATCCCCGTCCAAAAAAAGGTGCTGGTGGTGCACGTACCGAGCCAGCGGTCTCGAAGGTAAAGAGAGTCAGAAAGAAAAAGGACCTACCTACCGCTGAGGCAGTTGCCACAATCGTTGTTTCTCGACCCGGAGATCCACCTATTGAGGTCCGAGCTGCTCAACCGATGCCCCCAAAGCCTATTCCTGGTCCACCACCTAGCCAGTTCGGTAGGGGGGATATTGAGCTGGAGTCCTCGAAGAAGAGGAAAACTGCCAAGTCGGCGGGAGTGACCGTGGCTGCTCCTGGCGTAACTATCTTGAATGACGCCGAGAGAGCCGGGAAAGAGAGGGAGGCTCAGCGAAATCGTATCCAGAGAGAGAAGCAGCAGAAAGGGAAGTCGGTCCAGCGTGAGGATGAGGATCCTCCGACTTGCCCTGCTGATGGTCATTTTGCTCCTATCTTCCCTTATAAGGACACCTATGTGAAAGCCAGTGATGCTGCCTGGGAAAACGAAGACATGTGTATCACCCTGATGGAACACATGGCTCTAGATTCCGATGGAGCTCGATCGGGTTTGCGGACGTTCAATCATGGACGACCTAAAGGATCTGAGTTCGTCCATGTACAAGGTAGATTCTGTTTATTTTTTAGTAATCCTTCCTTGGTATTTCCGTTGTATGACCTCGGTTGGTATCTCGTTTTAGATGAACATTATTCACTGTAAGTGGATGGCTCTGCTCGAAAGAGCTAACGAGAAGGAGAGGGAGGCCAGGAAGGCTAAAGAGGCTCTTGCTGCCGAGCGTGCCGAGTTGAAGAAGCTGCGCACTCAGCTAAACATGGAGGAGAAGAAAGTAAGGGCCCTCAACGACGAAGTGTTGGAGGTCAACAAGAAAAATGTTGAACTTGACACCGAGTTGAAGGCGACCAATGAAAGGTATGAGGCTGACAACGCCCGCTCGGTTGAAAGCATTACTGCTTGGCTGAAGATGGCTTACTATTGGCAGCGGCGTGGGATTTGTCGGGAGTTGAAGCTTAAGGAAGTCATCCCCGACTTTGATCCCTTAGCCGATAATGCTCAGATTAATGCTGAGGCCCAAGCCCAATTCGATGCCGATCAGCAAGTGGAGAGGGAGAGGGTTGCCAATCTGGCCAATGAACTCGAGGGTGATGATGAAGAGGTCGAGGCTGTTGCACAAGTTGAAGAGGTCGGTGCACGGGAGGGTCAGGAGGCTGAGGCCATGGATCATGAGGCTGCTGCCTAGCCTTTTTCTTTTTTTTTTGTTTGAGAGGTGTGGGGTTTTTGTTCATTTCTGAAACAAATATTTTGTTGTATGACAGTAAAAGTTGTATAATCTCGACTCGTGTCGGTTCTTCGAATATGAATAGTTTAAATATATCTCATGTTTTGGAAGAAGTTGTTTTATTCATGTAGGTATTCTTTTGTATGCCTTAAATATTCTTATTATAGAATTGATGCCTTAGCTTGAAGTGTGTATTCTATGGAATGTACGCCTTAAGATATTTTCCATTCCATGGTCTATCGACTCGGTTTCCTTCATGATCAATTAATCTGTATGCTCCATTACCCAAGTCGGATTGAATAATGTAGGGTCCTTCCCAATTGGGATTGAATTTTCCATCACCCGCGACCTTGGTGTTCTGAAAGGTTTGTCTTAAGACCAAGTCTCCTAGTCGGAAAGTCTGTGGCCTTACTCTTTGATTGTAGCTCCTTCTTAATATTTGCTGGTAACGAGCTGTTTGTATGATAGCCTTATCTCGCCTTTCCTCCAACATGTCTACCTCATGTGCTAGGAGATTCTCGTTTTCCTCTGATTCTACCAATTCCGACCTAGTTGTTAAGTATGTCAACTCGGTGGGTATAACAACTTTAGTACCATAGCATAGTGCGAAAGGTGAAACGCCTGTCGAGGTGCGCGGAGTCGTTCTGTAGGCCCATAGGACTCTATCTAGCTCCTGTATCCACTTATCTTTTTCCGCTTCTAACTTTTTCTTGAGTGTATTCATTATTGTGTTGTTAGTGGCTTCAGCTTGGCTATTACTTTGTGCGTATCGCGGTGTGGATAACGCGTGGTTGATCCGCCAATCCGAGTAAAATTCCTTAATCGTGCTCCCACAAAATTGATGACCATTATCAGTGACTAATGTGTGTGGTAGGCCAAATCGGATGATTATGTACTTCCAAATGAAATTCTTGACTTCTTGTTGTCTAATTTTTCGGAGTGGGATTGCCTCTACCCATTTAGTAAAGTAATCGGTGGCAACTAAGAGATATCGCTTTTTACTCCGATCCCTCGAAAGTGGACCTACTATATCGAGCCCCCACATGGCAAATGGCAATGGGCTAGATATCGTCTTGAGGTCTCTCAGGGGTTGATTTTGTAGAGGTGAGAATCGTTGACATTTGTCGCAATGTTGCACAAAGATCTCCGAGTCGGCTTGCATGTAGGGCCAGAAGTAGCCTTGATTTCTTGCTTTCTGTGCTAGGGAACGAGCCCCGGCATGGTTTCCACACTCTCCTTGGTGAATTTCTGCTAGGATCATCTGAGCTTGTCTAGGTGGTAAGCATCTGAGGTAAGGTCCTCGGACCGATTTTCTGTATAGCATTCCATCTAAGATCAAGTAACTCTTAGTTTTTCGTTCCAGCTTTCTGATTTCCGACTCGTCGTCTGGATAGACTCCCTTGATGTAGTTCATTATTGGACCCATCCACGAGTCTTGGATTTCTTGTTCAGTTATGTCAATGAAGTCTGAGATTGTATTGACGTGATGGAATTTTTCTTCCTATGCTAGAGTGCTTCTTATTTCGGCCTGTATTTCCCTGGTTGTTTCTGTGTCGACTTGGGATGCCAGGTATGCGAGACTATCTGCGTGGCGGTTTTCGTCCCGGGGAATATGTTGGATTTCCCATTTCTCAAAACTGCTTAGCAAGCACTTCGTGTATTGAAGATATAACTTAAGTGTTTCTTCTCTTGTTTCATAATCCCCAAGTAATTGGCTTACCACTAATTAAGAATCACTGTAGATCTTGATTTTTTGCAAGTTAATGTCCCTTGCCATACGTAAGCCCATTACCAGGGCCTCGTATTCCGCATCGTTATTCAAAGAGGTGAAGTTCAGCCGTATTGACTTCTCGATTATTACATTCTCGGGGGATATGAGTGTGACACCTATCCCGACTCCGTTATTATTTTTGGATCCGTCTACATATAACTTCCACATGGGTTCTCCTTGTGGAAAATCGTCCCGCGGTTCTTCCTCGGGTATCCAGGTGATATCTTCGATTGGATAGTCAACAAGCAGGTCGGCCACGACCTGGCCTTTCTTACTATTCCGGGGAGTGAAAATGAGTTCGTGATCCCCCAGCTCCTGGGCCCATTTAGCCATTCGGCTTGATTTGTTCCTGTTTTCCAACACTTGCCTCAACGGGGCGTCAGTTATAACTCTAATCTTGTGCGACTGAAAGTATGGTTTCATCTTCCTAGAAGCGAATAATAGGGCCAATCCTACTTTCTCGAGGCTAGAGTACCTGAGTTCGGATTGTAGTAGAGTTTTACTAATGAAATAAATGGGTCGTTCGTTACCTTGTTCATCTCTGAAAAGGACAGCGCTGATAGCATGTTCGGAGCTGCCAAGGTACAATCCGAGTACGTCCCCTGGCTGGGGTACTGTTATGACTGGCGGAGTTGCCAAGTAAAGTTTCAGTTCGTCGAATGCCTGTTGGCATTCTGTCGTCCACTCGTATTTGGAGCCTTTCTTGAGTAGCTGTAACAATGGTCTCTGCTTGTCGGATGCACGAGCAATGAACCTGTTTTAGTGCGGCTAACATTCCGTTTAACTTTTGGACTTGCTTCTTCGTTGAAGGACTCGGCATGTCCAATATTGCCCTGATTTTCTCGGGGTTAGCCTCTATTCCTCGTTGCGTAATTAGATAACCCAAAAATTTGCCTGATGCTACTCCAAATAGGCATTTTTGTGGGTTCAGCTTCATGTTGAAGTCATGGAGCCTTTTGAAGGTTTTCTCCAGGTCGGATATGTGAGATGATTTGAGTTTGCTTTTAACTATCATATCATCTACATATACCTCCATGGTGTCACCTATCATGTCCTCGAACATTCGTGTCGCAAGTCGTTGATATGTAGCCCCGGCATTGCGTAGCCCGAAGGGCATGACCGTATAGCAATAGGTACCACGTTCCGTGATGAATGCTGTTTTTTCCTGATCTTCTTCTGCGAGCTTAATTTGGTTATACCCTGAGTAGCCGTCCATCATCGAGAGGAGCTCGTGGCCAGCGGTAGCGTCCACTAGTTGGTCTATCCTTGGTAGTGGAAAGCTATCTTTTGGGCATGCCTTATTTAGATCTGTGAAGTCTATGCATACTCGAATTTTGCCGTTTGGTTTCACGACAGCTACTATGTTCGAGAGCCAGTCGGGATATTTGACTTCTCGTATGAATTTAGCATCAATTAGTTTCTGGACCTCGGTATTGACCGCCTTAGCTAAGTGGGGGGCCAATTTCCGTGCCTTTTGTTTTACTGGTTTTTTCGTTGGATCGACATGAAGTTTATGGCATGCAATATTAATATCTATTCCGGGCATGTCAATATACGACCAAGCAAAAATATTCTTATTCATTTTCAAAGTTGCAACGAGTTGCTTTTTTACAATAGGATCTAGATTAGCTCCTACATATACAACTCTAGGTTCGGCTTCCGTGCCTATGTTGACTGGCTCACCCTTCTCGATGGTTGGGGAGTCGGTGACAAGCTTGCCTTCAGGGGCATCAGCGAGTGGCTCAGAAATGGCCTTGCCGTCAGGGGCTTCAAAAATTGGCTCAGTACCGACCTTGCCGTCAGGGGCTTCAGAGGTCGGTTCAGTAGTGGCCATGCCGTCAGAGGCTTCAGAGGTCGGCTCAGTAGTGGCCATGCGGTCAGAGGCTTCAGAGGTCGGCTCAGTAGTGGCCATGCCGTCAAAGGCTTCAAAAATCTGGTTGACAGTGAGCTTTTCAGGGCTAACGACTGTCACATTCGTTGCTTCCTTGTTGGGGAGGGGTATGACCTCAGGAATGGCATGGCAGCCATGCGCCTCAATTTGGTCACCCCGGAGTTCCATTATACCATTAGGTCCAGGGAATTTGATGACCTGGTGGTATGTAGATGGAACAACTCTCATCTTGTGAATCCATTTCCGACCCAGGATAGCATTGAACTGCGTCGGGACATCGAGGACATAAAAGAGGCATTCAACTGTAACCTCATCCTCATTCTCTCCTGTAGTGACAGGGAGGGTAAGCTGACCTTTTGCCGTTGTCTCTGTCGAGTTGAAAGCGAAGAGAGTGACATTGGGAGTCTGCAAGACCGAGTCGGGCATAAGCATTTGAACGAAAGCTTTGTTAAACAATACGTCACAAGAGCTTCCTGGGTCTATCAGCACCCTCTTAGTGGTCCATCCACCAAGTCGGATATGGACAACTAGTGCATCATTGTGTGGCAAGCATACCTTCTTCAAGTCGTGGTCAGAAAAGATCAGCGCATTCTTTCCTTGCACCTGCTTGGCTATTATTGCCTGATGAGTGAGCTGAAATATATGGTGAATATGGTTCACCTTCTGTCGTTTAGCTCGGGATGTCCATTCAGGTGGACGAGTATCCATGATCATGTTTATTGTTCCTTTTGCCTTAGAGGCGTTGTCTGTTCTCTTGCGCTTATCATTAATCTTCTGGCGGAGGTCATCAGACTCCTCTACCAAGAAATCATTCAAGTGTCCATCCATCCTGAGCTTGTGGCAATAAGTTCGGAGATACCGACAGTCTTCTGTTGCATGATGTCGGCAATTATGCAGCTTGCAGTACGGGTTTTCCTCAATGGGTTCAAGCTCATGAATTGTTGGTTTGAAGTAATCTTCTTCTTTGATAAGTTCATATAGTTGCGTATATGAACATTTGAACGGGTTAGGAAACCTGTGTTTCACCGAGCTGTTAGATTGCTTTCCTCGGGAGGTACCTTTTGTTGTTTTCGGCTCAGGATTTTTGGACTTGACCGTCTGTACGGCAGAGACATGTTCTCTTGTTTTTGCCAGTGCCTCTTCAAGTTTAATGTACTTATCAGCACAGACATACAGGTCCTCCAGTGTTTGTGGTGCGTCTAAGATGATATTTTTCCCTAAGGCGGTTTCGGGGTGAACGGTCGAGATGAACGCTAACAGGCATGCGTTCTCATCTGGGCTGTCTGCCTTGAGGCACTCCTTCTTAAAGCGAGCCATGAATTTTTTGGTTGTTTCGGTGTCACCCTGCTTAAGTCGGAATAATGCGGTTACCTCAATTTTTCGCCGCTTGTTGTGAATATATTGGGTGACAAAGAGTGCCTCGAGCTGGTCGTACGACGTGATTGAGCGTTCTGGAAGTCGGTGATACCAGTCGATAGCACTACCTCGGAGTGAGGCAGAAAAGAGTCTGCAGAAGATGTCCTTGTACTTGGGCCACAGTGCCATGCTTGTTTTGAACTGTAGGACGTGGTCCATGGGGTCACCACTTCCATCATAGGTTGTGAACTTAGGGGGAATGAAGTGTGGGGGTGGTTCCTGATGAAGGAGGTCATCGTGTAAGGGCTCTGTCCTATATTTTTCTAAAGTGGTGTTGGCCACCTTTTGGGCAGTGTTGGCCTTACCAGACTCCTGGTTGTTCTTATGGAGTTTGGGCTGAAAGTTGCAGAAGGCGGTTGTGAGTTTCTTGCATTTCAGCCATGGTGGGGGCGGTGGTGTTGCTGGAAGTGGGTATGACGATGGGGTTGTTGGTGTTAATTTCATCAGTTGCTTGGCCAACTGCCGGAGGGATGGTGGAGCTTTTCAATTGAGCGTTTTCAGATAGTAATTTGTTGATCTGCTCCTGTTGCTCATTGAGTTGTCGTTGGAATGTCTCAAATTGCTCTTGTGTGATTCCAGCCATGGTCTTCGTCAGGTTATGATTCGTTCACAGTCAGTCGGCGCCAATGTAAATGTTGTATGAATTTGTGATCGGAAGATTGGGGAAGATGATCGGAGAAGGGAGAGTTTGAATGAATGAAAGTGGCTGAACTATCTGAGCAGTGATAGCTGCCTACGTATCTGGAAGGGGTCGATCCAGAATCAAGCCAAACGTAGTTCCTTTTATAGGTGGCTTAGGGTGTGGATCGTATTTAATGACTCAACGTTCGAATCATAAAGTGGGCGGATATTTGGGGATTCAATGAGAAAGATCTGTAACTGCAATAAGATTTGGAGTTTGAATGTATCGAACTCGGTGTTCAAAGTGAGGTAGCCCCAAGTCGGATGTGCTTGGATGTTCTATGAGATTAGGATTGGAACAGAAGTGGGTGAAATGTGGTTTTATACGAAGTCGGATGAAATAAGTGCGATGTCGGTGTTTAGTGTACCGAGTTAGAGAGATTAGGATTTGGATGGAGACGGGTGAAGTGTGAATAGATACCAAGTCGGATGAAATGGATGTAAAGTCGGTGTTTGGCATTCCGAGTAGGAGAACTCGGTAATGGGTATATACAATAACCAATACGTACTAGACCACCAAGATAAGTTTGAAACTAATTTATTAAAGTTAATTTCAAAACATATTAATTTTTTTTTTCTTTGTGAGGCAATAGAAAAAAGTATTTGGTTTGCATATGTAGTGTTAATTTTTCTATGGTTTTGAAATATGGGTTTGTGTGATGTAGAAATTAATCCGGGTGATGAAGTTTTGTTGTTTGAACCTGTACGATTAGGCATGTTCATACAATTAGACAACTAATTAAGGCTTAATCAGTTTTAGTGTAACTAATAGTAAAGTTAATAACTAAAGCTGGAAGTCACATATTATGATGTCATGTTCGCTACAGAATCTGAGTGTGTTGCCGCGTCTAGTCGTAATGTAAATTGTAACACAATAATGCAAAGCACCTCATGCACTGTTCAATACTCATAATGCTCTGCAAAGCAAAGGGTCCACATTATGCTCCTTGTCATTTCCTTCTAGTCCTCTACTTTACTTGCAAGTTGCAAAGATCTGCGAAGCCCAAAATATGAGCTGATGTGCAAAGTGTGGAAGAGGTCGACCACTAACTAATAGAAAGCAGAGTAAAGGTGAACAAGTGGCTCAAAAAGAAAAAAAAAATAAGAACACGAAATCAAAAGAGAAGAAAAGAAAGACAAAGAAGACCAACAATAGTATCAATGATAATCTAATTTTAGAGAAGATCAATATCCAACATATATACATACATTTTCTTTTTTATTCAAATAGGAATTTTATTAATATCATAGAATTATTCAAATAGAACCAGTTACATGCTGATCAGCAGGGATTAAAAACCTAATCAAGAAATGTTATACTACATTACATACTACCATTTGTTGGATCTTGATTAATTTGGTAAACATATTTTGATTACCTAATTGTATTATCATTGAATTGAATATAGGATCCAACTGGTGGATCCAATACTAGGGAGGTTGATATGTACAATGTACCGCAGCTTGGAAATGTCTATGGGAATGAGCTTGTGAATGTCCTACAGAGCAGGTTTCTCTCCCAACATTCAGGTATGTTTCATATCAAGGTTGTTTAATTTTGTGATTGCTGACACTTTTATAATCACAGAATCTAAATAATGGTTCCAATTTTTTTTGTTTGAACACAAGTAGATATTTGTACCATATAAGTTGTTAATTTTATACTTATCTAAGTTTTATAAGCATTATCGTGTTTTCAATTTAATAGGGTTACTATTACCCGTTTTGGAATGGACATGATATGCCATTTTGTGGACTTTGAATGCTTGAAGTATAGCCAACTGTTGAGAACTTTAGTTGATTTTTTAAGGTATTTCACCAACACCAATTTCCAATGGTTTTAGTTGATTTTTCATCCTTTAATATATTTTTTTTAGTGTGCTTTATCTCTGGCAAAGGGATGCGGAATGAATCCTTTTCATTTATTTTCCATTGCAGGGTTACAAGGCACGTACGGACAGATTTGATCACTAAAAATGTAGCAGCGTACAATGACTTCTTCAACTATAATTAATCTAGTTACAGGGTTGCATGAAGAGTGATTATTAATTAATAGCAAAGGAATCTAGTTAACACAAGGAGACAATTGTAGCAACGATCATATTGGAGCATAAGGATTATGATGTATTATTGTATTATGGTATCTTTGGTTCATTAGTAAAATTAAATTTTAGTCACCAAGAAAAAAAAAATTGATACTTTTAAGTAGAGGCAAAACATGATTTGTAATTAGTTGATTGGTGTATTTCGCTCGCGACAAAGCTTTCATGTATTACTAGACAAATCTTCATGGGCTGCTGATGTGGTCATGCCAGATAAGCAGACACATCCGTTTGTGGGCTAGATTTGTAGATTTTGTTTGTGAGTGTAGAATTATTCTGGGGAAAAATATGTGCTATCTATGCTTTTGGTTAATTTGTGCTATTGTGCAGTTATATTTATGTTTATAACTCCAACTCAGCCGATAAAACTTTTCGGCCATAATAGTCATATTACCAGAAATCTTGGGTTGGAATCCCATCAATATTACTGACTTCATTACAACATGCTTATCACCAAAAAAAAAAAATTATGTACTTGGCTCAACGAAAGTACATCCTTCCTCCTTGATCCCTCTCACTTTGAGAAGAAAAAAAAAATTAAAAAAAAAAAAATAGGGCAATATGATTCCTCTAACTTTATTTGATTCCTCAAATTTTTATCAACAAAATTTGTTTTGATTTGGAAAAGAACTCCAACTCAAACCAAAATTTACCATCCAATTCCAAACAACCCCTTATTTTAGTTGAGCATATTCTATTATTTGGATGAGGTACTAATTAAAGTGTTGGGGCATTACCAGGCAATATGATTACTGAATCTTTCTCCCTATATAATCACATGGAAATGGTTCCAGACCCCCATTAAAAGCCCGATAAGCAACATTTCCCCACCTAAATCTAAAAAGAAATTACGGCCTTGAAAATCTCCCAACTAAGATAAAAAATGAAAAAAAGGCCCCATTCTCGTATAAGCCCGCGAAAGATCTGGGATCACAATATATTTTTGGTCAAAAATACCCTCTTTTGGAAAAAAAATCTTCTCCTTCATTTTTCTTCGATCTTCTCTCCATTCTTCATGATTCTTCATCATTCTTCTTCGATCTTCTCTATTATCTTCCTCCCCCCCTTGCTAGTTACAGTCGTTGATCAAAGCAATTTGTCATTCAAATGATTGGGTTTGAAATCATTGTTTAATTTAAAACGATTTATCATTCATAACGATTGGGTTTGAAATCATTGTTTGAGGTATGTTTATAACGATTTTTCTTTTTTCATGTTTCTATTATATGTTTTCATTATTTGATTTTTGTGTTATTAGAGATTGTGAACCTTTTTGGATTTAGTAATTTGATTTTGTTTGGATGGTTTGGAGTATTGGGATAAATTGCAATGGACTCATGGTGCAAATTTTTTTCTGCTTTTGTTTTGTGTTTCAGCCATGGATAAGCCGAGTGTTCTAGTCGTTGTTTCGTTTAATGGTGAATCTATTGGTTTTCGTGTTGATGTGAACTACAACCTTTTGAAGTTCAAAGAAGAAATATATAAGACATGGCCGACATTGAGGCATATGGATTATGAGTTGTTGTACAAATTGGATGGGAATGATGCTGTTTTTGATAGTGATATGAGCATTCAATCTTTGGCATGTTTATGCTTCTATAAAAAAATTGGCAAGGTCGATGTTGATATTTCAGTTGTTAAAATTGTTGGTCGTGTTAGTAGTGAGTTGTCAGTGGTTAGTGGTTCTGGTGGTAGTGATTTGTCGTCTATTGCAAGTACGTCTTCTACATTAACAATTGGTTCATCTCACGAAGTTCGAAAATCCTTAACTTGGGGTATCGCTATAACGGGTAAAGGACAAAGATTTTCTAGTAAAAAAGAATTTGTCAGTGCATTGTTGAGATATAGCCTCCATCATGGTTTCAAGTATAGAACGATTAAGAATGAAATAACATGGTTTACTGCTTGTTGTTCCCTTAAAGAATCAGATGATTGTAAATGGTATATCCGGGCTTCGGCTATTCAAGGTATTGACAAATTTTTTGTTGTAAAGAAGTTTCACTCCGAGCATACTTGTGGAAGACTACTGAAAGACAATTATAAGCCCAAAATGAGCAGAGATTTAGTAATGACTTCAATCATTAGACATGTGCAGGACAAACCATCTCTTAAACCAAGTAAAGTCATTGATGAAATACAAAGAGACTACGGAGTTCCAGTGAATTATTATTATGCAAGGGCTGGGAAAAAGCTTGCGGTTAAGAAGATCTACGGGGATGAAGCTTGTTCTTATTCACAATTAACATTTTACATGAATACCTTGAAAGAAAGAGATCCCGGTGGACGCTTTATTTTGGAAACACACCAGGAAACTAAAAAGTTTAATAGGCTTTTTATCTCATTTGAAGCTTGTATACATGGATTCCAATACTGCAGGCCGTTGTTGTTTCTAGATGCATGTCATCTCAAAACAAAGTATAAAGGTTGTTTGATGGCTGCAACAGGGAAAAATGCTGACAACGGATTTTATCCTTTGGCATATGCTGTGGTCTCGACTGAGAATGACGACAACTGGGAGTGGTTTCTATGTAACTTAAAATCTCTGGTTTCAATAGAACGCCCTATCACCTTTATTACAGATAGAAATAATAGTTTGCTCAAGTTTGTTCAACATGTATTTCCCAATTCTTCTCATGGATATTGTTTGTGGCACTTACGGTGTAATCTGCGTGCTTCGATCAAAGGCCCTAGTCGTAACCGGTTATTCATCGATGAGTTATTTAAGGTTGTTGCTTATGCTTTTACACCCTTAGAGTTTTCTGCGAAGCTCAATGATCTCTTAGATGGTAGCAAGGAAAACAAACAAGATGTTATTGAATTTTTGTCAAGTGTTCCCTATGAGCATTGGGCAAATGCATTCTTCCCTGGTCAGAGGTATGGGGACATGTGTTCAAGCATTGCGGAGAGCTTCAACTCATGGGTTGGTGAAGAAAGATTTCTGCCTATTACATCTATGTTAGATCACATTCGGAGGAGGTTAACAGATCAATTTTCGGAGAGGCGGGACTGCAGCAATGGGTGGAGTTCAATCATCTGTCCAGCAATACAAAACAAGTTGAAAGAAAGAATTGATGCTAGCAAAACATGGACTCGTCCTGTTAAGTCGAGTGAGGCATTATTTGAAGTTCACAGCATTAGAACTAATATTGTCAACCTGGAACAGCGCACATGTTCTTGTAGACGTTGGACCGTTGAAGGCATTCCTTGTGCTCATGCGTTGCATTGTATTATATCTGATCGACGCGATGTTGAGGATTTTGTTGATCCAATGTTTCGTGTCTTTGCCTACCGTCAAAGTTATGCTCATCATATTCCTCCAATTATTATGAATCTGGATGATATTGTCGTAGGTGAAGATGATGTCATCAAGCCACCTGATCTTAGTAAGCAGCGGGGTAGACCAAAGACAAAAAGGATACCAAATGTTGGTTCCTTTAAAAAGGGGCGTTTCAGATCCAAAATTTGTATGGATTCATTTGAATGGTCAAACTTGGTTAATCGTTTTGATTCCTAGTGATCGATCATATTTGCAATTTGAACTATTACACAAAAGAGTTTATTTAACTCTATTAATTGATAGTATTTGTCATATAATTCTCTTATTTGCAATGTCTTTTATCATTTTGTGCTGTTGTGATTATGCCAATTGGTCTTTGTGTTTTCTGCCAAGAGGTTTATGCATCGTATGAAAAGGGTTCCCGGATATATCTCTTATTTGCAATTTTTTTTTGTGCTGTTGTGATTATGCCAATTGGTCTTTGTGTTTTCTGCCAAGAGGTTTATGCATCGTATGAAAAGGGTTCCAACACTTGCTGGCATGGTTCAAGATAGTTTTTGCAGGATGATTGTGTTATAATGTGTGTTTGTTACATCATATATCAAATATTACAGCTTGAAGATGAAACAAGTGAAAATAATATTTGAGACATTAAACTGAAGAACTAGAAGACTGAACAACTAGAAAACTTTGAAATTACTGATTTTGTATTAACAAAATGATTGTTGTTAACAATTCTATGCCTAACTACTCCAGCTTGCTTTACATTAGTTTTTACAGCAAAAGCAACAAACAGACCCTTCCCATATGTTCACCCAAGTTCTTCCACTAAGTTGTCAGACTACATAATTGCATCTTCTAACCTCCAGCTTTTCTCTTTATCTTCTAAGATCAAGTGCGCCAACGTAGGCTTCAATTCATCAATGTCTTTCTTGAAATCAATTGCTTTGTTCATCTTCGCTTCTTGGCTGAGTAGTTCCATGAATTTGTAGACATACAGTCCACAATCAACCCTGAAAAATAAAATCATGTGATCATTTAATTTCTGAACTATAAACTTATGTACGTACTCAATGGTTTCGGATACTTACGTGTCACCTTGCTGGGGGCAGTACGGTTGGGTAATTGGTTGGGTCAGACTACTCCACTTTTTGGAGTCAATCTTCATTTTGTTAAGAATCTTGACAACTTCATCTCTCTACAAAAAATTAAAAAATGTCAGCATTCCTTTTTCCCCTCGTCTCAAGCGTATGAATATATTCAGTTTTACATACCATCATGTTTGCATCATCAAAATATTTATCAACTCCTTTTCTTCCCCTCATACTGTTGTAGTGTTGAAATTTCTTTGTCTTGCCATTCAACACTAACAAACTCCAATGGTAACCTTCATGTCGGAAGGCACTCTTTGAACTATTAATGGGGAAGAAAACAAACTTGACATCATTTGTAAATTCATTTTTCAAGACCTTGTCCAATAAGCCTTCTTTACTTCTATGTTGTCTAGCCTTCAAATGAGTCTGTATTGAAATCATATGTTTAGATATCACATTACAAAATAAAACTTGACTAAAACTTAACGAAAACAAATGAAGTTAATTGTGGTTACCCATGCATAAGCTGAGACATATATGCATTTGATGTCTTCATTCTTCTTCAACCATTTAGAATAGAAATTGATGACCTTTAAGAAAAACAATAATTCATATACATCAGATATGATTGTGTTGATACTTTTGTAATCTTACCAACTAAGACCAACTTTTTCGCGATAATTACTAATCTACTATACAAACACTTCTTTTGTAATCTGGATGACATCATCCCTTAAACCCTTTAAAAACACAAGTAATGGAAATTATAGCAGATCAATGATTTCTTGGCATCCGGAGCTATGGAAACAATGATATCTCTCAACATTTTAGACCACACAACACTTCCAAAAGCTTGAAAATCAATGTATTCAAACATAATCCACATTTATGACCAGATCTAACGTTTCAAATAAGAGTTTAATCCACATACCTCGGCATCCGTGAAGTTGTCGAACATCAAATCCTCAACGGCTTTCCCTTTTACTACACAAGTATCATCTTCATATGCATTTGTCCTATATTAGGAAGGAAATTTTAATCACTTTTACTCATTTATGATCATATTTCATAGAACTATTATAAAATGTAAATTTTTTTTGGTAACTTACTGTGTATTTGCAAGTGAGAAGAATTTCAGCAATCTTGTCTGTTCTTCTTTCTCCAGGTAGTTGTAGTGAAGGCTATCTCTTACATTTTTCAAGGGTGTCGGATCAACAACATTCTTGCTATCATCGAGGACCAAATCATCCACATCAACTATTCCTTCGATGTCATCAACTTTCATCTTTTTTGAGCATTTCTTTGGTTTTTTATTATTTCCTTTGTCTTCATCAACCCTTTCAGTTGCCCTTGCCCTTGTATAATGTTTCGTGGCCTTCTCCATTTGAACAGGTTCTGCTGATGTTTGTATTCTTTTCAACTGCAGCTTGTTGTTGTTGGTTTTTAGTTCTTCAATTGGAGCTTGCTTTGCAATTTCTTCAATTGGAGCTTGCTTTGGAATTTCTTCAACCTGAACTTGCTTTGGAATTTCTTCAACCTGAGCTTGCTTTGGAAATTCTTCAACAATTTCTTTCTTTGGAATTTCTTCAACAATTTCTTGATCTTTCACTTGCATTTGGATGGGCAAATTCGGAACTTCATCTGATTTTTCTGGAATTTCAGCATTTTCATCCCTGCCATTATCTTTATCGTCAGGTCTAATTGCTTGTTTAAGCTCTTCTATTATCTTCCGTAGTTTCATATTTTCATCCTTCAACTTCAAGTTCTCTTGAAAAAGTTCGTCATAATCTATCATGGAAGTACGATCTCTTGAATCTTCCTCATTATTTTCTGATATGAAGAGTTCCTTCTCCTCATCTGTGACATCTTTGAAATCGCCTCTTATCTTTGAGAACACAAAAAAAATATATATATATAAATGCACAGAAAATATGCAGTATTTGAAAATAAAATAGAATAAATGCAAAGAAATCATTGCAAATAACTTCACCATTTCCAAGAGCTATTGGCAAGCACTACACATACATATTTGAATGATTTTCTTAAAGTTAAAAAAACTACGAAGGACAGCCAAAGCAAAGAACTTCACCAATGTCAATAGTTCTGTCCAAATAAAGCAATAAGCTCTTGGCATTACACCATATGATAGAAAAACTTTTGAATTTTGGATCCAATCTCCATAAAAATATCACATTTTCTGATTAAGAATATAAAATAAAATAAAAATAAGGTTTAATTCTTTACCTTGTCCTTTGTGATTTCACTAAGAAAGTTATTTCTCCATTTTTTAGCAAGTTTTGTAAAATTCCATCTTGCAATCCTAGGAGTGCCAACACTGTAGGCTTTCCTTGGATTTATTATTTCGGTTATTTCACAAAGCCACACCTGTGAGAGATTAAAACAAAACAAACATCAGTCAGTTTATGATTCTACACAAGAAAAAAAAAAGTAAAAATTAGTGTGGGGATTCATGACAGGTTTTGTTTACACACATACCGACATGTGCGTAAAGACGAAAAGTGTTTATTCACTAAATAAGTGAGTTATGATTCAAAACTAGAAAAAAAACATGTATCATGTGAAAAAAAATTCTTACCAATAAGGGAATAAGGCATCCAGTAACAGAAAATGGTGTCCAATTCTCCTTCCTATTCCTTATCTTTTTCATCAATGCATCATAGATAAGATCTGTCCAACCAATTGATTTCATTGTTTCAAGACTTTCCAAGTGTGCTGCAAAAGACTTCCCAATGGAATAGTTGGAGTTCGGGAAAAAGATTGTGGCGCACATGAACAAGACTACCATCCTACAAAAATTATTGTGGCTTCCTTCCTCATTCATCAAAATATTGATTCTATTAATCATGGTCTCTTTTGAGATTTCGCCACACTTTTGAAGGTTGTTGTTAACAAGGAATGAGGACTGATCGGGATCAAATTTGAACTTTCTGAACAGTTCTGAGACCTTCTTTCCATGAAGAGGCAATCCAAAAGTCAAGGCCACATGTTCGGGTTTAAATTTAACATATGTTGCATGTTGTTTTCCTTTCTGCCTTGAAGATTCTCCTTGCTTTGCATTTTCCAACCTTGGAGATTTACGTTGTTTTAATTCAACTTGCCCAACCTTTTTTCTTTTTAGAATAGAAGTTACAGCTTTATCAACTAACATGTTCAACTTGTCTTCATTCCGTTTATGTGTTCCCATGAAGTCATCTTCACTATCTGTCATTTTGTTCCTGGGATAACATGAAAAACAATAAATTCAGAACAAATTTCAATGAAGTTATAATCTGACATGTACAAATTCAATGCAAATAAATTCACAAATGTCCTGATTTTTGTCATAACAATCATTGAGCTCCTAAGGCTATGCAAACACAACACAGAGTTCAATGCCAAGATTGTGTTGAAACAAAGCATTGAGTTCTTGGCATTATATTCAACGTATTTCAAACACAATACCAAAACTAAGATGATAGTAAGCATTCATCTCTTGGCAACCATTGTGTTGATCTATGTGCTAACTTTTTTAAAATAATTCAACAATGCAAAAATCTTTCTACAAACATTTCATTGAGTTCTCTGCATTGTGCTAATCTGATATGTACAAAATAATCAGCCTATTTGATGATATTTAAGCTAGGCAAAACCTAAAACAAAACATTAGTACACCAAAACGAACATGAAAGTAAGCATTCATCAGCCTATTTAATGATTTCCTAGATTTCAATTAGCGTATGGATAATTAGAGGCATAAACAGAACAGAAGTGCACTTTGATTTAATGTTAGACAATCGAGAAAAAACAAGTAACACTTTCTGGTACATAATAGGTGTACAAGTGGGCCATATTTAAACTATGACAGAAATGCCGAATCAGAAACATAGATGCCAATTGCTCCTTGTGTGCCAAGGAAGTGTGCAGTCAGAGCAAACTCTTATAGGAATTAAAACTGTCATATACTATACCAAATTGCCTATAGTTGTTGCATGTGACTGATCGACATAACAACAAATGACAGGAAAGAAGAAAAACACAAAGTTTGGAAACATTACAATGAAAGTATGTTGAACAATGAATGCAGAAGTTGTTGAAGCAAGCAGAAGCAGAACATTACAAAGAAAATGTCGTCCACTTAAATCAATCACAAAAGCCAATATCTATCTACAAATATTTCATTGAGTTCTTTGCACTGGACTCAAAATAATTAAGAAAAAAATATATGTGTATGCCAAAACAAAACCAAGAGATTATTGCAAACATTTCATTGAGTTATTTGTAATAAACTCCAAACAAATAATAAATAAAAAAAAAAAAAACACCCTACAACACTATTGATGCAAAGAGCTCAATTGGAAAAACAATCAATAAAAGAAAAAAATACACCAATGCAAAGATATAATTGCAAATAACTTTACCATAGCCAAGTGATATTGGCAAGAACGACAAATATATCAGTTGTTTGAGAAATCTAAAAAAAAAAAAAAAAAACCCTAGAAATGCAAATTCCTCAAACTAATGACTTACTTGTTTGAAATCAAATGATGAACTATGTGCTTTCCCTCTCCAAAGAACTCTAATGGTTATTTCTGTTCTCTACGATTTCGATTCCTCAAATTGATGACTTATTTGTTTGAAACCAAATGATGAACTATGTGTTTTTCCTCTCTAAAGAACTCCAATGGTTGTTTCTGTTCTCTACGATTTCGATTCCTCAAATTGAATGACTTACTTGCTTCAAATCAAGTGATGAAGTATGTCGAGATTTCGTTAATGGCGGTTTCTGTTTTTCCTTTGCGAAAAGATGGAAAGAGAAGAAGATGGACTCGATCAGTTTACTGTAGATATGGAGGGGTATTTTTGTCTCAAAAAAGAAAATAGATCGGGCCATATCTTCGGACTTTAAAATGGGGCCTTTTTTTCATTTAGTTTCTTAGACAGGAAAATGTTTCTTTTCGGTCCCTTATGGGGGTCCATTTTTTTTTTCCCTGTAAATATTATTAAGTCTAGAGGGATCAAAACCTTGCGATACTAAAACGGTACAGAAACCAAAAACTGCAACGGTTGTCATACTTGCAAGTCGTTTTTCACCAACTTAAAATAACTTTCGTAAATTGGTCTTAACTAATCGAATGAAGACATTTCAATCTAGTGTTCAGGGTTTTTGGAATCAATTAAAAATCTTTTCAAACGAATTTTCTATGATTTTTCAAAGATGAGTAAAAAATTCTGAAATTACAGAAACAGAAATAGAAGAGAAAGAAAAACAAAAACGTTTACTCACTTGTATAAGCATAAAAATCCAAATCTTCTTCTAGCTTTCTTCCAATTCTTCTTCTTCTTCTTCTCCCAAATATGGTGTTATAAAAAAAATGAATGAAAACCCTAAGATTTTAATATAAATATATGGAGAAGTTAATGGGCTTTATTTTAGGACCATAATTGAATCTGCTACCCAACCCAATTCCATCTACCTTTTTCTTTTTAATAATTAATATATCATCCTTTAACTTAATAGAAAATTAACTCTAAACCCTTAAAGACATGTATGCAAAATTTCATAATCCAATAAAAGTTAACGAACAAAAATTTATAATATAAACGGGTTTTACACCTTTACTAAGCAATAGCAAGTGCATACATAAATCAATATGTATTAAACACAATGACTCAGTACACCTCTCAAATGAATGAAAGTGTTGTTAAATTTTGTTTCCACATAAGTCTCATACTTAAGGGATTTAATAATTTTAAATTTAGGAACTAATCCTAAACTTGCTTACACCTAAGCAAATGTTTCATTTCCTCAACGAATTGAAAACTTGTCGATTTGATTCTATAAAGAAATCATTCGCTTCTCAATGGTATGAGATTTAGATAAGTTTTGGACAATTTCATAATCTCGTTGAAAATAATGCTACTCTTAGGGTCAATGCACCCCCACATTATCAAGAGATTTTGAGTAATGTGCTACGATAACACATAAAAACAATTTCATATAATTCCGCTTGATAAGAATTATTAGAGACTTCTATGCCCTCCACAGTTTTTCAATTTTCTCATGATAGATAAATATTAATTAAAATATATCACATTTAAATGTGTCTCATTATACTAATGTCATAAAAGGTGGTATGCATCTATCTAGCCATAATTCACATTTTGGCTAAAATAAATGCCCTCCCGACTAAAGTAAAGAAATTGTCTAAACCAATAATTCAGATTTTCTCAACTTTAAAGCGAGATTATATTGGACCAGACTTAACTTTATTAAGTATTTTCCTAGCCCAGCCCATCTCATGGGCCTCAATAGAAACAGTAAAATCATTGGCCCAAACTCACAGGCTCAATTTAACCAGTACCAAATGAACAGTAACGCCGTTTTGACTGTAACTGAACATCCAACCGTTAGATGTTCACGAAACGTTTACATGATGTAGCCACAGATGTTGTGTAACTATTGTATAAATTTCAGGACGATCGGGTAAGTGAAAGACTTCCATCTACTTGACTACTTGTGATCTTTATACTGCGCACAACTGAAACTTTATGTTTCAAACTGATTTTCTGCTACTTCTTCTCCTTCTCTCTAACCTTGTTTATCTTACCACTCATGGAAAAACTAACATTTTGCTTAGAGAGAGAGAATGAGAAATCTTGTATACTTGAGAACACCCAAATAGACAATCTATGATCCTTTACATCACACCTCTTCTAAAGGGTGTGTCCATTCCCATGTACTGCATTTCTGTAAGATATGTTTCTGACACCTTTTCATGGTGTTCGGTTCAGCAGTACACATCTGTTCACAATTTGAAAATAGAATGCCCTCGTAGCTTTTCAGGTAACTGTAATGAATAGGTGTGTTCATTCAACCATTACTGATCAAATTAAAAGAACACCTACAGTGGTTTAAAACCTCTTCATAAACAAACGGCCAAGATAATGAAACCATTGTGTCCATTCATATTCATATCACTCACAGTTAGTACCTATCAATGAATTGATATCACATATTCACATGCTTCCAAAATTATTTTTTATTAAAATTTTGGATTTAAGATTACCAAGACGACTCTCTGTGTCTCTAGTTCTTCCACAAGCCCACACAAGTAAACAAAATTACAGGCTTTTGGCATGAGAGAGTTTCTTTGTCATGATAATTTTCTTTCATCACCACCACTACATTAATGTTTATTGAAGGACCTGTCCTTAATACATAGGACACAGTGCTAGTGGATATTTATTGCCAATGACCCTTATGTTGTTTTGACACGATTAAATGACTAATTCATTTAATAGTCTAAGCATACACATATGCTTGTACACTCTGTATTCTGTGATGATTCAATTGTAATCATATCCACTGGAGTTTTAATTGGCAACACCATCGTTTTCTTTGATTGATGATATGTTAATCACTTTAATCACACTTTCATCAAATTACCAACATAATAATATTGTCTTAAGTTTGTTGGTAATTATATGCGTGTGAACTCATAAAATAACACATGAATATCATTGTAATACACATTACAAAATTAATTCTACTAAAGAATAAAACTCAAAAGAATTTATACTCAATAAACTCAAAAAACAAAATAAACACTTACTACACTTTTCGCATAAAGATTTGGAGAAGGAAATGAACTGAGGTTTGCCGAAGCAATTTCTTTAAGACAATATTACGTCCCTGCTATGGTGCAAACAGTCTCTGGACGATGGTCTCCTAAGATACAACAGTTCTTCACTCTACTAAACTGCACTATAATAGTAGAGTACTAGCGAACGAATATGAAGAACCCTTCGAATTATTGTAGAGAAATGAAGAAGACTTTGTCTAATTAATTGTATACTAATTGGCCAGATTAGCACACTATTTATAGTCACATAAGTGTCTCTTCATAGGTGTCTTCTCACATACATACACCTTTTACAAAAAGGTGATAAGTTGTTTCAAAGTACCTTTTCACAAATAGGCACCTATTGTAGACTAAAGGAAAAGACATGTCTTTTCATAAAGAATTATGAAAATACACTGAATTTGGTCACACCAATTCCTAAAAGGTATTATCCAAAGGATCCACCTTTTCTCCTTAATATTTACTCATAACAAAATATTTTATTAGAAAATATATTTCCAACATTAAGTTCTTTATTTGGTCTCTACTTTAGAATAATGTTCTTACCATGAACAACATTAACGCCGAGGGCATTGTGTAATTTATGCGAGGAATCCATATGCCAACTTTTTTTCTCATGGCCACACCGAATGTGGAGCTCTCTTACTGGTCATCTCAGCTGAATGAGTTGAATCCCGGTTGATATTAGTGCTAGGAGTTTTTTTCTCCTCAACTGGCCTAAATTAAACAATAAATTAATGAAGAAGCAGGGTTTCTCCTTCCATATGCAGTCCGATCGGGGTATACTGTGGCATATTTGAAACAGAATTATCTTTGAGAATGGTGCCTTTGTATTAGATGAGGTGGTAAAGTGGGTTAAACTCACTATTTGGGCTTGATTGGACATTATTGGTAAGAAAGTAGATTATAAGAGTAGAGGTCACACAGTGACTGAGTTTCTTGATGGCTGGGACTCTTTGATTGTTTATAATTTGTGACAGGTGGTGGTGAAGAATGCATGGATTTTTGGCTGTGCAAGAACCGTTTTCTGTTGGTGTTTGCTGCTGATCGACTGGAAGTATGTGAGGCTTTGACAGTGTTGTGCTATGGGGAAGGATCAGACTAGAGACAAACAGCTGGTTTAAGCTGACAGAGGCTGTGTTAGTGCTGTAGACATGACACCACCACCACCAGTTCATCACAAACTCAATTGGCATTTTATCAGTGCGAATAGTTCATATCAAGATGTCCGACAAACAACTAATAATTCATATAAAGATGGGGATACGGTATCAACTTTAAAGGACTACTTGCAACTTCAAAGATGGGGACACGGTATCAACTTTAAAGGACTTGCAACTTGCAAGTTCATCCGGCCAGGTTAAAGAATTCATCAGATTGTTTTCATTTTAACTGATTAATAAGGTTGCTAAATTATAAAAATTAGAGTTTGTAATTAATTTTTTATCGAAGCATTAATACATACTGTTTTTGAAAACATCACACAACCACCGCACACATTGACATTTCGCGGTGTAATGAATAATTCATAAAAAGATCACACAACCACCACACACATTGGCATAAATACACTCTCTAATTCTATGAGACTTTAGACTTGCCTATCAAGACCACATCGCTCAGTACAATTGTAGACCAGATATATAGTTTTGGTTTAACTATTGACTTGTACAAGCTCCAGTACAGTTCCCATATATGTTTGTGTAAGTCCTTGCTCGATCTGCAGGCACAAATATAGGTAGGTAGGTTAAGTATATCCTATTCCGAAGCGGCACGGACAATTTTATTTATAATTGTTATGCATGTAGGTAAGATAAAAGCTTCCAAAGATAATGCTACTATTGATCAGGTTAATGCACAAGTATAGCTAGCTAGCACATGAATTTGGAATCTAAATTTTCAATAATTGCTTCTTTTTTGTTTACAGCAAGGGAACAATAAAGCATGAATGTATCAAAGTGGAAGGTGAGGTTTAAATCCATGATTATTAAAAATGAAAAGGTTTAAAGATATTGGGGAGGACATTTCAAAAAAATGCAAAGGTGTCCCTTTAGCAGTTAGGGTTATAGCAAGTCTTATGCGTTTTAAGAGAACCAGACAAGACTGGCGAAGTGTCTTAACAAGTAATATATGGGAAGCCCAAGAAGGAGAGAACGGTTTTCTACCTTCTATATTGTTTAGTTATTACGCATTACCTCCATACTTGAAACCATGTTTGATGTATTTTGCAGTCTTCCCCAAAGATGCAGTCATAGAAAAGGCGAAAATGGTTAAACTGTGGATGGCACAAGGTTATCTTGGCTCTTATGGAAGTGAAGATTTGGAGATGAAAGGTGGAGACTACTTTGATAATCTTGCGATGCTCTCATTTTTACAGGATTTCAAAAGAGATGATGAAGGCAACATCAGTAGTTGCAAAATGCACGATCTTGTGCATGATTTTGTTCAGTTTCTCACCGAAACTGAAACAATTATTTTGAAGAAGGAAGAAGTCATTAATAGCATTAATGTTCGCCATTTATGTGTACGAGATTTGAAGTGGTCATCTATATACAAACAGAAGAATCTACGCACACTAAGACACTTTCGTGAGGGCTTTCGGAATGGTGCACTAGCTCTCGACTTGTTACACCAGTTGAAATGCCTTAGAGTGTTGAGTTTGAGTGGTTATCAGTTTGAAGAACTTCCAAGTGAGGTGGAACAATTACTCCATTTAAGGTACTTGGATTTATCTTTTAATGATGTGTTGAAGCAATTGCCAGAGAATGTTTGTAATCTACTTAATTTGCAAACTTTAAATCTGAAGAAGTGTAAGTCTCTTACAAGAATCCCAGAAGGTATCGGAAATTTATCTAACTTGAGACATCTTGAAGTTGAAGGTGCTGTTTATAATTTTACACTTGCGGCGCTACGTTATTTTCCACTGGGGATTGGGAGATTGAGATGTCTTCGAACATTGGATGTATTTATTGTGGGTGTTTTTGATGCTGAGAATAATGAAAAAGGATGCATGATAAAGGAACTAAAACTGCTAAACCATCTCCACGGACATTTAAAAATTTCAGGGTTGTCGCAAGTTGTAGATATAGGTGACCCTGCTCAAGCTGAGTTAGAGATGAAGGAAAAGCTTCAGTCTCTCGAGTTGAGTTTTTCTACCGTACAAAAAAATAAAAAAATGGTCAACAAGTGAGTGCGGAGGGGATTCTTGAAGTCCTCCAACCACATATCAACTTGGAAAAATTGAAAATTGAATCTTACATAGGAATCAGATTGCCAGATTGGATTTCATCATTATCCAATTTGACCGAGCTGACTTTGTGGAGTCTCCCTAAATGCTTGCAATTGTCTGCTTTGGGGAAGCTACCGTCTCTTGAAGTTCTTACTTTACTTTTAGTGAACCGTGTGAAACGACTTGGATGTGAATTTTACGGGCTCTTGATAATAGAAGCGGCTGTTCAGAACAACAACAACAAGTGGTGGTGGTTTTCCCAAAATTGTAGAAATTGAATTTAGATGGGATGCTCAATTGGGAAGAATGGGATTTGCCATTCCAAAAAAGTATTGATTTCTTTCCAAATCTCCGGGAGTTAACAATTGGTGATCGGAAACCCTTCTATCGTTTGGGATTGCGTGTATTGCCGGCTCTTGGAAACCTCAAGTCTTTGGAAATCCTTGAATTGATGTATATTGAAAGGTTTGAAACACTCTTTCCTCGAGTTTTTGGGGATTCCAATGACGACGACGAGTGTTGTATTATTCCCAGTGCTAACGTATCTTCGTTTGTCTGAGATGTTAGAGTGGGAAGGGAAACGGTGGTTCAGAAAAGAGGAGGAAGAAAGAGTTTATAATAATAATAGTCCAAGTACCATCATGCCCCGTCTCACTAGTCACTACACTAAACATCTATATGTGCCCAAAGCTAAAGACTATTCCTTCTTACATGTTCTCTCGTGTTCTAAGGGTTTTAATAATTAAAGATTGCCCACAACTAACAGGATTGCAACCTAGCCTTCCTCCTCTTCTCAAGAATCTGACATTATATGGGGATGTAGGTGTTCTTTCAACCTCATTGCCTCTTCTCCATAACAATCACTAACGAAATCTCAACCGTTTTGAAATTTCTTTTTCTTCACAATCGGCCCTCCCCCAAGGCTTTAACATGTTCACATCAATTCGACAACTGAAATTTGTCCGTTGTAAATTCCTCGACTTCGGGCCAGGCGATTTAAAACATTTCACCATGCTTAAACAACTCAGAATCAATAGTTGTCCTATATTGGCTAAACGTTTCAGAAAAGGAGGAGAAATCTCAAGTTCTTGTTCACACTCTTACAAGATCTACATTTATCCGAAGCAGAAGGAATCAACAGAAATAGGTACATCTCTTAACAAATTGCATTGCATGTATCTATTTCAAACTAAACCTCAACCTTCTTGGATTTCCAATTTTTTTTTTTGTTTCTTTCTTCTGAATTTTCAATTGGATATTGGTCTTCACTTCTGTTGCGATGTTCAGGTATTATTGGATCTCCAAATTTACCCCAGGGCCACAAGTCTGTAGATAAAACAATAAACAGATGGTTTCATCAAAGTATCATTACACAAATTAACAATGTTTTTTAGCTAATGATGACATTATCAAATTTGCAGGAAAACAAAGGTTAAATCATTTGAAATATTGATTTTCAATAATACAAAGTCTCTTATAGATCAACACTTCATTCTACTATTCAACAATCTAGTGGAGGCCACCCATTAATTCTAATCAATCCAGTGGAGTTACCTGAGTTTCATAATACAGGACATGTTGCTGACTTAGAATTTGAACTAGTGCGAATAGTGAACTTCTTTTCAGCTGTAGTGTAGGCTAATTATAGATTTGGCCACCAGTCAAAGAAATGTATATCAAACATTTATATACATGTGTGTGATATTTGAAGTATATTAGTTGTTAAAATATGGTGAACTACAGCGTGCTACTGTCATTAACTAACCCCAAAAATCTATTCCATTAGCTCTTTGACTCTTTCATTCTGGGGTTGATGTTATTCTTATCAATGAAAGGATGCATTTTCAGGTTATATATGGGGTGACTAGCAAAAGGAGCTATAGTACTTGAAGCTTACAAATCGGGAGTCAAGGTTGTTCACCCAGTGAGTGAAATCATTACACCAAAGCCACTTCTTAAGTTCTTATATGTTGGAAAGTCTGTTACACATTTACAGGATGTGGGCTAAAGGGGTAGATATTACTCCTGCGATCCTGCTCCTCTGTGCATGCTAATTACTGTTGTGAATTTAATAAATCTCTCTATACCTATGGTTGGTCTTAATAAGTTGAAACCACTATGTTATGACATAATATGTGTTGATAGGGTAATGGATTCCAATGGACAACATGCTTGCCCTGCTTTTTTATTATTGTGCAGTTCATTTCGTAATTTTTACTCTTAGGACAGCACCTGCTTATCGTGTTAGAATTGGACTTCCAACAGGGTACAACATAACTCACAGAAGTTGGATATTGTATGAAGAGATCAACTGCAAGCCATGATGTTCTGCAGTAGATCAATGTGAAGTAGATTATCAAGTATGTCAATAGCTACTCATTTTGTCTCCAATAATTATGTGTACGTGATGTGTATTTTTCTTCCAAAAAATGATTGGTTCTTACTGTTTTTAGACTGAACGAGTATATAATGCGTATTTTCTTGCTCCATTTATGTACATCATTTTAGTCAGCTGGACTCTGAACTTGACTGCTCACTTGCAATTCGCATTTCAGTAAGATGGAAATTTTTTTTAGGAAAAGTGATGGGCTAAAGAGGAGCTTCGATTGAATGGATTGGTCTTATCCAATGAATGAAGTCATAGCAGGTGTGCCCCCAGATGTAAACACTGTTGAAGAGATTCTGCCAGCTTACAGTCAGGATCTTGCAATTTAAGCTTGTGATAGTTCCAAGGTAAGTGATGAAGAAGTAGCCAAAGAATGGGAACATACTCTTCTGCAAAATACTATGGACAGAGAATTATATGATCGAGTTGAATAATATGTCTGGAGCAGAAAGGTGTGATTCTTAGGTCTAGTGATAGCATCTGTCGTTCTGATAGCTAGTAAGCACTCAAAATACAATTTTTGTACTATTCTTCCAACTCAAATGTATGTATGTATGTAGTAGTTCTAAAGGAGAGTTTTTATCATAAGCTTTCTTTGGATCACATAAAATTCAATTTCTCTGGAATAGAAATTGAAGGTGGCCAATAGCCATACAGCTTCAAAGGGGCTGCAAGTTACTGAAGCATGGAAAGAAGCATAGTTCAAGATACTGAATCAGGGCAAAATTTCGACTTATGAAAAACTGGTATATATTCCAAAATTTTGATGGCCAATGTCGGAATGTGGAGGTTTGAGAATCCGACATTTCGTATATTTTTTTCGGAATTTTGCGAATAATCGAGGATATTCGTATTTATTTAATTAACTTAAAATAAAATTAATTAACATAAATAAAATGTTTAACTTATAATAAATAAAAAAAATTTAACATAATACGTGCATAATTAACTTAAATCCTTACTAAGATTAATAATAAAATGTACAATCCTACGAAATTGTAACTCTATCTTAAAAACAAACAAACTCAAATCCAAGGTCACTATCATAATCAGTGAAGTATGGTTTTCGACTAGATGATGCTCCCTTGGTAGATGAAGAAAGATGCTCCCTACGTAATGCTTCAATAGTCATCTCCAAGTCTCGCAGCTAATCAGGGTCTTGTGGTCAACCCCCAAATGCTTCCTCCAAGTCTCGATGCGCTCTAGTCTCGTCGTCCTCGTCCTGAATCTCGGTCTGGTGTGAAGAAGTACCACTATTCACCTGCTCTCGTCATCCGACCTCCTGCTCCTGTCATCTCACCTCTTCAACTCGTCGTTGTGGTCTTCTTCGTCCTCTGTACCCAGAAACAACTAGTCTTTTACCAAGTTCCTGTAATTTAGCTTGAATACCTAATTTGACATCAGGAAGTACCTTTGTGCAACTTGTAACATCCTTCCTAACTCCAGCTAGCTGCTCTTTGAACCGTGTCACCCCTCGACCTCGCATTTTCTTCTCATAAAAACAACAAACTATTCCAGTCTTATCACCTGGCTCAAAAAACCCGCACTCCCACCCAATGTCCCTCTTATCCATTGTCCTAGACTCCTAGCAATATAAAAATTTATACAAGTATAAATGTAAGACAACATTATAGTAATACTAAAGACTAGATAAATCATTGAAAAACATAATTAAAATTTGTTACGAACTTTATTAATCAAATTTATAACAAAGTATCATTTCTATCGTCAAATTTACTAATATTAACCATTATGTAAATCATTAAGTTTAAAGAGAAAGAGGGATTTGTTAAGTACTGGCCGATATCCGTGAAATTCCGGGTCTGTCAGATATCCGAATATATTTTGAATTCCAGGTCAAAACGGTGAGGTTCACGAAGCGATTGTTATCCACCCCATTTACCGATCCAATTTATGAAAAACCGACTATTCCGCCAAAATTTTGCGGATAGATATTTTCAACTTAGAGGGGATGTAGCACAATAAACTGGGTTTACTCGCTTTATGCGAGGCTATTCGAGGTTCGACTGGCATCTCCAAACATTTTTATTTTTATTTTTATTTTTTTTGGCATTTTTCAACCATAAACAAAATAACGTGAACCTCACGTGCATTCCATCAGCACAACTTTACTACAAAATGTTCTAAACTACTCTGCCTATTTTTAACCTTTTTCCATGGATAGTTAGATGGAAAGATGCGCAAGCAGAACCTAGCTAATTTGTTCTTCGGGTTTGGCTTCTCTGCAACTATTGTTGTCGTCGACCTCAATGATGGTCTTTGTATTTCTACTATGTTCTCTAATAAATGTGCTATTCTTTATCTTTTATCTTTTACAAGTTAGAAGTTTAGTAATAGTTGTCTTTCGTTATAGACTTATAGGGAGCTTGGTTAGAAAAAGGCTTCATTCTTCCAACAAAATGAACAAGGTTTATGACCAATTTTTAGACTGATAACATGCTTTATTGAGACTCTTCTGGGGGCCATAGAGCCCAATAAGTGAAAAATCAGAATCCCAGTCAGAGGAAAAGCAGCTGCATGCCTGCATTATCATTTGTGTTCATCTTGCTTTCTGCAAACAAAAGTTATATACATACTAGTATGCTACCAATGAACCAATCAGCTTGAATTTAACCTAAATTGCATAAATGTGAACATATTACACCCAGTGGCGGATCCAGGAATTTAGTTTAAAGGGGGCTTGAATATACTATTTTTTTTCCTTGTTAAACTTGTTGAAACCTATACTATTTTTTTTCCTTGTTAAACTTGTTGAAACCTAGCCCTCGTAATCATTAATTCATAATTCAAATATTAACATTCATAATTCAAATATTAACGAAAAGTTATAAATTGTACACTTTTCAATATTTGATTGTAAATGATATCAGTAAACATGTTAAACACTGGTTTTGTGTAATATGCATATTAATATTGTGTAGTATGCACATTGGTATGGATTTCTTAAATGCATTGTAAAAATACATGAACAGGTCCAAAAATTTGAGAGGGCCATAATGAAATAGAATGATGACATTAAGGGGTTTGGGGGCGAAGCAAAAATGAGCTCATAAACATTTACAATACATTTTCTAGTAGAAAACAATGTATAGACTCATGTATTGTTAAAATTACACTAAATTCTATTAAAAATTAGTATCATACAACATTACCAGATAAATAAATTTCATAAAGGTTTATAATCGTATAAGACATCAAATAGATTTTATTATATTATTAAAACTACACTCTAAACTGAAATATTCAAAATTTTAGTTAGTTTAACAAAAATATTTAACCCTGGATTCAACTTATTTGACGTTTTCTTTGATGGTTCTAGGATATTTGTATCTTATTATTTTTCTTATTTTATAATATGTTAACTTATTTCTTTCCTAACATTGACATATTTAAATTAATTAGAATTCCTTACAATTTTTCTAATCTATTCACTAAATTATGCACAGTATTTTTCTTAAAATTTTAGGGCGGGCTTCAACCTACCCAAGCCCACCCCTGGATCCGCCCCTGATTACACCACGACTTTTACCTTATTGAAGAAATACCGAGCCAATAAACCACATTTAATTACATCGTGATCAAATATACATCTGACACCCTACTCTCGACATGTCACATTTAATACAATGAGTAACACCTCCCGTTGAAAATTAGTAAGCTATCACAATGAAAAACCAGCATATACCGCAATTATTACTATATAGAGGCGATATTTTTAACCGTGGAAAGAAGTATATATTATACTAAAATTTTGCGGATCTCGGTGAGCTTCTGCTAACGTTTGTTGTTTCCATCTTTTTACAGGAAATCGCTACTTGGTTCCGGAGCGTAAGGGGTAGAGTGCTCAAGATAGAGAGCATAGAGACTTTATTTTGGTTAGAACCCTGAGACTTGTGTATATCTTTGTATTTTTTGGGGGTTGTGTTCATAGTGATGTACCCCATACTTTTGAGTTGTCAGACCTGTATATTACAAATTAGTGTTGTGTTGGTTATTGTAAAGGTGGTTTCCCGTACTCCCTCGAGATCCGTGAACACCCTTTAGCTTTTCATCTCCTCCCTACCTGCAAAACCCCACCGGTCAAAAGACCGGTGGAAAACCCTCCGATGCCTAAATTAGCTATTTACATCAACATAAGAGAAAAGAGAAGAAGGGAGAGAGAAGAGATAGTAAAGAGGCTAGAACTCATACCTTTCTTTGGGTTTACCTTACCCTTTTATATTAACCTAGTGTGTGAATCAATTCTCACCCTTGGATGTAATGAGATCCTAGGGTCCTTCTTCTGCTATGTGGCATCCTCTAAGACAAGTATTCCTTATCAACTTGTAGTGTAACTAGTATTATTCTCATATGTTTCTCATGTGTTTTATCTAGTACTCCTTATTGTTCCTTTTATCTCGTTTCCCGGGATCTTCAATGTTTACATGTGTCATAACGGGTTTAGGTACTTACATCACCCCCACTCTGCAGCGTTACCCGTGAATGTTTCACTTTCCCTTCATACTGCCAACGGTCCAGAGAAATTTTCTTCTGAATGTCAATCGCCATAGGGGTCTCCTTGCTAGCTTTCACTGCTTCAGCTTTCTCGTCGGTATTCAATTTCTCTGTTTTCTAAGTCTGACCATATATGTCAGAATTGGTTTTGGCATCAACAATATTGATCTCGTCGTTTTGGCATCTCCATCTTTCTGTGATTGCCTTATCTCACGGTTTCTGTGCAATCTCATCGTCTTCCTGTGACTGCCTAAGCTCACGGTTTATGTTCAATCTCATCATCGTCTTTCACGGTTTATGTTCACAGTTATGTAGAAATGTTTTTGATGTCTCACGGTTGTATAAATGATCTTTCTATTATTATAAGAGATTTTTGGACATACCCCCCATTTGAAAGTCAAAATTTGAGATACCCCATTTGCCCCCAATTCAAGACAGTCAAGCATTCACCACAACAATCATTCACCACAACAATCATTCACCACAACAATGGGAGTTGGATTGGTCAAACCTCCAATTACTTACTTGGGACATCCTCTCACCTCTACTAGGTTGAGCATCAGGGACTGCTTTCCTTTGGTCGAGAGAGTCACCAAGAGAATCCACAGTTGCAAGAACTTTTGTGCTTCCTACTACAGTCTTGGACCGAGTAAGCATGTGACCGAGTAACCAAAATTGTTCATTTCTTCAACTTCGATCTTCACCCTCTCTGTCTTTCTTTACTAACAGCCATGAATTAGGTCTTTGTGAAGAAAAAAATTCAAGTTATTCGGGTTTTAGGGTCAGACAAATTCTCGGGTTCAGGTGGATACCATTAAAGTTTGGGCCTGTACCCGGGAACAAAATGATGATAACAAAAGTTGAAATGGACCCAGCTCATTTTTTCAGGCTTTAAATGGGCTGATCTGGGTCTGAGCCCAATATCCTGATACCCACAAAAAATTCAGTTTCAATTCCAAAATTCCAAAATACAGTACAGTACTAGTAGTGTTAGTGTATATATACTGTATTATTATATACTACCAACTTCAATTACAAACTTGAACCATTACCATTATCCTTTCAATAATTTCAGATGTAGTAGTTTGAATCGACCCATTGAGTAATAGACTTATGGCTTTTATTCTATAAAAGGAACTAAGATATATTTATCAATATCTAAATGATGGAGGTGCTTTTATGGTTATTGCGCACTGCAACACTTTTAGCACCACCCATACTACTTTCATGGTTGTTGCGCACTGCAACACTTATAGCACCACTCATACTATTCTTCCTGGCCTTCTATCTTCGTCCTCATCATCGAGTAAATCTTCCACCTGGTCCAAAACCATGGCCTATTATTGGAAACCTTAACCTTATCAGATCCCTCCCCCATAGATCCATCCATGAGCTATCTCAAGTTTATGGACCAATAATGCAACTACAATTTGGTTCATTTCCAGTTGTAGTTGGCTCATCAGTAGAAATGGCAAAACAGTTTCTAAAAGTAAATGATCTGAATTTCGCCTCTCGACCCAAGTTCTCTGCTGGCAAGTACACAACCTATGATTACACCGATATCGGATGGGCTCCCTATGGTCCTTATTGGCGCCATGTACGTAAGATGTGCCTTACGGAGTTATTAAACACTAAAAAAATTGATTCTTATGAATATATACGAGTTGAAGAGGGGCGTGCTTTGCTCTTTGGCCTCTACGCTTCTTGTGGTAACCCAATTACACTCAAGGATCACTTCCCAGACTTTACTCTCAACAACATAACCAGGATGATTTTGAGTAAGAAGTACTTGGATAAATCCAAATCTAAAGAGCTCAAGAAGATTGCAGATGAATGGTTCTTTCTTAATGGAGCTATGAACATTGGCGATTCGATACCGTGGATCAATTCCCTAGATATACAGGGGTATGTGAAGCGAATGAAAGCATTTAGGATCAAAGTTGATCCCTTTCTTGAGGGTGAAGTAGATGAACACATTGCGAGAAGACATGACCATTTGAAGAACGAATTTGTCCCCAAGGATATAGTAGACTTTCTGTTGCAGCTGGCCGATGACCCGAGGATATTGTGTCTTAACAAAACTCTATGGTGGCAACCGGCAAAGTGCATTGTGAAACCGGCACTCGGTTATTTGACATTAATTTTGTGACATGATTAGTCTCGGTTATCTCACCTTGAAATCATTGTTAGGAAAACCAAGTTGTACGCACATCATTCCGTGTTCATGTCCTCACGTCTTGTGTCAAAGTCAAGTTTTGGGTTCAGGACGTACGTACCTAGTTAGGACGTACGTACGTCCATCGAGGCAGCGAACTTTTATTGTTTTGGACGTACGTACTGAGTTAGGGCGTACGTACGTCATTGGAGGCAGCAAACTTATTTTGGTCAGGACGTACGTACGTAGTTAGGACGTTCGTACGTCCAAGCAGGCAGCAAACTTCTTCCGTGTGGGGACGTACGAACGTTGTTTCGACGTACGTACGTCCAATGCAGAGTACTGTGGACATTTCTAAATATTAAACGAGAAACTCAATACTTAATTATTGATTAAAAATATCATTTCTATATTCCATTATGGTAACTGTTACACCATTTTACTGATTGAGAAACAGATATATTACAAGTTTCATAAACAAATAAATAAAATAAACTTATAGGGGTTGAAGTGTTGGCTACATCGACAAATATTGCATTTCTGTTTTTAACGTATAAAAATGATCACCCACTGTTGCGCCTCGAGTCTCTTAAGTATCTGGACATGCTTTTACCATTAAAAAAGCACCTGACTTCTTGGGAATAATAGATCTGCAACGTACTCATGTCCTACTTCTCTTTGTTCTTTGCTTTCCTCCTTCTGTTGTACATGTCTGTGAAAGTGAAAAGAGGACCTGAAACCCGTAATCAGAATTCTAAATTGCCTCCAGGGCCATGGAAGCTACCATTCATTGCCCATTTACACCATTTACTCGGCCTACCACATCATTCACTGAGAGATCTTGCGAAAAAACATGGTCCTCTCTAATGCTCCTACAACTTGGTGAAGTTCGTATGCTCGTTGTTTCTTCACCAAGAGTTGCGAAAGAGTTTGGTGGAGTTTGTAGAACTAAACATACAGGGCCCATATTTTTTTTTTTGCATGAAGGGAGCTGGGGTTAGGCAGACCCCTACCAGATTATATTAATAGCCAACTTTTACATTCTAGTGTACAAGGTACCTGCAACATCCTGGTTTATAATTGTATCCAGTTGCTCAGGGAAGGGACCAAAAAATTTACAAAGACCTTCAGTATCACTGAGTCCTGCAAGAATATCTGCTGCCCTGTTGGTTTCCCTGAAACAATTGATAATTAAATTCACAATTTAATTATCAATTGTTGTGATGGCACTCCCTTTGGTATTGCTGCAGTAGGCTAACTGCACCCTGCCTTGATGATCTCTAAAAATGCCTCCATATCCAGCCATGTCCTCCTTTAGAGCACCATCATATCAGTATTGAGACACATAACCCCTTGTGGTGGGGGTTCCCACTTACATCTCGTAGTTCCTACTCCTTTGATTTGCATAGTCATGTTGAGCTTCTGCAAGAGGAATGTGCTTCCTTGAGCACCATTAACTGTGTACGTTCTGCCATGTAATCTCTTCTTAATGCTTTCCATAATCCTGGTAATCAACACATCTTCACTAGTAACCTGGTTCTCAAAGATTCTATTGTTCCGCTCCCTCCATAGCCAGTATGTAGTAGCACAAAGTGCCACTTTTAAAACATCATTCCTGAAACCTTTCTTGTGCAGCCTTCTTATCAACCAAGTCCATTCTTTGTGTGCTGTTCTGATTTGCCTGTTGAGTCCACTCCACTTTAGCACTGCAGTCCACACTTTGTTGGAACTGGTCTCCTGCTGGTACTTGGTCCATTGTTAGGTGAAGCTTGCTGAGGGGTTGCCCTACTTAAACAAATCGCAGGAAGTTGTTGATTAACACCAGCATTATACTGAACTCTGATAGGTGGGTTGTTGACTTTCTGTGACACTCCATACTCAAAGTTGCAGAGCATACAGTTTGATTCTTGTAGCTTTCCCTAAGAAACCAGTTTGTCCAGTGTGAGCAGAGCCTCTTGCATGGCTAGCCAGGTGATGAATCCATGCTTTGGTGTAGTAAGTTTGCTTCATGCAATCCTAGTCCAACACAGTTTCTCACTTCTGGGTCTTAGCATGCTATAGGCAGTTTTAATAGTATAACTTCCACTTGGACTTGGCTTCCATGTAACAATGTCCTTCTCCTCACCAGGGTCAATAGAAACTGTTCGAATGTCATCCCATATAGGTTGTATTGCAGTGTTAGCTGTCTGTGGCAGGTTCCAACTGTTGTTGATGATTATAGAGCTAACTTTGTTGTTGTCTCTAACACCACACCCCTGTCTTTGGAACGCGGTTACCCTATTCCTCAAGATTCCACCATCAACCCAAGGATCATGCCATACCCTTGTGTTTGAGCCATTAGCAATTAAGTGAGTGACATGCCCTTCAATCTCCTTCCTACACTCCAGTACACCTCTCCAAATGTGTGAAGAGTCTTGAGGGATAGGCATGGTCCAAAAAGTAGCAGTTTTGATGAGGTTCTTGTGCACCCAATTGACCCACAAAGAGTCCTTACTAGCTGCTATGTTGAATGTCTGCTTGCCTACAGCTGCGTAGTTCCACCTCTGCATATTCATGATCCCTAAACCACCCTCAGCCTTTGGCCTACAGCAGTGTGCCCATCTAATAAGGTTCTTCTTCTTTCCCATTTCAGGTCCTGCCCATAGGAATTTAGCTCATAGTTGGTTCATCTCCTTAATCACTGCCTTAGGTAGCAGAAACACTCTAGCCCAGTAAACTTGTGTGCTTGTTAAGACTGAATTTATAAGCACAAGTCTCCCAGCATATGACACCAGCTTGTTAATCCAGCACCCTATCTTCTTCTTTATCTTGTCAATAAGTGGCCGACAGTCACCTCTGAGTAGCCTTGTCGTGGTGAGGGGAATGCCTAGATATTTTACCGGAGTAGTTGCAATTGGCATGCCTAATATCTGAGTAATCTCTTCTTGAACCAGTTCATGAGTGCCCCCAAAGATGATGGAACTCTTCATTGGATTTGCAATGAGGCCTGAGTACATATTGAAAGATCTGAGTGTTTCTTTTATGGCATTTGCTGAGTTGAGATCAGCTGCACAGAAGATCATGAGGTCATCCGCAAAAGTAAGGTGGGTGATAACTGGGTCCTTACATTTGGGATGCAATCTGAAGTTGCCTTGCTCATATTGGGCCTGCAAGAATGAACCAAATACCTCCATGGCTAGCACAAATAGCAGGGGGGATAGAGGATCTCCTTGCCGGAGTCCTCTTTCACCCTTGAAAAAGCCTTCAACACTTCCATTGATGAGCAGTGAGTAATGGACATTTGAAATGCAAGCATGAATCCAGTCAATCATAGTTTGAGGCATTTCAAACTTGTGTAGGATATCAATGATCAGCTCCCACCTAAGGAAATCATAAGCTTTTTGTATGTCTATTTTGACAGTACATCTCATTTTATGGCTCTTCCTATGGTAGTTTCTCACAAGCTCATGAGTGATCATAATATTATCAACAATATCTCTTCCTTGTACAAAAGTTGTTTGGTTAGGGCTTACAAGCATGGGCATGGTCTCTTTGATTCTGTTTACAATGATCTTAGATATGCATTTATAGATCACATTGCAACAGGATATAGGTCTATAATCATTGGCAACATTAGGCATGTCAAGTTTAGGTACAAGACTAATGAGAGTAGAATTGGTACCTCTGAGCATCTTCTTTGAAGTAAAGAAGTTCCTCACTGCTTTGATTATATCCGATCCCACAATGTCCCAACATGCTTTGAAGAATTTGGCATTGTATCCGTCGGGGCCTGGAGCTTTGTCATCTGGAATGGAAAAGATGGTATCATTGATCTCAACATCTGTGACAGGTTGACACATGGCTTCTTTGTGTTTGTTAGACACCTGCTTGTTTAATTGAATATGCTCCCATAGGTCATTGTGGTATACTGATCCTGTATTCTGCCCCAATACCTTCTCATAGTGTTGCACAAACTCATCTGCTATCTCTTTCTTGTTCGTAAGAGTCTGCTGATTATGATCCTCCAATCTGTGTATGGAAGTTCTAGCTTTATTGCCTTGCACACACTTGTGGAAACATTCTGTGTTATCATCACCTAACATATATGGCCCATACTGCACCTGCCTTCTGTTTAGCTGAGGAAGCTTCAGCTTTAGCTACTAAATTATACTCTTTCAATGCCAAATTCTCCAGTACAACCAGCTCGGTATTTAGAGGATCACTCTGAATAGTCAACTGTATTCTGTCTAAGTCCTTCTTGGGTTTGTACACCTTCCCTTGCAAGTCCGAGAAATTTTTTCTACTCCAAAGCTTGAGTTTTCCCTTCAAGAGTTTCAACTTAGTGTAGAGTCTTATCATAGGATTTCCTGTCCCCTCACAATTCCATGCTTCCAAGACCAGATCTTTGAATTCTGGATGCTCCACCCAATGGTTGAAGAACCTAAAAGGAGGTTTTGCTCGAACTCCTGATGATGGCCACTTAAGAACTGCTGCTGAGTGATCTGAGACACCAGCAGGAGGAAAATGAGCTTTTGTAGTACTTAAAGCACTAGTCCACTGCAAATTGACCAAACACCTATCCAATTTACACATAATTCTTTCATTCCCTTCACTTCGATTAGACCATGTGTACAATGCTCCTGTGGCTTTGAGATCGTCAATACCACACTCCTCTAGGCAATTAATAAATTCCTGGAGGTCTCTAGGGTGAAGCCTGCTACCACTTACTTTCTCATTTATTTCCTTGCATACATTAAAGTCACCTAATAGTATCCAAGGATCATTACCTACCATGTTCCTAGCAAAAGACACCATGTTTTTCCACAACTGCTCTCTATCTCTCCTACTATTTCTTCCATAAACTATAGAAAGTTTATACTGTATTCCTTCAACAATGTCTTCAATCTGACAGTGTATGGTCTGGTCTGTCATGTCCAACACATCCACTTTCATAGACTTGTTGTCCCACAGCACCCAAATTCTGCCTCTGTGATCCTTTGAGTTCGATCTTGTTCACACCTGCCCAGTCATTAATTCTTCTCTGCACCATGAGAGTATTCCTAGCTTTTACTTTGGTCTCCACTAAACCAACTAATTTTAGATTGTGGCTTAAAATCAATTTTCGAACTTCAGTAGATTTTTTGGGGTTGTTGAATCCCCTTATATTCCAACAAGCGATGTTGGCCATCCTATCACTTGTTACGTTTTGATTTTGACTTCCCTCCTTCATGCTTCGCATGCTTACCATTTCCTTTACTTCTTGTTTCAAAAATCTGTTGTGAGAGCCTCCTTAGGAAATTTTGCATCCTTTTGTACTGACTTCTTCTCAGTAATGAGATACTTGGATGGATCAGGTGTAGGAGTTGTAAACTTCTTTTTCACTTCATACTTTGTGCCTTCTTCTACTCCTTCACTATCACTGCTTTCAAAGCTTGTTGCTTCCTCACTTTCTTCCTCCGAACCGTCCCAACTCTTTGGTTGCTCAGCTTGAGCAACCTGATTTGCTATTTTTGTCTCCTTAGTTATCACTTCCCCATTGTAAATGTAGTAGAAGTTTATGCGGGAAGGTTGGAGAAGATGATCGGAGGAAGGAAGGTTTTGAGTGGGTGAAAGTGGCTGAACTATCTGAGCGTCGATAGCTGCCTACGTATCTGGAAGGGGCGATCCAGAATCAAGCCAAACGTAGTTCCTTTTATAGGTGGCTTAGGGTGTGGATCGTATTTAATGACTCAACGTTCGAATCATAAAGTGGGCGGATATTTGGGGATTCAATGAGAAAGATCTGTAACTGCAATAAGATTTGGAGTTTGAATGTATCGAACTCGGTGTTCAAAGTGAGGTAGCCCCAAGTCGGATGTGCTCGGATGTTCTATGAGATTAGGATTGAAACAGAAGTGGATGAAATGTGGTTTTATACGAAGTCGGATGAAATAAGTGTTAAGTCGGTGTTTGGTGTTCCGAGTTCGTTGGATTAGGATTTGAATGGAGCTGAGTGACGTGTAAGTAGATACAAAGTCGGATGAATTGAGTGTGAAGTCGGGGTTTGGTATTCCGAGTAGCATAGCTCGATGATGGGTATATACATAGCCCCTTTTCATTTGGTCTGAAGGCAGACTGTTGTCTTTAGGCTAAATGAAAAATGAAGTCGGATGTGAAGACATGGTTTACGGAAATCAAAAGGGCAAAGATTCCATTATGTGCTGCTTTGATTGCTAGCTTGTAGTTTCGAGGCATAGGGTATGATTGGTTCTTGAGATACGTGTGTTGGCTGTACACGTGGCGGGTATTTAATGTTTTGAGTTTGAAATATTGAATGCGTTTTGGGGGGATACTCAGAGGGTCGAACGGTTAGATCTTAGCTGTTGAGATCTGTCCGTTAGATTTAGAATAGATGAACGGTTGCGATATTGCACGATTTTTTATATAATCCTTTGCCTGTAACTGCTGAAAGACCAAGGGTTCACGCAAGCGTTTTTAAGGCTGTCTTTCATCGTTTCGAAGGTAAGTTTCTCTTCTTCTTCTTCCTTTGCGTTTTTTTTTCTTCTGCAAATAGCTATCCATTTGGTTTTGCTAGATTGTTAACCGCCTTTCTTCTTCCTAAGTTGCCGGAGTTTGTTGCCTGAACTTATTTGTTTAGTTTGCATCTGTCTTCGCATTCCTGTTGGTTGCTTTTTGCTGTTTTTCTGCTTTGTTTTACGCTTTCCGCCATTGTTGCCTTTGCAATCTTGCTAAAGTTAGTAGTTTGAAGATGAGTGGCGGGGATGAGAGAATTAGTGAGAATTGTAGTGAGTCGGAGGCTAGCATTAGCCGTGCCGAGAGTGTAGACCGATGTGATGAGGCAGTTAGCCGACATGCCATAGAGGTTGAACGGGCTCGGAAGGCCTTCCCCAAAGTTAGGGCTGCTTATGACATCAGGATCCCCGATCTCGAGATGTATAGGGTGGATAGCAGGCTGTTCGATCTAGGTGGGGATGACACCTCGACTCTGATCTGTGAGGGTCAATTAAGAGCTGGGATGCGACTTCCCTTCTCCAAGTTTGTATGTGATGTCCTCAATCATTATGATAAAGCCCCTATAATGATGAACAGCAGCTTCTGGCGTGTGATGCTAATATTTGAGGAGTTGAACAAGCTCGGGTACGACATATGCAAGGCTGATGTCGTAGCTTACTTCACCTGTGTGGAGGGTCGGTCCGGTGATTTTTCCTTTTCTCTTAATAGGAGGGCTGAGCACGGTCCCCACGACCTTTACAATGCACCAACTTCCAATGACAATTGGAAGAAGTCGGCCTGCTATAGGATTAGAGGCTCGTTCATCAAACCTAGTGCTTACTTGAATCATTTGCGCATTCCCCGCATAGGTACTTAGGTCGTTGCTTTACAATCTGTATGTGCCTTGTTTTCTTGCTTTTCCCTTGTTAATGACTTGTTTTGTGCTAGGTACTTTAGATTGTACTCGGGATTATAACCAGAAGATTGACGGTCGTCTCCTTCCTGGTAATATTATCGAGTTCGCAGAGGAGAGCTGGGCCCGCAAACGTCAATTACTCCCTCATCTCGAGTACCTGTTTAGAGATCCTCGTCCCAAGAGGGGTGCCGGTGTGGTCCAAGGTGAGCCTTCGTCTTCGAAGCCCCAGCGTGCCCGAAAAAAGAAAGAGTTGCCTTCAGCGACTGCGGTTGCCTCGGTTGTCGTTCCTCGTCCAGGTGATCCACCAATAGTTGTCCGAGCCGCTCTGCCAATCGGTGGTCCATCTATGGCCCCGAAACCTATTCCTGGTCCACCTGGTAGCCAATTCGGTAGGGGAGAGATTGAGCTTGAGTCCTCGAAGAAGAGGAAAAGCTCAAAGTCGGCTGCTGTGACCGTCGCTGCTCCTGGCATAACAATTCTGAATGATGCTGAGAGAGCTGGGAAGGAAAGGGAGGCCCGACGAGCCCGAGTCCAGCAGGAGAAGCAGAAGAAAGGCAAGGCCGTTCAACAAGATGATGATGTTCCTCCGACTGGACCTGCCGATGGCCATTTCGCTCCTATCTTCCCTTATAAGGATACTTACGTGAGGTCTGGTGATGCTGCTTGGGAGAATGAGGACATGTGCATCACGCTGATGGAACACATGGCTTTGGACGCTGATGGCGCTCGGGTGTGTGGGCGTTCAATTATGGACGACTTGAGAGATCTGAGCTCGTCCATGTATAAGGTAAATTCTACTTGTTTGTTTTTTTTTTTTTTTTTTTTTTTTTTATTTTGATTTTTCCTCCAATGTCAGCATTGACTAATCTCGAGTGATTCTTTGTTTCAGATGAACGTAATCCACTGCAAGTCGATGGCTCTGCTCGAGAGAGCCAATGAGAAGGAGCGGGAGGCAAGGAAGGCTAAAGAGGCACTTGCTGCCGAGCGCACCGAGGTGAAGAAGCTGCGCGATCAGCTAGAGAAGGAGGTGAAGAAGGTGAGGGCTCTAAATAATGAAGTTTTGGAGGTGAACAAGAGGAATGTTGAACTGGATACCGAGCTCAAAGCCACGAATGAAAGGTATGAGGCTGACAATGCCAGGTCGGTGGAGAGCATAACTGGTTGGCAGAAGATGGCTTATTATTGGCAGCGACGAGGAATTTGTCGTGAGCTGAAGCTTAAGGAAGTCATCCCCGACTTTGATCCCTTGGCCGATAATGAACAAGTCAATGCTGAAGCCCAAGCCCAGTTCGAATCAGACCAACAAGTGGAGAGGGAGACAGTCGCGGGCCTGGCTAGTGAGCTTGAGGGTGGCGATGATGTGGCTGAGGCTGATGCGACAGTTGATGAAGTCGGGTTACAGGAAGGTGAAGGAGCTGAGGCTATGGACCATGAAGCCACTGCATAGCTTTTCTTTTGCTTGAGAGTTGTGAGATTTTTGTTTTTTGAACACCTGGCTGTATAAAACTAAAGAGGGATAATTTCGACTCGGGTCGGTCCTTCGAATATGAATGGTTTGAATATACACTTTGTTTGGAAAGAAACTTTTTTATTCATGTATGTATCCAATTGTATGCCTTAAATATTCTAAGTATGAATGCCTTATCTTGAAAGTTGTTTTTTATGGAATGTATGCCTTAAGATATTTTCCATTCCATGGTCTGTCGACTCGGTTTCCTTCATGATCAATCAATCTGTACGCTCCATTACCCAAGTCGGATTGAATAATATAGGGTCCTTCCCAGTTGGGGTTAAATTTTCCATCACCTGCAACCTTGGTGTTCTGGAAAGTTTGTCTTAGGACCAAGTCTCCTAGTCGGAAATTCCTTGGCCTTACTCTCTGATTATAGCTCCTTCTTAATATTTGCTGGTAACGAGCTGTTTGTATGATAGCTCTATCTCGCCTTTCTTCCAACATGTCTATCTCATGCGCTAGGAGGTTCTCATTTTCCTCTGATTCTACCAATTCCGACCTAGTCGTTAAGTATGTCAACTCGGTGGGTATGACGGCTTCAGTACCGTAGCATAGTGCGAATGGTGAAACGCCTGTCGAGGTGCGTGGAGTTGTTCTGTAGGCCCATAGGACTCTATCTAGCTCCTGTATCCACTTATCTTTTTCTGCTTCCAACTTTTTCTTGAGTGTGTTCATTATGGTCTTGTTAGTGGCTTCAGCTTGGCCATTACTTTGCGCGTATCGTGGTGTAGATAGCGCGTGGTTGATCCGCCAATCCGAGTAAAACTCCTTAATCGTGTTTCCACAAAATTGTTGGCCATTATCAGTAACTAACGTATGTGGCAGGCCAAATCGGGTGATTATGTACTTCCAAATGAAATTCTTGACTTCCTGTTGTCTAATTTTCCGAAGTGGAATTGCCTCTACCCACTTAGTAAAGTAATCGGTGGCAACTAAAAGATATCGCTTTTTATTCCTGTCCCTCGAAAGTGGCCCTACAATATCGAGCCCCCACATGGCAAATGGCCACGGGCTAGATATTGTCTTGAGGTCTCTTGGAGGTTGATTTTGTAGAGGTGAGAATCGCTGGCATTTGTCGCAGTGTTGCACAAAGATTTCCGAGTCGGCCTGCATGTAGGGCCAGAAGTATCCTTGATTTCTTGCTTTCTGTGCTAGGGAACGAGCCCCAGCGTGGTTTCCACACTCTCCTTGGTGGATTTCTGCTAGTATCATCTGAGCTTGTCTAGGTGGTAAGCATCTGAGGTAGGGTCCTCGGACCGATTTTCTGTACAACCTTCTATCTAGGATCAAGTAGCTCTTGGTTTTTCGTTCCAATTTTCTAACTTCCGACTCGTCGTCTGGGTAGATCCCCTTGATGTAGTTCATTATTGGACCCATCCAGGAGTCTTGGATTTCTTGTTCGGATATATCAATGAAGTCTGAGATTGTATTGACATGATGGGATTTGTCTTCGTATGCTGGAGTATTTCTTATTTCAACCTGTATTTCCCTAGGTGTCTCCGTGTCGATTTGGGATGCCAGGTATGCGAGACTATCCGCGTGACGGTTATCGTCCCGGGGAATATGTTGGATTTCCCACTTGTCAAATCCGCTTAGCAAGCTCTTCGTGTGTTGAAGGTATAGCTTAAGGGTTTCTTCCCTTGTTTCATAGTCCCCAAGTAATTGACTTACCACTAATTGGGAGTCACTGTAAATCTTGATTTTTTGCAAGCTAATATCCCTTGCTATACGTAAGCCCATTACTAGGGCCTCGTATTCCGCATCGTTATTTGAAGAGGTGAAATTCAGCCGTATTGATTTCTCGATTACTACCTTCTCGGGAGATATGAGTGTTATACCTATCCCGACTCCGTTATTATTTTTTGATCCGTCAACATATAACTTCCACATGGGTTCACCTTGTGGTAAATCGTCTATCGATTCTTCCTCGGGTATCCAGGTGATGTCTTCGATTGGATAGTCAACAAGCAGGTCGGCGACGACCTGGCCTTTTTTGCTATTTCGGGGCGTAAAAATGAGTTCGTGATCCCCTAGCTCCTGGGCCCATTTGGCCATCCAACTTGATTTGTTCCTATTTTCCAACACTTGCCTCAATGGGGCATCAGTTATTACTCTAATCTTGTGGGACTGAAAGTATGGTTTCAGCTTCCTGGAGGCGAATAATAAGGCCAAACCTACTTTTTCGAGGTTAGAGTACCTGAGTTCGGATTGTAGCAAAGTTTTACTAATAAAATAAATAGGTCGTTCGTTACCTCGCTCATCTCTGAAGAGGACAGCGCTGATTGCATGCTCAGAGCTGCCGAGGTACAATCCGAGTACGTCCCCTGGCTGGGGTACTGTTATGACTGGCGGGGTTGCCAAGTAAAGCTTTAGTTCGTCGAATGCCTGCTGGCAGTCCGTCGTCCACTCATATTTAGAACCCTTCTTTAGTAGCTGTAACAATGGTCTTTGCTTGTCGGATGCACGAGCAATAAACCTGTTTAGGGCGGCTAGCATTCCGTTTAACTTTTGGACTTGCTTCTTTGTTGACGGACTCGGCATGTCCAATATTGCCCTGATTTTTTCGGGGTTAGCCTCTATTCCTCGTTGCGTTATTAGGTAACCCAAAAACTTGCCTGATGCTACGCCAAATAGGCATTTTTGTGGGTTTAGCTTCATGTTGAAGTCGTGTAACCTTTTGAAGGTCTTTTCCAAGTCGGATATGTGAGATGATTTGTGTTTACTTTTAACTATCATATCATCTACGTATACCTCCATGGTGTCACCTATCATGTCCTCGAACATTCGTGTCGCGAGTCGTTGATATGTAGCCCCGGCATTACGTAGCCCAAAGGGCATGACCGTATAGCAATAGGTGCCTCTTTCCGTGATGAACGCTGTTTTTTCCTGGTCTTCTTCTGCGAGTTTAATTTGGTTATACCCCGAGTAGCCGTCCATCATTGAGAGGAGCTCGTGGCCGGCGGTAGCATCCACTAGTTGGTCTATCCTTGGTAGTGGAAAGCTATCCTTTGGGCATGCCTTATTTAGGTCTGTGAAGTCTATGCAGACTCTAATTTTGCCATTAGGCTTCACGACGGCTACTATGTTCGAGAGCCAGTCGGGATATTTGACTTCTCGTATGAATTGAGCATCAATTAGTTTCTGGACCTCGGTATTGACCGCCTTAGCTAAGTGGGGGGCCAATTTCCGTGCCTTTTGTTTTACTGGCCTTTTTGTTGGATCGACATGAAGTTTATGGCATGCAACATTAATATCTATACCAGGCATGTCAATATACGACCAAGCAAAAATATTTTTATTCATTTTCAGAGTTGCAATGAGTTGCTCTTTTACAATAGGGTCTAAATTAGCTCCTACGTATACGACTCTAGGTTCGCATTCAGTGCCGATGTTGACTGGCTCACCCTTCTCGATGATTGGGGAGTCGGTTACAAGCTTGCCTTCAGGGGCATCAGTGGTTGGCTCAGAAATGGCCTTGCCGTCAGGGGCTTCAGAGTTTGGCTCAGTACCGACCTTGCCGTCAGGGGCTTCAGAGGTCGGCTCAGTAGTGGCCATGCCGTCAGGGGCTTCAAAATTTGGCTCAGTACCGACCTTGCCGTCAGGGGCTTCAGGGGTCGGCTCAGCAGTGGCCATGCCATCAGTGGCTTCAGATATCTGGTTGACAGTGAGCCTGTCAGAGCTAACGACTGTCACCTTTGTTGCTTCCTTGTTGGGGAGGGGTATGACCTCGGGAATGGCGTGGCAGCCATGTGCCTCAATTTGGTCACCCCGGAGTTCCATTATACCATTAGGTCCAGGGAATTTGATGACCTGGTGGTATGTAGACGGAACAGCCCCCATTTTGTGAATCCATTTCCGACCCAGGATAGCATTGAACTGTGTCGGGACATCGAGGACATAAAAGAGGCATTCAACGGTAACCTCATCCTCATCCTCTCCTGTAGCGACAGGGAGGGTAAGCTGGCCCTTTGCCGTTGTCTCTGTCGAGTTGAAAGCAAAGAGTGTGACATTTGGGGTCTGCAAGACCGAGTCGGGCATGAGCATTTGGGCGAAGGCTTTGTTAAACAATACGTCACAAGAGCTCCCTGGGTCTATCAACACCCTCTTAGTGGTCCACCCACCGATTCGGATATGGACAACTAATGCATCATTGTGTGGCAAGTACACCTTCTTCAAGTCGTGGTCAGAAAATATTAGTGCATTCCTTCCTTGCACCTGCTTTGTTACTAATGCTTGATGAGTGAGCTGAAATATGTGGTGAATGTGATTCACCTTCTGTCGCTTGGCTCGGGATGTCCATTCAGGTGGACGAGTATCCATGATCATATTTATCGTTCCTTTTGCCTTGGAGGCGTTGTCTGTTCTCTTGCGCTTGTCATTAATCTTTTGGCGGAGGTCCTCGGACTCCTCTGCCAAGAAATCGTTCAGGTGACCATCCATCCTGAGTTTGTGGCAATAAGTTCGGAGATACCGACAATCCTCAGTTGCATGATGTCGGCAATTGTGTAGCTTGCAGAAAGGGTTTTCCTCGATGGGTTCAAGCTCATGAATTGTTGGCTTGAAGTAATCTTCTTCTTTGATTAGTTCATATAGCTGTGTATATGAACATTTGAACGGGTTAGGAAACTTGTGCTTCACCGAGCTGTTTGATTGCTTTGCTCGGGGGTTATCTTTTGTTGTTTTCGGCTCAGGATTTTTGGTCTTGACCGTCTGTACGGCAGAGACACGTTCTCTTGTTTTTGCCAGTGCCTCTTCGAGCTTGATGTATTTATCAGCACGGACATACAGGTCCTCCAGTGTCTGTGGTGCGTCGAGGATGATGTTTTTTCCCAAGGCGGTTTCGGTGTGAACGGCCGAGATGAACGCTAACAGGCATGCGTTCTCATCTGGGCTATCTGCCTTGAGGCACTCCTTCTTAAAGCGAGCCATGAACTTTTTAGTTGTTTCAGTATCATCCTGTTTGAGTCGGAATAAGGCGGCTACATCAGTTTTTCGCCGCTTATTGTGGATATATTGGGTGACAAAGAGTGCCTCGAGCTGGTCGTACGAGGTAATTGAATGTTCTGGGAGTCGGTGGTACCAGTCGATTGCACTACCCCGGAGTGAGGCAGAAAATAGTCTGCAGAAGATGTCTTTGTACTTGGGCCATAATGCCATGCTGGTTTTAAACTGTAGGACATGGTCCATAGGGTCACCACTTCCATCATAGGTTGTGAACTTAGGGGGAATGAAGTGTGGGGGTGGTTCCTGGTGAAGGAGGTCATCGTGTAAGGGTTCAGTCCTATATTTTTCTAAGGTAGTGTTGGCTACCTTTTGAGCAGTATTGGCCTTACCAGATTCCTGGTTGTTCTTATGAAACTGGGCTGAAAGTTGTAGGAGGCGGTTGTGGGTTTCTTGCATTTCAGCCATGGTGGGGGCGGTGGTGTTGCTGGAAGTTGGTATGACAATGGGGTTGTTGGTGTTGATCTCATCAGTTGCTTGGCCAGCTGCCGGAGGGGTGGTAGAGCTTTTCAGTTGAGCGTTTTCTGCCATCAACTTGTTGATCTGTTCCTGTTGTTCAGTAAGTTGTCGTTGGAAGGTCTCAAATTGCTCTTGTGTGATTCCAGCCATGGTCTTCGTCAGGTTATGATTCGTTCACAGTCAGTCGGCGCCAATGTAAATGTAGTAGAAGTTTATGCGGGAAGGTTGGAGAAGATGATCGGAGGAAGGAAGGTTTTGAGTGGGTGAAAGTGGCTGAACTATCTGAGCGTCGATAGCTGCCTACGTATCTGGAAGGGGCGATCCAGAATCAAGCCAAACGTAGTTCCTTTTATAGGTGGCTTAGGGTGTGGATCGTATTTAATGACTCAACGTTCGAATCATAAAGTGGGCGGATATTTGGGGATTCAATGAGAAAGATCTGTAACTGCAATAAGATTTGGAGTTTGAATGTATCGAACTCGGTGTTCAAAGTGAGGTAGCCCCAAGTCGGATGTGCTCGGATGTTCTATGAGATTAGGATTGAAACAGAAGTGGATGAAATGTGGTTTTATACGAAGTCGGATGAAATAAGTGTTAAGTCGGTGTTTGGTGTTCCGAGTTCGTTGGATTAGGATTTGAATGGAGCTGAGTGACGTGTAAGTAGATACAAAGTCGGATGAATTGAGTGTGAAGTCGGGGTTTGGTATTCCGAGTAGCATAGCTCGATGATGGGTATATACACCCATCATGAGTTTCTTTACTACTTGTCTCACCCAAAGCTTTGAATCTGTTGCTTAGAATTTTAGGAGCATGACCTGCATCAGACTTTGTAATGGTTTGCTTCTTAGCACAGGGTGTCCTTTGTTGGTTGGCTGGTGTTGCGCTTGTAGAGCCTTTCTCATACCCACCAAAGTTTGCGACCCTGTTTTGGTTCTTATGACCTTGTGATTGCTTACTCTTGGCTATCTCTTCCTTACTCTTCCATTTTCTCTGTGGAACCCTCCACTCACCTTCTTCTACGGTTTCTGCCTGTTCATAGAGCTCTTGAGGTACATGTGCTGCCCCCTTATCACACCCCTGCAGATTGTGGCCAAATACATGACATTTCGTACACATTAAAGGCCTCCATGGGTATTCAAGTGAAATTGTAAGCTCCTTCCCTGATTTGGTTGCGATTGTGATGTTATTTGGCAATTCCTTATCAGCTGGAACTTCCACGCACAACCTAGCATAGGTCAACATTTGTTTCTTCTCCGTTGCCTTATCCAAGCACATCGGTGTACCAATCGTGCTCGCAAGTAAGTTAAAGCCTTTTGTACTCCACATATGCTTGGGAACGTTGTAGAGTTTCACCCACAATGGAACTGTAGTAATTGCTCCCCTATTCTCCTCAATTTCTCTTGTCCAACATCTCACAATAAAGAGTTTTCCAGCCATGTAAAATGGTCCTTCATCAAGAACTGCACTCTTATCCTCTTCACTAGAGAAATCAAAATAGAACATATCGCCATCTAGTGCAATATCTACTGTACCTTTTGGCTTCCATTTTTTTAAAGCTAGCTCCTTTACCACAGAAAATGGCAATTTCTTGCAGTACACAAAACAAAGTAAAGTAGTTAGAATTTCATCATTCAAGTTCAGAACAAAACAGTTGAATCTTCTAGATTATATTAGACCTCTATGTGGATGATCAGAAAATCCTGCTGGTGCAGAAATTTCAAAATTCAATATCAAATATTGAACTAATTAGAAATACGTTTTCGAAATCCTAAAGTTGACGAAAAAAACAGATACCCACTTGAGAATTCATCCAACAGAAGAAATGGATCAAAGTATTTCAACTCAGGTCTGAAAAAAAAAATGCATGTTCCCATTAGGCCAAAAAGCTCATATTCTTTGCGAAAAACTAAAAAATAATTTATTTTCAATCAACCACCCTGCCAGAAGTTGATTATGTTCTTAATCATGAATTACCTTCCAATGGTTCTTCTAACAACAGAACCTTCACCTTCATATTGTGGTTTTGCCAGGAACTTCTTTACCACTTGTCGAGGTAGACTCATTGTCGCTGATTTGAATGTTGTTTGAGATATGTTTGTTAAGTTGTATTTATAGGCAATGAAGGGAAGAAAGAGTTCCAACTTCCAACTTGAATTGAATATTGAAATTCAAAGCTAATACATATATGTCTACATGTAAAACCAACAAGTTATTAAGGTTGAGTGGCTGACCAGGCCACATATCATTTGGAGTTCTTGATATGGAGGGGATTTTGTTTAAATGTGATGAGGTTATGATGGCGTTGACACAGATGGACTGCCTTGGAGGCTGAAGGAGGAGATCGAAGGCAGTACACCATATATCAGCAAAGGGAACCTAATATATGGCCGCAGACAGGATGACTGAATAGCTAGTCAGGGGGAAATCTACATGTACACTGGTATCGTTTCGATTAATTAATTGCACGAGTAAGTTGTGCAGATGATTAGTGAGAGTGGCGAGGGCCCCTATGTTGTAGGGTTGTTACATTACTCACAATGATGCACCTGTTCCCTCTATGTGTCCAATAAACTAATCTGTCTATTATATCTCCCCATCACCATGCAAACAGATTTGATTCTATATGTTGGTTGGGGATATATTATATATGTTACAAGTACCTAGTACGCTATCTGGACTAGCTGTCAGTGTCAACAAAGAGAGATTAGGCAACCTGTTCCATATCCCATATCTATTAGTCTATCATACATTATATATTTGTCAGAAGCAAATATTGTATAGGAACAAAAAAATTTCTTTTACTCATATATTCCAGTAAAAAAAAATTGTGTACGGTTACTTATACACGATATATGTCATGAGACAGAGTACATAAGCCATCGGTCTATAACCTTTGTTCTCTGCTATTTTAGCCTTGGTGGAAGAAAGATCGAGTTTACAATGCCAGTTTCAATTCAGCACTGTTAAATTACATTATCAGGAGAAAGTCATCGCGAACAAAGTAACTGGTTGGAATTTAGACTACCATTTGTGCTGATATGAGAATAGAGAATTATACTAAGGAGGCCAGCTACTGCATCAGAGGTCAACCCATTAATAGTTTAATGTTACATTAAACCAAACGAGATTCCCGGCCCCTACATTTCTGGATCTGCATTATTTGCCATGGTTACAATGGTGGTTCTGTCTTTGATCTTGAGCTATTTTTAAAGAGTAACATTTTCTTGCATGAGAGACATTGAGTAATAATGGACTTATACACTTCTCTGTATTTGTCACCCCTTCTCCTTCTTTTCATCTCGATATTGCTTCTGAAAAAAAAAAGAAGCAACCAAGGTAATGCACCTTATAATCCTCCTAGCCCTCCTAAGCTTCCCATCATTGGTAACTTGCACCAACTTGGTAACTCTCCAACAAATATGGTCCCATCAATCCATCATGCTAATGCAATTTGATAGTAAACCGCCAACTCTAATAATTTCCTCGGAAGATAGAGCGAAAGAGGTGTTGAAAACACAAGACCTTAACTTGTGTACTAGAGCATCCCTACTTGGCCCAAATTAAAGCATCTTTCTTATAATTTCCGTGATTTTGCTTTTACTCCATATGGTGAATATTGGAGGGAGATGAGGAGGATTTGTGTTCTTGAACTATTTAGTTCGAAGCGGGTGCAATCTTTTGAGTTTGTAAGGGAAGAAGAAGTTGCTTATTTGATGAAGTCTATATCTGAATTTTCATCTAGTCCATTAAATCTTACTCAGAAGTTGTTTTCTCTGACAGATCGAATAACTAGTAGAATTACATTCGGTAAGAATAATCAAGGAAGAGACTATGATATTGGTAAATTATAGGGTTATTTAGGTTTTGGCCATGATTTTATGGGTGCAATTAGGCTTTGGCCATTTTTAATCTTGTAATTAGGATTTGGCTATTTGGTTTGATTCGACTCACAAAAAAACCGGGTTTAACCGGATTTGTTTCTTCAATACCTGGGTTGCCCTGTTATGTGCATTTCACATGAATAATTGAAGAAAGAGATTTTGGCACTTACCCCCTATTTGAAAGTCGAAATTTGCGTTACCCCCCATTTGAAAAATATAGCAGTTACTAGGGGTGGGCACGGTCCGGTCCTAAAATGTTATAGGACCGGGACCAAACCGATTTTAAAGTATCGGTTCGGTTTCGGTTCCATGGACCGAAATTATTTGAATGTAACCGGACCGGACCAAATACAATCGGTCCGGTTTCGGTTCCAAACTCGGTCCTGGGCTTTTTTATTGGGCCTTTAGTCCACTACAATATTAATGATTATTCTTAAGTTTTGGGCTTTAAACAAAATAAGACATACACCAAATCAAGTACTAAATAGAAAAAAGGTCCAAAACCAATGAACCAACCATGGATCCACCATAAGTCCACAACCAATTACAAAATCCACCATAGGTTTCTAATTTTCTATGTCTAGTTTAGTAATTTCCTAATAAAAAAAAATGTTTTTTATTTATTTCGGTTCGGTTCGGTTCTCTCGGTTCTACAAAAACAAGAACCGAGACCGGACCAATAGCTATATAGTTCGGTTCGGTTTCGGTCTGGTCTTGACCGGTTTTTAGTCAACTCGGTTTTGACCGGTTTTGACTCGGTTTTTTCGGTTCGGTTTTCGGTTTTTCGGTTTTTTTGCCCAAATGGACGGAAAAAGGAGATGACATTACAAAAATCAAATTTTGAATTTTTGTAAAATAAAATATTTTAATAATACCAAAACTACCCTTATTTAAACATGTAAATAAACATAATTAGTAACCCCCCCCCCCCCCCACCCCACACACACACACACTGAAACATACAAAATTAACAATACTCCCCAAATCGATTTGCAAAAAAAATTTAAAGAAGAAAGATGAATTTTTAGGAAAGAAGATGAAATTTATTTGAGAAAATTGTTAACAATAATAGTAGATAAATGTTTCCCTCAATCACCCATACTTTCTTACCTAATTTCGCAAACAAATTTCATCTTCTTTCCTCAAAATCATCTTCTCCTTCAAATTTTTTTTTCTGCAAATCGATTTGGGGGTATTGCTAATTATATATGTTTCAATTCAGTGGAAGGTATTACTAATATATGTTTAAAGAACAAAGGGGTAGTTTTGGTATTATGAAAATATTTTATATAAAAAAAAATTCAAAAATTGATTTTGGTAACTCTTTCTATTTTTTCCGTCCATTGGCAAATTTCGACTTTCATTTCGGGGTAAGTGCCAAAAAACAAAGAACATGCCACGTGTCTTAATCAGAGTGATTTAAAATGATCCAATGGACTAAAAAGGGAAAATTGGTGATAACCCCCCACATTTTGACCGTCTTTGGCAAATACCCCCTCATTGTGTAAAATTTGGCGTAAACCCCCCCCAACCCCCTATTTCAACAAAACTTTAGCCAATTATACCCCTGGTTCAAAATATTTGCCTAAACCCCCTAAATATAAGCTAACAGAAAGAAGTTAATTTTCATTAACGAACCTTTATTAGTCTAAACCCCCTATTCCAACTACTTGAATTGAAACATCTGATGTAAATAAAATCAAAATACCTAAAAGAAACTCACCAAATTGATTAACATATGATGGAGAATCAAATCGTTTCTTCAGCAAACGAACTGGATATATTAAGAAAGAGAGAGAGAGAGAGTAGGAACTGGAAATCTAGAAACAAGTCTCTTGGCTATAGCCCAATACTGTGCCCCATCCCACTAACATTTAGATTGGGGTGAAGAAGATGATGCAGATTGGAAAGCTGTAGTTGATTATGTTTGCTAATGGGTTTGCCACTAACACTTCCCATTCATCAAAACCCAATGGTATTTCAATTAGAAGAAACAAAGAAGAAGATGGAGAAAATACTTACAAACCCTCACACCTTTTGTCTTGTGGAACTCTATCCATGTTATATTTTCTATACCTACATGGGTAATAGAGTTGACGAGTTGTATCAGTGTTGAAATTTGACAAAACTCTACCAATTTCGTCCTTGTCTCCTTCATTTTTCCCCAAACTTAAAGATTTAAGCGGTTGCCCTCAGATTTGAAAGCCAAAGTTGCAAATGCCCCCAGATTTTTTTTTGTTTAGTGATGCCCCCTAGATTTGCTTCCTTATTCTTTTAATACGAAAAGTACCCTTTCATTTTGTTTCCCATTTTCTAATATTATTTAATCTTAGATCTTTTTTCTTTGAAAAAGTTATTAACTAATCCTTGACTCAATTTATCCCACTAAAATTTTTTATTTTTAAATGACAATACTACCCTTTTAAATCGTTTTTAACCATTTCTTCATTTAATTATACAATCCTAGAAAATTACTAACTATTTAACTATGCAATTCCAAAAAATTGCTAATTATTGACACTCTTGCAATTCTAAAAAATTGCTACTTGGATTAGGTAACTAATTTAAGTCCACTAGGGTTAACTACACCCATACATAGGTTATATTTAATTATTATTGACACGTGGTGCTTTGTGATTGGGTGTCTATAAATTAGTTGGGTAATTAATTCAAATCCACTAGGGTTAATTACACCCATACATAGGTTATAGTTTTTATTAAAACATAAAAATTTTCTTTGCGATTCTAAAAACTTGCTAACTTTATGTGCAATTCTAAAAATTTGTTAATGCCTTATTTATATGTGCAATTCTAAGAATTGCTAACTTTTAATTATGTAATTCTAAAAAATTGTAATAACAATTCCACTAAATTGCAATACCACTAATATGCGGTTTCAATTTTTTATAACAATTCTTGACAGCAATTCCACTTGTTACACTACCATTAATTTAGCGGTTTCTAATTCTAATAGCAATTTCAAACTTTAAATACTAGTAGTAGAGGGTATTATTGTAAACTAACTTTTGGTAAAAAAACAGGACTAATCATTAATGTGATAGTTTGATGCGACTAATTGATAATGTCCATCCCAATTTGGGATGGCTAATTTAATCACTGGTAGTTGTTTCTCTAAACAAGCTAAGCACTAGCTTATTTCTAACTCTTTTCTAACTCTTGAAACAACTAAAGACTAACCTATATTAGCACATGCCTAACCAAACACGAAGGTGGACTCTGCCACATGCCGCACACATGGTTAGACCCCCAATTTTTTAATTTTTTTTTACGGAGTATAAATTGGTCCTATAGTTGTATTGTTGAAAAGCCCATTTTACATGTTTGGAGGAGAGGTTTTGGGTTCAAAAAGCCCATAAACACCAAAACCAGATCGTACCTAAGTACCTAACCCATAAACACCAAAACCCAGTTCCACCAAGGTTGTAGTAATGGTGAAAATGTGTCAGAATTTTAAAAGCACTTTCATTCAACAACAACAAACCCTAAAACCCCTAAAACCTTCAACAATCATCTTTTCCATTTTTCAAGGTATTTCTCTTCAAACCCATCTCTTCATTTTGCATTTTTCAAGGTATCTGTTTTTAGTTTTTAAACAATGTAGTATAGTAAATAGCTTGGTTAATTTGTATTGTGAATTTCTTGTATGATATATATTACATTGAAGTTTAAATTTTGATTTTACACAATGGGTGTGTTTGGTTCAGAGGAAAAAGTGGGAAAGGAAAACGTTTTCCTGGAAAGTACAAATTCCGGGTGTTTGGTTCGAAATGGAAAGCTAATAATTTTGGAAAGCAGATTCCCCGTTATTTCGTGTTAGACCAAAAATAATGAAAGCGGACACCTTTTTTATTTTTTGGAAACCGCTTTCCTTTTCTCTACTCTCCTTCTCGATCTATTTTCTCTCCTTCCCATCTCGATCAGAATTCATGGTGAGAAAACCAGTCTTCTTCTTCTTTACTCTCAACAGTCTTCTTCTCTCTCCTCTCTTTCTCTCTTTCTCTCTTTATTGTCACCATTGAACCCATTAACAGCTTCTCACCTTCTGCAACTTTGATTAGCGTCAACAACAGGGAAGAGGAAAGCCAGTCTTCTTCTTCTTCTCTCTTTCTCTCTATCTCTCTCTCTCCTCCTTGCTAACCTGGTTTGGTAATGTTGCGCTAATACCCTTTGAAGGGAATTTCTAAAATCCATTAATAAGGTGAAAAAAAAAATCTAATAAGGTATTGTTGTTTTCCAATTTCTGTGCAAGATTGCATGTAGTAAATATAGCGCCATTTTTCCACGCCTTTCAGTCCTTGTTTTAGATGATGGGGAAGATATTTTTATGGAGGAACATGTTTTAGATGTTGGGTTTTAATGTTTAGGAATAGGATTTTCTTTACTGTTGAGCACTTCTCGAAAGCTTTGTGCCCATACAATGCCCTAGGAATAGGATTTCTGTCTGTCCAAATGTGCTTTCTCTTTCTCTTCAGAGAGGTGATTCTGCCTAACGAATGGTTTTAGTGTACGTTTAAAGTAATACCTTCAGTCATAACATAAGGTCACTTGTTATCAGTCTATCGATTTCATATCACTTCTCACACTCTCCTTTTCATGTATTCCAGTCCTTGTTTTTGTATCTGGCTTTTTTTTCACCTTTGTTGAATTGTCTTTTCACGCATTTCCATTTTTTTTTATTGATGTAGAGTTGTTCATTCAAGTTGTAAAGTTGTTATCGAGGTTAATGTTAATTGGTGTAGAATTGTGCAGTTTGATTCTTCTTAGATGACATGACATGCTAACTCTAAATCTGTTTGCACTTGATGTTGTAATACTATTACACTTAATTTCTGAAGAACAAGAGGAATTTGAAGATATGGATGAACAAGAGTCACTCTTTCAAGTACAGTTGTGGAGATTTTTCTAGACTACCGACCGATAACTTTCTCGACATTTGCAGTTACAAAGAATCTTCGATTTGCCATTCGTGCCCATGAAATTTTATGATGTCACTATAGCAGTATCTTGTTACATTTTAGTAAACCTAGCTTGTTATTTTATACTTCATGACTATACGCTTGGTTTAAAGTTACTCTACAGTGTTTGTGGGAGTGCTTGCCTTGTCTTTGGGCTCATATAGTGTATTACATTTGGTTTGATGATATGTTATGTTGTTCTACGGAGATTTTGTAGAAAAGTGACATGTGGAGGTTACAAGAGTAATGGATTCCTATTAGGAATCGGTTTCCTTATTTGGCAACAAGTGTGGTGGAATTCTATTAGGATTCAATAAGACTTTCTAATCTATTAGAAATCTAAGTTGTTGTTGATTTAGGAATTGGGTTACCAATTGGATTAACCAAAGAGGTTATAAATATTGGTGTTGTGTAACCATAAGAAGATGAGCAAAGAGGAGCAAAGAAGAAAGTATGTGTGAGGAAACCTAAACTAAGGTTTCATTAGTTATTGTGTAGTTCACTTCTCAATTATCAATAAAGCTATCTCTCTTTGTTCCGTGGATGTAGGCATATTGTCGAACCACGTATATTATTGTGCATGTTATCCAATGCAGGTTTGGGTAAGGTATGGTGGGCTGAAGCAGTAAATACGGCGTGCTATCTCGTGAATCGATCACCATCTACATCCATTGATTGTAAGACACCTATGGAAGTTTGGTCTGGTACACCTCCTGATTATTCAGATTTGAAGGTGTTTGGTTGTCCTGCTTATTTTCATATTAGAGAAGATAAGTTAGGAGTCAGAGCCAAGAAAGCTATTTTCTTGGGATATCCACAGGGTATTAAGGGTTATCGTTTATGGTGCCCAGAGTTGAATAAATTCCAGATCAGTCGTGATGTGACATTTAATGAGAAAGCAATGCTTGATTCAAAAAAGTTCATAGGTTGGGACTCTCAACATGAGGGTGATGATAATGACAGTGATGGTGACGATACCATGCAGGTGGAGCATAATGTTCCATCTTCATCTACAATAGATAAAGAGGTGACTGTTGTACAGGTACCTACAAGTTCAGACGTTACACAGGTACCTACAGACACATATCCAGACACAGAGAGTGTAGATGATGAGATTGAAGAGGAAGTTCCTCTTGAAGATACTTTACAGCAACAACAATTAGAGCAGCATCATGAGTGGCCATCTTTAGTATCTCAACGTGAACCACGTTTGAGAAAAGCACCAGTTCGACTTGGTTTTGAGGATAGTGCATCTTTTGCATTATCAGTATTTTGTGATGATGAGCCTTCTACCTTTAAGGGGGCAATGAGGAGTTCTCATTCTCATGAATGGAAGTCAGCGATGGATGAAGAGATGAAATCTCTTCACAAGAACAATACCTGGGAACTTGTAAAGTTGCCTAAGGGTCAGAAGTCGATTGGATGCAAGTGGGTTTTCACAGTGAAAGATGGTATTCTAGACTCCAAGGGTACGACTAGTGGTGTACGTTACAAGGCAAGATTAGTGGCTAAGGGATATGCACAAACGGAAGGTGTGGATTATAATGAAGTTTTCTCTCCAGTTGTTAAACACACTTCCATCCGAGTCTTGTTAGCTTTGGTGACGCAGTTTGATTTAGAGCTCGAGCAACTAGATGTCAAAACTGCTTTCTTGCATGGAGATTTAGAGGAGGACATATATATGTTACAACCCGACGGTTATAAAGTTGCTGGTAAAGAAGACTATGTGTGCAAACTGATGAAGTCCTTATATGGATTGAGGCAAACACCACGACAGTGTTATAAGAAGTTTGACACATTTATGTTGAAGCAGGGGTACTCTAGAAGTGAATATGATTTGTGTGTCTATTTCATAAAGCTTCGAGATGGGTCCGTTATATTTCTCTTACTCTATGTGGATGACATGCTTGTAGCTGCAAAGAGCAAGTCATGTATTGTTTCTTTAAAAAAACAATTAAGTAAAGAGTTTGAGAATAAAGTTTTAGGAGAGGTGTTCACTGAGGTGGTTTTCGGGGTCAAGTTTAGGCATTGCCTTAACTTGATCAATCTCTCCAAATGTTGAGGCCTTTCGGGGTAGTGGCCCTTATGGGCGTGTGGGGGCAAAGATGAGATGACGCTTGTGTGGTGCAGGAGAAGTACGTATGGGTTCATTATGGTCGGCTCAGTTTTTTACAATCTTCGCCGAGGTGGAGAATTGTAGAAAAGTGACATGTGGAGGTTACAAGAGTAATGGATTCTTATTAGGAATCGGTTTCCTTATTTGGCAAAAAGTGTGGTGGAATTCTATTAGGATTCAATAAGACTTTCTAATCTATTAGAAATCTAAGTTGTTGTTGATTTAGGAATTGGGTTACCAATTGGATTAGCCAAAGAGGTTATAAATATTGGTGTTGTGTAACCATAAGAAGATGAGCAAAGAGGAGCAAAGAAGAAAGTATGTGTGAGGAAACCTAAACTAAGGTTTCATTAGTTATTGTGTAGTTCACTTCTCAATTATCAATAAAGCTATCTCTCTTTGTCCCGTGGATGTAGGCATATTGCCGAACCACGTATATTATTGTGTTTTCGTATTTCTGCTTTAGTTTAGATCTTTTGTGTTTGTTTCTTCATTAATCATATCAAGATCCTGTGTATTTATAATAACAATTGGTATCAAGAGCCGAAGGTTATTCCTTTGGGTTGAAGACGGGATTTCGGAACGGTTTTGTTGGGTTTTAGGAATCTGTCCAGATTCGACATCCTGTAGTAAAACGGCCATAACTTTGTGCTCGGATATTGAAACGTCGATCCGTTTTTTGGGTTGGAAAGTAGACTCTTCAGGCTTTCTAACAGTATATGATACGTTCTGTGGTTCGAAGTATTCTGTTCTCAGTACTTCGTTGAAGTTGACGGTTTCGATTTTCTTAGTCGCTCACATAGAGGTAGATCATCACATAGAGGTTCGTCGAGTTCTAAAAGTCGCTCTAAATCTCGAAAAAGAGATTTGAAGGATGTTGAGTGTTATTATTGTCATAACATGGGTCATTATAGTAAAGATTGTCCTAAGGTTAAGGCTAAAGAAGAAAAGAAGAAGAAATCTAATCCGAACACTGAAGTTGCTAACATTGCTCAAAGTAATGATGAGGTAGCAAAGTCTATTGGAGACAATGAGGATGAAGTGTTAACAGTTACATCAAATAGCTATTTAGCTGAAGGATGGTGTCTTGATTCAGCTGCTTCGTATCATATGTGTCCCGATAGGGAGTCTTTCACAACTTACAGAGAAGTAAATGGTGGTAAAGTCTTTATGGGCAATTCGAATGCCTGCAAGATAGTTGGTGTTGGTACAGTACGGATCAAGGCACATGATGGAGCTGTAAGAACCTTGTCAGAAGTCAGGCATGTTCCTGATTTGGGAAAGGGTTTGATTTCGTTAGGTGTATTTGAAGATAGTGGTTTCAAGTTTACCAGTGAGAATGGTCTTTTGAAGGTTTACTATGATGACAGGTTATATTTGATGGGCGAAAGACATGGAAACTTATATTTTCTCATTGGAGATATAGTTTCAGGTGGAGCTATGGCTATGGTTTCTCAAGCGGTTGATGAGAAACAATTAACTTCTACTCAGTTATGGCATATGCGGCTAGGGCATATAAGTGAAAAAGGTTTGTCTATATTGAGTAAAAAGGGTTTGCTTGGTGGCCAGAAAACTTGCAAACTCGATTTTTGTGAGCATTGTGTATTTGGCAAGCAGTGCAGAGTTCGTTTTGGTACCGTTGTTCACCGCACTACGGGTACTTTAGATTATATACATTCAGATGTATGGGGTCCCTCTAGAACAGTTTCTAAGGGAGGAGCAAGGTGGTTTGTGACCTTTATCGATGATTTCTCGCGGAGAGTTTGGTTGTACACCATGAAGCATAAAAACGAAGTCACCGATTTGTTTAAGAAGTGGAAAGTTATGGTTGAAAAACAGACTGCCCGTGTTGTGAAAAGGATACGTTCTGACAATGGTGGAGAATACACTGAAGACCCATTAAAATTAAGTTTATTGTGCAGAACAAGGTATCGTTAGACACTTCACAGTGAAAGGTACACCACAACAGAATGGGGTAGCTGAGCGTATGAATCGCACAGTACTAGAGAAAGCACGGTGCATGTTATCCAATGCAGGTTTGGGTAAGGTATGGTGGGCTGAAGCAGTAAATACGGCGTGCTATCTCGTGAATCGATCACCATCTACAGCCATTGATTGTAAGACACCTATGGAAGTTTGGTCTGGTACACCTCCTGATTATTCAGATTTGAAGGTGTTTGGTTGTCCTGCTTATTTTCATATTAGAGAAGATAAGTTAGAAGTCAGAGCCAAGAAAGCTATTTTCTTGGGATATCCACAGGGTATTAAGGGTTATCGTTTATGGTGCCCAGAGTTGAATAAATTCCAGATCAGTCGTGATGTGACATTTAATGAGAAAGCAATGCTTGATTCAAAAAAGTTCATAGGTTGGGACTCTCAACATGAGGGTGATGATAATGACAGTGATGGTGACGATACCATGCAGGTGGAGCATAATGTTCCATCTTCATCTACAATAGATAAAGAGGTGACTGTTGTACATGTACCTACAAGTTCAGACGTTACACAGGTACCTACAGACACATATCCAGACACAGAGAGTGTAGATGATGAGATTGAAGAGGAAGTTCCTCTTGAAGATACTTTACAGCAACAACAATTAGAGCAGCATCATGAGTGGCCATCTTTAGTATCTCAACGTGAACCACGTTTGAGAAAAGCACCAGTTCGACTTGGTTTTGAGGATAGTGCATCTTTTGCATTATCAGTATTTTGTGATGATGAGCCTTCTACCTTTAAGGGGGCAATGAGGAGTTCTCATTCTCATGAATGGAAGTCAGCGATGGATGAATCTTCACAAGAACAATACCTGGGAACTTGTAAAGTTGCCTAAGGGTCAGAAGTCGATTGGATGCAAGTGGGTTTTCACAGTGAAAGATGGTATTCTAGACTCCAAGGGTACGACTAGTGGTGTACGTTACAAGGCAAGATTAGTGGCTAAGGGATATGCACAAACGGAAGGTGTGGATTATAATGAAGTTTTCTCTCCAGTTGTTAAACACACTTCCATCCGAGTCTTGTTAGCTTTGGTGATGCAGTTTGATTTAGAGCTCGAGCAACTAGATGTCAAAACTGCTTTCTTGCATGGAGATTTAGAGGAGGACATATATATGTTACAACCCGACGGTTATAAAGTTGCTGGTAAAGAAGACTATGTGTGCAAACTGATGAAGTCCTTATATGGATTGAGGCAAACACCACGACAGTGTTATAAGAAGTTTGACACATTTATGTTGAAGCAGGGGTACTCTAGAAGTGAATATGATTTGTGTGTCTATTTCATAAAGCTTCGAGATGGGTCCGTTATATTTCTCTTACTCTATGTGGATGACATGCTTGTAGCTGCAAAGAGCAAGTCATGTATTGTTTCTTTAAAAAAACAATTAAGTAAAGAGTTTGAGAATAAAGTTTTAGGAGAGGTGTTCACTGAGGTGGTTTTCGAGGTCAAGTTTAGGCATTGCCTTAACTTGATCAATCTCTCCAAATGTTGAGGCCTTTCGGGGTAGTGGCCCTTATGGGCGTGTGGGGGCAAAGATGAGATGACGCTTGTGTGGTGCAGGAGAAGTACGTATGGGTTCATTATGGTCGGCTCAGTTTTTTACAATCTTCGCCGAGGTGGAGAATTGTAGAAAAGTGACATGTGGAGGTTACAAGAGTAATGGATTCCTATTAGGAATCGGTTTCCTTATTTGGCAAAAAGTGTGGTGGAATTCTATTACGATTCAATAAGACTTTCTAATCTATTAGAAATCTAAGTTGTTGTTGATTTAGGAATTGGGTTACCAATTGGATTAGCCAAAGAGGTTATAAATATTGGTGTTGTGTAACCATAAGAAGATGAGCAAAGAGGAGCAAAGAAGAAAGTATGTGTGAGGAAACCTAAACTAAGGTTTCATTAGTTATTGTGTAGTTCACTTGTCAATTATCAATAAAGCTATCTCTCTTTGTCCCGTGGATGTACGCATATTGCCGAACCACGTATATTATTGTGTTTTCGTATTTCTGCTTTAGTTTAGATCTTTTGTGTTTGTTTCTTCATTAATCATATCGAGATCCTGTGTATTCATCATAACAGATTTGTCACAGTGGTAATAACCTCGGAGTTGAACGGAACTACAGTGTTTGTGGGAGTGCTTGCCTGGTCTTTGGGCTCATATCTTGTATAAATTCTCATTTTTTTGACAACTTATATTATAGGATGTAATGATTTCTACTTAGTTTAATTACCTTGTTGTATGAATTCTCGTTTTTCTTGAAAATATTTGGAATACATTCCAGTTATGCACCAGTGCAACCACACATGCAGATGCATGTTGCGCATCCCTAAAACCTTCCCTGCTTCCAGTGTCTCTTAACAAACCTGCCTTGATTCCTAAAACCTGCCCTGCTTCCAGTATCATTTCATAATGTCCACATATGATAGTTCACATTCGGAATCAATAACAAAGATTCCGAAAACAATGACTAGTTGGTATTGACAGAATACTAGTACATCACATAGAATTGAATTTCTTTAGAGTTTCTCATCTGACATATATGTTTTATTTGTTATCTGTGTGTGGCAGTCATGGCTAAGGATCTCTCTAAACCTTCACACCATCAGCCAAGTCTTTGCGGGTGCCATTGTCGGAGCAACTTTCTCATTGCTTTGGTTCCATGCATGGTGTGCATTTGTTCTTGAAGCATTTTCGTCGCGTCTCCATTGGTCCGAACAATTGTTGTTCTAGGGTCTGCTAACTGCTTTTCTTGTAGGCCTTTGCCTTTATGCATTAAAACATTTGCTCAAGGAAGAAACTTATAAAGTATTGCGAAACTTTATAAAACTCATACAAATCAACATGCATGATGTTTCCTGTGTATGTTGGTAGGTATTAAGTTATCAAGTAACAAGAAGATTTAAGACTTATAAAGATTAGTGAAAAATGTGTATGTTAGTATTAAGTTATGAAGTAACAACAAGATTTAAGAACACAATCTTCACCTTAATATAAATAATTGTGTTCTTTATCAAGTGTTCTTCATTTCTCCTTAACCAATAGCTATTAGCTAGGGAGCTCTGCGCTACCCCGTTGGGGTGCGCATTGTCATCTCTACTTGCGCCCCCCAACAAAATTTGATGTATTGCAACATCTCCTGAACCCCACATTGTCATCGCCTTTATTGTTTGTCGATGATACAAAAAAAAAGTAAGAAAAGGAGTACTCCCAGGCTCCCAGTAGTCCCCTATATTTTTGTTTTCCACACCCAAAACTAACATCCCTGAACCCCACATTTGTAATATCGGACAGAACATGGACGTGCGTCACTGAAAAATTTGGTATAGGCTTTTTTACTTCCAGTCGATCGATGGATGATCTCATAAACTCTTCAGTCACATAATCCTTCATTTTTAAAACTAACTCTAATGTGTACCCTAAAGGATTTTGACAGAGTTTACTAGCAGTTGTCAGTGCTGCGGATGGTCCAAAGGCATTGCCATAGTAATCAACAGGCAAAGGGGGGTTAAACTTCGCACGTGCATTTACAAAGCATGCAAACCCAATAATGTCCCCTTGAATAGGACCAAGTGCAATAGTGCGGCATCGCCAAAGGACTGCAGGGAGTATCTCAAAACTGGTGCACTTGTGAAGGTGAGGGGGGAGGTTATTTTTCAAGCTTGCTATATCTGGACGACCAACAGAGAAGAAGGAATGATGCATCTGGGCAATTACATTGAGGGGAGGTCCTTCGATGCCATTAAATTCATTCAACATGTAATGTGCACATGATACCTTTGTACTTTGAAGACTAATGAGGATGGCATTGGCAATTCCATTGTACTAAAGTTGTCTGGGTAATTGAATTTTTTCGAAGATATGTAATAAGAGACAGCTACAACAGTTAACCTTCCAAAAAAAAAAAAAAAGTAGAGAAAGAACAGTAGTGACTAGTGACTTGCCGCCTACCAGCGCAACTTCCATAGGCATTGCCATAGTATATAATGCATCGAAACCCATTTGGTCCCCTTGAATAGGACTAAGTACGTGCAATCGTGAGGCAACCCGAAGGGCCTGCAGCAAGTATCTCCAACCTGGTGCACTTGCTAAGATGAGGTGGGAGGTTATTTTTCAAGCCTGATATATATTGACTATCCAAGAAGGAGTGGTTCACATGAGCAAATTGATCGAGGGGAGGTCCCTCAATGTTATTAAACTCATTGAACACGTAATGTGCACATGATACCTGTAGTGGGTTTTGCGCTTTAAGCAACTCTCTTCTCCATATTGGCAGAACTGAGGGAACGGATGCACCAACTGCCATCTCACTCACAGCTGTCAGGAATTGAGACAAACCAGGTGCATCGCTCATTACATGGTTCAGGTGAATAGCTAGGGCAAATCCTCCGCACAGCAAACGCGTCACCAGCGTGTTTGTGTGACAACACATTTTCTTTTTCAAACCTATTTATCTGAAATGATAGTTATAAATTTACACATGAATTAGAATTTAGAACCAGTTAAGCTTAAGCATCACAATTAAAGGGTTCATACCAACCTGAATGCCTGAAAGCTTATTATCAGAAACAAGTCTACCCAAAATACGAGGTTACAAGCTAACCAACCAGTTTAGTTAATCATCAAATAACCAACATAAAACAGACATCCACCTTAAAAAATAAAAGATCGGTACGTTAATTAGCAAATTCACTTAATTGGACTTAAGCACTGAACCATTTGGCAAAAAACAAACAGTCTGGAGGCTGAATACGTTGGGTCCATCGTTAAGTTCAGTCATTCAGACCAACTTAATGAAAAACAAACAACAGCTAAGGGTCTGTTTAATTAGGCTCGGTAATCTAATTTACGCAAAGGTTTGTTGTCCTTAGTAGCTGAAGTGCTTAACTACTAGGACCAAAGCGAAAGCAAGTCTTCGTAGAGTTATATGATTTTTTTAGTGATTTGGAGTCGATGTAGATGCTTAAGTAGGTAACAAAACAATAGTCAAATATAAAAATCTAATGACTTAAACGTAGGGGTCTCGTTGATTAGAAAAACGATTTACGGACCTCAATCAAACAGTCCCTAAATGACGCGTTACATCCAATAAAAAACTACATGATTGTCTTCCAATTTAATGTGGTGGGAACTAATTTTATTTTTAAATAAGCCAATAATTCCAATAAATTACTTAATTAAACACCTCACTAATCTGTAATTATTATGTGGTAGTGTGGTACCAAACCAAAGTACCAAACTCAATGCTAGGCTTGACCTTCCATATGAAGACCATTCACATTATTTTGACCTATACTTTGCAGATAACATTAAGTGAGAAATCTTAGTAATCATGTTTGCCTGGCAATGCACAAACATTTATATAATATAGATTAATCACACAATTAGGGTCTGTTTGGACCACAATTTTCATACTAGGATTGATTAAGATCAATTTGTGATTTTGTTCATGGGTATGCAAACTTGGTTCCAAACAGGTCCTTTGTCGGTGTACCCTTAGGTGATGATTATATCAGGGAAAAAAAAAATGGACCCCCATAAGGGACCGAAAAGAAACATTTTCCTGTCTAAGAAACTAAATGAAAAAAAGGCCCCATTTTAAAGTCCGAAGATATGGCCCGATCTATTTTCTTTTTTGAGACAAAAATACCCCTCCAATCTACAGTAAACTGATCGAGTCCATCTTCTTCTCTTTCCATCTTTTCGCAAAGGAAAAACAGAAACCGCCATTAACGAAATCTCGACATACTTCATCACTTGATTTGAAGCAAGTAAGTCATTCAATTTGAGGAATCGAAATCGTAGAGAACAGAAACAACCATTGGAGTTCTTTAGAGAGGAAAAACACATAGTTCATCATTTGGTTTCAAACAAATAAGTCATCAATTTGAGGAATCGAAATCGTAGAGAACAGAAATAACCATTAGAGTTCTTTGGAGAGGGAAAGCACATAGTTCATCATTTGATTTCAAACAAGTAAGTCATTAGTTTGAGGAATTTGCATTTCTAGGGTTTTTTTTTTTTTTTTTAGATTTCTCAAACAACTGATATATTTGTCGTTCTTGCCAATATCACTTGGCTATGGTAAAGTTATTTGCAATTATATCTTTGCATTGGTGTATTTTTTTCTTTTATTGATTGTTTTTCCAATTGAGCTCTTTGCATCAATAGTGTTGTAGGGTGTTTTTTTTTATTTATTTATTATTTGTTTGGAGTTTATTACAAATAACTCAATGAAATGTTTGCAATAATCTCTTGGTTTTGTTTTGGCATACACATATATTTTTTTCTTAATTATTTTGAGTCCAGTGCAAAGAACTCAATGAAATATTTGTAGATAGATATTGGCTTTTGTGATTGATTTAAGTGGACGACATTTTCTTTGTAATGTTCTGCTTCTGCTTGCTTCAACAACTTCTGCATTCATTGTTCAACATACTTTCATTGTAATGTTTCCAAACTTTGTGTTTTTCTTCTTTCCTGTCATTTGTTGTTATGTCGATCAGTCTACATGCAACAACTATAGGCAATTTGGTATAGTATATGACAGTTTTAATTCCTATAAGAGTTTGCTCTGACTGCACACTTCCTTGGCACACAAGGAGCAATTGGCATCTATGTTTCTGATTCGGCATTTCTGTCATAGTTTAAATATGGCCCACTTGTACACCTATTATGTACCAGAAAGTGTTACTTGTTTTTTCTCGATTGTCTAACATTAAATCAAAGTGCACTTCTGTTCTGTTTATGCCTCTAATTATCCATACGCTAATTGAAATCTAGGAAATCATTAAATAGGCTGATGAATGCTTACTTTCATGTTCGTTTTGGTGTACTAATGTTTTGTTTTAGGTTTTGCCTAGCTTAAATATCATCAAATAGGCTGATTATTTTGTACATGTCAGATTAGCACAATGCAGAGAACTCAATGAAATGTTTGTAGAAAGATTTTTGCATTGTTGAATTATTTTAAAAAAGTTAGCACATAGATCAACACAATGGTTGCCAAGAGATGAATGCTTACTATCATCTTAGTTTTGGTATTGTGTTTGAAATACGTTGAATATAATGCCAAGAACTCAATGCTTTGTTTCAACACAATCTTGGAATTGAACTCTGTGTTGTGTTTGCATAGCCTTAGGAGCTCAATGATTGTTATGACAAAAATCAGGACATTTGTGAATTTATTTGCATTGAATTTGTACATGTCAGATTATAACTTCATTGAAATTTGTTCTGAATTTATTGTTTTTCATGTTATCCCAGGAACAAAATGACAGATAGTGAAGATGACTTCATGGGAACACATAAACGGAATGAAGACAAGTTGAACATGTTAGTTGATAAAGCTGTAACTTCTATTCTAAAAAGAAAAAAGGTTGGGCAAGTTGAATTAAAACAACGTAAATCTCCAAGGTTGGAAAATGCAAAGCAAGGAGAATCTTCAAGGCAGAAAGGAAAACAACATGCAACATATGTTAAATTTAAACCCGAACATGTGGCCTTGACTTTTGGATTGCCTCTTCATGGAAAGAAGGTCTCAGAACTGTTCAGAAAGTTCAAATTTGATCCCGATCAGTCCTCATTCCTTGTTAACAACAACCTTCAAAAGTGTGGCGAAATCTCAAAAGAGACCATGATTAATAGAATCAATATTTTGATGAATGAGGAAGGAAGCCACAATAATTTTTGTAGGATGGTAGTCTTGTTCATGTGCGCCACAATCTTTTTCCCGAACTCCAACTATTCCATTGGGAAGTCTTTTGCAGCACACTTGGAAAGTCTTGAAACAATGAAATCAATTGGTTGGACAGATCTTATCTATGATGCATTGATGAAAAAGATAAGGAATAGGAAGGAGAATTGGACACCATTTTCTGTTACTGGATGCCTTATTCCCTTATTGGTAAGAATTTTTTTTCACATGATACATGTTTTTTTTCTAGTTTTGAATCATAACTCACTTATTTAGTGAATAAACACTTTTCGTCTTTACGCACATGTCGGTATGTGTGTAAACAAAACCTGTCATGAATCCCCACACTAATTTTTACTTTTTTTTTTTTTCTTGTGTAGAATCATAAACTGACTGATGTTTGTTTTGTTTTAATCTCTCACAGGTGTGGCTTTGTGAAATAACCGAAATAATAAATCCAAGGAAAGCCTACAGTGTTGGCACTCCTAGGATTGCAAGATGGAATTTTACAAAACTTGCTAAAAAATGGAGAAATAACTTTCTTAGTGAAATCACAAAGGACAAGGTAAAGAATTAAACCTTATTTTTATTTTATTTTATATTCTTAATCAGAAAATGTGATATTTTTATGGAGATTGGATCCAAAATTCAAAAGTTTTTCTATCATATGGTGTAATGCCAAGAGCTTATTGCTTTATTTGGACAGAACTATTGACATTGGTGAAGTTCTTTGCTTTGGCTGTCCTTCGTAGTTTTTTTAACTTTAAGAAAATCATTCAAATATGTATGTGTAGTGCTTGCCAATAGCTCCTGGAAATGGTGAAGTTATTTGCAATGATTTCTTTGCATTTATTCTATTTTATTTTCAAATACTGCATATTTTCTGTGCATTTATATATATATATATTTTTTGTGTTCTCAAAGATAAGAGGCGATTTCAAAGATGTCACAGATGAGGAGAAGGAACTCTTCATATCAGAAAATAATGAGGAAGATTCAGGAGATCGTACTTCCATGATAGATTATGACGAACTTTTTCAAGAGAACTTGAAGTTGAAGGATGAAAATATGAAACTACGGAAGATAATAGAAGAGCTTAAACAAGCAATTAGACCTGACGATAAAGATAATGGCAGGGATGAAAATGCTGAAATTCCAGAAAAATCAGATGAAGTTCCGAATTTGCCCATCCAAATGCAAGTGAAAGATCAAGAAATTGTTGAAGAAATTCCAAAGAAAGAAATTGTTGAAGAAATTCCAAAGCAAGCTCAGGTTGAAGAAATTCCAAAGCAAGTTCAGGTTGAAGAAATTCCAAAGCAAGCTCCAATTGAAGAAATTGCAAAGCAAGCTCCAATTGAAGAACTAAAAACCAACAACAACAAGCTGCAGTTGAAAAGAATACAAACATCAGCAGAACCTGTTCAAATGGAGAAGGCCACGAAACATTATACAAGGGCAAGGGCAACTGAAAGGGTTGATGAAGACAAAGGAAATAATAAAAAACCAAAGAAATGCTCAAAAAAGATGAAAGTTGATGACATCGAAGGAATAGTTGATGTGGATGATTTGGTCCTCGATGATAGCAAGAATGTTGTTGATCCGACACCCTTGGAAAATATAAGAGATAGCCTTCACTACAACTACCTGGAGAAAGAAGAACAGACAAGATTGCTGAAATTCTTCTCACTTGCAAATACACAGTAAGTTACCAAAAAAAATTTACATTTTATAATAGTTCTATGAAATATGATCATAAATGAGTAAAAGTGATTAAAATTTCCTTCCTAATATAGGACAAATGCATATGAAGATGATACTTGTGTAGTAAAAGGGAAAGCCGTTGAGGATTTGATGTTCGACAACTTCACGGATGCCGAGGTATGTGGATTAAACTCTTATTTGAAACGTTAGATCTGGTCATAAATGTGGATTATGTTTGAATACATTGATTTTCAAGCTTTTGGAAGTGTTGTGTGGTCTAAAATGTTGAGAGATATCATTGTTTCCATAGCTCCGGATGCCAAGAAATCATTGATCTGCTATAATTTCCATTACTTGTGTTTTTAAAGGGTTTAAGGGATGATGTCATCCAGATTACAAAAGAAGTGTTTGTATAGTAGATTAGTAATTATCGCGAAAAAGTTGGTCTTAGTTGGTAAGATTACAAAAGTATCAACACAATCATATCTGATGTATATGAATTATTGTTTTTCTTAAAGGTCATCAATTTCTATTCTAAATGGTTGAAGAAGAATGAAGACATCAAATGCATATATGTCTCAGCTTATGCATGGGTAACCACAATTAACTTCATTTGTTTTCGTTAAGTTTTAGTCAAGTTTTATTTTGTAATGTGATATCTAAACATATGATTTCAATACAGACTCATTTGAAGGCTAGACAACATAGAAGTAAAGAAGGCTTATTGGACAAGGTCTTGAAAAATGAATTTACAAATGATGTCAAGTTTGTTTTCTTCCCCATTAATAGTTCAAAGAGTGCCTTTCGACATGAAGGTTACCATTGGAGTTTGTTAGTGTTGAATGGCAAGACAAAGAAATTTCAACACTACAACAGTATGAGGGGAAGAAAAGGAGTTGATAAATATTTTGATGATGCAAACATAATGGTATGTAAAACTGAATATATTCATACGCTTGAGACGAGGGGAAAAAGGAATGTTGACATTTTTTAATTTTTTGTAGAGAGATGAAGTTGTCAAGATTCTTAACAAAATGAAGATTGACTCCAAAAAGTGGAGTAGTCTGACCCAACCAATTACCCAACCGTACTGCCCCCAGCAAGGTGACACGTAAGTATCCGAAACCATTGAGTACGTACATAAGTTTATAGTTCAGAAATTAAATGATCACATGATTTTATTTTTCAGGGTTGATTGTGGACTGTATGTCTGCAAATTCATGGAACTACTCAGCCAAGAAGCGAAGATGAACAAAGCAATTGATTTCAAGAAAGACATTGATGAATTGAAGCCTACGTTGGCGCACTTGATCTTAGCAGATAAAGAGAAAAGCTGGAGGTTAGAAGATGCAATTATGTAGTCTGACAACTTAGTGGAAGAACTTGGGTGAACATATGGGAAGGGTCTGTTTGTTGCTTTTGCTGTAAAAACTAATGTAAAGCAAGCTGGAGTAGTTAGGCATAGAATTGTTAACAACAATCATTTTGTTAATACAAAATCAGTACTTTCAAAGTTTTCTAGTTGTTCAGTCTTCTAGTTCTTCAGTTTAATGTCTCAAATATTATTTTCACTTGTTTCATCTTCAAGCTGTAATATTTGATATATGATGTAACAAACACACATTATAACACAATCATCCTGCAAAAACTATCTTGAACCATGCCAGCAAGTGTTGGAACCCTTTTCATACGATGCATAAACCTCTTGGCAGAAAACACAAAGACCAATTGGCATAATCACAACAGCACAAAATGATAAAAGACATTGCAAATAAGAGAATTATATGACAAATACTATCAATTAATAGAGTTAAATAAACTCTTTTGTGTAATAGTTCAAATTGCAAATATGATCGATCACTAGGAATCAAAACGATTAACCAAGTTTGACCATTCAAATGAATCCATACAAATTTTGGATCTGAAACGCCCCTTTTTAAAGGAACCAACATTTGGTATCCTTTTTGTCTTTGGTCTACCCCGCTGCTTACTAAGATCAGGTGGCTTGATGACATCATCTTCACCTACGACAATATCATCCAGATTCATAATAATTGGAGGAATATGATGAGCATAACTTTGACGGTAGTTAAAGACACGAAACATTGGATCAACAAAATCCTCAACATCGCGTCGATCAGATATAATACAATGCAACGCATGAGCACAAGGAATGCCTTCAACGGTCCAACGTCTACAAGAACATGTGCGCTGTTCCAGGTTGACAATATTAGTTCTAATGCTGTGAACTTCAAATAATGCCTCACTCGACTTAACAGGACGAGTCCATGTTTTGCTAGCATCAATTCTTTCTTTCAACTTGTTTTGTATTGCTGGACAGATGATTGAACTCCACCCATTGCTGCAGTCCCGCCTCTCCGAAAATTGATCTGTTAACCTCCTCCGAATGTGATCTAACATAGATGTAATAGGCAGAAATCTTTTTTCACCAACCCATGAGTTGAAGCTCTCCGCAATGCTTGAACACATGTCCCCATACCTCTGACCAGGGAAGAATGCATTTGCCCAATGCTCATAGGGAACACTTGACAAAAATTCAATAACATCTTATTTGTTTTTCTTGCTACCATCTAAGAGATCATTGAGCTTCGCAGAAAACTCTAAGGGTGTAAAAGCATAAGCAACAGCCTTAAATAACTCATCGATGAATAACCGGTTACGACTAGGGCCTTTGATCGAAGCACGCAGATTACACCGTAAGTGCCACAAACAATATCCATGAGAAGAATTGGGAAATACATGTTGAACAAACTTGAGCAAACTATTATTTCTATCTGTAATAAAGGTGATAGGGCGTTCTATTGAAACCACAGATTTTAAGTTACATAGAAACCACTCCCAGTTGTCGTCATTCTCAGTCGAGACCACAGCATATGCCAAAGGATAAAATCCGTTGTCAGCATTTTTCCCTGTTGCAGCCATCAAACAACCTTTATACTTTGTTTTGAGATGACATGCATCTAGAAACAACAACGGCCTGCAGTATTGGAATCCATGTATACAAGCTTCAAATGAGATAAAAAGCCTATTAAACTTTTTAGTTTCCTGGTGTGTTTCCAAAATAAAGCGTCCACCGGGATCTCTTTCTTTCAAGGTATTCATGTAAAATGTTAATTGTGAATAAGAACAAGCTTCATCCCCGTAGATCTTCTTAACCGCAAGCTTTTTCCCAGCCCTTGCATAATAATAATTCACTGGAACTCCGTAGTCTCTTTGTATTTCATCAATGACTTCACTTGGTTTAAGAGATGGTTTGTCCTGCACATGTCTAATGATTGAAGTCATTACTAAATCTCTGCTCATTTTGGGCTTATAATTGTCTTTCAGTAGTCTTCCACAAGTATGCTCGGAGTGAAACTTCTTTACAACAAAAAATTTGTCAATACCTTGAATAGCCGAAGCCCGGATATACCATTTACAATCATCTGATTCTTTAAGGGAACAACAAGCAGTAAACCATGTTCTTTCATTCTTAATCGTTCTATACTTGAAACCATGATGGAGGCTATATCTCAACAATGCACTGACAAATTCTTTTTTACTAGAAAATCTTTGTCCTTTACCCGTTATAGCGATACCCCAAGTTAAGGATTTTCGAACTTCGTGAGATGAACCAATTGTTAATGTAGAAGACGTACTTGCAATAGACGACAAATCACTACCACCAGAACCACTAACCACTGACAACTCACTACTAACACGACCAACAATTTTAACAACTGAAATATCAACATCGACCTTGCCAATTTTTTTATAGAAGCATAAACATGCCAAAGATTGAATGCTCATATCACTATCAAAAACAGCATCATTCCCATCCAATTTGTACAACAACTCATAATCCATATGCCTCAATGTCGGCCATGTCTTATATATTTCTTCTTTGAACTTCAAAAGGTTGTAGTTCACATCAACACGAAAACCAATAGATTCACCATTAAACGAAACAACGACTAGAACACTCGGCTTATCCATGGCTGAAACACAAAACAAAAGCAGAAAAAAATTTGCACCATGAGTCCATTGCAATTTATCCCAATACTCCAAACCATCCAAACAAAATCAAATTACTAAATCCAAAAAGGTTCACAATCTCTAATAACACAAAAATCAAATAATGAAAACATATAATAGAAACATGAAAAAAGAAAAATCGTTATAAACATACCTCAAACAATGATTTCAAACCCAATCGTTATGAATGATAAATCGTTTTAAATTAAACAATGATTTCAAACCCAATCATTTGAATGACAAATTGCTTTGATCAACGACTGTAACTAGCAAGGGGGGGAGGAAGATAATAGAGAAGATCGAAGAAGAATGATGAAGAATCATGAAGAATGGAGAGACGATCGAAGAAAAATGAAGGAGAAGATTTTTTTTCCAAAAGAGGGTATTTTTGACCAAAAATATATTGTGATCCCAGATCTTTCGCGGGCTTATACGAGAATGGGGCCTTTTTTCATTTTTTATCTTAGTTGGGAGATTTTCAAGGCCGTAATTTCTTTTTAGATTTAGGTGGGGAAATGTTGCTTATCGGGCTTTTAATGGGGGTCTGGAACCATTTCCATGTAATATTTATTGAGAATTTTATGGTAGTTAGAATACTCAATGTATAACAACATATATAAATTTCGGAATTTACTGTTGGGTAATTAATTCTAAATAATTTATTCAACGTAGTTATATTCAGATGTCCAGTATAATTTTCCTGCTACCTTTCTATTTGCGTGGCTATCATAGAAAACTCATAGAAGACTCGTTACTCAACATATCTTGATGAAATTACTTGTTTTAGAAAACAGACATTATGAACTATAATTTCTATGTTTAGAAATACTTTAAATTATGAGGATAATATGGTGAAAAATACTCAGGAAGTCTGACGTAGATTGTTTTGGGATTTCTTTCTGAAATCTGGTAGGATGGAGTAAAACAATTGTTTAATTATTTTTTTATATATCGAAACGATTCCATATTTTTATTCCAAGTAATATTTTCATAGTAAAAGGTTGTATTAAAAATTTATGAGATTTGAGTAATTATTTTTAGATGTGTGAATTTTGAAAGATGAATGTTATTGTTTGGCAGATTTTATGTAAAGAGTTTCTTTTTAGCATATATGTTTTCTTTTGGGTTTGTCATTTTGTTTGATTGTCAAGTTCAAATAGTCATGTACTAAAAGTATTCTTAATATTGAAGTGGATTAGTATATAATGGCATGTGACTTGATTAATTATGTTTAAAGTAACCTGAAAAGTTATATTGATGAACGCCTAGAAATGGCTCCATACCAATGGATGGTATATGAATAGAAACGAAATGAATACTGAACTTTGGATTTAATTATGGAATGATTTGGAATGGTTTGATACCATGGACGGTATATATTCAATTTGGGAAATAAGAACGGAATACGAAATGGACTTGGAATTTAATTGTTTGACAAGGGTTGTGTGATTGCTTGAGTAGTTTAGTTGTTTTGGTAGTCGCCCAAGCATTAGTACATTTGCCGCACCTCTGGAATTAGGTTAAAGAAATTAATTATCACCCTAGACGGCTTAGCCTGCGGGTTGACTCTTGGATTATATTTGGGTATTTCCTAGACGGCTTAGCCTGCGGAACTGACCCTTCAGACCTTCATAGCCTTCGGGGTTGGTCTGGGCGCCACATTAGAAAGATCAAGGGAGCTATTAGAGATCATGAGTTAGGCATACGTCGAGGCTAGCCAAAGCTTGCAGGTGAGCACCCACTTGGGTTTTGGTTTCCGCGTAGAGGTTCTTAACCATGGTCAAGGCACACTGGTGCAGTGTGGGTATGGCAAATGTGTGGAGTGCATCCTGTGGGAGGTGTACTAGTGATTGGGCATAGGTTGTGATTTTATGATTATTAAACCCGAGCACCGGCTAGAGGCCAGGACGAGGTTTTGTGATTTTGGATTCGTTGTTTAGTAGTGTGCTAAAGCTTATGGTATTGTAGTGCTTGGTGTTAATTAATGATATGGGTAAATTTTATATACTTTGATTATGAACCGGAGGTAACTATGATTATGTGGAAGAACTGCGATGTTTTATTTATTATGGGTATTAATAGTCATAATTGGACTTGTCATTTTGGTAGATTATAAATTATGAAGAGTTGGAATGAATCATTATTAATGGTTTGAATGAATGGAATGTATTTTCGGGTTGATACAAAGTATTAGATAACACGTAACGTGTAGGTGATTTGCTTTATTTTAATTCTATTTGTGTATTATGTATTAACTTCATTTTGCAGGTGGATAGGTCAACTAATTTATTTTGTGCAGGTGGATAGACCTATCCTTAAAGACAGTTGTTTCTTAGGTAATGTATTTGTATTATCGATCAATTAACATCGTAAATAGGTAATTAGAAGTGAATAATAGAATTAAGCATGCGATTATATAATGGAGAAAAAGTTTATATATAATGGAATTGATATGGTTTTTGGCGTATGCTTATTTTCTTAGCATGAAAGAATTGTTCTTGAAGGTTAATTATGTTGTTAATCATATGTTGGAACTTTATATTTATTATGTTATTTTGTGGGAATAGATTTCCCCGTTGTTTACTCATACCGGCTTTTATGCTGACCCATGTTCCTTTGTTTTGCACGTGGGTGTGTTCCATTTGGAATTCCATTTGGAATGCAGGCAGGAGAGGTTAGAGCTATGGAGCTGTGACAGACCGCTAGTTGGGATCAGTAGAGATCTTTAGATGTTTCAGTCATGTATTTTTTGAAAGTGGTATTCATGTATTTTATTGGCGTAAGTTGTGTTGTATAATAGGATGGAATCAGGAGTACTTTTATCGTTTGGATTTTTCTTCACTGTATTTTATTTAAGATTTTTGTTGGACCTGGTTTTTTAGTTAGAAATTGTTGCGGCCTGGGTTTATTTTATATTTTTTTTTAAATTCGGGTCGTGACATTTTTTTGGTATCAGAGCCGACGACGGGTCGCCTGTTGCAGGTGGGAAGTACGCTGGAAAGGCCTGAGGAGCGCCAGGTACTTGTCTCACTTGGCAGGGAACGTCGGAGATTTTGGGACTGTACTGAGTGTACTGCAGAGCCGAGGACGACTCTATTTCTAAAGTGGTGAGATTGTAACACCCATGAGTTGGTGTTAGTCCCACATTGCTAAGGAAGTGGTTGTGTTGGTAGTATATAGAGCTTAACCATACTCTAACTAATGTCAAGGCCTTTTGGGGTGAACCACATGGGTGGGCCCTGATCCAAAAACCCTCTACTGCTGGATATCCGCAGTGACTAAAGGGGGACAATATTGACATTAGCGAGCGGTATGGTGCTCGACGCACCGGGATGAGCGAGGACGAAATCCCGGGGCGTTACAAAAGGCATTAAGTACTTTTCAAAAGTACAAAACTAGATTTGAGAATCAGTTTGGAAAATTAAGATCATAACATCTTGATAAAGGGGGTGAATACGAATCTTTATTGGTTCAAATTTATGTTGATTAAAATTTTAAAAGATATAATTAATCAACATTATGTCTATAAATTTTGGTTTATGCAAGTTCTTAAGGGGAATTTTACGTATGCTTAATTACATATGGAGTACCCTATAAGAAAAATGATGTGTTCCATATAAAATATGGAAAAGGGTGACAATTTATAAATACCCTCAAGTGTGGGGGTATATGCCTAAAGTTATGGTCACACTATAAAGAGAACCAAACTTAGACATAAAAATGAGTGAAATGCTATTTTCTGGGCTATGCTCAAAACAGTAGTGCGTTCAGATTTTTATAGAATTCTGAAAAATAAAGATAAAGTATCAATACTGTAACAAAGTCATGTGATATTACAATCTGTGAGATTGTCTTTCCACATAGGAAAGATCACATTGACACTGCTCCAAATAAATATTTTGGTATCTTGTGTGGCAAATGAATGAAAATGTGATTCAGATAAAACTGAATTATATAAACTAATCTAGAACCTCAAACTCTTTTGGTCTAGATGATAAAAAATTTGAGCATGAAGGCAAGACCTTCTTTTAAAGCTTTACTTTCGAGAAAGTGACAGATAGTGAGTTTGAAACTATTATATTACTTGGGAATTGGTCTATCTTCTTTTAAGAAGTAAATCAATCGGGTATAAATAGTTTTCAAGAGCAAAAATGAAACCTAATGGTTCCATTGACAAATATAAAGCTAGTTTACTAACAAAAGAGTGTTGTCAAAAGAAAGTTTAAACTATCTTGACAACTACTCACTAATCACGAGGATAATATCTATTAAGATATTAATAGTCATTGCAGCCATATATGATATGGAAATTCATCAAGAGGATGTTCAAAACTGCATTTGTAAGTGGCGAGTAAACTGAGGATATCCATATGGATCAATCAGAAATGTTCCAAATCCAAGGATAAGGAAAGAAAATGTGTAAACTGGTTAAATCCTTCTTTACTTTAAAATAACTTCCAATACAATGGCATGTGACGCTAGTTTGAGTTATATTAAACAAAGGGTTTCACATTAACTACTATGACAAGTGTGTCTATTTCAAGAAAGTATGTGAGACTTATTCAATTGTTTGTTTATATGTTGAGGACATGCTTATTTTCAAGACTAACAATGAAGTCATTATGTCTACGAAAATATGCTTAACGAACAACTTTGATGTGAAAAATCTAGAGATTCTACACGTTTATCTTGAGAATTAAGATCATAAGATCTCTTAATGTGCGAACTTTATCTCAATTAAATTACATTGAGAAAATGATAGATATAGACTTATGCAATATGAAATTACTAAGGTGATGAGTACTCCTTGTATTTCATTTGTGGTGTTGCATAAAATATTGGTCCTACCATTTTTCAACTCGAGCATTCTCGTAATATTGGTACATTAATGTACATTGTGACTTGTACATGCAAGACCATATATTGCTTATTCTATCAGTAAACTAAACACTGGGATGTATTACTACGAGTGTAAGTATTTGAGGAATACATATTACATATTGTATTATGGAGAATATCCAAATGTCCTTGAGGGATACGCTAATGCAAATTGATTTTCTGATACAAGAAATCAAGAACAACTAGTGGTTATGTGTTTATCAAAGCACATGTTGCAATTTCATGGAAATCTTCTAAACAAATGTGCATTGCACAATCCATATGGAATTTGAGTTTATAGCTATAAGTAAAACAAGTGTAGAAGTTGAGTGACTTCAAGAATTTTAGAAGATATTCCACTATGGCCTAACAATGTGGGGGTCATGTGATAACCAAGCAACAATGTACAGAATAGAAAAGATTTATTGTACAACGGTTAGTCATGATGTACAAATAATGCATCGTAGACATAATACCGTGAGGCAGTTACTCTCACATGGAATTAAATCCATTGATTATGTGAAATCAAAAGATAATCTAACGGATCCAATTATTAAGGTTTATCTAGAGAGAAAAATAACTGTGCATCGAGGGGAATGGGCCTAAAGCCTAAACCAATACGAGTTACCTTATACGGAAACCTAACCTAGCGACTGGAGATCCCACGGACTAGGTTCAATAGGACAACCAGTTCTGAGTAACTCACATGGGAGCACTTGGGAATCCTACTCCATCCCGATTCCTATGATGCAACAAGTGCAACCTACATGCGATAAAAAGGTTAAGCTATGCTTTTAATGACGTCTATATCTTGTGAAATACAAGTGAGGTATTGTAGGATACCTTTTATAGAAGCGGTCACCTATGTTAGTGAGAGCTAGGTCGGCTCTATGAGGATTTTTAAATGCAGAATTTCTCAAATAGCACTCGCAGAACCTAAGATTGTTCAGGGCCAAAATGAACACAACCGAGAATTGAATTTGAATCGGAGCAATGTTGTGCATGGTTTATTGTCTTGGTTTACACCAACAGCTGACAGTTCAAGATGAAATATTTCACTGATTAGCTAAGTAAATCCGATAGGCTTATGCTACGGAAGGTTCAAAGTGAAATATCTACCTATCCCGAGGCAATATTGTTCCAACATACTCTTCGAAATTTTTGAGATGTTGTAGAAACGTTTCATTCATGTTGGGGATTGTTGAAGGAAAATTCCATTATATATGAATGAAACATAGAACTTAATGTTCTATAGTCCCACAATGGGTTGTCGGCTTGTTTGGGTCTTATAAAACATTGTAGATAATTATCACTCATGTGGGGGATTGTTGGAAATATATTCTCTAATAAAATATTTTGTTATGAGTAAAAATTAAGGAGAAAAGGTGGATCCTTTGGATAATACCTTTTAGGAATTGGTGTGACCAGATTCAGTGTATTTTCATAATTCTTTATGAAAAGACATGTCTTTTCCTTTAGTCTACAATAGGTGCCTATTTGTGAAAAGGTACTTTGAAACAACTTATCACCTTTTTGTAAAAGGTGTATGTATGTGAGAAGACACCTATGAAGAGACACTTATGTGACTATAAATAGTGTGATAATCTGGCCAATTAGTATACAATTAATTAGACAAAGTCTTCTTCATTTCTCTACAATAATTCGAAGGGTTCTTCATATTCGTTCGCTAGTACTCTACTATTATAGTGCAGTTTAGTAGAGTGAAGAACTGTTGTATCTTAGGAGACCATCGTGCAGAGACTGTTTGCACCATAGCAGGGACGTAATATTGTCTTAAGGAAATTGCTTCGACAAGCCTCAGTTCATTTCCTTCTCCAAATCTTTATGCGAAAAGTGTAGTAAGTGTTTATTTTGTTTTTTGAGTTTATTGAGTATAAATTCTTTTGAGTTTTATTCTTTAGTAGAATTAATTTTGTAATGTGTATTACAATGATATTCATGTGTTATTTTATGAGTTCACACGCATATAATTACCAACACTTAACGTTGTTGGGAATGCTTACCCAAACCACCTTCTATGGAAACGGCTCCACCATTGGTGAATAATGTAAAATTCACCAAAAAATAATTATTCATTATTTTACTTAATTCAAAAATTAAGGTCTCAGACTGTACAGGTTCAGTCGCTTGAATATGAAAGGCTTTAGTAATATAATTGGTCTTCACTCGACTCAACTCAATTCTTGTTTAGTCGGCTGAGCACAGAACCTCTTCAGTCGACTTAACTTATTTAGTCTTTAGTCAACTGAACTCTGTTGTGAAACCGACATTCGGTTGTTTGACATTATTTTGTGACTATGTGTGTCCATGGTTATCTCGCCTTGAGTTCATTGTTAGGAAAATCTTGATGTATGAGCGTCGTCCCGAGTCTTTCTCTTCGCGTCATGTAGGTCAAGTTGCAGTGTCTGTATAGGACGTACGTACCTAGTTAGGGCGTACGTACCTAGTTTGGGTCAGCAAACTCTAGATAAGGTCAGGACGTACGTACCTTGTTAGGACGTACGTACCTTGAGTATGCCAGCAGCGAGTTTTGGTTCTTGGATGTACGTACCAAGTTAAGGCGTACGTACGTCGGGTTAGGCAGCAAAGTTTTTCGACTTAGGGACGTACGTACCTTGTTTCGACGTACGTACGTCCACCATGGTTTTGCTTATTTCGGCCCATTTTCTCTCTTTTCCAATCCCTAAGTATAAATAGGTTTTTCAACCATAGAACAAAGTAGTTCTTTGGCCGTCCAATTCATCTCTAGTCTTGGAGTTTGTTTAGGTTTTGGTTTAGGTTGTTTTGGTGATTGAACTCATCTTCTTCTTCCCCATTCATCTTCTTCTTCCTTATTGAATATTGAGATCAGCTTCGAGTCTTCTTGTGTGTTCATCAAGAAGTCGAGTATCCTGAACATCAAGGAACTCTGGTGTAAGCTTGCTTCATAGATCGGCTTCGAGTCTTCTTGTGTGTTCATCAAGAAGTCGAGTGTCTTGTGCGTACATCAAGGTACTTTGGTGAAGTCAAGGTGTTAGAGATAACCAGTAGTGTCAACTCGCAGTGATTGCAGGTAGTTGATAGGTCTGTACATCTCTTTTCATCTAGTGGATTTATTTGTTGTCGCGAGGACAACCGTGCACGTTTCCCATATTGGGTTTTACCACGTTAAAAATATCGTGTGTTCTTTACTTGTTTACTGCTTTATTGTTTGCCTTATTATTGTTATATTGCATATATTGGGTTTTCATGTTGTCCGACAGGTTTTGCTTTTGTTCAATACACTTAACCAAATCACACCGCAATTCAATGCACATAATTTATTTCAGCAGAATACCAGTTCTAATTAATCTGATTCATGTTCACACAACTTATAATTTAATTACATTATCAATGTAATACAATACCTTAATTTCTAAACATAACTGTACAATCAACAATTCACACTAACAAGAACCTAATCATGGAATTCATCAATTCAACTAATTGTGGATTCAAAAAAGATAATAATTGAATATCAAGTTGAATTAGGGATGGAAGCTGGTGGTCTAATTATAAAAAAACGGAAGCTGCAGGTTGAGAAACCTAATGGAAGTGACGAAACTCTGGAGGTCTCAACATCATCATCTGGTGAAGCAGAAATAACAGCTGCAGATGCTGTGGCATTATTGTTGAAGCACAAAAAGGGGTTCTTGATAACTGATGAAGAGGAGCAGAATGAAAGCCTTGGGGGTGAGAACTCAATCACAAAACGATAATAAGAAGACCAGAAGAGTCCTTGGTCCTGAAAGGCCTGTTTTTAATCCTGATTATGAAGCCCGGATACCTCCGAAAGGTAATCTACACTTCTGCATACTTGATTTTTTGTATTGTGCTTGATTTTTAGTATCTACAATTCATTCTTTGACTGATGCAACTTTATTCATGCAGACCAATCTGGTGATGGTCGTACCTCCCTTAATGATCGACTTGGCTACTGATATATCCTGCTACGACTGATTAACATTTGAACTTACATGTGGAACACTGACCAAGAGCAGAGTCATATTTAAATATATCGGCCTTCCATTGTGCAGCACCCTACTACAGGTATAATTACGACATTGCGAAGAAAGGGTTAATTTGAATTAAAATTAATTTTTTTTTTTTATAAATTCTCCCACGGTTAATTAGGTTATTTTAATTATGTGTACAGACGCAGCTCTGTTTGTATTCAGTATTTCTAGAAATAGGTTTGTCTGTACAAATTTATACTGAGAAGCTTCTGGCGAATAGTCTGCTTAAAGTATATAATTTCATATAATTAAACATCTCTGGTATGGGTGTATGGCTTTCAGACAACTAATATGCTTCAGTTTTTTAGACTATTTTGAAGAGAAGAAGATTGATTAGGGGTCTTCTTGGTCAGCAGCAATTAATAGTTCTGGATCACTATCTATATATTGGTTGGTTTTGTGTGGGGTTTTTTTCCTTTAACTTTTCATCTTCTAAACTCACCCAATTCTAAATCTATAAATCCTCCCTTCTAAATCTTGATCTCTTCTCCGACTATCCCTTATTCTTCTAAATCCTTCTTCCACTTGAACTGCTTAGGTTTGTTATCTAAAATTTATCACATTTTTCTTTGTAGCGAATTGGTGACTTCAAAAATCTGTTACTGTTTTAGTTTCCTTTCTTACCTTTGTTTTCTTTATATTATTATTTCAACCTATACATGTAAGATGGGACTTGATCTGAGCAAGCAACACAGTCATTCCATTCTTACTAATTCTAGATTTTTTGGAATTGCAGACATACTTGGGAATTTAAATATTTAGGTTGTATTTTAAATGCACAAAGTGCTCAGGTACACTGACGATGAAGACGGACCCTCAAAATTCAGATTATGTGGTAGCTAGAGTCTGGGGCGTCCCTTAATTATGAGCCTTGGCGTGCATACGATGAGGTAAATAACTGCTTGATGACTTTGTTTCCAATGTATGACTGTTATGTTAGTTGTTGTTACCCCCTTCTTCTTTTTTTTATTTTTTTTATCCACATTATGAATTGAATTCTATACAGTAGAAGGGAAATTAATTCGTGAATCACAGTGAGAAGTCATTGTGATTAGGACAATAGAATCCATGGTATGTTCATGTCTTTCCTTCGTGTATGTTCAATCAATCAATTCGTGATCAACACACATTGTGTATGTTCACGTCTTCCCTCTGTTTGGCATCAAGCTTCAGAGCTACAGATGAGTATGATGGAAACTATGGATGTTGTGGCTTTGGATAGGCAGAAACATAACAACACTAGGATGAAAGCATTTGCTCAATCGACTAAATTTTTTAAATTTCATAGAGTAATCAAGTAGCAGACCTCCAGAAACAAATTGAGTTGAGAAAAAACTATTCAAGAAGGTATATATTCTTAACAAATGAAATAAATCATTTGCATGTTCTGTTTTACTCTATTCAAGTTAACACCTGCATTCCAGCTTTTTCAGCTAGCATTGTAAGACATAATTAACTAACATACGATGCCAATTTGAAAATTTTCCCTATAGATCTTAAAGATGTATTTTAATACCAAACATCTGCGCTCTGTGTAGGAAAGCTGAGGAATCAATTGTACATTATTCACTTCTTGCAGGGTGTCACAACAAGTTTGGAAGGAGCTGATATATGTCAGCACATCAACATCAGTCAAATTCCTACATATTACCTCCATTCAACAACTGTTGCAAGAATGGGCAGCCATCAATAACATGGGTATTAGCAAGATAATCTGGGGGATATTGCCTAGGGCTGGAAATGGATTCGGATATATCCGAAATCCGAATTTATAGGATTCGGGTGTAAAAAAAAATCCATATTATAAAACGAATCAGATTCGGATTTTAATATTAACATCCACTCGGATTCGGATTCAAATTCAGATGTTAAAATTTAAAACCGAATAACCCAAATCCGAACTACATATATTGATAATTATTCCTACTATTAGGTTATATTGATATTCTCTATTCAAATTAATTAGGTTTCATTGAGCTGTGCGGCTATTTCTCAAACTATTCAGATTTCAATACCTAATTATGGAAACCCATATCTCTAGAATATTTTAATTTCCCAAAATAATTATGTATCTAATAAATTTGACTTTCTAAAACCTTTTCCTATTCCTCACATCTCTCAACCAACTAATACTTCTTTGTTCTTATTAGTAATCTCTTTAAAACATTCGGGTTCGGATTTGGATTCCAATTTTCAGATTTTATAAAATGTCGGATTCGGATGCAAAAATCTAATCCGACTCGGATTCGGATTCAAATTCGGATGCAATATAAAAAATACAGATTCGGATTCAGATTTGTATAAATTCAATCTGAACCCAATCCGTTTCCAGCCCTAATATTCCCCTGTGTTGTGTCGTGTCGTGGCGTATATGGTCAGTTAGAAATGGATTAATTTTTAAGGAATGTGACGTTAAGTAGATCATTATCATGCGGGTTAAGAAATAGATTAATTTTTAATGAATGTGACGTTAAGTAGATAATTATCATGCAGGTTAAGGCCACCGTGTGAGACTGGCTCAACATGGACATGGCTACAATGAAGAGGATAGAGGGTATTGTATTTGCATACTTACTCATTAGGTGGCAGTAGTAGTAGTGTGGCACGATATAATGGAAGAAAGATAGTAAAGGTTTGGACAACACCACCATGTGGTCTGAGTGTTTTTCTTAGGTTCCACAAGAGACGAGTGACAACAACAGTAATGGGAGACAAGCAATGAACTAATAGCAACAATATTTAAGTATCTAGGAAACACCATAGAAACTATGCTAAGCTCATTTTGTAATTTTTTGTTTTTTGTTTTTTAATAAGATTATACTTTCTACAGACATCATTGTGGGTGATATTGAAATTTATGTTTTACTGGAACAATAAGCTAATGTGGTATTTTTGTTAAGCCTCTAATTATAACAACTTCCTAATTCTAGATTGCTACTCTAAGCTAATGTGGTATTTTTGTTAAGCCTCTAATTATAACAACTTCCTAATTCTAGATTGCTACTCTGATCCTTGCCACCTTTAAGTTGGAACTAAGACATTCTACCAATTAACATGATTCATATACATTATCAAAACAATGGTTATATGATATTTATTTATACAATTTAGGTATAGTATTATCTTCAGACTAAATACTTATACTATTAAATCACAAATCATATTACCTTTGAGCAATAACATGCATAGGATAACACAAATCCCGGTGCGTAGCACGGGTTCAACAACTAGTTACTATATAATAGTGGAGCCTAACAAGTGCCACGTGGCGTTATTAAAGAGATCTGAGTCTCATGAGACGGCCCAATCCAAGCCCAATGTAAGCCCATTCTACAAACCAGATATTTAGAATCCTGCTTAAGTTCTTTTACATCGACAAAAACCTAAACGCGCAGTTTGTAGCGCGTTTGTCCTTTACTTTTGTGTAATTCGTTGAGCTTATCAATAAAATTTGGATTTAAAAAAAAAAAAAAAAAAAAAAAAAAAAAAACTAATCGTGTTCTATGGTTTTGTTCTCTGCGAAAGTTTTTCAATCAAGGCATCAAGCTACTCCCCCTTCGATTAAGGTAAATTTTAAATAACAGTAAGTAAAGTTTCTAAAGCTTTTTTTTTTTAATTAAAAGTTTAGGCTTTTAATTCAATTTTCCAATACTCAGGACTCTATCTTTCTTACAAATAAGTTTTGATTAATATTATAATAAAAATTATTGTGATGAATTGATAGAGATTCTGTTCTATCACCTTAAATAAGTTGTGATGAAAATTAATATTACTTAAATAGGGTTTAATGTTACAAACCTTAAACTGAAAAACAGTCGGCTAATTAAACCTTAATTTCCAAGACTACTCATCTCCCCTTCTAGGATGGATGCTTTTTAAATTAATTCCAAGACTTTGCTAACACAGGTTTGATTATAATGATGCACACAATTGCAGCTATGATATGCTTATGTATTGATTGTTTTTCACTAAATTGATCCATCACATGCATGGTAATGCTTTCAATCTCTTCTATCAATTAGATTTATTTTTACTTTGTGTGCGCTTCTATTATATTTGTGTGTGCTTCTATTACAGGATATAGATCAGATTAATGTTATATATGAAGGTATTAGATCAACCCTTTTACAGAGACAACCTCTTTTTTTAAGAAATGGAGAAAATCAATTGTCAACCTGATGTTAATACATGCGACTCCCTAATTAATTGTTATGGTAAGAATGGTGACGCTAATGAAGCTCACATGCGGTTTAAGGAAATGCAAGAAACGGGGTTGAATTCTTATATCATGACATATAGTACACTCATTGAGTGTATCAGTAAAACAAGTATGGTGAGCTTCCCTAACATCGTGACATACAATATTTTACTTGACTGTCTTCCGAAGTGTGCAAAAATGACAGAGGTGCTAGAGTTTTATGTAAAACTAAAGCAGCAACGACTAACTCCAGATTCTATCACCTATGTTGTTCTGGAGCAAAGTGGATCGCGCAATCTCAAGCATAACCCCATTATCGGTTGGGAATGACATGTCAGACATTTGAATGACTTCACCTAGATCGAACTGCACCAACAAGTGGATTTGGATGGAAACTCAGTATGCAGCTTATGAGGTTCAAATTACATTGTAATCTTTGTTGTATCATAAGTTAATCACATTTAGTTTGATACCTATAATAACCCTATGACATAACTTCAGTTTCTGTATTGAATGTACAGAGTTCACTTCAAACTTTTAGATGGAGAACATGGTTGATACTTGGCACCCCAGCTACGGATCCGGACATTGCTCAATTCCATAGCATGATGAAGAAGGTGGCACATAGTGAAGACCGAGATTGCTTTAGTTGTTGCTGCAATTCCAGCCTGTTTGAGGACAAGGCTTGCATTCTTAATCAAGTAAGTGGAAAGGAGAGCTTTCAGTTGGCATTCGTTGCAGGGATGTTTCTTCATTTTGGACTCAATGTGTTGGAGGTTAGACTATAGTTCACTTAAGTCCCTACGTTTTCGCACATCCTTTATATATATAACAACTCACAGAACCCTGATGATTTACTTGCTGTTGAATTATTTGCATGATCCATACATTATTTTATGTGGGACTTTTGTGCAACACAATATAACAACCTTATTAACAGTTTTTTTTTTTTTTTTGTACTGAACTTGATCAAGAACCTTCTTTAGCATACCTCAAATATATAAGGCCAACCAATTACCTATTAACTCTCTGCGTGGAATCTAATTTTGAATCAAGAACCTCTTCACCTTAATTACGGAGGACCAGTTCCTTACCAGATCGACATGAGGCTAAACTGACACCAAGATAGAGTGAAATATAAGGCTGCTACTTTTTGGTTTGTTTTTGCGCATAAAAGTAATCCTAGGAATAGTGTTAATTCTACTTGGGCTCTAATGTTGAATCAGGAACCCCTTCACCTTAATTACGGAGGACCAGTTCCTTACCAGATCGATATGAGGCTAAACTGAAACCAAGATAGAGTGAAATATAGGGATGCTCCTTTGTTTGTTTTTGCACATTTTAGTAATCCTAGGAATGGTGTGATTTATGCACCTGCCATTCAAATCATTAGACATGAATGTTGATTAGTCCCTTTTTTCACATATAACATTATTCTCTAAATGATATATGATTATATAGTTTGCAAAACGAGTTAATTTTCAATTGAATTTTTTTCAGGTCATGCAGCTTGACTACTAAATAAGAGAAACTGTATGCGGTTGGCTGGACTATGCTTCTCCTGTTTTTTCCAAGTAATTTGAACATACAAATGCGTTTTTTGTTCTTAGTGATTTATGATTCTTTTAGGGATCGATGATGCATTGGTTAATCTTTCAGTAATAAGTTTAGCCGACACATGACAGAAATGAGATCCTAACATCTTCAGATCATAACAAAGTTCACCAAATCAGTTGCAGTTCTAAAATTGAATGTGATACAGTAGTTGTGATTATGAACATGTCATAGACGTCTGTTTCGAAAAATCATCATACCTTATACTTCCATCAATTATGTATGTATAGTCGTATATACGCACTTGCTATAACCAAAATAGGAAAACATTTTCAAAGTACCGGTTTAATCATTATATCCTTGAAATTAATGGTACCTAAACTGTTTTGTTTTATAGTTCCAATTCATAATATATTTTGCACTTAGATATTGAGAACAAATGTTAAAAACTTACGGTAGACAATTAGTGTTTGTAGCTGGGAGGACTAGAAAGGCTGGGGAGTGAGCCATGAATCTTAGTATTTTTCGTCAACATGATCTTTCATGTACACCAATGAGTGATATTACATGTCTACTTTGTATCGCGACATAAATTGCATTACTGATGGTATATTCGGTTTCTTAGCAGACAACTTGGTTGTTGAACAGACCTTTGGACCAGTAATCCATTGACACTCTTTGTATTTACTATACATAACTGAAGTATTCAACACCATGGTCCCTCTATATCACTAAAACTTTTAGTTAATAAGAGGATCGTTTTGATTACTTAAACAAACCTATGGACCATAGACAAATAATCTGAGGTGACAATGTCATTTAGTTATACTTAGCTTGACGTAGACTTATATTTGTTTTCAGACTTTTTGGAGCACTTCGGTTCTTAGCACAATCGACTAAGATTTCGTTCAGATTAAGATAGGTCCTCTGTAAATATTATATCTTTCTATCTTTGTGGTTCTTTGATTAAACTTACTTTTTTTTTTTTTTTGAGGTAACTTATGTAAGAAATTTTTCTAAGGTGTTTGGAGCGTTCCCTGGTTGAACTCACATATAACTAACAACTACATTATAGCGCAGTAGAGGCCAACCAAGTTGTTCATATCTAATTGCCAACACAATCCAGTTCTTTCTTCTGCTGCTACTAGCCCGATGAAACTCACAAATGTGTCGTATGTTCTTAGCTATTATGTTTCATGTTAATAGTTTTAATATGCACATATGAAGTCCGTTTTTTTTTTTTTTTTATTTCTTTTGTGCTTTCCAAATTTTTAATAAACTGATCTCTGAAATTTTGAAGTAACCCGAAATTGACTAAAACTCATTAGACCTTTTCAAATTTCCTTAACTAACTATTAGATGCGCTATTTTATGGGGGATAGAAGGTACACCTTGGTTGGCATTTGAATAGGTTGCAAATGAAGACAACAGATTCAACCTTTGTACGGATTGGGACCTTTGTACGAATTGGGTGGATCGTGTAGATACTCCATACAGACAGTAACTCAAGAGTGGAGTGTATTTGTTTTAAAATATTTGTAAACAATCCTTCAGTTCAATTGCAATTACAAATCACACCAAGATCTATAAATTTATCTTTATCAAGAAAATGTGAAATTAAGGGAAAAAATAAATAAGATTGGTCTATGATTGATAATATGCTCTGTTGTGTTATTATTCTACTTTCCTATGGTTCATTTGTTGTTATTATTTTCTTTGAGACTGCTAAAAAGTCTACTATTGTTAAACACATTTGAATCGTTGAGCTCGATTGAATTGTTGTTATTGCAATTATTTGGGTAATTTGGTGTATGTAGAACGCGACAATTTGCACAGAGGAAGAGTTTTCAAGCGAGGCAACAGTGTTGAGAACAAAGATAACTACATGGTCATGGCTGACAATCAGTCAGGAAAGGTTGCAGAACAGGAAAGAACATAGGTTATATGAGCTGAAGTAAGGCTGGGAGATATTTGTTCACAAACTCAGAGAACTCACCAGCAACAAAGTGGTGACAAGGTGGTGCACGACTGTTAAAAGACAGCAGTGGACTGAGATTCAAAGCAATGACACAACATGGGAATTTTGATTGCATGGCAGCAAGAGAAGCAATAACAGAGCAACAACAGAGTCAGGTAAAGTATTCTTAGCGTTCAGCTGAAGCATGGTAGAGAGCAACAGTTCCAAGGTCTATATGCTGGGAATGTTGTCTTTTGGTTGTATGCTGGGAATGTTGTCTTTTTTTGGTTAGTATGCTTTGTACTGAATAGTTTTTGGTTGTATGATGGGAATGATGTCTTTTTTGTTTGTACCCGATACGCCATATGGTAACCTGATGGGGTTACTTAACGCCCATTGATCAAGCATGTATGATGTGTTTCTTAAGTGATTTAATGAATTTTTATTTTGGAAAAAAAAATGTAAAAAATATGAAAAAAGTTGATCATATATTGAGGTACTGCAATGGGTAACACAAGGTTTGTAGTAAGAGTAGCTTCCACACAAAAAATCCACAGTTTGAATTATAGGTACAACTGTATCGAAAAAAATTATAGATACAATTAATTCACAATAGGTAAAAATAAGTTGTCTTAGAGAAATATCAATATTTTGATCCGTACTAAAATGATTGTTAGTAACTACTCAATGAGAACTTGCAACTATGCTTATTGTATGTTTGAGACACTGATCCAAAACATTATGTCTTGAAATATCTTATGATCAATCTCTGCTAGATTTATTAAGATGATTGTTATCGGATAACAATTGGTGATGAGAATTGGTTTGAGCAACCTGGTGGTATAATTGGGCCTTGGAATGGATATTTGATCAAGGTTACATATGTTGTTCTTTTGGTGCTATCTCTCTACTGATGATATATTGATGAGAAGTGATGATTTAGGCGATATTAGAGCATTGTTGGATGGATTTGTCATGGTGTCATTGCTTAAGAATCAAAGCAATCCTATGGTATAAGATATCCCGGTGTGTAGCACGGGTTCAACAACTAGTAGCATTCAATTACAACCATCTCCATTCCACAAACCCAGACAATTTGTACAATCATATTGTTAGAACTTATTGGCAAAACCAAATCAATACAAAAAATATTACTCCATATTGATATCAGCCAATTCAGTTGCATAAACATGGGTTGAGTTTAAATCTGGGTAACAACGAAAACACAATAGAATCCCCAGACAAATTGAACCTAATAATAATGAAAAACGCATAAATTGTTCATCAACAACTTTCAATAAGCAAAATAGCTGAGTGCGACTTCAAAAGAGCCCAAGAGAATATATGAAAAAGTACCGTCCATAGAGCTTCTGCAGCATCATAAGAAACCACTGGGAAAGAACTGCACTAATAATGTACAGTACAACCTCAGTATGATGTACCACTCCTTCATATGAACTTATTAACTAGCTCAACTTTATGCACTGTTTTGCTCTTCAACAGTATGTACAGGAACTGGACTGTCTCCACGGTTTGCAATAAGCTCAAAGGTATGCCCTTTTGTGTTATGCTGATTGACAAAATCTGAATGCTTCGATGGAGTATTATAACACTCTTCACACAAATCGAAACCTATCCAACCCTCAGTGCCAACAACACGTTCCTCATAACAGTCCTTGCATTTGTATCGATTCCCAACCATTGGCCTCACCTGTAGAGATCAATTAAGGTGGTAAGAGAAGACTAAAGGATAAAGCTACAAAGAGGAAAGTACTGCATGTCTTAAAACTTTACACAAACTTCGGCTTGCTGAATGCAGTTACAGAAAAGCTACAAAGAGGAAAGTATTGCATGTCCGACACACTATGACGCTAATGCTAGATATTTCATATTGCTTATTACCGACATTTTCTTATTGTAGAACAATACTTTAACAAATCTAGGTATATAATCCTTGTTTAGCAAAACCCAAAAAACAAAAATTAAAAACAAGCTAGCCAGACAAGAACATACAATCTATTATCAGAACAAAATTATCAATCACAGACCATTAGCGGTTTGTATGGATAAAAGTCCCCTGAATTTTACTTGAATTTTAAAGAATAGCATCCCAATATGAAAATGCAAGGAGGTTACCTGACAATTATCACATTCAATTCCAGAATGTACATTTCCTGCACATGAGACAATAGATTGCTTTGTTAATGACTGGCATGATGTCTTCGGAAAAATTCAAAACCAACGGAATGGCAGACAGTGTCACCTCATAAGTCATAAGACATTTTTTGTTTGTAGAGAAACTGACAAGGTGCAGTGTTGATAGAATGGGTAGGGGTAGTCAAACAGTCCAACTCTATGTGTGATGCATACATGTAATATGTATGCATCTATATATCAATGTTTTAAATTATACGGAACTTAGCCCCTTTGCCACTTCATCTTCTGGTAGGGATGTCGACAAAATGCGTTATATGTCAAATATTTTGAATGTGGTAATCGGATCAACAGTATTGTTTATATGTTTAATCTACTCTTCAATTTTAGTTTATCTTTTGGGAATATCGTGATGAACAACACTATTTTTGGGTTCAGACACAGTGGCAGCAATCGGGGTTTAATTAGCTTCAATTTTGAAATATAGTTGACCAAAACATTGCACTTGCTTTTAATTAGCTTCAATTTGGAAATTGTATTTGAATGAAATATATCTCCATTAAAGTCGGAACTTAATTAATCGTTGGGCAATGCGGTTTCTATTTCGTTTTAGTAAAAAACAGATGACATATATAAATAGGCATACTTGAAGAAGTAACCAACGAATTACTTAACAAAAGAACAAATAATTTAATTAATGCAATTGATTGAATTAACCATTCAATCAACGAATTACCAACGAATTTACTCTAGTGAATGGTCAATTGATTTCAACGTTGTAGTGGAAACTTATATATAACATAACGTTTGTGTATTTGGTTGTGATTTGTGATAATGCTTTAGTTAACTAGTTGAACTGAAACCAATGCTCAAACACTTGCATTGTGTAGTTTGCCAATAATAACGAACTGAGTGCAGTAGTAGCACATACCGCACCAACAGACGCACTTATGGTCAGCGCGTCGCGCGTGCAAAAATGTGAACAAAATGTTGACAGCTTTTTTGGTTAGAGTTGAAAAGAAAATCCACACCACACAATGTCGACAGGTTTTGCTAAAGTGAATGTCAAGGTGAGTGAAACTTGGAAAGAAAAGGATTATAAAGACGCCCGAATATTTCCAACTTTGCAGGTTTTGGACAAGCGCCTTGTTTCAATCCAAATCAAACTCAGGTCTTTCTCTGTCTCTGTCTCTCTCTCTCTTCATCTCTATGTTATTTCTACTATTCTATCAAAAAAATCCTAGAATTTATTATAATCCATGAGATTATCTAACAATATCTATCGGAATTCTTGAAAATTGCCATAGTTCGATGATCCTAATGAGTAACTTTCTTGTTTTATCAAATTTTATAATAATAATTGTTTATAGTTTCTAAATTATGTTTATCTTGCACAACAGTACTCATTTGTATCAAAATTTGTATATTTTAGCTTTTTGATGTGAGGTTTTTGATTCTTGAAATTAGCAAATCTTTTATAGAGTTTATATTGATATCGATTTTGTTATTTGAAGAAATTATTACAGATTCTAGTTTGTTTTAATAGACAAAACAAATTTAGGCATTTTTTACGAGTGAAAAGGTGAAAGCTTTTTGACCATTCACTAGAGTAAATAATTCATTCTACATACCTTGTTGTTGTTGTTGTTGTCATTGTTCTTCTACAAATAAATCAAAATAGAATTGAAGTAATTAATCAAAATATGAAAAGAAAACAGAAAAAATACTTGAAGAAGTACCAAAAGAACAAATAATTCAATTAATGCAATTGACGAGTGAAAAGGTGAAAGCTTTTAGGCATTTTTGACGAGTGAAAATGTGAAAACTTTTTGATTCATTCTACATACCTTCTTCTTCTTCTTCTATGAAGAATTGAAGTAATTAATCAAAATATACTACAATGAAAAAAAAATTGAACACATTTGGAGTGATAAATCAATCCATACATACCTTGAAGTTCTATGAAAAAGGGTTGAAGGATATTTTGTGGATATGCAGGATCCCATTCCAGTGAATCCCACCATTCTCTGCTTCCATTGATTTCTTTCAGAGATGCTGGTAGTTGTATCAATTGATCTTCTCCCTTAAATTGAGGGAGCTTCTTTAATTCGGAACAATTACGTACCCAAACTTTTTCAAGAGAGTCACAAATCATCACGCCCCTCCAAATGCTCTTCAATTTCGGTAGATTCTCAAACACCAATTTTTTAATCTTAGGGAATTGAACTGCGATGGGTGTTTCAACGTTTCTTTTGTTTTCTTCTTCTTCTCCAATCAACTTCTCCAATTCATCACATCGAATGACACATATCTCTTCAAGGTTTTGGAGCAGCTGCGACAACCTAGATGATGATAAGACATTCTTGAGATTATGACATTCATAGATTCTCAACTCCTTCAAGCAGAAGAAGGGAGGAACAATACTAGAAGGAGGAATTGGAATCCCCTTAAAAAGCGTGTACAATTTGGGGCATTTCCAGATATCTATTATTTCCAGACATTGTAGCCAACAAGTAGAAGAAGTACCAGTACCAGTACCAGTACCAGTACCAGTACCAGTACCAGTACCACTCAAACTCAATTCTTCTTCTGACGACGACCACCACCATATACACTCTATTTTGTTACACTGGTTAATTGTAAATGCTACAAGCTCTCTTACATCCTTTATTAACCATCCCAACTCATTTAACTTTGTCAAATCATTGAACCAATTTATACCAACACGTTTAGTGTTTTGGGGGAAAAAATGGGTATTTTGAGCACTACCTTCGTCTGAGTAACATAATTGAACTGTTGCCCTTGGAGGAATACCTAGATGATTTACACGGTAATTGTACTTTTCTCCAACTGCTAGATAAAAACATTTCAACCCATTAAATTTGGATGATCCAACATAGCTTGCATAATCAGACAAACAATGAAAACTGGTGTTAAGATTCTCCAACTCTTCCAAGCTAAGCAATTCATTTGCAAAAGATTCACCGCTTCCAACGTCATACAATTTATCCACTTCTATGCCACCAAGGTACAACTCTTGCAATGCAGACAACTTTGATATTAATCCTAGTGGAATTGTCTCCCTCAAACTTACCAAATGGAGGTTAAGGCAATTAAGTTTGCCCAACATTTCCATACCTTCAGGCAGTTCTTCAATGGCAGTATTATTAAGTTCCAACCTTCTCAATCGTACGAGTTTACCTAGTGAAGGCACTTTCTTCAACTTCGTACACCAACTTAAACGTAAATCATGTAGATTCACCAATTCAGAGATGGAATCTGGCAACGATTCTAAATGATGATTTGCTTTGTCCCAATCACATCGCAAATCAAGTACCCTGAGGCACTGCATATGGATAAAGAAATCGTATGTTATACTGCTTATGAAAGGATTGCCTCCAAGAAATAAGGTAGAGAGATTCAAGCATCTTGGACTGATTGAAACCTTTGATATCATATTCTTCATAAAAGAAGCCCTCTCAAGAACTTCTTCCCATGCCACTTCATTTGGTAATACTTCCAATAGTGAACCAGCTTTGACCATGAAATGCTTACGTGTGATACGAAGAGCCATGTCCCTGATCAGATCGTGCATTTTTACACCATCAGACATTTCGTTGTAGTAGTCATCATAGGTTTCAACACTTTCAAGCAAGCAATGGTCTTTTAGTTTTTTCAATATAAATTGGCCTTCAAGAAGCTCATCCTGTCTACTTCTTCCCTCGACCATACCATCCATGATCCAAAAGTCAACCAATTCCCTTGCTAAAATTTCATAATCCTCAGGATACAATGCACAACATAAGAAGGATTTTTTTAGTTTTTCATTGGGCAACCGGTCATAACTGAATTTTAAACGTTCAAAGACAATGTCTTCGCTATCTATGATTCGGTTGCTAAAGTTCCTCAAATCATTCAAAGCAATTGTCCAATCCCCAAGGTCACCATTTCCTCTCATAGCTGCAGCTACTGTGATTATCGCCAGTGGCAAACCAGAACATTCCTTAGCGACCAACTTTGCAGTCGACATTACTTCAGGAGTAAGCCCATCAACTTTATCGAAAAACAACTCCCAAGCTTCTTCTTCAGTTAGAGTTTCTACCTTCACATTGGCTGCACGACATCCCATCTTATTGCAAACTTCTTTCTTCCTGGTAGTTATTAATACTTTGCACCCATTGTCTGTAGTGGGTTCGGGTATACCTATCTCGCCAAGAGGAAATTCTTGCCACATGTCATCCAAAATAAATAGGATCCTTTTCCTCCGTTTTAACGCCTCATGTAACTTTCCCATCCTTTCTATTTCATCTTGTTCATTTGATAAATCCAAGTCAACCTTTTTCGCAATATCAATTTGTAATCCATGAATATCTCTAGCTTTTGATAGAGTGACCCAAATAATCTTATCAAACTGATTAGACTTTTCTAGGATTCGATTATTTATAGCCATTGCCATCTTGGTTTTACCAATTCCACCCATTCCGTACACTCCAACCACTCTACTTTCGCCATCCATTAGAAGTTCCCAAACCTTCTCTAAAGATTTTTGAGCCGTAGTTTCCCCAACCAATTTTTGTGCAGGTAGTTCCACTCCAATCTTTGGTACTTGTGATGTGAGAGTGTCCTTTAATAATTCACTACCTGTGAGAGTAAGTGTATTCCCCTCCATGATCAACTCTGAGATACGTTGTCCTAAATTAAAATTTGAACAACATTTAGGTAACAGTCCCTTTAAGCAGCTTGTTCCAATTTTAACCTCTTCTTCAATGCGATCTGTGTCATCCAAAACATGTTGGAGATTTTGTAGCCAATTGTCCACAACATGTTTAGGAACTTCTCCTCGGTCGATCTTTGCCGTGTGTAACTTGTCATTTACATCATCTTTCAAAGAATTCAACTCTTTCTTTATCTTCATCAGCTTTTTAATTTCTTTTTTTACATTTACCATGTGCTTGCATCGTACCAAAATGGGGGTACTTACACAATTTTGTTGAAAAAAACAACTCAGGAGAGTACCAACTACACCAATAATTTCTGCCATCCCTGCAAATACACAAAATATAAGTTTAAGTTAACTAATGAATGTTAGAATAAGAACCCGACCAGTTTAATTTAACTAATCCACAACACTTTGCAATTTCATATTTCATGCAGAAGTTGATGCAAAACATCTTGACTAAGTCAATTTGAATGATAGTTTCATATTTCATACTTTGAGTTAGTATTGGTTTAGAGTTCCTTGTCTAAGATGAACTTTTCTAAGTTCTATTTTTGCTATTTATGTGTCTTTATAGTAGTCTAGAAGAGTCTTTGAGTTCTACTATGTTTAAGAATACTTGGACATGTATTAGGAGCTTTAGTCAATTTCTACATTAGTTATCAAGAGTTCTATCAAAAAAAAAAAAACATTAGTTATCAAGAGTTATCTACATAATGAGCTCTAAAAACGAAATTTGTATTCAAATTATTTATTCAACTAGTATTGAAGTTCTACTTCTTATCAATTTTCTTTCAAGTTTATAGTCTTAGATTCAATTATATATCACGCTTCCTTCTACGTCAATTGGTATCAGATTCAAGAGGAATTCTTGAATGGATGGCTATTAACGAAGAAGCTAACCGTTCCCATGACGACAATAGTGGAAACTTCGTCACCCAAGAAGATTTGCATCGAAGATTTATTGAATTTGATGCAAAACATGCAACTAACTTTGCTTCTTTTGAGGCTCAAATTGCATCTTTGTGAAACCTTATTTTGGAGAATAAAAAAGGGAAGAGGAAATTCGGAGAACTACCACAAGATGTTGCTAGTCTCCATTGCATCACCCATAGTGCTACTTCCAACAACCAGATTCTTCAAGGTACATACATGAACACCCCCACCAGTACTGTAAAACCTTTTTTTTCAAAATTTCATTTAAGTTTAATTTGAAGTTATAAATAATTGAGTGCAAATCCCTAGATCAAGGGTTTATTAATAATTAGTATATATTTGAGGGACTATAGTTTAATAAACCAAAACTTGGAGAAAACAACCCACGAACAGATCTTGTTTGCCTGTAGTTCGGAATCACGACCATAGTGGGATCACAATCTCAAATCGACCAAGTTCATTGGATGAACCATCTTAGGTTAGATTATTAGTTATATATCTGATTAGAAGTTGTTAGCAAAAAAAAATAAAAAATAAAAAAAAATAGAGAGAGAGAGATAGAGGGCGGCGCTGCGATCAGAGTTGGTGGAAGCAGAGTTGTATATATATATATATATATATCACATAGATAATTATTGATTGTCGGTCCTAATTTTGATATGAACTTGTTGACGAAACATAATGGAGTTGTGGTGAACACGGATATTAATTTTATTTGGCTATACATATGAATGATTGTAATGGATATTAGATTTATAAAAGGGGTATTTTTGAAATGGAAGAATTTATAAGTAAATGCCTTGGAATGGCTTGATACCATGGATGGTATATATTCGATTTGGAAAAAAATAGAAAGGAATACGAAATGGACTTGGAATTTAATTATATTGTTTGACAAGGGTTGTGTGATTGTTTGATTAGTTTAGTTATTTTGGTAGTAGCCCAAGCATTAGTACATTTGCCGCACCTGTAGAATTAGGTTAAGGAAATTGGATATCGCCTTAAACGGTTTAGCCTGCGGGTTGACTCTTGGAATATATTTTTGGGTATTTCCTAGACGGCTTAGCCCACGGAACTGACTCTACAGACCTTCATAGCTTTCGGGATTGGTCTGGGCGCCACATTAGAAAACTCAAGGGAGCTCTTAGAGATCATAAGTTAAGCATACGATGAGGCTAGCCAAATCTTGCAGGTGAGCACCACTTGGGTTTTGGTTTCCGCGTAGAGGTTCTTAACCATCGTCAAAGCACACTGGTGCAGTGTGGGTATGGCAAATGTGTGGAGTGCATCCTGTGGAAGGTGTACTAGTGATTGGGCATAGGTTATGGTTTGTGTGATTGTTAAACCCGAGCACCGGCTAGATCGAGGCCATGATGTGGTTTTATGATTTTGATTCACTGTTGGTATAATTCTAATTCTTATTAGTTTCTTAGCACTTGCTATTAATTAATACTATGAATGAAATGTATACTTGTGTTGTGAAACTGAGATAACTATGATAACATGGAGGAACCGTAGAATTTCATATACTGGAAATTAATAATCATAATTGCGATGACGTTTTAGTTGATGGAAACCTATGAAAGTTGAAAGGATTAATAGTTTGAATGAACGATATATATTTTCTGTTATTATATGAGTATTATATGACTAATAATGTGTATGTGATTTAGTTTATTTTAATGAAGTCAATTATATTTGTCTACAAGGTATTAACTGTGTTTTGCAGGTGGATAGATCAACTAATTTATTTTGTCCAGGTGGACAAACCTATCTTTATAGACAGTTGGAGCTTAAGGTAATGTCATTTTTAGTATCGATTAAATGACTTTGTAAATAGATATGTTGGGATTTAATAATGGAATTAAACATATGATTACTGCTTGGATGAAAAGTTTAATATGATTGAATGCTCGAGAAGAATATGGTTTTTGTGTATGATTATGGTTTTAGCATGGATGAATCGTCTTTTAACGTTTATTATGTTTTTAATCGTATGTTCGAACTTTAAATCCATTACGTTATTTTGTGGGAATAAATTTCCCCTTTGTTTACTCATACCAGTTTTTATGTTGACCCATGTTGCTTTGTTTTGCACGGGGGTATGTTCCATTTGGAATGCAGGCAGGAGAGGTTATGCAGGCAGGAGAGGTTAGAGGTATGGAGCTATGACAGACCGCTTGTTCGGACCAGTAGAGATCCTTAGATGTTTCCTTAATGTATTTGATTTGGACGTTGTATTTATGTAACTTATTGATGTAAGTCATTTTGTATAATTGGCCGAAAAGATATGTACTTCTATCGCTTGGATTTTTCCTTCACTATATCATGGAAATGAATGCAGGCCCCCATTAAGATCCCAAAAAGCAACATTTTCCTATCTAAGGAACAAAATGTAAAAAAGGCACCAAAATTGTGTTGAAACAAAGCATTGAGTTCTTGGCATAGTAAGCATTCATCTCTTGGCATAGTAAGCATTCCTCTTGGCATAGTAAGCATTCACCTCTTGGACTTTAAAATGGGGCCTTTTTTACATTTTGTTCCTTAGATAGGAAAATGTTGCTTTTTGGGCTCTTATGGGGGTCCATTTTTTTTTCCCTGTCACTATATTTTATTCTTGGTTTTTGTTGGATTTAGTTTTTCTTTTTGGAAATTGTTACGGCCTGGGTTTATATTTTTTTAATTCGGGTCGTGACAAGTACCAACTTCCCTTTTGTTACCAACCAACTTCAATCAGAATCCCAATCCACCCACCACCTTGAATCTCAACACAATCTCTCAACACCTTTCCACCAACCCTATTACTACTCCACTCCACCACCACGGATAACATAAGCTGCCAATTTCAATACTTCACCATCATAGTCATGTATACACCACCACCTCCGACTATGTGATTCCAACAAACACCACTTTCCCGACAATATTATGCCCTATGAAGAACCTACCCATAACACTTTCAACACGTCTCAATTCGACTTACACCAACCAGTTTTGCCTTATCATCCACACCAGCAAAACGAACCATACTAAAACCCACAAGTTGCCCTTCCACCACACTTCCCACATGGTCACAAACTACATAATCCTATGCATGATTTTCCTAGACCTTTTAATGACCCTTACTATGATTTTAACCCTGGTTTTGGTAATTTTCGACGTCCACAAGAAGGATATTAGAGTACGCCTATTGAATACCGCACCAAGGCTAATTTGTCTCAATTCAATGGCTTGTTTCATATTGAAGACTTCCTTGGCTGGTTGCATGAGTAGATGCAGATTAAGGATTTTGAAATGGGGTAGGCTAAGAACTAAGAGGGAAAAGAATAAAATAAACAATAAAAAATGAAAGCAAAAAAAATTTAATTAAAATTGTTAAAAATAAACAAGATTAGTGGAGAAAGAGTAGAGATTTTTTTGGCTTTGTGGGGGCGTAGATAATGGGTAGAAATACATAAATTTGTAATGGAACCCCAAAATTTTTAAACAAAATGATTTTTATTTGTTTAATTTTTTTAATTGAAATAAGAAAAATTGTGAAACCTTGGAGATCAATTAGAATGCTTCATGTGAGATAAAAAGTGGGACCTGCTTGTATTATGTTATCATCTTTTATATAATATTATAAAGCGGTCTCATAAACACAGCCATTAGATATCTATTTAGAGAACCATAACCATTGGATGTACATTAAATTATATAATCGATGTAATAATAGCCCTTAGATGTGGAAAAATGATCCTAACCTTTAGTTGTCTATTGATGATACAAGTGTATCCTATTAGGAGCTTAGTGATCCTCGAGATTGGTGTCTTGAGGATAGACATTTGCCACCCTACGACTTGGTCGTCGCGAAGCGACGACGCTGCGGGTCTAGGGCGTAGCGCCTGGCTAGGGTTCGAGGCAGCGCCCCGAAAGGTCTTTGGGATTCTGAAAAGTTTTAAAGACAGATTTTCTTATTCTGGGTGAATAGGAAATAGGTTTCCTTGTACGATTTGAAGTCGTCCAAAGTCTATAAAAAGGTGTTTTGGCCAAGGCCAAAACATAAGAGAGACAGCTAGGGCTTAGCTTGTCTAGAGAGTATTGTGAGGCAGAGATTCTTGTAATCTTCATAATATTCAGTAAAGAAGATAATTTTCTTCGAGATCTTGTGTTTTGTATATCTTATTTACTGTTATTGTTTAATTCCGCACTCAATAGTATATTTACCTAGTAATTTGTATCAATTGAGATAATCGTAGCCGTAGGATTAACATTATTTAAGTAATTTTTATTTAATGTTCCAAATATAACCTATAATGTAGTAAGTAATAACTCCACTTATTAATTATTACATAATAACATTATTATACTTTGCTTAGAATATGGGTTTAAATTAAGGAATGTTTATTCTTAACATCAAAAATATAATATAGACATTTAAATGGAAACGGATGCTTCTATTCATGTTATATATTTTCTTTGTTCCATCTCTCCCACCCACCAAAACCAGTCCACTTTCACACAGACGTTTTCAGGTAATATGTTAGTGATACAAAATGCTAAAAAGTCTTTCAATTGTTGTCAATTCCTTCTTCATTAGCAGTATTTTTTTTTTCTTCATTTTGGGGCAGGTAAAAAGTTCTGCTTGCAATGGCTACTAAAAAATTTTTTTTTTTGCTTCCAATTACAAATAATTTTTACTTTTATTTTTTTCCTAGTTTCATATGATGTAAGATCTAAAAGTTTAAGACAAAAATATAATGTATTCCAGGGACTGTCAGTGTATAGGAAGTAAGGTTTGTGATTTATTGATTCTTACATTTCGCTTTTTAGATGAATTTTCTTCCATTCACAACTGAATTTATTGACACATGTCCTTGATTTCTAAAAAATAAGAAGAAAACAGGAGAAACTTTTGTGTATACATCGGCAGACAAGCTATATATCGATGCAAACCAATCCGAGTATGTGAACTTATATCCTACTGAGTTCTTGAACTCATTTAATCCTCATGGATTCCCACCATTCTCTCTCATGGTTAAATCAGGTTCAAGGCTTATACTATTAAAAGATCTTGCCCCTATAGATGGGATGCACATTGGAGCTCGATTGATGGTGACACAATGTGCAAATCAATACATTCAAGCGAAATTTCTTACTGAAGATAAACCAAGTGAAATAGTGGTCTACCACGAATAACATTAACTTCATCGTTTTCCAATGTTCCGTTCCAAATTACAAGGACATAGTTTCCTATTATGCTTGATGGTGGTGATGAGCAAATCGACGATTGCAATTGAGATTTTTTTGTGCAGTTTTCTTCAAAAGTTTATTTTGCTCAGAACTATATACGTATGTGACATAGTAGTTTTTTGCCACCATTTCATTAAGATGAGTTATTTTTTCGTTTCTTTTTTTTCTTTGTAGATTTTCAGGAATAGATTCGTTGCTTATTCTGAAAAGTATATAGTTGTTCTATCAAATTAATTTGGAGACTGTATAGTTTTGGGTAGGACAATAACCTTGAGTATATTGGTTATTCCATTAATTTCTATATCAATTTTGTTGCTTTATTGGTTGTAAATCTCTTTGTATATTTAACATGCACCTTAGTAATCTTTTTGCGGGAGTGGTCACTGGTCACTCTCTTCTCTTAATCTATTATCATTAGCTATATATATTATCTTTAGATTTAACAAACATGGCATATGGATATATAGTTATGCACCTTATGAAACCGGCATTAAGTGGTTTGACATCAATTTTGTGACAAAGTGTCCGTGGTTATTTCGCCTTGAGTTCATTGTTAAGAAAACCTTGGTGTACGCGTGTCGTCTTGTGTCATTGCCTTCGCGTCGTGTGTCTCGAATATAAATTGGGTCAGGACGTACGTACCTCTTAAGGACGTACGTACGCTTCGTATGTCAGCAGGTTTGTTTTGGGTACTGGACGTACGTACCTAGTTAGGACGTTCGTACGTCCATTGAGGCAGCAAGCTTCCTTTTGGTCAGGACGTACGTACGTTGTTAGGACGTTCGTACGTCCAAGCAGGCAGCAAACTTTTCACCGTGTGGGGACGTACGAACGTTGATTCGACGTACGTACGTCCAATATGGATTTCGTCCAATCAGGCCCATTTTCTGTGTATTCCAACCCTAGGTTTAAATAGCCTTCTTCTTCAATGAGAGAGTTAGTTCTTTGGCCGTCCAATTCATCAAGTTTTGGAGTTTGTTTAGGTTTTGGTTTGAGGTTGTTTTGGTGAGAGAACTCATCTTCTTCTTCTCTATTTATCTTCTTCTTCCTTCTTCCCCATTCATCTTCTTACTCCTTATTGAAGAGTGATTTAGCTTCGAGTCTTCTTGTGTGTTCATCAAGAAGTCGAGTATCCTTGTGTGTTCATCAAGGAACTCTGGTGTAAGCTTGTTTCTTAGTTCGGCTTCGAGTCTTCTTGTGTGTTCATCAAGAAGTCGAGTGTCTTGTGCGTACATCAAGGTGCTCTGGTGAAGTCAAGGTGTTAGAGATAACCGGGAGTGTCAACTCGCAGTGAGTGCAGGTAGTTGATAGGTTTGTAAATCTCTTTTCATCTAGTGGATTTATTTGTTGTCGCGAGGACAACCGTGGACGTTTCCCATATTGGGTTTTACCACGTTAAAAATTCCTGCGTGTTCTTTTCTTTCTGCATATTGTTTAAGTTGTTTGAATATTGAACTGTTAGATTAGCACTATTTGAGTTTCTCAATTGGTATCAGTCGCTGGGGGCTGGTTAAGGAGCGTCAAGGCTCACGCTAACGATCCTATCAGTGCAATGATGGTTCATGAGTCTGGTCATAATAATTTTATTGCTAAATCATCTAAATCTACAAAACCAAAATCTGATTTTGAAAAGGATGATAATTTGTATGTTGTTAGCAATAGTGATTGGGCTCTTCTTTACAGGCTTTCTGCAAAAGAATGTGAAAGGTTACAAAAAGCTAATACTGATTTGCAGGAAAAGTTCAATAAAGCTAATTGTAATTTGTCTACTATTTCTGATAATGTTTGTTTTGAAGATAATGGTGTTTTGCAGACTAAGGTTGATTCTCTAGAACAACGACTCAGACATTGTGCAGAAGACTATATGCTTCAAGGGGAAGTTTATGAATCCAAAATTGAAAATTTGGAAAATGCTAATCTTTCTTTGCAGGATAAAGTTGAGACTCTTAAAGAACAAATTTCTTATGCTGCAGATGATGCAATTTCTACTTCTCAATTATTTGAAAAAGAAAAACTTGAATTGTTATGTAGAATAGCAGCTTTAGAGAAGGCCAATCAGGAGGTCGATGAGAAATACAAATCTCTATTGGTGGAGTATGAGGTAACAAAGAACGATTTAACGTCTACTCAACTCAAATTGCAGGTTTTGGACAAAACTAGATTTGACTCTCCTATTACTAGTTCTACTAGTTCATCTAGTATGATTACTCCTGTAAAATCTAGTTTGCCTGCCCTATTGCCTACCCCACCTATTGAGACTAGACTTAATGCTACTAATTTTCAGCATGTTTCTCGTAAGAATGTTAAGTCTAAGGTTAATGGTAAGGCTGTTTTTGCTGGTAAGACATCTTGTTCTCATAGTGGAGGTACAGGTTTTGTTAAGGCACCATGTCACAAATACAATGGTGACATACATGTTTCATCTTCTACTACCATATCTTCTTATAAGAATTCTTTGAGTAAGTCTAATGTTTTTCATTGTTCTTATTGTGGTAGAGTTGGTCATTTGAATATCTTTTGTTGGGATTTTAATCAACATGTTGCATCCTATTCTCGTGTTCCTCGTCGTTATAATTATGTTGATTCTTATGTTCCTTCTTGTGCATTTTCTAGACCTCGGACTTTTAATGTTTCTTCTCATAGGTTTAAGAAAAACAGGAACTCCAACAAAAGGAAGTCAAAGACTAAGGTGGAATTAGTTAAGGACAAGTCTATTCCAAAGCTGGTTAAGGGGAGATCTCATATTTTTTCAACTCCCAAAGTGTGCACGCCTAGTGTTAAACAAGTATGGGTAAGAAAGGATAAGTTGAAGGTTTTTCTGGACTTGCAAAGGTCTGGTGGTGTCCCATAGTTGGGATGATGTGGTTTGTTTCTAGCCTTGTGTTATTTGAATTGCATATTTCTCTAACCACATAGGCTATTTGTTTGGTGTTTTTTTTTTTTTGTTCTTTTGTTTATGCATGCGTTAATTGTTCTTTCATTATTCCATGTATGTGTTGTTGGATGCATCTTTTCTGAGATATTGGTCTAATTCAGTTGTCTTAAATAAGTTGCAATATGTTTGGGTGTCTTCTCCTTCTGAACTCTTAAGTATGTTTTGGTATGTATCATGCATTTTTCCTCGCTTGTTTGCACAGTGCACGACATGCTTGCATGATGGGAGTTTTTGGAAACCACTTACATATTCTTTGAGCTCATAGAACTTCTCTATCTCTCGAGTATTTATGTTATCTTGAGCTACCTTTCCTTGTTTTTGGTTAATGTTCATCTTGTTGTTCGTGTTATTGAGCATTCTTATTTTCCTACTACAACTCCTGTTAGTGGTCAATGACTCACTTTATCCCCAGCCATTTGATTGTCTTTAGAGCAATATCAGTTGGCTAAGAACCCGTTGGGGTTGTGAGGGTCATGCTCTGACGGATGCACTCAAGAGATGTTAGTTCTTGTGTTGCACGTTATCATGGTATTGCACTTCTTGAGTTTGTGTTTGTCAAAAGGATGTAGGCTACACCCTACCCTCGTGTATTTGAAAAGATGGAGCCAAAAATCCCTCCCACACGGGAATGACATTGAAAGATGTAGACTAAAACATCACATGCGGCAAAATAAGATTCCAAGCGCATGATTCATTATTTTTATGTAAGACATACGAGGATTATATTCCTTTACCTTTGGATGTCTTGGTTTTTATTTGAAAGATCATATTTATATTCGTTTGTCTTCCACTCATATTGTTGGTTTCAAAGGGGATTGAAATTTGTCTCTTCTCAGCTCACTTGCTAATCGTATGTCTCTTGTTGATGGTTCTATATTCTAGGTCTTCAAAGGGTGTGTTCTAGTGGTGAACTTTCTCTCTCTTTATGCATTGCATTGCATGTACACACCGAGGTTTAGTTTATGATGCACTTCAATTCTCTTATTTGTTCAATCTTTTGTTTATCCCCATATATTGCCTCTTATTTTTGTACGGATTGGGATTGGCTACCGTTGTTGGAAGTTCATGATGTATTCCTCTTCACTTCTATGGTACATCGGTTCTTTTCCTTTTTCTCTTCTTATTATGGTTTGTGTTGTTTGTCATTTGGTTTGGCTCTTCATTGTTAAAAAAAAAAAAAAAAAAAAAGGGGTAGTACGTACGTCTTCATGACGTTCGTACGTTGAGGAGGGCAGATCTTTTCCAACGTACGAACGTTCATTGAACGTACGAACGTGGGTTGAGGCAGTTGGTTTGTTTTTGGGTCCCGACGTACGAACGTTCTAAAGACGTACGTACGTCCTCTGAACAGTTTCAGCCCACTATAATTTTTAAGCCAAATGTTTAAAAATCTGTGGCTAACTGTAACATTGAAATCGTGCTACTCTTCTCTCTCGCACGAACAAATTTTTTTTTTTCACAACTGTATATTCAGGCATCCTTCTTCTTCTTTCTTCTCCTTCATTTCTTTTCAATCTCTACCGTTAGTGCTGCTCTTTGTTCAACCCAAAAGTTTACTTCATTGTTTTTGTGAGTGTTCTTGCTTGTCTTACAAGTAAGTATAGTGGCTCTCCTCTTCTTTATTTTTTACCTCTCTTTATATGCTTAGTATTTATTGGATTGTATAGCTATTTGGTTCTTTCTCTACAGTTCTTCTTCTCAACTTAGTTATGGTTGCCATTTTTTTTGTTTGTCGTTTATAGTTGCCTTGATTCTCTCGACATGGTGAAACCTTTGTTTAAGTATCTTCATTGTTGATTCTTTCCAATGATAGTTTAACAGGTTTAGTGGTGTGATCATTGCTTGGTTGTTGTTGTTTGCATACTTTAAGGTTCTGCACACCACATGTTCGATGAAATGCCTAAATGAGATTTATTGTAAGTTTCTCTTAATGTTTACCTTGTTTCTCTGTTGTGTTTCTGTTTTGTTTATGCAGGACATGCCTCCTAAGCGTGCTCGGACTACTACCACCAAAGAGACACCTGGTTCCAAGAGTGCTTCGTCCTCGGGCACACGTGCTTCTCGAGCTCAGAAGGGTAGAGGTCCTTCTTCGGATTCCTCGCCCCCTCCTACTTCACGTGGTGCTCATCCTCGAGCCAAGGCCATTATCCCAGAGCGCTTCTTTGTCTTGAGGGATATTTCTGCCACTCCATTGGATTCGTCTCAACTCGGGAATATTTCGTCCTTCTTTGAGGATCGAAATTGGTTAAGGGTGGCTCAACCGGTAACTAAATACTCGGTCGAGCACACTATTGCGTTCTATGAGACCAAGACACCCTCACAGAATCGCTCAAGTTTCTCCGTCTTGATTGAAGGTAGGAGATACACTATCTCTCCTAAAGTGATAAGTGAAGCATTGGGGATCGATAATCATCGTCTGCCAGAGAGTACCGTGCATGTCATGTGGCCTCTTCCAGATGAGATTCGGGTGGATTTGATCGATCAAGTTACTAGGATGTTCATTGATGGTGTCCCGGAGAGATACCATGCTAAGGCTTACAGCGCCATTCTCATGCACATGGTTGCTCATTCGAACATCTATCCGACAAAAGGGAATAAGATCATCATGACCGATGAAATGGTCAAGCTCGTGGTGTGTATGTCGGTGCATCATATTCACCTCTCCGAGGTCATCTATTCACGGATGCTCCAGATTGATGCAGCTAAGGGTACTCTTCCTTTCCCTAGCTTTATTATGACAATTCTTAAACATTTAGGCTTTCAGGGAAGATACACGGAGGTGAGCCCTCCAAGGTTTGTTGGTCATGACTGGGTAAATGCGATCAAGAAGGGTTGCCAGTCTAGGAAAGTTGCTTTTGAAGCTGTAGGTGCGCGTCTGACGCATCATTTGATTTGGGGAGGCAGGGCTCTTGACGGCCGTGATAATTTCGATAGGGCCTTGATTTCTGGGCGCCCCCCGCCTGCCTCGGTTAGGAGCAACCGAGCAGTAGCTGCAGTTGAGGCGCGGGTCTCGTCTCTTCGACGTCACCAAGATCATACGGATGTCCGGTTAGATCGGTTTGGAGTTATTCTCTCGCAGCATGATGCGATGCTTCGGGATATCCACAGGATGAATGTCGCACAAATGCGACACCTCCAGCTCGACTATACTCCCATCGAGTTGCCTCCGTTTCCTGAAGAGGTGCCTCGAGTTGCAGGTGATGCAGGTGGTGATGACTCTGATGGAGAGAGTGAGGACGAGGGTGTTGGTGAACACAGTGATGGTGACTCAGAGTCCGAGTAGTTCTTGTTCTGGTTTACTCTCTACATTTTTGTACTTAACATTGCTCTTTTGTTATATCGTTTTGTTTTTACACTTAGATGTTGTGGATGTTATTGGATATTGCCATGTTTCTATTAGTGATATTTTTTTTCTCTGTTTTTGTATGAATTTCTGCTAATTAGGTAATGGACCCTTCCCTTGGGCCCATGTTGGGGTTATGTTTGTTTTTCTATATATAGGGGAGTCCTCTCTTCCTTTACTCATATTGTGCCTTCTTACCTCCCTCTAGTTCTTTTTTTGTTCTTCAGAATTACTCAATGGCAGAGTATGAACTTCATGGGGTTTTTGTTCCGGCTGTTGGTTATGTGTCGTTTATGGTGATGGAATACAAAAATAATGCAAAGGTTTGTCGTTTGTGTCGTGTTCCCCATGGGTATGACTATATTCATAAACCTTTCCTTGATCCATGTTTGGTTCATGTCAATCATTGGGAGAGACTACCGGGACATCTTCAAAATCACATCTTGGAGTTGGTTGGATACCCGACTGTGGAGTTGGTTCCAGGACTTGCTGCTCCTCTTACCGACTGTGGCTTGGACAGCAGAATTGAGGAGTTATTTTGTACGAGTACATGTCTGGAGGAATATGATGATCATGTGATAGCTCGGTGGAATAGATTTTCGGCTCGTGCGAAAGCTTTATGTCCCTTCTTAAGCTTTATGTTCATGTGATAGTTCGGTGGAGTAGATCTTCTGGTTAACTTAAGCTTTATATTATGTCTTTTCTGTTTCTTGTGTCATGGATTCCAGGTTTATGGTATGGTTTTCTCTTTACTCTCTTCTACCCTTGTATGCTTGGTTCCTTGTATGTTTCAAATATCCTTATTTGGTTTGTTAGTTCTAGGTGCATCTTTCTCATATGCATTGCATTTAGGTGAAGCTTTTGTTTAGGGGGAGAATTCTTTGTATTGACATCGTGTTAACAAGTGTTTATGTTATGGCTTCCGTTGCATATCCTTTTTGTTGTTAACATGATTGTTCTCTTTCTTTTCTTCTTTAATCTTATTTGTTATGGTTTGGTATTTTTTTCTTTTCTCTTTCTTTTGTTACCTTGCTTCATTTGTGACAAAAAGGGGGAGATTTATGACTCTAATACTAACACCTTCTTCTTCGTTGTTAGTGTATTTTTGGGTCATGTTTCAGGTATGCTACACGTATGGGGAGTGAACGTGTTGATGTTTTTAGAGGATTGTGCAGTTATGGGGGAGCTCAAGTGTCAAAATTCCTGAGCTCATGAAGTATGGGGGAGTTGCTCGAAGGAACTTATGTTACTTCGAAAATTCTTAGTTACTTCCGTTCGATCTCTGATGGTTGAAGTGTCTTGATCAAGCTGGTATCAAGAATTGGTGACTTGGTATGTGTTCTACCTTGAGTGATTTGGTAGGCATGTTTTATAAATGCCATGGTTTGGGATTGTAAGCACGTTTTATAAGTGCTATTAGAGTCATAGGTTTTTGTCACAAAATCAATGTCAAAGGGGGAGATTGAAACCGGCATTAAGTGGTTTGACAGCAATTTTGTGACAAAGTGTCCGTGGTTATTTCGCCTTGAGTTCATTGTTAAGAAAACCTTGGTGTACGCGTGTCGTCTTGTGTCATTGCCTTCGCGTCGTGTGTCTCGAATATAAATTGGGTCAGGACGTACGTACCTCTTAAGGACGTACGTACGCTTCGTATGTCAGCAGGTTTGTTTTGGGTACTGGACGTACGTACCTAGTTAGGACGTTCGTACGTCCATTGAGGCAGCAAGCTTCCTTTTGGTCAGGACGTACGTACGTTGTTAGGACGTTCGTACGTCCAAGCAGGCAGCAAACTTTTCACCGTGTGGGGACGTACGAACGTTGATTCGACGTACGTACGTCCAATATGGATTTCGTCCAATCAGGCCCATTTTCTGTGTATTCCAACCCTAGGTTTAAATAGCCTTCTTCTTCAATGAGAGAGTTAGTTCTTTGGCCGTCCAATTCATCAAGTTTTGGAGTTTGTTTAGGTTTTGGTTTGAGGTTGTTTTGGTGAGAGAACTCATCTTCTTCTTCTCTATTTATCTTCTTCTTCCTTCTTCCCCATTCATCTTCTTACTCCTTATTGAAGAGTGATTTAGCTTCGAGTCTTCTTGTGTGTTCATCAAGAAGTCGAGTATCCTTGTGTGTTCATCAAGGAACTCTGGTGTAAGCTTGTTTCGTAGTTCGGCTTCGAGTCTTCTTGTGTGTTCATCAAGAAGTCGAGTGTCTTGTGCGTACATCAAGGTGCTCTGGTGAAGTCAAGGTGTTAGAGATAACCGGGAGTGTCAACTCGCAGTGAGTGCAGGTAGTTGATAGGTTTGTAAATCTCTTTTCATCTAGTGGATTTATTTGTTGTCGCGAGGACAACCGTGGACGTTTCCCATATTGGGTTTTACCACGTTAAAAATTCCTGCGTGTTCTTTTCTTTCTGCATATTGTTTAAGTTGTTTGAATATTGAACTGTTAGATTAGCACTATTTGAGTTTCTCACCTTAGTAATCCTTTTGCAGGAATAATGGTCACAAATCACTCTCTTCCCTCTGTCTATTATCAATAGCTATATTATCTAATTTTTTTTTTTTTTTTTTTTTTTTGGGGGTGGGGGGGGAGGAGGGGTTGAAGATATTGCTATATTATTTTTCTCCTCAATCTCTTTTCAACATACATCTTCACCTCTTTTATCCATAACGGAAGAAGGAAACAACGGTTGGGTTGCTAAAGTACAAACGAACACATAATAAAGTGTTCTATTGGTAGTGATGAAGCATGACCATTGGATTCAACTTTTGTTAATTGTTACGTCTAATGTCTTTTTCACCTTTTCAACTTCCTACATTTGATTTGTATAAGATGTATATTTTTACATAAAAAGTTCTACTTGATGCAATAGATGAAAATGTTGTACAAAATTATACACTATCTATATTTTTTTATTAGATCCATTGCAAATGATCAAATTAAACAACTATGATGTCAAACAATCCAAACTTAAAAATGGGGTGTGATCCCAATAAATTTATCGGTTAGATTCAACTTAACCTTCAAAGTAACTTTACTTTGCAACTTCTTTAAACTTCGGATGTTGCAACTGAAAAAACACTTAATAAATTGTTTCAAAGGTATTAAAATATTCGTATACCTCTCTCACTACAAACACTTATATAATAGTTTTCTGAACAATTTTTTTGCACAGTTCTATCAAAATTTTAAAATTATATCAAGGAATAGCCCCCCCCCCCCCCCAATAAAATCATTATTATCTTACAATAATTTATTTCAATATTTTTTAACAACTAAATTAAATATTCGTATACTTCTCACTATTAAATGTCTATGAAAACAATTGAATCGTCTATTACTGCATAAAAAATTAATATGACAACTATGGCTTTAAAAAAATAAAATACTATTGCATCACCTACTTTTATTACAAAAAATAAAATTCCATCTAATTGTATTTGTTTCAATAATTTTTAAAACGAAAATTAAAATAACCGTGCCATAGGCATGGGTTATCACTAGTATACATACAAACTACAGTAGAACCTCTTTAAATTAATACTCGATTTATTAATAGAATTCTTTTGTCCCGATGTATGTACATTGTAAATAGCTAAATCAACACCCAGTAAGTTAATAATTTCTCTAAGTTAATAAAATTACATAAGTCCCAAAGTTATTAATTTAAAGAGGTTCTATTGTAATTATGGATTTGGGCTATGCATAGGGGTTTGAAAATTTTATGGTCAAATTATCAAAATTCACAACAACATTTACACAAAATTTTAATTATGACAATGTATTTCAAATTTAATACCAACGTTTGCTATCGTATCAACTCATAACAACCAAGTTTAGCTCTAACGTTTTTTTTGTTACCCATTTGATGTGGGTGTTAAACTTGGTTGTCATGAATTGATATGATATGAAACGTTGGTGTTATATTTGAAATGCACTGTTATAATTGAAATTTTTTACAAACGTTATTCTGAATTTCGATAATTTAACCAAAATTTTATAAAAATCAAATGTTGAGATATATATATATATAAGATATATATAAGATATATATAGATATAGATATAGATATACCTAAAATATGTAATTACTTTGGATATAATTTTTAGAGAAATACTAGCATCACTGTTCTGTGATGCTCTAAGCTCACGTAGTTTATAAAAACTTGTCATGTGGATATGTGTAGAAGGGGTAAGGCTCAGCCGGTTTGGCATATTGGTTGTGCTTGTTTGCACGAAAAAAAACCCTGAAAACTCAGATTTAGAAAACATTCCATATTTGCACGATGCTTGGTTGCATCAGATTAAGTGGTCCCCACGGTAAAACTTTATCAAAAACTAATAAAACTGCTAAATTATTTGAAGGCTTTGAGATAGCCGGAAATGGTGGGAAAACGTCCGCTCATGCTTTATCTGCACATTCTTTCCTCTGAATTATGGTCCCCGTGTTTTCTGGTCTCTCCACGTGTCTATTTACATTTTTATTCTTATACTTAACTAAGCACCCATAAAATAATAAATGCAATGTTTATGGAAAGTAAATTTTAAGTAATTTTGTGCTGCTTTTTCCCCAAATCTTCCGGGAAAACAAGCACATCCATTAGGTAGCTTTTAATTTGTTTTGAAAACCACCATTAACCACCATACTCTACAACTGCCACCACCGTCGCCAACCTCACCATCACTACATTTTTGCTATTCTTATTCTTCTTGTTCATTCTTGTTCCTATTGAAAATGTTTTTGAGTGGTCAAAACATTTGTATATGCATGAATGAGAAATTGAAGTCCCAAGTTAACTACTAGTCATGGCTAACTTGTGTTAGTAGATGAATGGGTATGTATTCACATACATTGTATTTGGCCCAACCCATCCCAATGGGTGTGTCTTTTCTCAATAGACACATACTTTGTGGACACTCATTCCCAATGGGTATATCTGTTCCCAATAGATGTGTACATTGTATTGGGTCATGATGTCTTTTCAAATAGACATTGAAAAGACATGTGCCTTTTCAAAAAGGTTTCTTCCTACTATATAAGTGTATCTTGTGTTTGTCTTCTAATCATTTTTAAAAATCAAATTGGTTTTTCATCTTCTAGTATATGTGTCTTGGCATGAGAGAGTATAACAAAAAATTGGTTCGCCGTATTCTATGCGTTTGAAGTGTTGCTACGTTAAGAAAGATTATATCCTGGGAGACAGTCCGCCATTGATAAACCGTTCGACACATTACGGGACGAATAATGTCTTAAGGAAAGAGATTTTATCTCGACTCGATCTATTCCCTTTTATTTATTTTAAAACAGTAATATATCGGTGTATATTTTCCTACAGTTCCTCTCAATTCTTAATTTTTCTTCTTGTTTCGCTTTTTGTTGTGTATTGGCTCGCAATGCGCAGGATAATAGCTTATATTAAATAAGGTCTATAGGATCATACCTTATGTTTGTTTCTAGAAACAACGTAGGTAGGAATTTTACTCCCATAAGTACTTGGTATTCTAATTGGTAATTGGTATTGTTATTCAATTAGAATCTTTGTATGAATTAGGAATTCTTGGGTACTTGGTATTCTAATTGGTAATTGGTATTGTTATTCAATTAGAATCTTTGTATGGATTAGGAACTCTTGGGTTTTATATATACTCAACTAGTTGGCTATTGTAAAAGAGGGTGGTAAAGAAGAGAGAAAGTGAACCAAAGGTGAAAGCATTACTAGATAGGGAGAGACAAATTTATGAGGGTTTTCATAATAGGGTTTCTCAGGTTCTAGTGTGTGAGAGAGAAAGAGACAAGGAATTATAGATTTGTAATTAGGTTGTTTCTTTTTTCTCTGATTAATAAAATCTTCTTGATCGGTTGCCGGGTGGAGTAGGCGGGTTTGCCGAACCACGTTAATATTGGTGTTATTGTGTGTGATTGTGTTTTTCGATTACTTTCTCTGTTATTTGCTATTATCTAGATTATCGGTATTACAACCAATCCTTGGGTTAAAGCTTCCGTTGCACAACACTTTTCTGGTTAGCTACACTTTTTTTCTACAAATCGAAATTGATTGATAAATCACAATTTCAATACCAACCACAAAATCTGAAAATGGCAAATCCTTAACCATTGAGTTTGATTCCCAAACAAAGAGAAGATAATAAGGAGACAAATTAAGATGAAATTTGAAAAAAAAAGAATGAGATGTATGTAAAAAAAATTAAGAATTTTAGAAAGAGAAGAAGGAGAGGTTTAGCGCTTATGTAGTTGGTGGTGCTTGTAGAGATGATGATGTTGGTGGCGTCATTCTGAAGTCCACCCTCAAGTAGTCAAGTTGACCCAAAGCAAGCAAGCTTGCCGTTCTTCACCTATCCATGATTTTCACATTTTTCTTTTTATTTAGGATTTTATTTAACAAAATTAAAATACCTGCTAAAACCTTAGCCCTTCTTCACCTATCCATGTGACAAGTTTTGGTGAATCGGTAAGCATGGAGAATCACAGTTCTGTGATGCCTAGCATTTATCTAATTTTTATATTGATATTATTATTATTATTTTGTAAAATGTGAAAAGCAAACAACAAATAAATAAAACAAGAAAGTAAGTGGCAAAGTTGTTATGAAACAACAATCTGTTCATATTTTTGATCAGAAGTTGCAAAGCAATTGCTGGGTATTAATCAAAATTTTATATAAATATTCATTTTTTGAATCGGGTTTTGTTTGCAGTCAAGGTGTAATTGAACAATTGAATTCTTGTAGATGAATTACAGAAAAGTCAACCCCTGGGGTAAACCATTTGCCACCCCTATTTCTACCTATTCAAATGCAAAAATAAGATTAAAACTGAATCATAAACTGAATCCATTCCTTAATCTTTATAACAAGTTCATGTTAAACCATTTGCTACCCCTATTTCTACTTATAAACATATTTAAATTTCAACGAATGTGAAAATCTAGCTTACCTACTCCTTGCAGCACAAGTTCCTTTCTTTGCGAAGTTCGTACTTCCTAAACAGATAATCAAAATCAAACTTTAAAACCAACAAAATATTATATAACCACAAAATATGTAAATTATATGACTAGCTGACCTTAGACTTCAATTCAGTAGCAACACAGAATGAATGCTAAAAGATGAAGCTAGAATGTGTTTGTCTTCAATTATAAAGATGGCTAATGGTGAAAGAAAAAGAATGTGTTTGTCTTCAATTATACAGATGACTGAGGAAAGGAACTCAGAAGGGTCTCACTATCTCACCAATGGATCTCATATACAATTTTTTAATTAACTCAAATTCAAAAATTAACATGATGTCAGGATTGTTCAATAAATGTTAGGCATAATTACAAGCGATTTATATAATATTAAATGAACAAGTGGATGAGTTTTACAGGATTCAAATAACAAAATAATTTATGATAGGATTGGTTAGATCATTGTCGTCAATGGCCTATATTTTGTCCAACCAAATATAAAATGCATTGTTTAGATCAACATCAGCATTATTTTACCTATATGGTTTAAGAATTCATATGTACGAACAATACTTGAAAATTATGATTGGTATAGACTTCTTAGAGCATCTCTAATGGGTCTCCCATATTTAGCCTACACATGGGACGATTTAGCCTCCACGTAGGTGCCAGCTCCTTTCCTATCACCTTTTTAGCAGGTCTTCCATACCTATTTTTAGGGGTATCCCTAACGCGTTTCCTATTTTTTTTTTCAAATTTTTATCTTCCACGCTGGTACAACCAGCGTGGAAGTGTTTTTCTGTTCCACGCTGGTCCAACCAGCGTGGAAGACTTGGGCTTCGCGTGGTTGGGCTTGGGGGCAGTGGGCTTTGGGCTTGGGGGCAGTGGGCTTTGTACGTAAGATGTTCCACGCTGGTTGAACCAGCGTGGAACGTTAATGAAGTTTTTTTTTTTAAGAAACAGCAAACAGCAACCCCGTCTTCTCCATCTTTCCGCCGCCATTCTTCCTCCTCTTCCGCCATTTTCAACTTCTTTCCTCTTGATTTTGCTACTTCTACTTCTTCCTACTCAAAAATTACCCAACCATTTAGCCATCTTTTGTTATTTTCTATATTTAGCCCTCTTTTTATTAGTTTTAACTCAAAAATTTAATTTTTTGGTAAATCACAAATTATGGCTCCAAAAAGAAGATTGTGCGGTAAAATCGTTCAAAAGGTGTATGAAGGAACTAGTAGTACTACGGAAGATCAATCTTTAGATAATATGGAAGTCGAAGTTGTCGACATTGATTTTCCACATTTTCGCGAAGTTCGAGATTATACACCAAGAGAGCTCGCTCCATGTACTGGTTCGCATCTCAGTGATAATCAGTATTCCGTCGATGTAAGTATTTGATTTAATTTTTAATATATTTATTTTTTAATTAATATTTCATTATTTTTTAATTAATTTTATTAGTTTTTTAATTAATATTATTAGTTTTTTAATTAATTTTTTATTAGTTTCTTAATTAAATTTTTTTTAGTTTTTAATTGTCGAAGTTGTTCGTTTAATGTAGAGGATGAAAAATTTGACATATAGAGGCAAAATGAATAACGTAATGACTTGGTGGTCATATATGGTTGAAAGAGGAAATGATTTTGCTCATGTACGAGACCGAATACAAGCGACGCCATTTGGGCCTCTCGTTTCTTTGACACCATTTCGAACTGATCGTCAACTTATATTCGCGTTGCTTGAGCGATGGTGGCCGACGACAGATACATTTCATTTGCCTCTCGGTGAGCTTGCTTTTACTCCTCATGATTTTACTATGCTTACGGGTTTGCGTGTCGGGGTGGGAGAGATTGTGCCATATATTTCATCTTATGATAATAATGAGTGTGAGGCTACTATATTATTCCCAACTCTAAGTGAATATGAGGAGGCTTGGAAGGATGATAACAAACAAACAGGTTTACAGTATGGTTTTTTTGAGAATATATACATGCTGCGTACTGTTGCTGATGATAATTGGGTGTTAGAGCCCAATTCAGTTGAAGAGGATGAGTATGTTTTAGCTTTTCTGTTATACTTTGTGTCCGGGGTTTTGTTTTCTACTGGACACAGTTGTGTGAAGTTGGGTTGGTGTGGAGCGTTGCTTGATACAAGCAAGATTGGAGACTACGATTGGGGCGGTGCAGTGATGGCACACATGTATTATCAGATGGATTATTTTTCTATGAGTGGCAAGAAATTACACAACATCGGTGGGTTCATTTGGATTCTACAGGTTAGTTATGGTTTTTATATTATTTTTAATTTTTAATTAATCTAAAGCATAAAAGCATGAATGATTTTTTTATTTTTGTATATAATTTTTTTAATTACGAAATTTTTATTATGTAGTTTTGGTGGTATGAGTATCTGGGCACGTGTAATCCGATTTTGTTAGACCGTAGACCACAAGTGTTCCCTCGTATTCTTATTTGGGCCCTTGAAAACCGAGCTGAAATGATGGGACTTGTAATGAATAACTTTAAACAAGCAAGGGCCTCGATCGAACAGAAAACTTGGGATAGTATTAGGTGGATGCCTTGGGCTGGGTTACCATCAAACAGTGTCCCACACATTGACAGCTCTAGAATCATATCTCAGAAGAGAGTGGTTTTAGTTTCTCCAGAGATTAGTGTTTGGTTTTTAGGGGATAGATGTTTACGACAGACGACTGGTTTGATAGCTATTCCTCATCCTCCACCACCTGATATGGCTCCAGTGAGTCTTCCTTTGGAGTAGATCCGTGCTCGTAGATCATCCTTTATCTGGCCAGTTAGTTCAGCTTTTTGTACGTTTGTACCAGCTATAGAGTACCAGTTATATTGGAACACTGTTTCTCGGGGCACATTAGCTATTTCCCCCGTCTCTCGTGAGGGTAACGTAGATTATGTGTCATGGCGAGGCATACGACCAGAGTATCAGATTCCTTTCCCAGCAGACCCTACTACTACTCAGCAAGATTACCCTTTGAGACAAATACAGTATGCAGAACAGGCTGGTGAACATAGCCTTAGGTTGATGGGATCACAAGGTATGACATGGACTGTACCGGTTCCCTTTCTCGACCGTGACTTAGTTACACAGCATGTACCTGATTTTGATACCTTAGACGAGGTATGTTTATTTTTCTTTTTATTACAATTGTATTTATAATTTTATATTTGTTAGTTAAATCTTGTATATTTATAACTAAGGGAACTCTTGTGAATACAGGCTGCTCCGGTCACGTTTAGCAGATGTTGTAATGCTTGGTCAAGGGATGCGGCATGCAGCATTTGATTCTTCTGCGAGATATTATGGTTGGTTGCAAGAGCAAAGGACTGCCACAACAAGGGCTGAAGAAGAACTCGCAGCAAGTGCTTCTAGGGTTGCTGAGCTGACAAGCACATTAGAGGCCTTGGTAACTAATTATTAATTACTATTACAGTTAAACCCTAAAATTTATTAATTTTAGTTATTAAATTTTAATTGTATTTATATTTGATTATAGGAGTTGCAAGGGCACACTAGACGCGGTGGACGGGGACGATGTGGACGGGGCCGAAGTGGACGAGGCCGAAGTGGGGAGAGTAGTCAGGGGAGTGCACCTTGAGTGTTTTGAGTGCTTGATATTACTTGATATTAGGGTGGGTTTGAGTGTTTGTTAACTGTATACTATTTCTTGATATTAGGGTTGTTTCTGTTGAACCACCATAAAAGATAAATTTATGGTTATTTCGTAATGATTTATTTATTATTCGTTGAAAATAGTAATAAAAATATATTAATCAAAATAGTAATACATTAATCAAATTAAATTTAAAATTCAATACATAATTAAATAAAACATTTTAACCTTCGATACATTTTAATTTTCATACTCTTCACCACAAGTTGAACAAAACATTTTACCCAATACATAATCAAAATCAAACGAATCATGATTACAATTTTCGGGAAGCACATGAATTTCATCTTCATACTCATCAATAAGTCGATTAAATTCATCATCGATACGCTTTTGTTCTTCGGGTGTTAATGGTTTTTCTTCTTCGATGATTTCTTTCTCCATTTCTTCACGTTTTTCATCTTTCGGATCTTCAATGCGCGCCGAAAAGTGTTTGACAGAACCATCTCACATAATTATATAAAAAAAAGTATCAAACTCAAATGAAAAAGATGAAGAATGAAGAATGAAAAAGTAGAAAGAAATGAAGTAGATATCGAAACGAAGAACATGTATATATAGGTGTGATTTATAGCCGTTTGGAAATTTAGCCGTTCGGAAAATATGGCCGTTTGGAAGTGGCCGTTGGAAATTTAGGGTTCCACGCCGGTTTGACCTGCGTGGAATAAAAAAAAAAAAAAAAAAATGTACCAAACCAGCGTGGAATTAAAAAAATAATAAAATTAAAGTTCCACGCTGGTTCAACCAGCGTGGAACATTTTATTTTGCCCATTCCTATAATCCTATCTTTGGTTCGATTTTGGACGAAGTTTTAGCAGACGGGCCCACCACATCCTACGTGGATAGCCGTCTGCTAAAATTATAGACGACGCGTTAGGGTGGTGTTTTTTTCGGAATTCCTATAATTTAGATTATAGGAGACCCATTAGAGATGCTCTTAGGGTGGTGTTTTTTTCGGAATTCCTATAATTTAGATTATAGGAGACCCATTAGAGATGCTCTTATCCCCTTATATCATTATTGGCTTTGACTGGCCTACTGTCATGTTTTTCTTCATGAGTTATTTGTTCAACCACTGCATGCAAACACAAAACTAATCATCAAAACTGATCCTCAGCATGAAACATGTTAAAATGAGACGTCATAACTGGCAAAGTGACACCAAGTTCCTATTACTGTCATTGCTGGTTGTTGGCATTTCCTGGGCTGTGAATACTAATTGTGTAGTGGCAAGCATAGGTGAAAAAATCGTTTTTGCCGACCGGATATTCGCGAAATATTCCGTTTTTTTGGAGATCGGATCGGTACGGCATACGGCATATAAACGGAATTTAAAACACCCCATGCCGGTCGGCATTTATCGGATATTCACGAAATATTCGACAAAAACCGATATTTATCAAAATTTTTGAAATTTTCGATTATAAAATTAACACATTTATTTTTAATCCCCCCGAACTAGAATTTTCGATGAGATTATCAAAAAAAGGTCCAAAAGGCACTAGACGTTTGGAAACTTTCGCGACGAACTTCATGGCCCTCCAAGAGCAATATATCAGAAAGAAACGAAAAAAAAAGCACGCCCATGCCAAAGTGAAGTTCTCTCTCACTTTTGGCAAACCAGTATACTGTTTGTATCCAAGGTTTGTTTTTGTGTAATGAATAATTGGTATCGAATTGGTTTTTGATACATAATTGGTTTGCTTTTGTGTAGGACCAGTGGGCCTTGCAAGTTACCTTTTTGTCTCCCCACTTTAATAATTCTTCTGAACAATAATGAATGCATACACAGCATACTGGTTTTTCATCTATAAATGTTGTTAAGTTGTTTGGCAAACATCATCTAGGGTATCTTCCCAAGGTTCATGGAACATTCCTGACCAGTTTTCTTCCCAAGGTTCGTGGAACCTCCCTTATTCTCAAACCAACATCCAACCTACCTATGTTTACCCTCATTTTTCTTATGGTAACATGGGAACCTCCCAAAGTGATGATTCCAGTGTACCATCCTACCAAACCCAACCAGATAACAGTGGTTCTTGGTTTCCTAATATAGGGAGTTGGTTGGCCCCAATGACAAGTGGGTCGGACGTGCAGTCAGCCGATACATTAATGCCGGTTCAACAATACTCGAGATTTTCTATCTTTGAATCATTTGCTCCGTATTGTATGGATCAAGATGCATATGATATGCATATTGACCAATTCAGGTCGTACGAGCAAACAATGTCATGGGAATATTACTGTATTGAGTTCGTCCCCACACGTATGCGACTCGAAGCTCATCGGTTTGACATGGGGCGTCTATCATTCTGGGGTTAGCATGTCTTTTATTTTGATTATTAAAATAAAACTATGGGTTGAGTTGTAATGAGATTGTTTGTGTTTAGTTCTTGTATTGTAAACATATAAAAGTTCTATGAATATCCACCCGATATTTACGATTTTTTCACCTATGAGTAAAACTATCTTGTGTAATAGTTCCGTCTTAGCTTCCTTGTATGATTTGTCGTGTGTTTAATTTGTAATGTATGTTTTTCTTTTAATTATAAGTTTATATATCGAAATCAGAAGAAAAACACGAAAAGTGCAGAAAACCTCCCAATTTGCCGAATTTTTCGCGAATATTCGCGAATATCCGCGAAAAATTCCGGCACATTCGAATTTACCAAACCTCAAAAATCCGACACAAGAGGTCGGATATTCGCGGAAAATTCCGGTTTTTTGGAGTTCGGATATCCGGACTAAAACGATTTTTTCACCTATGGTGGCAAGCATATTGTAATGACAAGAAAGCAGGAAATACAAAAATAGTCTATTTGCAATTGTAACAAAGAATTTATTAAAATCCATATACAAGTGGGCTAAATAAAAAAATAAAAAATGTGTTCATGGGTTTTGGCATATGACCAAACGCGTAACATGTTCATGTGTTTTGGCACATAAAATAAATAACTTATCTTCACCACCTACTTCTCCAGAGAAGTATATGGTTGCATCAATTTGAAAGCCCCCAAGTGTAAGATGATCTTTGGGGTCAAAGTCTTCTTTGCTCATGTACGGGACCCAAGACAAGTCAAGTCTACTTGAGTAAAGTTAAAAGTGTTTGGACTTTGGAGCCAAAGCTTCACTCTTAACTTCAATATTTAATGGTTTCAAATTGTGGACAGAAATTAAAGAAGAATCAAAAGAAATTATTGTAAGCCAATAGATGAACATATAAGATAAATATTAAAGTATAACTTGTATATAGAGAACGAAATAAGTTCAAGTAGCTAGTAAAGCCTCAGAATTTCTAAATCCACAACCCCCTTGTACTTCTCATTCAGATCCAAGTTCTGCTAGTAAAGTCCTAGATCTGGTTTAGTTGTTAAGTCAGTGAAAAGATTTTTTTTTTTTTTTTTTTTTTTTTTTTGTTTTAAAAAAACAAATTTTATTGATAAGCTAAACGAATTACACAAAAATAGAGGACAAACGTGCTACAAACTGCCAGAAAGCAAACCCGATTTTCCTAAATACATATTCGTTCGAACCTGCAGTCATCACGTTGCTATCCATTACCTTCTGCACTCTCCTGAGGAGCTCAATTGCTTCTGAGCTTAGCAATCCAAATGTATCAAATGCAAAGGGGATGAAACTATGTTGGTTAGCCCTACAAGCTCCGTCATGTTTCTCCACTTTTGCTGCTGCTGCATTGCTAGCTGCTAGCCCCACCTCAAAAATCCCAGCACCCAGCCCAACCATCGGAGACGCCCCTGTAACATCAACACACGCATGTTTACCTTCAGACCAGTTGTAGACCAGAATATCAGCAGGACGTAATGTCGATCTTCCTTCCTTAGGATCAGTAAGAAAGTTAACAGGAGCCATCTTCTTAACCTGTACTCCAGTCCGCCAGAACACATCACACAAGATATCTCTAACGTGGTCATGCCTGTACTTGAAGCCGGGGTAATGCTTACAATGGGCCACATGGTCCTCGAATGCATCAAGTCTGCTCTTCTTGCACACTGGACAAAGTTCACCATCTGAATATAAAGGGATCATCAATCAATAACGAAGAATAGCACGATATTCTACAGGCGTCATGCGTTGTCCAAGCCCTTCCATCGGGATAGCAAGGAGAAAATCTTTGGCATGTTCTGACTGCAAACATCCAATCACGGCCTTTTGTCTAGCTGACAACTCAAATTCCCTCTCAATGCCAGAGCTAATCTTGTTGTAGTATGCTTCCGCCAAGACATGTTGGGGTCTGAAGGGGACGGTAGCAGTTGGAGCAAGATTACTGAGATCAAAATCAGGTATAGAAAGATGTAAACTAGCAATGGTAGTATCGAAAACATTACCCATAGGTGTAGTCTCACAACCTCGAAGGATGTGGTCTTGGAGATTCTTGGTTTGCGTACGTGAAGCTACGAAAGCAAACTTCATAACATCACTAGCACAATAGATACCAAGGCCACCCATACGCAATGGGAGGGTTGCCATACGCCACTGTAAATCGCCAAAACCAGGTCCATCAGAAACCACAATATTCTGAAGGGTTGCACGAAGCTTGTGGTCAAACCATTCGGCTGTTTCCTGAACATAATCAAGGGGGCAAGTACGGAGAGCAAAGGTGAGTTTAGATAATCCCATACAAGAACGTAAAAGTGCCAACTCACATTGCGGATCCTTTAGCTGTGGTAATAAACCCATAAGCGGAAGTGTCTTATCCACTCGTTGACGAACATTACCCATAATAAAGGATGCATCAATACTTACAGCCCCTCCTAGCAACTTAACCCCTCGCTGAGGACATGATATACCAACCGGAAAGATATCTCGATAGGAGCAGTCAGGAACAACAGAAGGCCAAAACAACTCTTTCTTAGACACATTAAGCACGAGTCCAACAGATGGTCTTCTTTCCAGAATGATACAAATAGCTCTAGCCACATGTTCTGTACTACCAATCAAAGTACCATCATCTAAGTACCATGCCTGTAACTCCAAGTGACATTCTGACTGAATGTGGTGTATCAATGGATGCAAAGAGAAGAGGCCCCAAAGAATCCCCCTGCTGTATCCCAGCTGCTGACCAAATATGAGTAGACCCAAGGTACAATCGAGCAGGTTGGCAATAGAGGTATTCGACCTATAGAACAATAGATGGACAATGACTGCGTACCTCCCGTAACATAGCAGATCGATCAACAAGGTTGAAGGCATTCTGAAAGTCCACAAGCAGCATGGAAAGCGATGTGTCATCTTTGTTGGAATAAACCAACCGATTAACAACATGCAAAATTGCCTCTGCTCCACCAGGCACACCAACCCCAAACTAATCATCAAAACTGATCCTCAGCATGAAACATGTTAAAATGAGACGTCATAACTGGCAAAGTGACACCAAGTTCCTATTACTGTCATTGCTGGTTGTTGGCATTTCCTGGGCTGTGAATACTAATTGTGTAGTGGCAAACATATTGTAATGACAAGAAAGCAAGAAATACCAAAATAGTCTAATTGAAAAATTAAAAATGGTGTCAGCAACCCGACTCATTTCGATAACTTTTTCATGTTCATTATCTGGATGTTAGGTGACTATTAAAAAAAAAAAAATCTGGATGTTAGGTAGTGTGGTTCTGTTTGCAAATATAGATAGTCACTTATTTATTAACTAAAAAATTGAAGGAATAATCTTACAAAGCCAACCAGAGACTTTATTTATATATTGGTAAATGGCATATTACCAAACGCGTAACGTGTTCATGGGTTTTGGCACATAAAATAGATAATTTCACCACCTATTTCTATAGAGAAGTATATGGTTGCATCAATTTGAAAGCCCCAAGTGTAAGATGATCTTTGGGATATTGTGTTTCACAATCAAATAATAAATATAATGCGAAAACATAAATTGGACATACTTTTGTTCATTGCTTAAATTTGATCAACTCTACTTGAATGAGATTTTACCAATCTCTAAGAAATAGTTTTTCTCTTATCTACGGTTATGTTTTGAATACACACTTAACATTTGACAATCATTATTAGCTGTTATATTTTGAATACATACTTAACATTTGACAATCATTATTAGATACTCAGATGATCATTAGATTAATCATCTTTGGACAACAAAAAGCCTTATATAGGTATAATGCATTGGATATCATGTTTTGGGTTACCATGTCTTCTTGGTGTGTATCATGATATTTTTTTGATTCTTTTGCATAATGCACGTCATGCTTACATGTTACTTTTGTGGGTACCACTCATATTTTTATTGGTCCATTAAGAGCATTATATCTTCACTTGAGGTGTTTGGGTTGATTTTCTGTACCTTCTAATAATTTTTTTCTTTTTTTTTGAGTGTTCGGTAGTGGTCAACGACTCACTAAATCCCCGTCCATATACTTGACTTGAGAGCATTATCATTTGGTTGAAAGCTCGTTGGGGTTGTGAGGGTCATGCAATGACGGATGCACAAGAGATGTTAGTTCTTGTTGCAGTTACCATGGTGATTTGTAACATTTTGAGAGGCATTTCTGGTCAACGCATGAATTGTCCTAAACTGCAATTAATTTCTGTGATTAATGAAACATTTCTGCGGGGCTTACTATTACTGTCATTGTTGGTTGTTGGCATTGGCTGTGAATACTAATTGTGTAGTGGCAAGCATATTGTAATGACAAGAAAGCAGGAAATACAAAAAAATCATGAATTGAAAGAGGAGGAAACAATGAAGATTAAAAAAGAGATTTACGAAGGGTTTGAAGAAAACGAATAGATAGGAAGAGGATTTTGGAACAAATTGACATTTGCTCGTTTAAGACATCTTTTTTATTTACATGAAAAGATACGTGGACAAAGATTCTCTAAGATATGTGGACATCTCTAAAAAAATGTGGAGACACCACACACTCTCATGTAGAACAAATAAGACTAGGCCTGAGAAATGGGCCGGGCTAGCCCTAGCCCGGCCCTTAAACACTTAAGTCCTATAGTCTTAAGGGTCGGGTCAGCCCTACCCTTACTATTCATGAGGGCCGGGATAGGGCCGGGTTGACATCAAAATAGTGAAGCCCTTACCCTACCCTTACCCTTTTCTAAAGGGTTGAGGGTCGGGCTCAACAACAGTGTATTTCACTAAATATAAATGAATTTACAATGTAATTCTAATAAAAATTAATAAATTTAACTAATTAGAATATATTAAATTTTTAAAATTTGTCTGTAGGTAACTACAGGTCTACAGGTACATTCCCAAAATAAATGTCTACCATTATTACATAAACAATATCATCACATCTACATAAACAAGATTAACATTACATTATATTGTCCATATATGTAATTACAATAAAAAAATTGGATATCCTTTTCATTAAAATTGGGTGTGAACTAAGGGTAGTAATGAATTTAACTATAAAATATGAAAGGGCTTAATTAGGGTTTAATAAGGGTCATGTAGGGGTCGGGCTTAGGGTCAGGTTACACATTTTAAATATTGGCCCTGGCCCTACCCTTATATATATCAGGGTCGGGCCAGCCCCGCCCTTAAAATTGGGAAGGCTTGACTTAGAGGGTTTTTTCATCGAAAAGGCCGGGCCGAACAGGGTCGGGCCTCACGGCAGTTTTAACAGGCCTAAATAAGACACCATTTGAGAAAAATTTAATTGAGGGGCAAAACCGTCCATTCACGTGAGTCAACCACACTATGATTTGATTTCCACCCCTTTTCTTTAGCTAGAGAAATTTGCAAGTTTAGGATCACATGGTATTCTGATGTCATATCCGTCACCGTCACCGTTATTACTTACACAATCTAATAGGTAAAAAATGACATGCAGTTTGTAATTCATACTAATGACACATGTTGCGCCTCGTGAAAATGCAACCACACAATTTTTGATAATTGAATAATAAAAATAACACACAAACAATTGGGAAAACAAATCAATGTAAAGTTCACAAAACACGAGAAAACTTACGTGGTTCGGCAATTGCCTACGTCCACAATACAAAGAGAATAAACTTTACTAATAGAGAAAAACAACGATTACAATACACACGAGAAACCGTAATTCCGATTTTCGTCACACCAAAGTTTCACTCTCACCCACACAATTCTCTTTCACATCGATTTTTAATGTTCTCTCCACATCCTCACAAATCTCTCAAAGAGGCAAAACACATTGAGAGTGGATCCTCACACCTCTCTCAAGCAGATACACAATTATTGAGGATACTCAACCAATCTCAAAGACCTTATATTTATAACCTTTAAGGTGTACAAAACTAATTCGTAATAGAAACACAAATTCTAATCAAATTGGAAATCATATTCCAATACCACTTTCTAAATTTTTGATGGACTTAGAAATTCAAATCCAAAACGAATTCTATAATAAACAACTAATTACAGACTCTAATTTTTATAATTTAGCAACCTTCAGTTAAAATGAAAACAATCTGATGAATTCTTTAGCCTGGCTAGATGAACTTGTTCTCCTATTTTTGTTGCATTTTCTTCTTTATATGAACTATTTAGTTTGTCAGACAATGAATGGTGTAATGTTAACTTGCATATCTGTTTAAAGTTGATACCGTGTCTGTTGGGTTTTTTGTGAAAAGAAAAAGGACGAAGGGAAGATTTCTGTTCAGGAACGTACGTACGCAGTTTGGGCGTTCGTACGTTCAGCAGCACAGATAACCTTTTGGATCAAAGAACGTACGAACGTGTATTGGACGCACGTACGTTGATGGTATAGTTCAGGAACGTACGTACGTCCCGTATCACAGATACCTTCTTCGTGGTTTGACGTACGAACGTTCGTTCGACGTACGTACGTCCTCCTTTTCTTTGTGCTATATGGGCCTGTTTAAGCCCAATTCGTGGTCTATTGTAAGGCTATGTTATAAAGCCAAATAGAAGAATAAAAACCTAAGTTTTCTAAGAGAGAGATTGAGAGAAGCCATTAGAGAGTTTAAGAAATTTTGTGAGGAAGAAGACTTCGATTTTCTTTGTGAGGGCTTGTACAATTGTCTCGATAAGAAAAGCATTATCCTTTCTCCCCGTGGACGTAGGCATATTGCCGAACCACGTATATCTTGTGTCTTGTGTGGTTGCTTGTTTAATTTTGTCGTTTTGTTTTACTTTCATACATTAGTTCAATCATCTTATTTGTGCATTAGTTTCCGCTGCGCACAACAAGTGGTATCAGAGCCTTGGTTAGACCTTGAGCGTATAGAAGGTGTTTGTTGAAATTCCGGTGTGAATTTCAGATTTGTTTACCTTCGTTTGGTGATTATTTAGTGCATGAAAGTTGGTGGAAAGATGGCAAAAGAATTGAATTCGGAGGATTCGAAGGGGGAAATCAAGACAATGGTTTTCCATCAAGCAAAGATTGATGTAGAGAAGTTTACCGGCACCAATAACTTTGGTATGTGGAGGTGTGAGGTAATGGATGCTCTATGTCAACAAGACCTAGAAGATGTTCTGGAGGATAAGCCAGAAGGTGTGGAAGAGAAGGATTGGAAGAAGATGAACAAACGAGCTTGTGGAATCATAAGATCGTGTTTGGCTCAAGACATTAAATACCTTGTGATGAATGATGCTTCTGCAAAGGAGATGTGGCGAAAATTGGAGGAGAAGTACATGACAAAGACTATCCACAATAAAAACTATCTACTTCGAAAGTTTTATCGAATAGATATGAGAAGAGGTATTTCAATGGCGGAGCATCTTAATGATTTTACCAAGGTAATTGCCGACTTGGTGAATCTTGGAGCAGATGTAAGTGATGAAAGCAAGGCAGTGTGTCTCCTCAATTCGTTACCGGACGAATATGAACACTTGGCTATCACACTTACATATGGGAAAGACAAGTTGGTGTATAGTGAGATTTCTGCAGCATTGTTAAATCATGCGTGTATGAAGAAGAACAAAGAAGAGTCCAAAAGCTCAACACCAGAGGTCTTAGTGGCAAGGGGAAGCTATGATAGTAGGGGTGAGTCTCGTTCGGAGCCGAAGAGGAGGTTTCTAGCAAAAGATGAATGTTCCTTTTGTCATGAGAAAGGGCATTGGAAGAAAGATTGTCTTCAAGCCAATGCAAAGGACAAGAAGAATAACTCTGAGGTAAATGTTGCACATATTAATAGAGATGAAGATGATGGTTCTGATTATTTTTTATGTGTTTCATCCATCGATTGTTCCACTAGTGCTAATGAGTAGATATTAGATTCGGCTGGTACTTATCATGTGTGTCCCATAAGGGAATGGTTTTCTAGCTTTAAAAGGCTAGATAATGGTGTAGTATTGATGGGGAATGATCAACCTTGTCATGTATTGGGGATATGTACTATTCGATTGAAGATGTTTGATGGAAAGATAAGAGAGCTGAGGAATGTAAGATATGTTCATGATTTGAAAAAGAACCTTATTTCACTTGGTACTTTAGAAGCTAAGGGTTACAAAGTTGTAGCTCAGAATGGTGTTCTAAAGGTTATGGTTGGTGCAATGATATTACTAAAGGGTATTCGACGAAGTAACTTGTACTTCTTGCAGGGTAGTACAGTTACATGTGATGTGGCCATGTCAGAGGCTACAATTAAGTGTGCTAGAGAGGCTACCAAATTGTGGCATATGCGGTTGACGCATAAATGTGAAAAATCTTTGTAGAGAATGACGGAGCAAATGTTTTTTTATGGGTGTTATCACCTGCAAGTTAGAGTTCGGTGAGCATTGTGATCTGGGCAAGCAGACAAGAGCAAAGTTTGGCACAACTATCCATTGTATGAGTGGAGTTCTTGATTATGTTCACATGAAAGTCTGGAGACCTACCAAGTACACAGCTTGGAGAGGTAAGTCTTATTTTGTGTCTTTAGTTAATGAATTTTTTAGGCGTGCGTGGATGTATATCATGAAGCATAAGGATGAAATCCTAGAAATATTGAAGTGGAAGAAGCTAGTTGAGGCCCGAATTGACACAAAGATCATGGTATTGTGCTTAGATAATAGCATAGAGTACAAAGATGATCCGGTCTTGCAAGTATGTCAGACTGAGGGTACTGAATGTCACTTCACTGTAAAGACACTGCAACAGAATATGGTGGCAGAACATATGTTGTCTATGGATGGATTAGACAAAGTGTTTCGGGTTGAGACATGTCATGTTATTAACAGGTTGCATTTGATTGTGACTAGTGGTAAAACTCTTATGGAGGTTTCTATTTTGGAGCCTGAGAGTTCTCAGCAGGTGGAGAACAAGACCAAAGAGGTTTTGCAGTGGGTGGAGATTGGTATATCTCCATATGTTCCAGTGGGTTCTGTATCTAATGTGGAAACTCTTGAAAGGGTTTTGGGTGTTTCAAATTCTGATGGCATGACAGATGATGAGACGATTGGAGATGCAGAAAATGGTGATCCTATTGATGAGGGTCCAATTGCAACTAGATTGCCTAAGAAGGAAGAAGAATCTCCAGGTAAAGATGTGCACTTGAAGGTAAACGTTTGCATCCTTATGGCCTTGGTAGTGCGATCTGATTTGGTATTAGCTTTGTTTGATGTGGAAACGGTTGTTTTACATGGTGAGCTAGATGAGGAGATTTATTTGTCTCAGCCTAGTGGTTTTGGAGTTGCAAAGTATGATGAGTTGGTGTGTTTCAAACCATATATTTTACGAGCAGTGGGCATTGTAGGTAGATACATGCATGATTCTGATGTGAGACATTGGGAAGCTGTGAAATGGATGTTCCACTACATTCAAGATAGTGTGGAGGCTGGTTTGTTAATTCAACATGGAAGGATTTTGAGTCTGCGGTGTCTTGGTTATGTGGATGTTGAGTATGATTGTCACTTTGATAGACGTTGGTCTACTCCTAGATATGTGTTTACATGGGCAGTGAGATCTATCAGCAGGTTGTCTACATTACATTCTATGGTTGCTTTGTCTCCGACAGAAGCTTGGAATATTGCCGTTACTAAAGTGGTGTATGGGACTAAGTTCTATTGCTTAGAATTGGTCCATTTTCTTCCTTCGAGTTGATAGTATATCTTGAAATGAACTACAATGGCTTGATCCCTTAGCAGAAGGGTACGTAGGCAACCATGAGGTGGTGCAGCTGAGGTGGTCTTTCGGGACATGTGTGGGAGTTTGTGACTTGTGTTATTCTTGGTGTCGGCTTAGATTTATTGAATCTTCGCCGAGGTGGAGAATTGTTGGGTTTTTTATGAAAAGAAAAAGGACGAAGGGAAGATTTCTGTTCAGGAACGTACGTACGCAGTTAGGGCGTTCGTACGTTCAGCAGCGCAGATAACCTTTTGGATCAAAGAACGTACGACGTACGTACGTTGATGGTATAGTTCAGGAACGTACGTACGTAGTTAGGGCGTACGTGCGTCCCGTATCACAGATACCTTCTTCGTGGTTTGACGTACGAACGTTCGTTCGACGTACGTACGTCCTCCTTTTCTTTGTGCTATATGGGCCTGTTTAAGCCCAATTCGTGGTCTATTGTAAGGCTATGTTATAAAGCCAAATAGAAGAGAAAAAAACCTAAGTTTTCTAAGAGAGAGATTGAGAGAAGCCATTAGAGAGTTTAAGAACTTTTGTGAGGAATAAGACTTCGGTTTTCTTTGTGAGGGCTTGTACAATTGTCTCGATAAGAAAAACATCATCCTTTCTCCCCGTGGACGTAGGCATATTGCCGAACCACGTATATCTTGTGTCTTGTGTGGTTCCTTGTTTAATTTTGTCGTTTTGTTTTACTTTCATACATTAGTTCAATCATCTTATTTGTGCATTAGTTTCCGCTGCGCACAACAGTGTCCCCATCTTTATATGAATTATTAGTTGTTTGTCGGCCATCTTGATATGAACTATTCACACTGATAAAATGCCAATTGAGTTTGTGATGAACTGATGGTGGTGTCATGTCTACAGCACTAACACAGCCTCTGTCAGCTTAAACCAGCTATTTGTCTCTAGTCTGATCCTTCCCATAGCACAACACTGTCAAGGCCTCACATACTTCCAGTCGATCAGCAGCAAACACCAACAGAAAACGGTTCTTCCACAGCCAAAAATCCATGCATTCTTCAGCACCACCTGTCACCAATTATAAACAATCAAAGAGTCCCAGCCATCAAGAAACTCAGGCACTGTGTGACCTCTACACTTATAATCTACTTTCTTACCAATAATGTCCAATCAACCCCAAATAGTGAGTTTAACCCACTTTACCACCTCATCTAATACAAAGGCACCATTCTCAAAGATAATTCTATTTCAAATATGCCACAGTATACCCCGATCGGACTGCATATGGAAGGAGAAACCCTGCTTCTTCATTAATTTATTGTTTAATTTAGGCCAGTTGAGGAGAAACAAAACTCCTACCATTAATATCAAGCGGGATTCCACTCATTCAGCTGAGATGACCAGTAAGAGAGCTCCACATTCGGTGTGGCCATGAGAAAAAAAAAGTGGGCATATGGATTCCTCGCATAAATTACACAATGCCCTCGACATTAAAGTTGTTCATGGTAAGAACATTATCCTAAAGTAGAGACCAAATAAAGAACTTCACGTCGTTGGGAATGCTTACCTCCCAAACCACCTTTCTATGGAAACAGCTCCACCATTGGTGAATAATGTAAAATTCATGATCAAATAATTATTCATCATTTTACTTAATTCGGAAGTTAAGGTCTCAGTCTGTACAGATTTAATTGCCTGAATAGTTGGTCTTCACTCGACTCAACTCAATTCTTGTTCAGTCGGTTAAGCACGGAACCTCTTCAGTCGACTTAACTTATTTAGTCTTCAATCAACTGAACTCTGTTGCCTGACAGGTTTTGCTGTTGTTCAATACACTTAACCAAATCACGCCGCAATTCAATGCATATAATTTATTTCAGCAGAATACCAATTCTAATTGATCTGATTCATGTTAACACAACTTATAATTCGATTACATTATCAATGTAATCAATACCTTAATTTCTAACATAACTATACAATCAACAATTCACACTAACAAGAACCTAATCATGGAATTCATCAATTCAACTAATTGTGGATTCAAAAAAGATACTCCCTCTGTCCCTCTTTTCCATCCCTCTTTTATAGGCTGATTTGCCAATTTTTTCTATTCCACCATATAGTCCGTTTCACACATTTCAAAACAATTAATAAAGCAAGTAACAAATTTACCCTTTATTAGTTGTGAAAATTTCCTTAAATATAGCCAATAGTATTAAATGTACACAACAAATAAAAAAGGTATTTTTGAAAGAAATATTACAATTAAATGCAAATAAACCACTTTCCACCACTTTCTTAATATGTGTGAAAAACACAAATCAGCCTATAAAAAGGAGACGAAAGGAGTAATAATTTAATATCTAACATGACATTCTTAACTACTACTTGTGCTGGGGTTAGTTTCTACAAATGTGAAACGAACTCATTCCAGAAACATTTTGTGGTTTCATTTGAAGAGCATCAGATTGGAATTTTACTTCTTTGAAATTCAAGAAGGGATATATTATGCAATAATGGATTAATGGAATACATCCATTGTTGATTGTTCTACGTGTATTTGCATTCAAGCTAATAAATTTCTCTTATACATTCTACTCTATAGAGTCACTCCCAAAAATATTGACAAGTATTGATCAATATTGATGAGATCAAATCCATCAAGCTTTATATTGATCAGATCAAATCCAAAACATGTAGTCTTATTATGAATGGAAGAATGTGGTTGCAGCGATTGTCCCCAAGTGTAGAAAAAAACAGCTGGCTAGACAATGGAGATTGTGGCCCGAACCTATTTCCTAAAACATATAGTTGAATAGAAGTACATTAGTTAAAACCAAACTCACAACACCGATAAATATTAGATATAGTTGAATAGAAGTACATTAGTTAAAACCAAACTCACAACACCGATAAATATTAGATATAGCTGAATAGAAGTACATTAGTTAAAACCAAACTCACAACACCGATAAATATTAGATATAGCTGAATAGAAGTACATTAGTTAAAACCAAACTCACAACACCGATAAATATTAGATAGTAGAAGCATGCAAGGAAAATTAACATTAAAAGGCATATATCAATTCTCATTTAAAGAGTAATTCAACCTTCACAATTTCTAGCAAAATAATCAACTACTGTAAGTGTGTGTGGATAACATCCATCACACAGCCAAAAGCCACAACTACTCTGTAAGTGTGTGCGGATAACATCCAACACACGCCCGAAAGCACAACGATGAAGTGTATGTGGATAACATCCAACATACGCCCGAAGGCACAAAGATGAAATGTATATGGATAACATCCAGCATACGCCCGAAGGCACGAGGATAAAATGTATTTAGATAACATCCAACACACGACCGAAGCCACCCAAGTCCAATAAAAGCATATACACCTATTTCACCATTTACAATTTATATCCTTTCAAGCTCACAGTTGCATAGAAACTAATGAAAGAATATTCCAACATTTAGAGTGTACATAAATACTATCGACATAACCGAGTCCAAGATGTTATATAAAACATATCAATCATTCAGATCAGAGTCTATAGCCCAGAGTCTGCAGCCATCAATCTAATATACTTCTATTGCCTTACAAGCCAACTACCGTGGAATAACATACCAGGAACTTGGTATCAACAATTAACACTTTCATCATAGGGTATCAATAATAGCACACCAACAAGATATATATAATTAAGAATCAAGACCAGATGTATCACTCATTTAAATTTTATATTTAGCAAAGTCATTGATGACATGCTTGTAAACCATAAGTTTATCAAAGCAGAAATTTTATCGCATCCCAAAATGACCAAGTCAGTTGACCATGCTTTAAAATCATCAAAACGCATAAATTTTTGCGGAAAACTTGTCGATTCATCTTATAGGTAAAACATAGCAGCAAAGTCCTACAAATTCATGACAGAAAATAGTATTTCAAACGACATAAGAATCAATAAACCCACAGATATAAACTAATTATGCCCACCTTCCACCTGAATTTGATTAAAATTAACATAATTCTACCCAAAGAGTTAAGAGAAAGAAGTGAGCAAGAAATCACTTGCCTCAAAGTGATCACTGAAATCAATATAGAACAAGAATTTCAAAGCTTTAGGATCTGATTTGTTCCCGTCCTCAACCTTCCTTGTGTGTGTGTACAGATCACTAAGGAGTAGAAATGTGAATTGAAGAATGAAGATGATCTAGCTATTCTAGCAGACTTACCTCAAGAGATAACCATGGGAACACTAATACCATACCTCAGAGTACAATGCCCAACTTCTATGCAAATGCTATACAGATATTCTGACATACAAAAAAAAAAATGCACAACAATATATTAACATAGCAGAAAAATTAAAATGCAGGGCATTACAGTATCACTCTCTAAAACTAAGAAAATCCAAAATATCTAGATCATACACAATCGATCATCTTACAGCCCACGAAGGAGCTTAACGTCCTAGTAGAGGCTAACATGCTGTTGGCATTTTCAACAACTGCACCAGGTATCATATTATGAAAACTAGAGCACAGCAAAAAAAATAAATCGATGATGCATATTAACGTGTACCCGTAAAGACAAACAACTACTAACTACTAATCTAGAGTCTAGACCATAATCCATAGACCATAGTCCAAGAGCAAAACAGGTCTTTGGCAGCATAAAAGATATGGATGATGCATATTAACGTGTACCCGTAAAGACAAACAACTACTAACTACTAATCTAGAGTCTAGACCATAATCCATAGACCATAGTCCAAGAGTAAAACAGGTCTTTGGCAGCATAAAAGATATGGTAGGAGAGGACTTCAACCTACATAGATATACTTTACAAGAGCTCTGTGTATTTCAGTCGGTCAATGTCAATAAAGTCAGTAGGCTAATTTCTTCTAGCATCTCGTTATAGTACATTTAGCATAAACAGCAAATATTCATTGGCTCGATCTTTAGAAGAGAAATTATTAGATAGAGAAATCAAATCTGGGATACTAAAATTGGGTTTGCAGCGAAAAATTTAGGTCTGACATAAATCAATCACTAAATTACATTCAGAAAATACAGCAAACATTAGGAGCTATGAACTATTTTATCCATAAAAGAGTACGATGTATTCTTCGAAATCTACTAAATTTGGGAAGTGGAAGTAACTTGCAACTATCATGAAATACCGCACAATGGTGCAAAAAAATTAAGATGTACAAATGTCAGCAAATATGTTTAGTTTCAAGAAACCGCAGTCAAGAACACTACAACACACAACCTACAATTGATTAGAACCTATTTTATGTTGCTACAACTAGTTCGTAGAAGACCCTAGATAAGTACTGTTGTAATATTTGTAGATGAGGATCATAGAGATCACACAAAAAAATGAAGGAAAGGTTATAATCACACGATAGGACGGAAGACCTGAATCGAATCACTCTCAAGTTCCCAAAGAGTCTAACCCAATGTCAATCACTTAGACTATGAAAAATACTAACTACAGAGAAAAAAACAAGTAATGCCTAATCATCCTATGACATGTCTTTCCCTGATTACAGAAAAGCTTCTGGCTTCGTAGAAGCCACTACAATATTTTGCACATGGCAAGAACAACCAACTGACAGTACAAACTGACCCTATGAGCAATACTACAAATAAGAAAACAGGAAAACCGAATTTATATGTAACTCTGAAAAACTTATCCAACTATATTACGGTTACAGTCTTCATCTCAATTCTCAAATGACTACCAAAAGATTAAAGAGATCAGATCATAAAGAATCACATACAATTCTAACATGCTCTTATTATTTTCAACTACAGTAGCTAACATGCATATTGAGAAAACTAAAGCACAGCATACACAATCAATCAACAAGAGATTTCAAATTTCTGGGAATATAAACCTAGTAAATTATCAGCAATACATGAGAATATAACAAAACAAGAGATTTCAAATTTCTGACATTCTGCGCAAAATATAGAGCTAGACTAACACTACAACAACACAAACTTTATAGCAAACAACATTAGCAAGGCCAATTATATACCTCATATATGAATCAATACTTCCTTGAAGTTCATTTGCAAGGCCATCTTTTTTCAAAGCCAAGAAGATTTCAGAAAATACCATTCATTAACTATCAAGGTAAATAAGAAACAAAAGCTACCGACAACATTTACTACAGATAATAAAACAGCAGCACAGCAGGAATGAGTTGAGGACAAACACACACATTTAAACATCCACTAAATCCAACAAGCCTATCGAAACACAAGTAAGTGAAAGAGCAACACTAACAACATGAAACCATTCAGGTAATTCATCAAATATATAACACTCAATACATACATGGGAAACACACATGTTTCCATTAATTATATATAAGAGAATACTTGCTTAACAAATACAGTACTACTAATAATTAAGCAGAAACAACAGCACCTTCTACGCTATATATATCATGAAATTCATCAAATATATAGAGCAAAACTAACACTAGAACCCTCAAATTTTATCTATTCTTCACAAGATTTTTGCTGAAAGCTATCAAACTGATCATTTTAATCCGAGAACCCAACATAGATGTTTCTTCCAATTCACGCCACTTTGGCTTTAACAAATCATTCTTATTTTCCATAACTTGTTGGAATTGAAGATAAATTGAATTAAAACTTTTCCATAGATCTTTTCTTTGAACAATTACATTTTCTTCATTGCATCTTCTCAATTCATTATTGCATTTATCAATACCAGTTTCACCTTGGGATTGAATTGTTTTAATTTCTTCATATATTTCATCGTGACGTTTGTCAAGATACTCTGAAAGAATATCCATTACAAGAAACATTGATGAAGATGAAGAAGAAGATGATTCATCGTTGTTGATTTCATTTATTTTTCTTCTTCTTTTCGAATCTCTTTCTTCCATTTTCAGATCTTCTTCTTGTTCTACTTCTACCTGATTTGGGGCTTTAGGGTTTTGATTGAGACTTCGAGAGAGGTCTAAATGCAAAATCATGGGCCGGTCCGTTTATATAAAATCATGGGCCGGTCCGTTTATAGGAACCTCATGGATGTGTTTCATTACTTTCATATGACAAAAGACGAAACCTAGGGCCCGTTCGACAAAGCCAAGATTGCATTACTTTGTCTTGTAAAAGTAGGAAAGAGATAAGTTAGTTGGACTAATCATAAAACCTAGGGTATCTCAATTTTTTTTTTTTTTTTGAAATGGGGTATCTCAAATTTCGACTTTCAAATGGGGTATGTCCAAAAATCTCTATAATAATATACAACCATGACACGGTGGAGATCGACTTTAGAAGAAAAATTGGAAAGAGACAAAGAGAAGAAGGAGAATTGAGAGAGAAAGAGAGGAGGGAGGGAGAGGAAGAAGATAGAAGATGGAGAAGAAGGAGAATTGAGAGAGAGAAGAATGAAGAGGGAGAAGAATGAAAATTGAAAATTATGAGGGGAAAAGGGGAATTGAGAGAGATGAGAAGAAGAAGATAGAAAAAAGATGAAGAGAAGAAGGAGAATTGGAGAAGAGATTTTTTTTTTTTTTTTTTGAAGTGGACGGACGGACATTGTTTTTTTTACCACTTGAAGCATAATGGACCTCCTAAAGCCAGTCGAAAATAATAACATACTTTTACAAAAATATGATACATACTGTACATAAAAATTTAACTATATGCTACATAATTTTGTGGCTGCCTGTCTTGCCTTTTTTTCTCCTCACCCCTCTTCTTCTCTCTTTCAACTTTACTTCTCTCGTCACTCTTCTTCTTTCACAGGTTGTTCCCACCTTCAAGTGGTTCGTCATTTATATATTATATTTGGAAGGACCCAAATAGGTTGAGAATTGAATGATTTGGTATCTTCATTCATTCAGGAGTAAACAATGGCTCAATGCGTCCATCATCTAAGTAAAAGACATCAATGTCAGAGGAAGAATGTACTCAATAAACCTTAGCTGAATTTATATAGGACCAACTTGGGATTGAAACCCTAAACCCTTTTATTTCGTGGGATCAGTTCCTCTGATTTCTTCCACGAATAATTCTACGCTAACAAACAATTCCTACAAATAAACTCACAAACTGATATGTATGTTGATGTGGCATATTCACACACATTGTTTATCTTCACAAAACACTTCTTGTTGGATACCACCCTTAGGCCATACCCAAAAAAACAATGTTGATTGATTCAGTTTCTACAATTGCAACACAAAAATAGGGATTGGTTATTTACTTCGAAACGCGTCAGGGTCTTTTTTAAGTGCAGGTGGATGCATAGACTATGCAGGAAGTGCAGAAGAAGAAGAATGCAAAGGGATCTTCACTGCCATCCAGTGGGGAGCAAGCAAAGGAATAAATAAGTTAGAAATTGAGACTGATTGCAAAGGCGCTGCAAACTACATACAGAATCAACCATCAAACATCTCTTGGATGGGAAAAACAATTTTAGACTCGGCCTTCTCCTTGTATCACCTTTTTGAAAACATCTCTGTTGTTTTTTGCTCTAGGAATAGGTAACGCGACTCATATCCTTGCTAGTAAGACAGATATTAGCCTCTTGGTTGCTACATCCTATACTTTTGTACCTTCGTGGCTTTCTAAACAGCTGCACCTAGACAATTTGTTCTGTAATATGCCTAACGGCTAAAAACTCTATCTTTTCTTCTTTATAAATATATATATGCTTATTGAAAAGAAAAATGTTGATGTGGCATAGCCATATCATCAACCTTCTTTCTAAAAAAAAAAATCCCTCAAATTCATCTTCTCAATTCAAGGTTCCATCTCCATCTCCTTAATCTTTATTTTAATGGTGGAAAACCATAATTTCGATTAACCTCTTTATCTTTCATTTTTGCGGTTCAAATGGAAATTGATTTTAATGGTGGAAAACCATAATTTCGATTAACCTCTTTGTCTTTCATTCTTGCAGTTCAAATGGAAATAACGGATTGCAGAAAAATAGTATAATAAGTTCATGAGTTTCAATTTTTTCATCATCTTTGTTTTATTAAACCCAAAAAACCTAAAATTTGAGAAATATCAATTTTTTCCAATGTCAAATATATTTTGAATACAATTATGAATACTAATAATGAAATTCCGCTTCCAAAGATATTACAAAGTTCTCTTTAATTTTTTCAATGATTTGAGAATGATACCAAAGAGAAGATGAAACTGAGAAGAATTTATGAGAGATGTTGAAGAAGAAGAAGGTATATAAATGGAGAAATTAAGAGAGTGATATAAAAAAGGGAAGATAATTCACAGTAACATATTTATCCGAGGGTGTAAAGAAGGAGGAAGAAGAGGTTATAAAAAAAATGAGGAAGAAGACTCGAAGAAATAACAGAATTACAGAAGTGGGAGAGGGTTTTTTTTTTTTTTTTGAGAGAGAGTGAGAGAGGTAGGGCTGGGGGCTACTGATGTGTTCACTCCACATCAACAGACACATCAGTTTGTGGATTCTTTTTGTGGGTTTTATTTGTCAGTGTAGAATTACTCTTCTTCCACCATTGTTAACAATTCAAATTGATTGATTGAACCCCTTAAACCCTAGCTAAATTTATATAGGAACAACTAGGAATTGGATCATGGATTTTGGATATAATCCAAAGATTGACTTAGCTGGTGTACAATAATCAACTAACCTTGTGCCCAACTGTGCCAAAGAATAGTTGTTTTCTGGCAAGAACTGCTACTCCGCTAGCTGGGTAAATGCACCCCTCTCAATGTTGGATCTTGTGGGTTGAATCATTGTGCGCCAGTAGGGGGATTTTACTCATACATTCTTTATGGTTCTCTCCATAGTGAACTAGCAGTCGAACATTTTTTTCGTAGTAGAGCAAGTGTTCCTCCTAAGAGGAAAGGTGGTAGGGCAGCTTATTAAAGCCAAAGGTGGTTACCAAGTCACACCATTGTCCCCCCACATTGAGATTTTCTGGAAATTATGGTGCTTATGATGGTTTCCAATTTTTCCACAAGTTAGACATGTGTCTTAATTACAAGAACAGGAAAATCTTCTGGAACTCGTTGATAAGAGTACGTCTTGATTCAAAATACTCAAAAGAAGCATTGAAGATGTTGAACGTAACAATTTTATGCATCAACCGTTCTCCTAGTCCTCGGCCAGCAATGTCTGCAGTGGTGAGCATGCTCGAAAGTCGTAGACCAATTCAAGCACCTATTGTAAAAAGCAGTTCAATGAATAATAATAATAAACTTGATGCTATTGAACTGCTCACAGATAATAGCAAAACATTGATTTCTCAGGACAGTCAGAGACTTGAGACCTACAAAAAGTTCTCACAAGCTAACGAAACATTACACAACTCAGTGGACTTTGTACTTTGTAGCCAAAGACAAGATATTTAAGGATAGATTGAAATTCAATTGATTCTTCAATATCCATCGTTTGTGTGTTAACTGGGCGTTTTTGGATTATTTGCTGGGTCATATGGGCTTTCAAGTGAAGTGGAGGAATTGGATTAAGGTTTGTGTGTCCACTGTTTCCTTCTAAATCATTATTAGCAGATCTCCCACAGGCCATTTCAAGAGTTCCAAGGGTCTTCGTCAAGGAGATCCCATTTCTCCCTTCCTTTTCAACATAGTTATGGAGTCTCTCTGTCGACTTGTTCATCGAGCTCAAGTAAGAGGTTTCATTAAAGGTTTCAAATCAGGACTGAACTGCCCAGAAATTGCCATTCACCGATGATACACTGTATCTAGTTGACGCCTTCGTGGATCAAATCATGGTAATCAAATCTGTCTTCCTCATCTTTGAAGCTCTTTCAGGCCTAAAAGGGAATTTAAAAGAAGACCACGATTACAGCTGTCGGGAATGTCTCAAATATGAGCAGATTCTCGCAGATTATGGGATGTGATATAGGCCACCTACCTTGTAAATATTTAGGGTTGCCTTTGGGTGCCAATTATAAGAATAGGGGAGTCTGGGATCTAGTTGTGGAGAGAGTACAAAGACGTCTTCAAGGCTGGCAAAGCCACCTACTCTCTAAAAGGTGGTAGATTTATTTTGATTTAGAGTGTTTTGGCTAATCTATCGATCTACCAGATGTCTCTTATTACTATCCCAATGTATGTCGCTAAAGTAATCGAGAGAAGGATGAAAAGTTTTTTTTGGAGATCTACAGATAATGTGAGGAAACTACATCTTGTTAGTTGGGAGAAAATCTGTAGTCCTAAAGAAGAAAGGGGTCTTGGTTTGAGACGAATTAGCTTGATGAACAAAGCTTTGAAAACCAAGTGATTATGGAGATATGGTAGAGAAGAAGGAGCACTGTGGAGGGTGGTGATTGACGCGAAGTATGGCTGTGGAGATTTTAATTGGTTGCCTAAAGCTGTAACTCAGTCTCACAGTTGTAGCTTATGGCAAGGGGTGATGGATCTTTACCCCCTTTTCAAACAAGGAGTTGTGTGTAGGCTGGGCGATGGATCCAAAATTCGTTTCTGGTTAGATCCTTGGATTGATCAAACTCCTTTGTGCAATCTCTTTCCCCAAATCTATATCCTGTCCATCAATAGGAATGCCACTATCAACCAAGTATGTTCAAGGATAATTGGGGAGAATCAGTGGAACCTATAAACTAGAATAACTCCGTATGACTGGGAGTTGGAGCAGCTTACAGAGCTTCAACAGAAACTGCTACAAGTGGAGTTTGAAGATACTAATGATAGCTGGGGCTGGAAATGGAACACCAATGGTACCTTCACAGTCAAGTCTATATATCATAGATTGATGTTGAGTTTTAGAAATGACATGGCTACTCTTGATACCTTTCTGTCCAGATTGGTTTGGAAGGTAAGAGTTCCAACAAATATCAAGTTGTTTTTCTGGTCTCTCCTCCTCGATCGAACACCCTCCAAGGACAATCTGCAGAGACATGGAATTGTGGTTGATGTTGAGTGCCCTATGTGTAGGACTCTTGATGAAAGACTCCACATCTCTTTCTCCATTGCTTTGTGGCCTTACAGGTTTGGATTACTCTCACTATATCCAGGAGGGTAGGCCTTGAGGTTATTCTGAGATCCAACACAGTCTATGAAGCTTTGAGTGATTGGCCACATAGAGTTAATCACAACTTGGGTGGGCGTGCTTGGGAGTTACTGCCTTACGCTATCATTTGAGTGCTATGGATTACTCGGAATGATCTCATCTTTAGGGAGAAATCCTACACCATTAGACGGATATGCTCAAAGATGAAAGGATTGATATGGTACTGGTTGGGAAATTGGAGAGGTAGGCAGGACTACCACTTCCGAGACCTGCTTCTACATTGGGACGATCTTGTACGAGTTTAAGTCGATTACTGATAATCTCTAGTTTTTGTATGGCTAGACTTTAACCTGACGCTGCTTGGCAGGCTGATCAGGTTTGTTTTACTTTATTCTTTCAAATAAAATTTTACCTTCATCAAAAAAAAAAAAAAAAAACCATCATTTGCAGGTTGTAAACTTATAACATGGATAATCTGAAATTAGCAATATTTTCATCATTCAGTAGAGAATGATGTCATCTCACATTGCAGTACCTTTTCCAGGGGAAAAATCCTTCAGATAATCAGATACATACTGTGCAGGACCAGTTGGTGTGTGAAGGTGTATAAGCCGTTCCATGGGACCGAGTTGTAGGCTAAACCATAGGCTACATTTTTATGTCCAAACCTTTTAACCATATCCCACTTAATGCAAAATTGTAGAATGCTCGTGTTCATAAAGATTGTCCAGAAATTATGCCATTTACCAAGCTAGGAATGACTGAAGTAATCCAACAACAATAATAATTTAGCAATTTGGCAAAAGAGAAAAAACAGAAAAAAACAAAAGAAAAAAAGAAAAGAAAAATGAAAAATGATTTTCTCTATTCAGTCGTGAACATAATCAATAAATCCGCATTATATATACTCATTACAAGAAATCCATGAAGAGCACCTGCGTTCATATATATGTATGTATTTCTAAGGTCTTAGATAGCCGAAGTTTACATAACATCAACTCGTAGAAACGCTGTATTAAGATGGAAAAAATAAACGTTCATTATGCAGAGTAATGGAAAAACTACTTTGAAACGTTCAAGGAATTTAGACCTGCGAATCGCAGGCTGTGATAACTGAATTCCAGAGCTAATTGTATATAGCTCCTTTGAAAATTAATTTTTAGAAAGTGATGGAATCTCGAATAGATTAATGGAAGAAAATAATAATTGAAAAGCTAACTTCATCAATAACTTGCCAGGTACAGTAAGAACAACTAAATAAATTTACTCATACATCATATCATTCATTTCAGATTATTTACACAAAAAACCTACTTTGGCTTTTGCGAGAAAATAGCAAGACACTGCGCTTAACTGTGCAAGATGCTGATTAACTGAAGTCTAAATGAAGTTGTGTCAACCTAGTAAACAAATGTTACCTTAGAAAAAAGAAAATCTTCTCACTGAATTCTGCAGCCAACCACTAATTCAGTGATTTGTTTCCTCATCATCCCTGAAATCATTCGCATTCATTTCACTCACTTTAAAAACGTCTGCTTTACTATCAAAGAAATAATCCAGCAGTTTCTCCCAATTGTCAGTTAACATATGACTTGGGATCCCAAGTAACTTCACAAACTCCTCTGTCTTCTCAGCATCCCCTTGCTGTTTCATGTATATCAAACAGGCAGCTAGAGTATCACGAATTGGCTTCCATCCAGATCGTCTTAACAAGAATGCTTCTTTTAAAGAATCAATTGCTTTAGGCATCTGATTAGAGGCAATGTATCCCGTTGCCAAAATTTCAAGTGTAGTCCGACAAGGTTTCATTCCTTTCTTTATTGCCTTCTCCAATAAGTCATTTTCCAAATAAGCAGCTCCCAGAGAGTTGGGATCCTTGAAGTCGTGAAGAACATTGCTGGATTCCCATTCCTCAAGAATCTTCTCCGCACCAACAATGTCATCAACTTTTAGAAGTGAGGCTATCATGCAATGATATGCTATGGAAAAGACTTTGCCTGATGACTTGTATAGATTCCAAATTCTGTAAAGATCATCTTTCCTCCCTATGCTAGCATATAATTTGATTAGTGAATCATAAGCAGATCGTCTTTTATGTCGTGAGATCAGTTCCTCTGATTTCTTCAGCATTTCTAGGGCCTTGTCAATTAGCCCAGCGTTGATGTATGTGTTTCCAGCAGTGGTGTACAGAGTCCAATCCAAAACAATGTCTGGATTTGTGTCAATAGTATGTAAAATCTTTTCCATCCCATTAATATCCGAGGTCGCCTCATATGCAGTCAAACAAATACCAAACGTGGCCTTGTCCGGACGTACCCTCTTCACATTCATTTCCACCAAGAGTTTGTCCAAATTCTCATACTGTCCCACATTCGCATAGAAATTTAACATTAGATTGTAAGCATCTGTAGAGTTCACAAGCCCCAACTTTCTCATCTGCCCCATGAGGGGGTTTGCCTTCTGAACTGATTTATTCTGTGCATAACTTTCTAAAAGAACTTGGTAAGCTCGTAATAGTTTGGATTCCTTTGGAAGGTTAGTAAAATACTTTTCAGCCTCTTCAATGCCATGAACAGTTGAAATCAATTGCAACTTGACAGCCTTATCATTCGAAGCAGTAATATAAAACTCCCATTTACTCATCCATTCAGACATCTGCAAAAATACTACAAGAAATTCGTAACAAGTTCTTTTTCCATACATTATCTCCAAATTTAAAATGATACGTACTTATCCTATCTGATAATTTTTTATTTTTTGAATGGCAAGCGGGGTTGGGGGGACCCCTACCCCTTTTAAATTACCTGTGGAAACTTATATCAACAATCAGCTGTTGACGTGTTTCGAACCCACAACCTCTCCACTTTGTGAGAGGGGTGTTACCATTGAGCCACAGGCTCATTCCCAAAAGGGGTAGGGGGAGCAGCCAAAAAATGCATCTGAGTATACATTATTTCTTGCTTTTCAAGATCCATACTACTCAACAACCACCACCTAAAGGAAAAATCCCATCATTTAAAACCTTAAATACATAATTTTATTAACAACCCAAATTTTTATAAAAATAAAAAATTATTTTCTGGAATTTGAAAACAAAAAAAAAAAAAAAACCCATCATTTAAAACCTCAAAATCCCATAATTTAAAAAATAAAAAATAAAATCTGGCAAATTGGTTATTAAACATGCCTTAAAAATGATAATCTATTATCTAACAACCAAGAGAGAGAGAGAGAGATTATACCTGAAGAGCATGTATGAATCTATTGGAATCTCGAAGCTGTTTTATCCAACACTGAAGTTCATATTGGCTAAAAGATTTTCCTTGTTGAATCCATTGATCAAGAATAGGAACAATGGAAACCCTTTCATCAACTACTGAAGAAATGTCATTAAATAGATAATTTGTTTTAGATTTTGGTTTTGAAATTTGGGTTTTAGTTGAATATAACAAAACCCTTCGAAAAACTCTTGAATTTAATGGTTTAATAAACTCATTTGAGAAGAAACCAAAAACCTTCATTTTTTTTTTCTCAAAGTGAAAGAAGGGTTTATTGTTTATAACTACTTTATATTAGAGAAATAGTGTTTTTAAATGCACCCACAACAGAAGATATTTACACCCACACCATCAAACTAATTAAGTTATTACTGTGGGGTGTGAATAGCTTTGCTGGCTTAAGGACATATTGGTTGGATATATTATGGTGGTTCTAATTTCTTAGAGCAAAAACTAGGAAATTTTGATTATAAAAATGTCAGGAGTTTCGAGGTGTGACACATGTTACTGTGTTCGTTAATGGCGTTATCTCGAAGTTTGTCAGAGCAAATATGCAACTCTCACACCTGGGTAGAGTTGAATGGGACTGTACTGGGTATTCTGCAGAACTGGGTGGAGTTGAATGATAAAGGTTTGGCTTTCATGGTGTGATCACTACTACGGTACTACCCTATGCAGTGATACGAGCAATATGGGGCATAAGGAATGAAATAATGGCTGTGCTTGTTTCGCTGTAAAGTTTGTAAAGCAAACATTTAATCAGGTTTACATAAATTTGTTTTTGCTAGATTTTTCCGATTTTGAAATTTTATGTGCTTGTTTAAAGTGAGGAAAGTCACCGGAAAACCATCTATGAGGAGAGAGAAAGCAGAGAGCAGAAGAGAGAGAAAAGACGAGAGATTGGGAAAATAGACTACTCGATGAGAGAGAAGTAAAATAGGAAGGTTTTCCGGATTCTCTGAACCCGTATAATCTGCTGACGTGTTTTATCATTTTGATAAAACTTTACGTGGTCCCCACTTTCAAAAACAGTTAACCAAGCACTTGTAAAACAGGAATCTAAAGGAAAAGCTGACGTGGATTTCCTTTCCGGCCAATTTGCTTGTAAACAAGGACGGCCAATATAACATCTAGTTGGGAATGTAATTGTGGACATTTGTTTCCTAGCAAGCCATTACAAGCAGCAGCAAGGGCAGTTAGCTCTGTAGCACATGGGAGGAAGCATTAATACACACTGTCAGTCACTGGTTTTTCAGAGGAGGATGGACTGGCAAGCTTTGGACGAGGCAGTGAACAAGGAAAGGAAAGGCTGCGTAGGCAGGTTTGCAGAAATGCAGATCTGGCTGTCTGTTTGAGTCTAGTCTGTATTGGTTATGTTGTTGGGGGTCTTGGGCCAACCTGACGGAAGATGATTTGAACTCTGCGGCACAAGTACTTTAATTTGGTCTACAAGTAGGTCTTCTTAAACTCTGGCTGGCATGACAAGAGTAATCCATGTTAAAGCATATGTGGTAAATAGCTAGTCATTACATTTGCAATACAATTTAATGCACAAAAACCATGAGTGAGAAACAATTAAACATTCCAAGATAAATTGTGTGTTGTGTCACACATACAATCAGGAAATTGATTGAATCATTTAGTTGTTGTATCTTATAACGGGGTTCACTTTCATCCTCATTGTTTGTCTATTATATCCCAAGCTATAGAATCCAAATTGCGTAAGCCTACTGCCATATTAATAAGATGGTGGAGGAAACTGAATGAAATTTGCCAAACCGCTGGAAAGATATGATGATAAATCCTTCTCAGTGACTCAACCTATCTTATATCTTAGTAGAATCGATTCTCATAACAAGAATTTGTTTTCTTAAAAACTTATGTCCCAACTCCCAACTCCCAAGATGTATGACATTGAGTATATATATGCAGTATTTATTTTTATTTTTATTTTTTTTGTTACCAAAATTATTGATGTTAGCAGGACTGCCATGTCAATTGTCCTAATTAAATCAATTGTTTCAAGTCATGTTCGAACTATATGAACTGCTACCATGTCATGTTTTCAATGCTCTCAGTATAACATAAATCAATTGTCCTAATCTTTGTTTAACTTAATTTACAATGTGTTGATAGTTGAGACTTGAGGCTTAGATTATATTCGGTATATGACTGTATCTAGCTTTACTATACATATCTTAGCCAAATGAATCTCAGTTTTGTTCTAAACTCATAGATAAAGAACGCGATAAAAAGCCAGAAACACACAATATCAATATATCATCTGGGTTTTCATTGCATGGGGAGCCAATCCTGTTCCAGATTTAAACTATCAATGTTGGTGAGAGTATATCTCCCAAGGCCCACTACGAGTAATGTTTTTTAGTTTCGGCTCAAGTGCATAAGAAGCACCAGGCTTGTTGCTTCACAGACATGTTCATAATAAGCATGTGAATGAAGATGGAAACTGGTCTTATCATTCTAATAAACTTACTAATGCACAAACCATGACTTAAACAATCATACTCTGAAATATATTTTGTTTGAGTATTAGCATATAAATACCAGTAATGACAATGAGGTGGTGAATTGATCAATTAAATAGTTATAAGATTTTTAAGTTGCCTGTTACGAAATGAGGTAGTGGAGTAAATTGAAAACCATGTTAGTTCAAAAGCAATTATTTTTTGTTGTTTTTTGGGTAAAAATTAAACAATGGTATCGCAAGTATACAACTGCTGCCAGCCTACCAGCCTATCCAGTTCAGAGAGTTCAGACTACATACTTGAGTATGTATATTATTGTATATATAGCTTCAGGGAGTACATATATGTATGTAGCTATAATAAACATCTTAGCCAAATAACTCTCAGCTTTTGGGTCTAGACTAATTGACAAAGAACACCATGAAAAGTGAAAAATGCACAATATCATCTGGGTTTTTATTGCATGGGGAGCCAAAGGTGTTCCTGATTTAAACCAAGGATGTCCCTGTTTACAGTATTAATCAAACTGATGCAATTTTAAATTAATCAAGCTTAACTAGACCAATGCAAGTTTAGATTAATTAGTCTTGTAAACTTACACATTGTACAGCAGCTCTGCAATATATAGTGGGCCAGAATCAATAGGGGTGTGAGTGGAAACACTGGGCAGCCCAAGTGTTTCACACTTTCACAGACATGTTCATGATAAGCATGTGGATGAAGGTAATAACCATGACTAAGAAACATTAATATTCTGAAATAGACTTTTTGCTGACTACAAGGATATAAATTCTTTGATCTAACTGGAAACAAGGAATGACATTAAGGTGTACTGCCTTATTAATTGGTTATGATTTTTAAGTTGCTATGCTATCAATTGAGATAGTGGAGGAAATTGATATAAGTTCTTAATTACCTCCGATATTTGCTCTTTGAAATTTCAATCTGAACACCACTGATTTTTTTGAATTTACATGAAAAGTGTTGGACTATATGCAGTGATTAATTAAATCCTAACAACGCCAACAACCCGCAACCTAGATATTCGTGAGAATACCTCCTTTGCAATACAGGATCCGTTTTGTCAATGAAGTCAAAGATTACCAAACAATAAACAATAGTATAAGAAGAACAAAACAATAAAGAACAATAACACCAAGATAATACGTGGTTCGGCAATGCCTACCTCCACGGGGAACAATGAGAAGATTTCACTATAAGAAAAGAAACACCGATTACAATAATCTCCCTAGTATCTTTCTCTAGATCTTAATCTCTCACCTTAAACCCAATACACCCTTGGCTCCCAAAGTTCTCTCTCCTTCTTCTCTCTTGTCTTCTCTTGTTTTCTTATCTTCCAAATACCAAGTTACTTGGGTATTTATAGCCCATGGATAGAAATCAAATCCATATAGAATTACTAATTCAAACTAGAGATAAATAGGAAACCGAGTCCAAATAGAACTCCTGCACATATATGGTTTCCTTAACCAATATAGGAAACTGATCCTATGGATCACACCTCTTATAAGGTATGATCCTGTGCACCCAACTATGGCGAGCCAATATACAACAATCTCCACCTTGGCGAGCCATCGACCAAAAAACAAGATCATTGCAGCTTGAATTTCTTCAAGCACCGTCACATTGGCAAGAATCCTCTTGCCTCAACGCACCTCAAGTGAGGAGGTGCTCCACCCAATCTTTAGCATGTAGAAAGATTGAGCAAGTTCAAACAATGTCTGAACTTCTCAACTGAAACCGGCTTAGTAAGACAATTTGAAGCATTCTCATCTGTGTGAACCTTCTCAACTGTAATTTCACCTGAGTCCAACCAATCCCGAATCCGATGATAGCGAATATCAATATGTTTCGTTCTTGCATGAAACATTTGATTCTTCGCAAGGCAAATAGCACTCTGACTGTCACATCTTATCATCATAGAATTTTGATCTAACCCGAATGTGCTTACTAATCCTTTCAGCCAAATAGCTTCCTTGCAAGCTTCTGTTACTGCCATATACTCCGCCTCAGTAGTTGATAGAGCAGTAACCGTTTGGAGGATTGATCTCCAACTAACCGGTCCTCCACCATAAGTGAAGACGTACCCTGTGGTGGATCTTCGCTTATCTAAATCTCCTGCATAATCAGCATCCACATAACCTGAAACACATGCTTTCCCTTGTTGTCTTTCAAACAAGATACCCAACGTCTTAGTGCCCTTCAGATACTTGAGAATCCATGTCACAGCTTTCCAGTGTGGCTTTCCTGGATTCGCCATGTATCTCGATACTACACTTAGTGCTTGAGCTAAATCAGGTCTTGTGCATACCATTGAGTACATGAGACACCCTACTGCGCTTGCATACGGCTTCTTCTTCATCTCTTCCACTTCAGCATCTGTGGAAGGACATTGACTTTTGTTTAAAACATAACTGTTGTTCAAAGGAGTTGACACAGGATCTGCATCAATCATATTGAAGCGCTCAAGTACCTTTTGAATGTACTTGACTTGTGATAGCCATATCTTTCCAGCTTTCCTGTCTCTCCTTATCTCCATACCTAGGATCTTCTGTGCAGGACCAAGATCCTTCATGTCGAATTCCTTGCTTAACAACGTCTTCAGCTCCTTAATTCTAGACATATTCTGACAAGCAATAAGCATGTCATCTACATAAAGTAGCAATAGGATTACCATCCCATCATCAAACACATGAGTGTACACACAACAATCATAGTCACATCTTCTATACCCAATGTTCAGCATATAAGAGTCGAAACGTTTGTACCACTGTCTTGAAGATTGCTTGAGCCCGTAAAAAGACTTCTTCAATCTACAAACCAGATTTTCCTTACCAGCTTCAACAAAACCCTGAGGTTGAGCCATGGAGATGACTTCCTCTAATTCACCATGGAGAAAAGCAGTTTTGACATCTAACTGCTCAAGCTCCATATCCTGCTGAGCAACCAGTGATAGTAACACTCTAATAGAAGTATGTTTCACTACCGGAGAGAAAATTTCATCATAATCAACTCCTTCCTTCTGTGAGTACCCCTTCGCCACCAAACGTGCTTTGAACTTTGGTGGTTCTTTCTCATGCATTCGTTCCTTCTTCCTGTAAACCCACTTACAGCCAACAATTTTTCTTTCTGCAGGTTTAGGAACTAACTCCCAAACGGAGTTCTTGTATAGAGATTCCATCTCTTCAGCCATAGCTTCAATCCACTCTTCTCTTTCGTTACTTTCAACTGCTTCACGATAAGAAGTAGGATCACCTTCACTAATGCTTAAAGCATAATGAACTTCTTCCTCGAACCCAAGTCTAATAGGTGCTTTGACTTGTCTTTGGCCCCGGTTCTTTGCTATGCTGTAAGGTTGTTGCTTATCTTTATTAGATTCAACCTCCTTTTCACACTGTTGTTGTTCTGGCCCATCCTCTTCAACCCCTGCATCTGACTCCTCCACCTGAATAGGAGTCTCCCTGTTGGATACCTTGGTAAGAGGAGATATCTCTGTAGTTGCTTTCTTAACAATAGTGTTTTTCTCACCATTCTTCATGTCTTGATTCATAGGCATAGTCTTCTCATCAAACACAACATCTCTACTAAGGATTTTCTTTCGGTTCACTGGATCCCATAACTTATAACCCTTCACTCCCTTCTCGAAGCCGATGAAAATGCATTCATGAGATTTGGGTTTAAGTTTGGTTCTCTCATCACTAGGAATAAGAGCATATGCATTACATCCAAATACCTTCAAAGTAGAGTAGTCTACCGGTTTACCTGACCATACCTCTTCTGCACATCTGAAATCAAGCATTGGATGGTGAACGATTAACCAAGTGACAAGCATGGTTAAGTGACTCTGCCCAAAACATCTCTGGCAGACCTGCATGAAACCTCATGCACCTCTCTTTATTCATAAGAGTTCTATTCATCCTTTCTGCAGCTCCATTCTGTTGGGGATTCTTCTTCACGGTAAAATGCCTTGCAATACCTTCATCTTTGCAGTACTGTAGAAACTTCCTATCCTTATATTCACCGCCATTGTCAGTTCTTAGATACTTGATTTTTCTGCCTGTTTGATTCTCTACTTCTGCCTTCCACTCTTTGAATTTAGTGAAAACTTCGGATTTCTCCTTCATGAAGTAGACCCAAACTTTCCTCGAAAAATCATCCATGAAAGTGACAAAGTAGCGAGCTCCACCTTTTGATTGAGTAGGTGAAGGCCCCCACACATCTGAGTGAATATAGTTAAGTACTTCTGTACTTCTGTTCTTTGTATCTGCAGCTTTGAAGTGTACTTTAGTTTGCTTTCCCATAATACAATACTTGCAGAACTCAAGTTTACACTCTCCTACACCCTTCAACAATTGTCGCTTGTGTAGTTCTTCCATGGCTCTTTCACTCATATGCCCTAGCCTCAAGTGCCAAAGCTGAGTGTGATCTTCTTGTGTAGAAACTGCAGCTCCACCAATTACTGTATTTCCTAAAAGCTTGTATAAATTGTTAGAAAGTCTTACTCCTCTCATAACCACAAGTGAACCCTTTGAGACTATGAGATTCCCATATTTGGATTTGTATGTGTACCCATTCTTATCCAAATAACCCAGGGAAATAAGATTCTTCCTTAGTGCAGGAACGTATTTCACGTTACCCAGAGTCCTAACAATTCCATCATGCATCTTCAACTTTACCGTACCGATTCCACAAACTTTACAACTGGAATTATTCCCCATAAAAACTACGTCGCCTTTTCTTTTCTCAAACGTGTCAAACCAGTCTTCGTTTGAACACATATGATAAGAAGCGCCACAATCTAAAATCCAAGGTGAAGAAATATCATTACCTGAAGAAGTCGCCAAAATTTCTCCGTCGCTATCATCTGTAACAACGCTGGCTGAATTTGAATTTTCGGCATTCTTCTTCTTTTCCTTATATTTCTTACAATCTCGTTTCCAGTGGTCTGTCGCACCACATTCAAAGCAACCTTCTTTATCCCTGGATTTAGATCTGCCCCTGCCTTTTGATTTGCTACTTCTCTTATTTTTTCGGCCCCTCTCGTTAGAATTCTTGACATATAGTTCTTCTGCTTGAGAGTCTTCACCTGTGTTCTTATTCATCTTCACATGAGAGATTATATCTTGAACAACTTCATCATACTTTAAAGTATCCTTGCCGAACATCAATGTGGTCCTGAAGTGCTTGAAAGATGGAGGCAAAGATCTGAGCAGGTACAGAGACTTGTCTTCATCGTCATACTTCACATCCACCCGTAGCAAATTTGTGATGCACTTATTGAACACGTTTAGATGTTCCATAAGATCACCACCTTCTTCCATCCGAAGATTCAAGAGTTCATCCTTTAAGAAAAGTTTATTGGATAAAGACTTACCCATATACAACTTCTCAAGCTTTTCCCACGTTCCTTTGGCACAAGTTTCCTCCATCACATTAAACATCACCTCGTCCGAGATATGTAGTTCGATGGAACTCATGGCTTTGAGATCTGCTTTGTTCCACTCGTCATCTGACATGTCCTTTGGCTTCTTGTCTTTCCCATCAAGAACCACATGAAGATCTTGTTGGATCAAAACGTTTCTCATCTTCCTTTGCCATAGTGTAAAGTTATCTCTACCGTCAAACGGTTTAATCTCAACTTTTACACCGCCGCCAAGAGTAGTAACCGATGGTTTCTTACCGTCACTATTTGCAGGAACACCTGTAGTCTCCGTCATCTTTGACAAAACCTTAAATCCAACCTAAGCTCTTGATACCACTTGTTGGACTATATGCAGTGATTAATTAAATCCTAACAACGCCAACAACCCGCAACCTAGATATTCGTGAGAATACCTCCTTTGCAATACAGGATCCGTTTTGTCAATGAAGTCAAAGATTACCAAACAATAAACAATAGTATAAGAAGAACAAAACAATAAAGAACAATAACACCAAGATAATACGTGGTTCGGCAATGCCTACCTCCACGGGGAACAATGAGAAGATTTCACTATATAAGAAAAGAAACACCGATTACAATAATCTCCCTAGTATCTTTCTCTAGATCTTAATCTCTCACCTTAAACCCAATACACCCTTGGCTCCCAAAGTTCTCTCTCCTTCTTCTCTCTTGTCTTCTCTTGTTTTCTTATCTTCCAAATACCAAGTTACTTGGGTATTTATAGCCCATGGATAGAAATCAAATCCATATAGAATTACTAATTCAAACTAGAGATAAATAGGAAACCGAGTCCAAATAGAACTCCTGCACATATATGGTTTCCTTAACCAATATAGGAAACTGATCCTATGGATCACACCTCTTATAAGGTATGATCCTGTGCACCCAACTATGGCGAGCCAATATACAACAAAAAGTTCATAGATAATTTGTTGATTAATTGTAGAATTGCAGAGACTACAAAAAAAACTATGTGAACTAATTAAAACAAGTCAAGCTTCAAAGCCAAGACACTTTCAAGGTTGAGAGAGTATGTATAGCAAGGGGAAAAAATAGCTATCTCTGAACTACAGAGATTCATATAAAGCTAAAATAGTGGTCGGATTATCTTAAACATTGCTGTTAAAACAGTTTCATTTACTTTAATGTGTTTTATAATAATTACTAATATCAATTGGAGTCTTGGTAGCAATTTGACTATGGGTACCAAAGCCATATGCCCATATGACTATATAGAGTAACTAGTGTTTCAATGAGTCTCAAACTGTCAAATCTATATGCAAACTTGTCTTCTCCATGATGAAGAATATTTATCACGCTCAACATGCACCAGATGTGCAATGCGGGTGAGACCATGCATTTAGGTATACCTATGTTACTCTAGGTGGCCCAACAAAGAAAGATTAATTTTGTTATTCAGAAAGGACTAGAAATGCACTTTTTTACGCTTGTTTGTCACATTTCACATTTGTGCGTACTAAGGTAATGCCATGGCATATTATGCACAGAAAATGTGGATCCTTTATTCCAAGTTGTGCACAATTCACTAGACAAAAATCTGTGATTTGGCTGGAGCAAGATGGGATGCATAATGCAGTCATCATCATCAGCTGTAGATGGTACAGGACTGCTCATCGATAAGCCATCAGCTAGTATTACTGGGATTTGTTAGTAGAGTTATGTCAAAGTTTCTGGAAGCAATAATCAACTTCATTCATTCCACACCGACTACCTTACTGTTTTTTTTTGCATGAGCAAACTGGGGTTTGGCAGACCCCTACCAGTTTATTAAACCAAAAGAAACAGATTACACTCTAACAAACAACACACCCCTAGCATCCTGGCTTATAATAACATCCAGCTGCAAGGGGAATGGTCCATTAAAACACCTAAGTCGTTCATTCCTGTCACATCCAGTAGCTAAGTAATCAGCGCACTGGTTACATTCCTGTAGATATGTTGCATATGTGTGGCCTCCATCCTGCTAATGGTATGCTTTATGTTGTCCACAAACTTTTTTGTTCTCCATGTTGGAGCGCAAATTCCTTTCAGGCAGTCAATCACAAACTTAGAGTCTGAACGAACTGTCACTCTATTGTGCCCCGTCTCTAGTGCAATCTGAAGGCCAGCATCAATTGCCTGTATTTCAATAGCTGAAATTGTTTTCTCCTTTGTTCCACTGCAAAAAGCAAGCAGAACTTCTCCTCGTGCATCCCTTATTAACCCTTCATTGCCTGCTTTAGTATCTGATAAGGACCCATCAGTGTTCAAGCATACCATACCATTGTCAGGTGGTTCCCATTTGCAGTAAATGACTTGTTTTGTCTTCCATTGCAATTGTGCTACAGTCCTAGCTGTCATAGCTCTATTCATTGTAGTGTTTTCCACTTTTCTCTTGCATACCATGTGTCTGCACTTGATAGCATAGATAATTTTGGTGATGACCATTTGTGTTGTACTGCATTTGTCTTCAAATAGCCTTGAGTTGCGTTGCGTTCCCTCCATAGCCAGTAGACAGTAGCACAAAATGCCTCCTGGCAGACTTCATGGTAGTAGCTTGGTCCCTTTAAACTCTCCATGGCCCACTTCCATTCATCAGCTGCATTCAACACTCTTGTGTATTGCCACACCAATATAGTACTTCCTGCCAAACAGACTTAGAAAAAGTGCACTAAAAAAAGATGTGTCTATTGTCTTCATAAGTAGCAGCCCTGCTTGTACTAGGCCTGTTTGGTGGTTGTCCTTGCGGAACTCTGGTGTATGTGCTTGAACAGATCGGTGGAACATCAACTTGTAGGGGTTCTCTCAGTCTTCCAGTTATACTTTGACCACCGCTTGCTTGGATCCTACTTGGCTTTCCATATTCATGATTACATAACTGGCAATTGGACTCAAGTACCAGACCCCATCTCAGAAGTTTATCCTGGGTGAGGAGAGCTTCTTGTGCAGCCAGCCATGTGATGAAGGCATGCTTAGGTGTGGTAGTAGACTTCCAGATCAGCTTAGCGCCCATTCCAGTTTTGGTCCCCTAGGTTAGTTTAGGTCAATATTGAGTTTAGTCAGTGTTTTTATTTTTATGTATCTCAAAAATGATCAATAGTTTTTAAGTATTTTTCTTAAACAGATTATGCTCAAAGGTGCGAAAAATGTGACTAAACTAGAATTAAAAATGTAACTAAACACCTTGAAAACTACGTAACTGGTTGGAGCAAAATCCTCTGGCATTTAGTTCCACAATGATGCCATTGAGACGCGTAATATGGGGCAGGGACATTAATTAATTTATACTGGCCAAGGAAGAAATAAATTTAACACTCGTCTGGACAAGTTCCATCTGGTCTATAAGTAGGATCCAGTCTTCTTAAACTCTGGCTGGCATGACAACGACACTGCCTGTTAGAATGAGCATATGTGAGTTAAGGTGGTAAATAGTTAGTCATTACATTTGCAATGCATTTTAATGCAGAAAGCATGTGAGAAAGAAAGGATTAAAGTATTAAACATTCCCAGATAAATTTGGTGTTGTATCACACAATCATTTAGTTGTTGTATGATCTTATCTGTATAAGAGGATTCACGACCTACTGCCTTATAAATGAAATGGTGGAGGAAATTGAATGAAATATGTGAAAAAGCTTGAAAGATAAATCCTTCTAACCATATCTAATTTAGATGCTTTCAGCTTGTAATTTTAAATCAATAGATTTCACCTATTATTTTAAGTATTCTGAATGATCACAATCGCAATCAAGGGGAGGAAAGAACAAATGGGAAAAAAAGAATTATAAATGAATATGTTATTTTAGTATATTTGCATTTTTGTGGTTAAAAGAAAATGTATTGCCATGTTAGAACTATACAACTGTTACGAGACTGTCTTCCTTCGGAGTACATGGTTGAGGCCTCAAAGAATTCCCAATAGTAAAAGGTTTTAGGGGTGCCACATAGGAGAGAGAAAGAAGGTTTTAACATAAAATTAATGTTAAAAGTAATTATTAGTTTTAGAGTTTCCAATGGTTGGTTTTAAAATAAGTGATAAAACTTAAGGTTTTACTTTTCCCAAATAAACATGGTGTATATTATGATAAAGTTTAATTTTTAATTAGTTAAAAGATTAACTAAAAGGTACCATTGGCAAGGGTTTTTTACTAAAAGTTTCTAAAAATAATTTAAAACCTACCATTGGGAGTGTTCTCAAGCTTCGGTTATTGAGTATATTAGTATATAGCTTTGGAGTACATACTCCTTCTGTCCCAAATTATAAGTACCTTTTGGAATATTCTACTTATTAAGGGAACATCATTTATTGTTTGTCTACTAACTATACTTTCAAATTTATCCATATTTAATACCAATTACAATACTTAATTATTTTCATAAGAATAATTACTCTAATTCCAAAACAAGGGTAGTATAGGCTAATATGTGTTCAAATATGAAAATGGACATATATTTTGGGACAACCAAAAAAGGAATAAGGTACTTATAATTTGGGACAGTGGGAGTAATAAACATCTTATGAATGAATTTCAGTTTTCATATCTAAACTAATCGATAAAAAACACCTTGAAAAGAGAAAATCCCATAACATCATCTGGGTTTTTATTGCATGGGGAGCCAAAGGTGTTCCATACTTAAACCAAGGATGTCACTGTTTACAGTCTAGCTTAACCACACTAAAGTAAGTTTAGATTAACCTATACTGTACCCCACTATGTGTGATGTTTTGAGTCTAGCCTTAGACCCTTAGGTATCGTTTGTTTTTCTTTCAGTTAAGCACTGAATACTCATCAAGTTTGGAAGATCACTTAATACATTCAGTCATTAAGTGATCCATTCTGCCAAATTTGAAGTCTGAATGACTTAACTGAACTTTTAACTGATGAAATAGATTAAGTACTTAATGGTTAGTAGAAAACAAACAGTCTGAAGACTGAATACGGTGGTCCACCCACTTAAGTTCAGTTATTCAGACTGCTGAATGAAAAACAAACAACTCCTTAGTGATTGGTTTTATAGCACATCTTCATGTTAATTAAGGGTGTGGATGAAGGTGGAAACTAGTCCTATCATTCCAGTAAACTTACTAATGCACATACCATGACTAAGAAACAATCATACTTAGATACAGATTTTGTGCTGACTACAAGCATATAAATACTTGGATTTAAGTGCAAGAAGGAAACAAGCGATTGACGACAATGAGAATATGAGGTGGTTATCAAATAAGGTACTGGAGGAAATTGAGTTAAAAAGTGGTTACTGTTTTATATGGAGGGCAAGTCTTGGGAGTATCTGATTACATTGCTGTTCTGACGTTACATAGCAAAGAAGTTTTGAAGTACAAACAAGTTGAGCTTCATGGATAAAAAACTTTTTAAGGATGAAAGACTATAGTCTTAAATGTAAAGACACAAGGGTAAGAGGAGCAATGAACTAAAGATCTTCATATAAAGCATAATTGGGGATTCAGATTATGATAAACAACTAAACATTAAGGCTATTCTAGATTTGTTAACACAAACAACAACAAACAACAAAGTGGAGAGGTTGTGGGTTCGAAACACGTCAACAGCTGATTGTTGATATAAGTTTCCACACGTAATATAAAGGGGTAAGGGTCCCCTCAACCCTGCTTGCCAATCAAAAAAAAAAAAAAAAAATTGTTAACACAATTACTTTACTATAACAAACCCTGTTACATAATAACTACTGTCAACTGGATTAAGTTCTTCGTTTTGACAATGGGTACCAAAGTGCCCGTATGCTACACCGAAACATTTTTGTTGAACAAAACTGGTTAAAATTCATCTATGACCACACCAGTAATTAGTGTTTCAACGAATCACAAACAGTCATATCTCGGTGTGAACTTGTCTTTTGCCATTGCCATTCTCCTCAAAGAAGAATGTTTATCACGCTGAACATGCATCAGATGTACAAGTTTATTCAGAATAGTCATAGACTCATGTAGATGTTTGTATATTAATAGATCTCAATGAATTTCCAGCTAGAAATTTATTTTGAAGTATTGTGGATTGTTGAAGACTTGGAATATGTTGGGGCTGTGAATAGATCTCCATTTTGGATGTGTTTCACTACACTCTATACTGAAGTTTTAATAAAGGATTACTATGTGTATGTTCATCACTACTCGACGTTGGCGTGTTGTGCACAGGAAATGTGGATCCTTTTATTCCAACTTGTGGACAATTCATTTGACAAAAAACCGTACATGATTTGGCAGGAGCAAGTTGGGATGCATCTTGCAGTCGACTTCGATTAGATACAACATCATCTATCTCCCTACAGTAATGGTTGATTGGTTGTAGTCACTGTATATACCTATTACCGAGTTCTCTTACTCGGAATGCCAAACACCGACCTTACACTTATTTCATCCGACTTCGTATCTAATCACACTTCACGCATCTCCATTCAAATCCTAATCTCACTAACTCGGTATACTAAACACCGACTTTGCACCTTTTTCATCCGACTTCGTATAAAACCACATTTCATTCACTTCTGTTCAAATCCTAATCTCATAAAATATCCGAGCACATCCGACTTGGGGCTATCTCACTCTGAACACCGAGTTCGATATATTCAAACTCCAAATCTTATGACAGTTACGAATCTCTCTCATTGAATCCCTGAATATCCGCATACTTTATGATTTGAACGTTGAGTCATTAACTCGATCCACACCCTAAGCCACCTATATAAGGAACTACGTTAGGCTTGATTCTGGATCGACCCCTTCCAGATACGTAGGCAGCTATCACTGCTCAGATAGTTCAGCCACTTTGATTCACCCAAACTTTCACTTTTCCGATCATCTTCTCCAATTTTCCGATCTCAAACATATACTACATTTACATTGGCGCCGACTGACTGTGAACGAACATAACTTGACGGAGACCATGGCTGGAATCACACAAGAACAGTTCGAAACAATCCAAAAGCAACTCAGTGATCAACAAGAATAGATCAACAAGTTACTTTCAGAAAATGCTCAACTCAAAAGCACCACCATTCCACCGGCAAATGGTCACACCACTGATGAAACCAACAACCCCATTATCCCCACTTCCAGCAACACCACCGCTCCCACCATGGCTGAAATGCAGGAAATACACAATCGTCTCCTGCAACTCTCAGCCAAATTAGACAAGAACCATCAGGAGTCCGTTAAAGCCAATACCGCCCAAAAAGTGGCCAACACCACTCTTGAGAAGTACAGGACAGAGCCCTTGCACGATGACCTTCTGCACCAGGAACCACCCCCACACTTCATTCCCCCCAAATTCACAACCTATGATGGAAGTGGTGACCCCATGGACCATGTCCTACAGTTCAAAACCAGCATGGCACTGTGGCCTAAGTACAAGGACATCTTCTGCAGGCTCTTTTCTGCCTCACTCCGAGGTAGTGCTATCGACTGGTACCACCGACTTCCAGAACGCTCAATCACGTCGTATGACCAGCTCGAAGCACTCTTCGTCACCCAGTATATCCACAACAAGCAGCGAAAAATTGAGGTAACTACACTATTCCGACTTAAGCAGAGTGACACCGAAACAACCAAAAAATTCATGGCTCGCTTTAAGAAGGAGTGCCTCAAGGTAGATAGCCCAGATGAGAACGCATGCCTATTAGCGTTTATCTCGGCGGTTCACCCCGAAACCGCCTTGGGAAAAAATCTCATCTTAGATGCACCACAGACACTGGAGGATCTATATGTCCGTGCTGATAAGTACATTAAACTCGAGGAGGCACTGGCAAAAACGAGAGAACATGTCTCTGCCGTACAGATGGTCAAGTCCAAACCTCCCGAGCCGAAAACAACAAAGAGTACCTACCGAGGAAAGCAATCTAACAGCTCGGTGAAACACAGGTTTCCTAACCCGTTCAAATGTTCATATACGCAACTATATGAATTAATCAAAGAAGAAGACTACTTCAAGCCAACAATTCACGAGCTTGAACCTATTGAGGAAAACCCGTACTGCAAGTTGCATAATTGCCGACATCATGCAACAGAAGACTGTCGGTATCTCCGAACTTATTGCCACCAGCTCAAGATGGATGGACACTTGAATGATTTCTTGGCAGAAGAGTCAGACGACCTCCGACAAAAGATTACTGATAAACGCAAGAGGACGGACAGTGCACCCAAAACAAAGGGCACAATCAACATGATCATGGATACACGCCCACCTGAATGGACATCCCGAGCCAAGCGACAGAAGATAAACCACATTCATCATACCTTTCAGCTCACTCATCAGGCCATCATAGCTAAGCAGGTGCAAGGGAAGAATGCACTCATTTTTTCAGACTATGACCTCAAGAAAGTGTGCATGCCACATAATGATGCAGTGGTCGTTCACATCCGACTTGGTGGTTGGACCACAAAGAGGGTATTGATAGACCCAGGAAGCTCTTGCGATATTCTATTCAACAAAGCCTTCGCTCAGATGTTAATGCCCGACTCCGTCTTACAGGCTCCCACTGTTACGCTTTCGCTTTCAATTCAACTGAAACACCGGCAAAAGGTCAGCTCACCCTCCCTGTTTCAACGGGGGAAAAGGGGGATGAAGTAACGGTTAAATGCCTCTTTTATGTCCTCGACGTCCCCACTCAATTCAATGCTATCTTAGGTCGAAAATGGATCCACAAAATGCGAGCTGTCCCATCTACTTATCACCAGGTAATCAAGTTCCCTGGACCAAATGGTATAATGGAGCTCCGAGGTGATCAAATTGAAGCCCATGGCTGCCACACCATTCCCGAGGTGATTCATCTCCCCAACACGGAGACACGGGGAGTGACAGGCGTTAGCCCCGAGAAGCTCACTATCAATCAGATTACTGATGCCCCCGACGGCAAGGCCATTTCTGAGCCACTCACTGATGCCCCTGACGGCAAGGCCATTTCTGAGCCACTCACTGATGCCCCTGACGGCAAGGCCATTTCTGAGCCACTCACTGATGCCCCTGAAGGCAAGCTTGTTACCGACTCCCCAACCTTCGAGAATGGTAAACCAGTCAATATAAGCACTGAAGCCGAACCTAGAGTTGTATATGTAGGAGCTAATTTAGATCCTATTGTAAAAGAGCAACTTGTTGCCACTTTGAAATTGAATAAGAATATTTTTGCTTGGTCGTACATTGACATGCCAGGAATAGATATTAATATAGCATGCCACAAACTGAATGTGGATCCCACAAAAAGACTAGTAAAACAGAAGGCTCAGAAGTTGGCAACACACTTAGCTAAGGCCGTCAACACCGAGGTCCAAAAACTCATCGATGCCAAGTTTATAAGCGAAGTCAAATATCCTGACTAGCTCGCAAACATAGTCGCCGTCATGAAACCAAACGGCAAAATTCGAGTATGCATAGACTTTACCGACTTAAACAAAGCATGTCCAAAAGACAGCTTCCTTCTGCCAAGGATAGATAACCTGGTCGACGCCACAGCAGGCCACGAGCTCATCTCAATGATGGATGGTTATTCAGGATACAACCAAATTAAACTTGCTGAAGAAGATCAAGAAAAAACTTTCTTCATCACGGAAAGATGAACTTATTGTTACACTGTCATGCCCTTCGGACTACGCAATGTAGGGGCTACATATCAACGACTTGCGACACGAATGTTCGAGGATATGATAGGTGACACCATGGAGGTATACGTGGATGATATGATAGTAAAAAGAAAACTCAAGTCATCCCACATATCCGACCTTGAGAAGACCTTCAAAAGGCTCCATGACTTCAACATGAAGCTAAACCCAGAAAAATACCTATTCGGAGTCGCATCAGGCAAATTTTTGGGTTATCTCATTACGCAACGAGGAATAGAGGCTAACCCCGATAAAATCAGGGCAATATTGGACATGCCGAGTCCTTCGACGAAGAAGCAAGTCCAAAAGTTAAATGGAATGTTAGCCGCACTAAACAGGTTCATTGCTCGTGCATCCGACAAGCAGAGACCATTGTTACAGCTACTCAAAAAAGGCTCCAAATACGAGTGGACGACAGAATGCCAATAGGCATTCGACGAACTAAAGCTTTACTTGGCAACTCCACCAGTTATAACAGTACCCCAGCCGGAGGACGTACTCGGATTATACCTCGGCAGCTCCGAACATGCAATCAGCGTTGTCCTCTTCAGAGATGAACAAGGTAACGAACGACCTATTTAATTCATTAGTAAAACTCTACTACAATCCGAACTCAGGTACTCTAGCCTCGAGAAAGTAGGATTGGCCCTATTATTCGCCTCTAGGAAGTTGAAACCATATTTTCAGTCGCACAAAATTAGAGTTATAACTGATGCTCCGGTGAGGCAAGTATTGGAAAATAAGAATAAATCAAGTCGAATGGCTAAGTGGGCCTAGGAGCTGGGGGATCACGAACTCATTTTCACGCCTCGGAATAGTAAAAAAGGCCAGGTTGTAGCCGACCTACTTGTTGACTACCCAATTGAGGATATCACCTGGATACCCGAGGCAGAACCACGTGACGATTCCCAACAAGGAGAACCCATGTGGAAGTTATATGTTGATGGATCCAAAAATAATAACGGAATCGGGATAGGTGTGACACTCATATCCCCTGAGAATGTAATAATCGAGAAGTCAATACGGTTGAACTTCACCTCTTCGAATAATGATGCAGAGTACGAGGCCCTGGTAATGGCCTTACGTATAGCAAGGGACATAAACTTGCAAAAAATTAAGATTTACAGTGATTCTCAATTAGTGGTAAGTCAATTACTTGGGGATTATGAAACAAGAGAAGAAACACTCAAGTTATATCTTCAACACACGAAGTGCTTGCTAAGCAACTTTGAGAAATGGGAAATCCAACATATTCCCCGGGATGAAAACCGCCACGCAGATAGTTTTGCCTACCTGGCATCCCAAGTCGACATGGAAACAGCCAGGGAGATACAAATCGAAATAAGGAACACTCCAGCATACGAAGATAAAATCCACCATATCAATACAATCTCAGACTTCATTGACATATCTGAACAAGAGATCCAAGACTCTTGGATGGGTCCAATAACGAACTATATTAAGGGAGTCTATCCAGACGACGAGTCGGAAATCAGAAAACTGGAACGAAAAACTAAGAGTTGCTTAATCTTAGATAGAAGGTTATACAGGAAGTTAGTCCGAGGACCTTACCTCAGATACTTACCACCTAGACAAGCTCAGATGATCCTAGCAGAAATTCACCAAGAAGAGTGTGGAAACCATGCCGGGGCTCGTTCCCTAGCACAGAAAGCAAGAAATCAGGGCTACTTCTGGCCTTACATGCAATCCGACTCAGAGATCTTTGTGCAACATTGTGACAAATGTCAACGTTTCTCACCCCTAAAAAACCAACCCCCGAGAGATCTCAAGACGATATCTAGCCCATGGCCATTTGCCATGTGGGGGCTCGATATAGTGCGGCCGCTTTCGAAGGATAAGAACAAAAAACGATATCTCTTAGTTGCCACCGATTACTTTACTAAATGGGTAGAGGCAATTCCACTTTGGAAAATTAGACAACAAGAAGTCAAGAATTTCATCTAGAAATACATAATCACCCAATTTGGCCTACCACACACATTGGTCACCGATAATGGCCAACAATTTTGTGGGAGCACGATTAAGGAGTTTTACTCGGATTGGCGAATCAATCACGCATTATCTACACCACGATACGCACAAAGTAATGGCCAAGCTGAAGCCACTAACAAGACAATAATGAATACACTCAAGAAAAAGTTAGAAACGGAAAAAGATAAGTGGATACAGGAGCTAGATAGAGTCCTATGGGCCTATAGAACGACTCCACCCACCTCGACAGGCGTTTCACCATTCGCACTATGCTATGGTACTGAAGCTGTTATACCCATCGAGTTGACCTACTTAACAACAAGGTCGGAATTGGTAGAATCAGCTGAAAACGAAAATCTCCTAGCACATGAGGTAAACATGTTGGAAGAAAGGCGAGATAAGGCTATCATACAAACAGCTCGTTACCAACAAATATTAAGGAGGAGCTACAATCAAAGAGTAAGGCCAAGAACTTTCCGACAAGGAGACTTGGTCTTAAGACAAACTTTTCAGAACACCAAGGTTGCGGGTGATGGAAAATTCAATCCCAATTGGGAAGGGCCCTACATTATTCAATCCGACTTGGGTAATGGAGCGTACAGATTAATTGATCATGAAGGAAACCGAGTCGATAGACCATGGAATGGAAAATATCTTAAGGCGTACATTCCATAGAACACGCACTTCAACCTAAGAAATCAATTCTATACTTAGAACATTTCAGGCATGCAAAAGAATATCTCCATAGATAAAACAGCTTGTTTCAAAACATGAGATATATTTAAACCATTCATATTCAAAAGACCGACCTGAGTCAAGATTATCCCACTTTAGTTTCATACAACAAAATACTTGTTTCAGAAATGCATGAACAAAAAACAAAAACTTCGCACCTCTCGAAAAAAAAAAAAAAAAACTAGACAGTAGCCTCATGATCCATGGCCTCAGCTTCTTGACCCTCCTGCGCACCGATCTCGTTAACCTGCGCACTAGCCTCGGCCTCTTGATCATCACCCTCGAGTTCACTGGCCAGGTTAGCAACTCTCTCCCTCTCCACTTGTTGATCGGCCTCGAAATGGGCTTGGGCTTCAGCATTAATCTGCGCATTATCGGCTAAGGGATCAAATTAAGTCGGGGATGACTTCCTTAAGCTTCAACTCACGACAAATTCCACGTTGCTGCCAATAGTAAGCCATCTTCTGCCAAGCGGTAATGCTTTCAACCGATCTGGCATTATCAGCCTCATACCTTTCATTGGTAGCCTTCAACTCGGTATCAAGTTCGACATTTTTCTTATTGGCCTCCAACACTTCATCGTTGAGGGCCCTCACTTTCTTCTCCTCCTTGTCTAGCTGACTGCACAGCTTCTTCAACTCGATGCGCTCGGCAGCAAGAGCCTCCTTAGCCTTCCTGGCTTCCCTTTCCTTCTCATTAGCTCTCTCGAGCAGAGCCATCCACTTACAGTGAATAATGTTCATCTGAAACAAGAGACCACCCGAGGTCAGACAACGGAAATATTAACGAAGGAATAGTAAAAACGAATGGAATCTACCTTGTACATAGACGAACTCAGGTCTTTCAGTCTTCCATGATCGAACGCTCGCAAACCCGAGCTCCATCAGCATCTAGAGCCATGTGTTCCATCAGGGTGATACACATGTCTTCGTTTTCCCAAGCAGCATCACTGGATTTCACATAGGTGTCCTTGTAAGGGAAGATAGGAGCAAAATGGCCATCAGCAGGGCGAGTCGGAGGATCCTCACCATCACGCTGGACCGACTTGAGCTTCTGCTGCTTCTCTCGCTGGAGACGAGCTCTCTCAACCTCTCTCTCTTTCCCGGCTCTCTCAGCGTCGTTCAAGATGGTTACACCAGGAGCAGCCACGGTCACTCCCGCCGACTTGGAACTTTTCCTCTTCTTCGAGGACTCCAGCTCAAGATTCCCCCTACCGAACTGGCTACCTGGTGGACCAGGAATAGGCTTTGGGGCCATCGGTAGAGCAGCTCGGATCTCAATAGGTGGATCTCCGGGTCGAGGAACAACAATTGTGGCAACTGCCACAGCAGTAGGTAAATCCTTTTTCTTTCTAACTCTCTTTACCTTCGAGGCCGATGGCTCGGTACGCACACCGTCAGCACCTTTTTTCGGACGAGGATCCTTAAACAGATGCGCAAGATGAGGCAGGATTTCACGCTTGCGTTCCCAAGACTCTTCTGCAAACTCGAGAATGTTACCCGGAAGGACACGCCCGTCAATCTTTTGATTGTAATCTCGGGTATAATCTACATCACCTAACAAAAGCGAGTTAGAAGGTAGCCAGGTAAGCAGATAAGGGGTAAAAATAATAAATCATTCAACCAAGCGTACTACCTATCTTAGGTATGCGCAAGTGCTTGAGGTATGCACTAGGTTTGCAGAAGGAGCCCCTAATCCTATAACAAACCGACATTTTCCAATTATCATTGGAACTCGGTGCATTGAAGAGATCGTGAGGACCATGTTCGGGTCTCCTGTTCAACGAAAAAGAGAAGTCGCCCGACCGACCCTCCACACAAGTGAAATAGGCCACAACATCGGCCTTGCAGATATCATAATCGAGCTTATTCAACTTTTTGAATATCAGCATAACTCTCCAGAAACTACTATTCATCATAATGGGAGCCTTGTCATAATGATTCAATATATCGCAAACAAACTTAGAGAAGGGAAGTCGCATCCCAACTCGCAGTTGCCCCTCACAAATCAAAGTCGAGGTGTCATCCCCAGCAAGGTCGAAAAGCCTACTATCTACCCTATGCATCTCCAGATCTCGGATCCTAATGTTGTACGCTGCTCTAACCTTAGGGTAGGCCTTCCGAGCTCTCTCAACATCTATCTCATGGCGGCTAATTATCTCTTCCTCAGCTACAGCTCGGCTAGTACTTGCCTCACCCTCACCACTATTCTCGCTAACTCGCTCACTACCAGTACTCATCTTCACCAAAAAAAAAAAAAAAAAAATGAAGAACAGATACAGAGCAACAATGGCGGAAAGCAGAAAACAACAAAGAAAATCAAAGGAAAGGCTACAAACAAAAGCGAAAATGCAAAGGCAAACACCAAAATAAAGTTCAAGCAAGAAACTCCGGCAACTTGAACGGAAACACAACAACAACTTCCAAAGAAAATCAGGCAAGAATTATAAGGAGAAAGACAGAAAACGGAGAAGAGAAGAGAATTACCTTCAAGACAATGAGCAGCAGCCTTAAAAGCCAATGTGTAAACCCTTGGTTTTTCCAGCAGTTACAGGCAGATGGTTATATAAAAAACGTGCAGAATCTCAGCCACACATCGCATCGAACGTGAACGGTCAGATATTGATCTCTAAATCTAACCGCCCAACCTTCCGGTTTCCCACCAAACCACGTCCGATTTTTCAAAACACAGCCAATACACAAACCACACGTGTACAGACAACACACTATCTCAAGGCGTAATCATGCCTCTAAGCCTCGAAAATCTAAGCTATCATTCACATCAGCACACAATGGAATCTTTGCCTCTTGGCACTCCATAGAACACACCTCAACAACCGACTTCATTTTCATTTACCCTAAAGCCAATTACCTACCTTCAGCCCAAATGAAAAGGGGCTATGTATATACCCATTACCGAGTTCTCTTACTCGGAATGCCAAACACCGACCTTATACTTATTTCATCCGACTTCGTATCTAATCACACTTCACGCATCTCCATTCAAATCCTAATCTCACTAACTCGGTATACTAAACACCGACTTTGCACCTTTTTCATCCGACTTCGTATAAAACCACATTTCATTCACTTCTGTTCAAATCCTAATCTCATAAAATATCCGAGCATATCCGACTTGGGGCTATCTCACTCTGAACACCGAGTTCGATATATTCAAACTCCAAATCTTATGACAGTTACGAATCTCTCTCATTGAATCCCTGAATATCCGCATACTTTATGATTTGAACGTTGAGTCATTAACTCGATCCACACCCTAAGCTACCTATATAAGGAACTACGTTAGGCTTGATTCTGGATCGACCCCTTCCAGATACATAGGCAGCTATCACCGCTCAGATAGTTCAGCCACTTTGATTCACCCAAACTTTCACTTTTCCGATCATCTTCTCCAATTTTCCGATCTCAAACATACACTACATTTACAGTCACCATGGTAGCTTACTAGCTTGCCTTCGTCTCGAAAAATCACATTCTATCAAAACCAGTAAATTCATCTCCAAAATTACTTCTCGTACCGCCTTGTCTGCAACTTTAAAATTGAAACAAAAAGATTACTGCACAACTTCATCATCATCAGCTGTAGATGGAACAGGGCTTCCAATCGATAACCCGTCAGTTATTAGCTTCGTCAGTAATTTGCTTTACCTGCTTAATATAGTCACGCAGTAGTTTATGTTCAAATGATATATACATGTTGAAGTCTATTCGATGCGTATGTTCAAATCTTATATACATTGATCTGTGGTTCCACAAAATATTATACAAGAGATTAACCAGTTAGTATACTGATCATTCGACAAATATTACTTTCTGAAGTATAGTGTAGTGTGCTGATCTATTTTCATAACAAAATGACAATGGGCTTTTCTAGTACAACGAAACAAGCTAGAAAGATCAGACAGCATTGTAAGGCTGTTCAAAGCAGACTATTTACAGTGTGTTTGGCTGAGAGCCTGAAAAAATACTAGGTTATAAAAATTGTAAACCCAAACAAGGTATTGGTTCAATGAAATCCAAAAGGACTTCCATCTCAAACACGGTAAACGGATGTTCTACTCGACAAGCTTAAGAAAATGATCCTTACAAAAGACGCGAGTCTATAAATATCATGTCCATAAAATTGCACCACATAAAAGTTGTTAAAAATGTTATGTAACTTCATCTTCATCATCCAACACAAGCTAGCAAATAATTTGGTTGTTCTTAGAGCAAAAACTAGGAAATTTACATTTTATAAGGTATGAAGTTTCGAGTTGCAACACATGTTACTGTCATTTTGTTAATGGCAATATCTTGAAGTTTGTCAGAACTATACACAACTCCCACACCTTCAAAACTTGTTGGAACAAAGGACTTTATAACGTGGTATATAAATAGCTAGTCACTACATTTGCACTGCATATATTTTAATGCACAAAGCATGTGAGTGAGAAGAAAGGGTTGTAACGTAGTTACCAAAAAAGAAGAAAGGATTAAACATTCCAAGATAAATTGTGTGTTGTGTCACACAATTTTGTTATATATTTAGCTAGTTTTTGTATCTTTATGTATAAGAAGGTTCACTTTCTTCCTCACTGTTTATCTATTATACCCCCTGGCTATAGAATCCAAATTGCATAAGCCTATTGCCATGAGATGGTGGACGAAATTGAATACAACAATATTGAAATAGTGAAGCAATATAAGGAAAAGGAAGTGTTCCAAATGAATATATTGTTTTACTTTATTTTTATTTTGTTTGATAAAAAGGTAACAGAAGTTTGGAAGTACACCAGATTATCTCGCTTCCTAGATTACATTAATTGTTGAGGCTTGGGTGATTGGGTATGTATATGACTATATAGCTCCAGAGTACATATATTTGTACATCTCTATCAACATCATTTTTAAAATATTTCTTCTGCAATATGCCAATATCAACCCCAACACCACCACATATTAATTTATTTTAGAAATTATCGACCGACTTTAGGAGATTCATTATACGTTGGGTGATCTAAAATTCGTGTCCGTCCGTCCACTTTGGTTTTTCCCCCTTCTCTCTCATCTTCTTCTCTCCCCAACCCCCTCTCTCCCCCCCCCCCCAACTCTCTCTCTGTTCTTCCTTCTCCTCCCTCTTTCTCCTTCCCCGGGCCTTGAATGCTAGTAAGAATAGATATCCATTGTCCTATTAATTTTCCTTCTCTTTATTAAGTATCTTCATGTTATTCCAGGGGTTCACAATTTCCGTAGAAGAATTTTTTCTTGAAGATGTACCGGAGAAAACACACTAGCCTAATGAGTCAGAGTAGGAGTGGAGGCAATCAGAACAAAAAATAAATAAAATCCCTTAGGAAGTTTGAGGTATCCTTAATTTTCTCTTTTAAGATGATGCAAACATGCAGTGTCCGCCAAGCCTAAAAAGTGTTTAAACACTGACCTACGGGAACTTGATACACCAGTGCTGACATTGGCTTTGTTTTGCAAGACGCATTGTATGGATTTGAAGAATATGACTGTTCCTCAGCAGCTTGGGATTCAGAATATCAATCAGAAGCTTCCTGAAGAAATCATTTATAATATCTTATCCAGACTATCCGTCAAAACTCTTTCTCCCTGCAGGTTTGTTTCTAAAGATTGGTATAATTTTATGGGTGATTTAGGTTTTGATCACCAAAGGTTTATACTAATTAGGGTAGGAGCTGGTTTTCTTTTTTATTAGGCTTTGGCTATGAACCAAACATTGAACCAAATAATAATTCATAAAGGCCATAATACCCTTCTTAAAAAGCACCTAGAATTCACGAGAAACATGTAATAAGCTTACATGGAAAACAAACACATGGCTATTATCAACTATTTGTATGTATTTTCTGTTGACCTCAATCTCACCGGTGCACATCTTGATCCACCACCACTATCACTACTAATACACCACCTCCATCCTTAAAAAAAATTATGTTGATTAATTTCTTGATTAACCACCACCAACAACAGCTCCCCCACTACTTAAATTGAAATTCAAACCATTTTCTTTACCAGATCTAACTCGAATTTAACTTCTCATTTCCTCCAGCTTCCATTTTCTTCAATTGAAACTCAAACCATGAATTTATTATTACATATCTAAAAAAATTGGTATGAACACGAAAACTACAACGTTTACCTGAATATGAAACTGATCCCTATTGTCGATTCTTTGGTGAACAATTTAAACATTTTTTTATTTTTCCAGGTTGTGATTGTAAATCAAAGCTGCCGGTCATTGATTGATGATCAATTTAAACCTTATATTGTAAAATTTTAAGATTGAGATGAAGATCTGAATTGAATCTTTGGATTTAAATTAAAGAAACCCATGTGTTCATGTGTTGGTAGAATATGTTATTTGGTTGTCGATGAAGATTGGGTAGTAGTGGAGGTGGTGATTGTAGGGGGGGTGGTGGTGGGTTAGCAGAGAGAGAGAGAGTAGAACAAGAAGAATCAGGTGGTGGTGGTGGTGGTGGTGGCCTGGTAGTGGAAGAGAAGGAGATGAAGAAAGAAGATGAAAGTTGGAGAACAAGAGCCGTTGGATTATACCCATATGAACTACTTTGATATGTCTTTTATCATATGCAGTGCACATCTAAACTACTTTCTAAGGCGCCCCCATACCGAGGTCGTTCATGAGGTCTGACGTGTCTCTCATGTACAGTTCCAATTATACTCCTATCTCTTATACACAGTTCCAATTATACCCCTATCTCTTATATATAGTTTCGATTATAACCCTACCTCTTATAAAAGTTCCGATTATACTCTTATCTCTTATAAACAGTTTCGATTATACCCCTATCTCTTATAAATAGTTCTGATTATACCCCTACCTCTTATTAAAGTTCTGATTATACCCATATCTTTATAAATAGTTCTGATTTTATCCCTAAATTTTGATTTTATTTTCATAATTTCAATTTTACCCCTAAGTTCCGATTTTATTTCCCCACTTCCGATTTTACCTCTAAGTTCTGATTTTATTTCCACATTTTCGATTTTATCCTAATGTATTAAGAGTTGTATACTACAATGAAAAAGGTAAAAAAATAATTTCAAAAAAAAGTGGGACCTATTATAATTTATATAAGCTAGCGTGTTTATTTTCACAGTTTCGATTTTACCTCTTATGTATTAAGGTTTGTATACTACAATGTAAAGGGCAAAAAAATAATTTCAAAAAAAGTGGAACCTACTATAATTTATATAAGATAATTTCAAAAAAAAATGGAACCTACTATAATTTATAAATATAAAAAACCTACAGAGTTTTGTTAAAAAAAAAAAAAAAAAAACTTACAAAAAAAAAATATATATATATATATTTTTATAAAGTAGTTATAAACCCAAATAAACATTTAAACAAGGTTTTTTTTTCCCTTTTTTATTGGGTATAAATAAATTTATTATTTTTTGTTCGCACGCATTAGGCGCACATTCACATAGTGTATTCATAAAGGGGCAAATTCAGGTATTTTAAAAGTAAAATTGGTTCAACCGAATTTTTTTTGTTAATGGTTCGAAATTGATGGCCAAAGCCTAATAAAAAAGAAAACCAACTCCAAACCCTAATTAGTATAAACCTTTGGTGACCAAAACCCTAATCACCCTAATTTTATTAAGGATCCTTATTTCATTACGATGCATCATTCTCGTATAAGTAAATATGGTTCTGCTAATGGTCAACAACTTTTCAACTTGGTAGATAACATCAACAAAAATAATAATACTATCTGTCATCCTAGGCCTGTAAAAATGGCCCTTTGACCCTAAACCCGGCCCGCCCCGCCCGACCCATTCAACGAAAAAAGCCCTTAAAGCTTGACCCTTGTGATTTTTAGGGTAGGGCTGGCCCAACCCTCTCCTTTTAAGGGTCGGGGTTAGGATTTAGCTTTGGAAATCTTAGACCCTACCCTTAGCCCGACCCTAATTAACCCTTTCAAAGCCCTCTTACGGCCCTTATAAATATATGTATAATTTTTAATATATTCTCTATACATCAAAATTTAAACATTTTTTTAGAGTTTTAATTGTAAAGATTTTTCCAATTAGACATAGATGTCACTTTTGTTTAAGTTATATGGTATTTATCAAATATTTATCGAATATTTTCCGAACTAGTTGTTAAAAAACTATTATATAACTAAAAGAAATTGATTCTCAATAGAATATTTTTTTATTAACCATCTATTTCATTATTGAGCATACAATAAACGGTAATTAGATTATTATTTTAAATGTGTATTTTATACTTATCATGCTAGAATTTTATAAATTTAGGATTAAATTTCTAAAGTTTGAAATTTTAGTAATAAGATAACATCTAACTACGAGTTCTTTGTATTTATTAATTGTAATGTTCTTGGATAAAATAATATCATATACTATAACAAATTTTATGGTGAAAAAAATATATTTGTACATTTAAGAATTGAAACATATTATACGTATTTTCAAAAATATTAAAATGATATTAATAAAAACATGATCGCATATTTTTTCAAGTAAAACATAATTCTATGTATCGACCCTATCAACCGGGCCCATTAGCCCGGCCCTCAACCCTTTAAAATAAAGGGCTAAGGGTCGGGTGAGGTTTTTACAATTTTTGTGTTGGCCCGCCCTAACCCGACCCTCATCATCTTTTAGGGTAGGGTTAGCCCGACCCTTAAAGTGTGAGGGCTCGAGGGTTCAAGGGCCGGGCTAGCCATACCCGACCCATTTTACAGGCCTATGTCCTCCTCGTTCATTCAATGCTTTTAATATTCACTTCAACAACTTCCACCACAATCCTCCCTCTCACAAACTCAAACTATCAAAATAGTTGGTTCTACTAATGGCCTCATGTGCCTGTCTTTATTACCCCTACAAGACGATTTCTATATCTGCAATCCTATTACAAGAGAGATACTGCAGCTTCCCAGAGCACCTGGTTTTGGACCAGAGCATGATACAAAGGTTCCTATTTCATCTGGATTTGGTTTTCATGCATCAACTAATACATACAAGGTTGTTCGTACTTGGCCTAGTCTAAGGTATGCAGAAGTATACACTCGGCTCTGGGGTATGGAGATGGATATGTGTAGGTTCTTTTTGGGGAAAGTTATCTTTCTTGCAAGGAGTATGATAAAGAACATAAATGGATCAAAATGCAGTATATGTGCATTAGATATTGGAGATGAAAATTTTATAATATTTGGAGAGCCTCCTATCGAGGGGAGAGGAATGAGAACTAGATTTCTGACTTCTCTATGTCAATGTCTTTGTTTTATCGATGATTTTATTGACCATAATGACATATGGACATTTGAGTGTAGGTTGGTCATATACTGGTAAAATCTATACTACTGTTATAAACCTAAATAAAATTCAGGGGTAATTTCCGGTTAACGAGAATTGAGCTTTAGAATTTGTCACCTAATTCTGACTAAAATACTCTTTTAGTCATGGTTTTTTGGTAAATTCACATAATACCCTCTAAATAATGGTTTTATTGTAATTTAACATATTATTATTTATCGGCTGAATTTTAATTTGTGAGCAAAAGGTCCAATAACTAAAAAAAAAATAATTAAATTAACAAAATATAATGACAATAATAAAGTTACTTAAAAAATAATTATTTCATACGATTTAACAAATTAGTGTAATTTATAATATTTAATAAAATTAATAACTTAAAACTCGAATGCTGATCAGCCATGGATAACTTAAAATTTACGCACCGGATAAGGCACTAGTTACCAATAACGAGGGGAATGCACATCCTCTGGATGTATTATAGAGAAGAAAAAAAAATACATAATTTAGGGTATAAAATATTTTAATTGTATTTTATGTAATAATAGAATTTTTGAGAAAATTTTGTTAAGTAAAATTGTTATGGTAGTAGAACAAAGTTTTTTTTTTTTTTTGGTAGTAGGTGGTGTATGTGAATGTAATCTATACTATTAACTTTTAAAAACAAAAGTCTATCATGTGGGCCCCGACTTTGTTTGGGTGTGATTTGGAGTTAGTTTTCTGTGCGCCATTTAAGCTGGGAAAAAGTTCAAATTACCAATACTACCCTGGTTGACTGATTGTTGTATACCATGTCTTTTAAGGGCAAAACATGTCATTTAAAAAAAAAAGTGACCAACGGTGAGTGACAAAAGTCACTATTCCAAGTCGGGCAAGCCTCATATATAAGTAGTAAAGATATGTGAAAATGGCTCACTGTTACAAATCACCCAAGTCTTATTATAAAGTTGTAAGATGTTTTTTTATAAAGAAAGTTGCAGTAAGTCCACAGAAAAAGCCATGCAAGCTAGGTCCAGGAAGAAGTTAATGGGGTTTACTTGACTGAAGACCGACTTACCTAATGCCTATTCTGTTCAACTGGTTTCTGATCATCACTCATTTGTTTTGTCTAGACTCATACAAAGTCTGTTTATCACACATTTTGATCGTCCAGCACTCTCTAGCTTATCTCAATTAGCTTTCTTCTTTTGTGGCTGTCATGAGTCTTGAGTCTTGATTCATTGCATGCATTATTAAGCAAACAATCAACCAAAATATCAAAATCAAAGTGATGAAATTATGATAAACACCACCTTCTCACCAACTTCGAAGGCCTGTTGTTATTCAAAGTATAGAACCAAACCCAAACCAATTTACCCAACTCAAATTATAAACCCTTCTCCACTTCAATTTCTTCCACCCAAAATCTCCCTCCACCCATCACCACCAGTCCTAATCAAACCATCATACCCCATGAAGACCAAAAAGATAAAGAAAAATGGTAACAGTTGGTGTAATGCCAATGCCAGTGTTTGCGACATTTTACGTCTAATGGATAGCCTACATCTATCTATTTCATTAGATGTTTATGCTTACCTTATAAAAGAATGTACCAAACTAAGGGATGCTGAAAGTGGTTCCCAAGTTTATTTTCATATGACTCGAAATGGACATCAACCTATGTTGTTATTAGCAAATCGTTTATTGCTCATGTATGTATCTTGTGGACGTTTGGATTCTGCTCACCAACTGTTTGATAAAATGATTTTGAAAGACTCTATTACGTGGGTGACTATGATTGTTGGTCATTTTGATAATGGGGAATATGTAGAGACACTTAGTTTGTTTAAACAGATGCAAGAGCAATGTGGATTACTTGAGGAATCAATGTGGGGTTTGATTATTGATTGTGTTCTTCGAGCGTGTATTCAGACAGTTGATTTTGGACTAGGAAAGCAAGTTCATGGATTGGTATTAAAGATGGATAAAAAGATTTTTAACAAAGGAGGTGGTTGTTCCAATGATTTATTTCTAGGTAGCTTGTTGATTAGTTTTTATGGGAAACTTGGATCCATTAGAAGTGCAAGATGTATCTTTGACAAATTGGAATTGCGTGATACTGTAGTTTGGACAAATATGATCGTGGTGTATAGTAAGGAAGAACATTTTAAGGAGGTTCTTGAGACATTTAAAGAGATGGGAAGAGCAGGTACTAAGAAGAACAACTTCACATTGTCAAGTGTTATAAGGGCATGTGGGAGAATGGGAGATGAGGGGAGTGGCAAGCAAGTACATTGCAATGCCATCAAACTTGGGATTGAATCAGATCAGTTTGTTCGATGTAGTTTGGTTGACATGTATGGTAAATGTGGTATGGTGAAAGATGCAAGAAGATTGTTTGAAATGGCAAGGGGGTACGAGAAGAGAACAAACGATGTGTGTTGGAATGCAATGCTAACTGGTTACACACAAAATGGATTCTACAATGAGGCCATCAAGTTTTTGTATAAAATGCAATTAAATGGAGTGCAACCGCCTGAATCATTACTCAATCAAGTAAGAGTAGATTGTGTGAATTAATTACCTCTGTTGATAGTTATAGTCTGCTAATTGTTATTACTCTTTAGTGACAACTGGCCCCGAGTTTATGTATCTTGTTGGACTCCAAATATTGTGTTGTATATATATATGAGTTACATTCCACACTGTGATTCTTTTGGGGCTTATATTAGACCATATTCTTATTGTCATATAATCGTATGTTCAAAGATATGTTGGGATGTGTTCTGTGGAGAATGCTAGAACCAATGTACCTATCTGATAAACCAGAAAGGAAATAAAACTCAAGTACTCCACTTTTCCTCTGCTTGAGCCTGGCTGACAAGATCGCGGTTGGAAGGCTTGGAATCTATTCCAAATTATGTAGCAGTTGCAACTCACTCTATTACTACTATCTTCAAAGAATTATGGACGTGGAATCTATTCCCTAACTTGTAGCCAAAAGATCCATAACTACTCGAAAAATTCCTTCATTGTGCTGCAACATCAACCTACAAAATGCAATTTCATAGTTTTTGAGTTAAAACTTAAATATGAAGTCTGTTATTGTCAAAATTATCTGAAACCTTTATTGTATTACTACTCTCTGAGACCTTTATTGTGAAGTCTGTTTGTTTCAGGATGCTCCATATGATGTAGATTAACAAATTTCACTTTTAAATAATATTCTGAACAATTTAGTCAGTGGATGTGAGGCTAAATTGGTGTATACTCATACTTGAAATGAAAATATCAAGTGTTAAGAAACTTCTATGTGCATTTGTTATCTGTTTATGTGCAGATTTTGCCTATAGAGATGGGATCTCCTGTTTGGGAAATGAGAATGCTTTGTTGATGGAAGAGCTGGAGTTTGTAAATTCCACATTAGGTCAGGTAAATCTAATTCAACACAATTATTGACAAAATATAGCCCAGTAACAATGCTAACGTAAATTCATATCGATAATTTTCAACAGACCCCCTCTCTGATCCACAGTTGTTTAGATCCTTATGTTTTCTCTCAATACTTGCCATGAACAATACTTTATTCACATCATTGGTTGGATAAATAGACAATGCCGCAGTTGGTCATACTGTTCCTTTACATGAAAGTCAGTGTTGTTGCTTAAATCCTTATCTTTCCCCATCACCTATCCATGGAGCTTGAGTTACTGATTCTGTGCTACCATGAGTGTGTTCATTTTTCCAATATTATTGCTTAACATTGTAGTTGTAGTGTGTTAAATTAGAAACTAAAGTAGTAAGACGGTCATAGCACGGATACTTCCATGAATATTACAGAAACTGTAAATCTCATTTAATTTTCACAGTTTCACTTTATTTTTGTTGAAAAGTTTTTTTTTTTTTTTTTTTGATAAGGTAAAATTTATTAACGAATGAATAAATAAATGAAGTACCCTCAATGATGAAAGCTTTATCCTTGAAAATTTTAGCATTTCTGGTGATCCACAGTGTCCAAATAATAGCGTACGGCATCAAACCCCAAACCACTCTACCCAATGCATTTCTGGTCTTCCTTGGCCAGTCTTGGAGAACTTCTCTGACTGATTGCGATCTGAGGAGAATAATAAAGCCTTGTGTGTGCACTGAAGTCATCTGTTTCCAAACTTGTAGAACAACCGAGCAGTGGAGAAACAGGTGAGATAAAGATTCATTGAGGGCTCCACACATAGGGCATACTGCATCAATCACTTGCCCTCTTCTAATTAAGTTCTCCCTCGTCAGAGTTTGATCAAGAAGCAAAGCACAGAAGAAGAGCTGGATATTAGTTGGGATTTTCTTCTTCCATACCAGTTTAGAAGGAAAAGAAACTGGAACATAATCAGGTGGTCTTTCATGGCATACAATCTGCTGATGCATAGACTTTACAGTGAAAGAGCCTTGAGCAGTCCACTTCCATTTCCAACTATCACTACCTTCCCCAAACTCGACCTGATTCAGCTTACCTCTCAATTCCTCAAGCTGCTCCTGTTCCCAGTCAAATGGATTTCTGCGCAAATGAAGGTTCCACGCATGACCCCTCTGCCTCTCTATCACACAGAGATTGGACCGTAGCCCTGCGGTTGTTGGACATAATGAAGATTTGTGGATACTGAGTACGAAGGGGAGTGTATCCCAACCACCTGTCATGCCAAAAAAGAGTACGAGCGCCATTGCCAATTTTGCACAGGATTCCTAGTTTGAAGATAGAGAAGGACTCCATCATTCCTCTCCACAAACTACAACCGTGGCTCTGATTCACAATTTTCGGCCACCAGTTTTGTTCACCACACCCAGACTTCGCAATCATTACCTCTCTCCACAGAGCCGCATCATCATTGCCATAGTGCCATAACCATTTGCTTTTGAGTGCCAAATTCATGTCGTTGATTCTCCTTAAGCCAAGACCCCCCTCGTCTTTAGGTTGACATATCTTCTCCCAACTGACTAAGTGATACCTCCTTGTTGAAAAGTTTATACGTAAAGATGAATAATACGAATTATAATCTCTCAAACACTTATCGTACAGAGCTATAATCTGAGCATAATGCATACTCTTATTCTCTTTCTCACTAGGTATTTAGCAAAATCTGTAAATTTAAGATAATGGAGACTCTCTCTCTGCGTTGCTGCAACTCAGGTAATTTTAATTCCTCCATCTTTCTTTTGTTATTATGTTGTTATGAATGCCTATCTCTGTTATGGCTGAGTCTCTTCACAGAAAAGTATATCTCAAAGTCTCAACAATCTTGCTAATAGACATGTTGAGAGTACTTATAGTATATCCTTCTTTGGGCCAAACTTTCTTGTTTGTAATTACTGTAATTGCCAACAACACTCAAAACAAACTAACCTCGGAGTTGGTTGAAAACCATAGATGAAGCTAAAATGCTAAACATAGATATTGCAGGAACTAAACACCCACCAGACCTAATTCAGTTATCCTCGCAGCAACTAATTTTCCTACTAGAGGAACTATGGCCACATGACCACATTAACTGCACATATTTGCACTCAAGTTTGGCTTGATTGCAGGGGAAGTTGTACCCCGCCTCCTTCCCACATTAACTTGATTAGTTCATGTCTTTCTCTATCACGACTCAAATCTGAGAATCACGGAAGATGGTTTTCTATCGGTTTCAGGTGTAAAATGCTAGGGTGATTGAACACAACGTTGGAAACTGAAGATGGTTTTCCTTTAGTCCATGCTGATCAGGATTATAACATTAATGTTTGACAGAGATTGATGCATCTTAAATTTTATCAAAAACAAAAAATAAAGAAACACCACCAGGAACTGGTTTGATTTGCCAAGAGTTAGCTTAAACACATGGGTTATGTGTTTCTTTAACGGAAACTTCATGCTATATTTTGGTTTTTGCTGCCCAGTTTGTTCAATTTCCCTGAATGATATCAATTTAGTGACTATGTTCAATTTCCCTGAATGATATCAATTTAGTGACTACTATAGATTTAATGTCATGTGCTCATACCATAATCGAATCAGCTGTTGAAATTCCGTAACAAGAGATTGTTGATAGAGCTTGCCAATCAAAAGAGAAAAGAATATTAGAATTCAGTTGAAGTAACTCTTCCATTAAGGTACTGTCAATCTGTCATCGACTAGACATTGGCATATTATGCGCAGAAAATGTGGAGGCATTTATTCCAAGTTGAGCACATTTCATCGCACAAAAATCCCTAATTTTGCTCGAGCAAGATGGGATACATTAGGCAGTTGAATTCTATTACATATACAACACCATTCCAGTATTATGATAGCCTTTTCTTCTGCAAAATCGTATATCTCCTTACAGTAATGGTTGATTGGTTGTAGTATCCATGGTAGCTTATCCTCACCTCTAACAATAGCATTCTATCAAAACCGCTTTGGTCTGCAACTTTAAAATTGCAACAAAAAGATTACTGCACAACTTCGTCATGATCATCTGTATAGATGGAACAGAGCTTCCCATCGATAAGCCGTCAGTAGTTAGCTTCAGGTACTGTTCTGCTGAAATTAGCAATGTATATCTGTTGATCATCGGGACCTTTCCACTGCCAGGCTAATTCACCTGCTTAATATAGTCACATGAACCTGTCGATGCTCATTCAAATCTAATATAAATCTGTCCAAACCATAGGTTCCATAAAATATTTACACCGCAAAAGATTAACCAGTTAAACAGATCATTAGATAATAATACTGAATAATTTTTGAAGTGACATAATGTAGTGTGGTGCTCAATGTAGTTTTGGCATATCTAATTTCAAAGCAAAATAAAAAGGGACTTTTCTACTTGAAACAAGAAACAATCAGACAATAATAATCCAGTTATAAATTTACTCAAACTGTAAAGGTGTTCAAAGCAGATTATTTACAGCAATAAGGTGTGTTTTGCAGCGAAAATACAAGGTATAAACATTGTAAACCGAAACAAGGTGTTGGCTCAATGAAATCCAAAAAGAATTCCATCTCAAACAATGTAAACTGATGTGCAATTTGACAAGGACAAAAAGAAAAGACAGTCTGTAGATATCATGTCCATCAAAATGCACCACTACAAAAAATGTTACAAGTGTAATGTCACTTCATCTTCATCATCTAACACAAGCTGCATCCATCTCTTCTTCCACTTTACCAAATTCAGGTTCACTATTATAATAATAATCCAGCAGTCTTTCACAATTGTCTGTTGAAATATGACTTGGAGCCCCAAGAAATCTCAGAAACTCCTTTGTCTGCTTAGCATCCTCTTGTTGTTTCACGTGTAACAAACAGGCATCCAAAATATCACGATTTGGCTTCCATCCTGGTCTTCTTATCAAGAATGCCGTTCTAATAGCCTCAACTGCCTTAGGAATATGATCAGAGGCAATGTATCCGGTTGCCAAAATCTCCAATGTAGTTCCAAAAGGCTTCATTCCTTTGTCCATAGCCTTCTCCAAAAGGTTATTTTCCCAGTAAGCAGCTATCACATAGTCCCGGAAGTCATAACGCGTGTAGCGGGATTCAAATTCCTCCAGGAACTTCTCAGCACCAACAATATCATTAACCTTTATAAGCGAGGCTATCATGAAATGATGAGCTATGCTATAGACTTCCCCTGATGCCTTGTATTGATTCCAAATACGGTACAAATCATCTTTCCTCCCAATGCTAGCGTACAACTTTAAAAGCGAATCATAAGTTAACCTCCTTTTATTCATTGTGAATCCTTTTTCTGATTTTTTTAGCATATCTAAAGCCTTATCGGTTGCCCCAGCTTTGATGTATGCATTTGCCGCAGTGACATAACATAATGAATCCAAAACAACGTCAGGATCACCTTCCATTCCTTGTAAAATCTTCTCCATCCTAATAATTTCTGAGGTGGCCGCATAAGCATTAAATCGAATTTTAAATGTGACTTTGTTCGGACATACACCCTCGTCATTCATTTCTTTAACTAAGGCGTCCAATTCCTCACACTGTCCCGCGTTAGCATAGACATTTAACATTAAATTGTAATCATGAGATGCTTTTACAAGTCCCGACTTTCTCATTAGCCCCATGAGGGACTCCGCTTTTTTAACAGATTTATTTTGTGCATAGTCTTCAAGAAGAACATGATAAACTTGGCTACGTTTGGATTCCTTTGGGAGGTTAAAAAAATACTTTTCGGCCTCTTCAATCCCACATACCGTTGAAATCAAGCCCAACCTAACAGCATTATCACTGGGAGATATGGGAAACCGCCCCTGGTTGCTCATCCATTGAGATATCTACAAAAACACTACACTAGATTTGTAAAGAGTTCTTCAAGGGACAACCTCCCCTAGACGAATTTATCAATATCTATTTTGATTAAATCCATGGACCATGGTATACTATATTTCTAGTTTTTCTAAACCTCGTTCGCAACAAATAAATGAATAAGGGGTTTTGCAACAATAATGACAAATATCAACAATCCATTCGATATAAAACAACAATCCCATCTCTAAATAAACTCCAATTTTACAAATTAAACTTCCCATCTTCTACATTTAAAATTTTAAAAACTCCATTATTATTATTTTTCGACAATAAAAAAAACCCCTTTTCTAGCAAATTATGATTCAAACATACTTAACAAATAATATATCAAAAGAAGAAGGATTTTTTTTTACCTCAAGAGCATGATTGAATCGTTTAGAGTCACGAAACTGCCTAATTAAAGACTGAAGTTCATGTTGCTTTACAATTTTGCCTTGTTGATTCCATTGATTTGGAATAACAGATTCCTTTTGATCAACTATTGAAGAAATTTTATCATATAGAATATCTATATTAGTTTTTGGTTTTGAAGTTTGGGTTTCAGTTGAAAAGAACAAATCTCTCGTTAAAGATTTAGAATTTGTTGATTTGAATCCATTTGAGAAGAAAGCAAGCTTCATCATCTTCCTCAAGTAAGACAGCAGAACAGTAGGGTTATTAGTTTATTATTACTAGTGCTTAGGCCCGTGTAATACACGGGCTGGATTTGATTATATTTGGGGTTGGGTTCACTTTAAATTGTTTTTGGACTCGGCTCATTAAAAGCTCGACTCGAGCTCGTTTGTATAGTTAAACGAGCCGAGCTTGAACATAAAATAAAGCTCGTATAAAATTTGGGCTCAGCTCGAGCTCGGCTTGTTTATAAACGAACTGAGCTTGAACATACAAAGCTCGGCTTGTTTAACACCCCTAGGTAGGATTGTTACATTTGGCCTCAAAATCATGTAGAAATCAGTTTGTTAACTTCTAATTATTCTTTGTGATTGATTTGCTCTTACCAATTAAAAGAGTGAAAAATAGAAAATACCACAATACGTGGGAATCAAATTTCCATATTTTTCACTCCTCTTTCTTTCTTCTCGATGGATAGAAAAATATTCTGAAATATCTTCTCGTTCTTCTCATTTCATCGCTAAACATAAATAAATGTATGTGAACTCTTTGATAGTTTATTAAAGGGTTATTAAACGTGGTCAAGGACAAATACTGAAAATTAGGCTAATATACAAAAACAATTTTTGCACGGCAATTTATTAACATTTGTGCATTCCACTCATGCTTTATGACCACTAAGGGCCCGTTCGGCAAAGGCCCAGAAATGCATTTCTGGGTTTCTTGAAAGGAAAGAAGTTGTAAGTCAGTTCGGGAAATCTTAAAACAGATCTAGAAAGGAATTAATGATAAGTTAAGAAATACATTTTTAGGTAAGTTTTAAACATTAGCTTTCTCCTTTCTCCTACCTTGTAGTTACTTTTTAGAAAATTCATTTACAACTTCTACTTAATTGCCGAACGGGCCCTAAGTGAATTGCACATGCAACACACGTGTTTAATTGAAAAGAATATTAGATGAAGAGATAAGTTTGCGGTTTTTTTGTTTTTCTATTTTCTCTCCGAAAAATCTGCAATTATTTTGTTGGTATACAAATATTAAACACCTTTATATTTGAAATTACAATTATATTCTTATAAAATAAATCATTTTTTTTTATAAAATTAGTGTTGGTTTTTGGGGAATACAAAACTCTACACCAAAAAACTGAAGCGCACCAGTTATAAGTAGGAAAGATTAACAAACATCACTGATTTCTATGGAATTTTTAATGTAACGTCAGAATGATAACTAAATTTTAACTTATATATACGGTTTTCAATTTCCTCCACTACCTCATTTGAGAACCAACTCATGTCCTCCGTCTCATTGTTTGTTTCACTTTCTGTGATTTTTTATAGAATTATTCTAGCAGCTAAATCCAAATATTTATATGCTGATACTCACACAATATCTATTACATGGCATGGTTGTATTTTAGTCATGGATTGTGCATTAGTAAGTTCATCTGAATGAATGGTTCACTATTCTAAAAATAAAAAAAATGGTTCCTAAATATGTACACTTCAAATGGTTTTACATCATTTGAAACTATGTGAAAGTGCACGTCGTTGTCGTGCAACAAAAGAGAGAAATCCACATAATTTTGTAAAAACAGTTCAGCCCAATCTAAAGCCTAGTCCAAGTTAACTGATATTTTGAATTTTTTTATTTGATAATTAATTCCATAAAATTTGGGCCCATCATAAACTATTTTTTTTAACTGGGTAAAAGAATTATTTATAGCCACATATCACAATTGGATAAGATGGACCGCAATTGAACCAAAAATTTATATATTTTTTAATTTTTTATCCAATCACTTGCTGCCACATACTCTATTCACTATTCTTAAGCATTGCTCTCTTCTAAAGTAGTAAAGATGGTTCACCATTCTAAAAATAAAAATGTTCAAAGACCTTAAACTGATGGAAGCAAACATCTTCTCAGGCTTGTGATCACCCAATTCAACCCTGGATCATTAATAACATTTATAATTAATTTTAATCATTACATTATCATAATAAGTAGGACTTTGTCCTTAAAGCAAGCTATGGCTCTATTGCAACCTCACCATCATATCCAAATCTTAACATGGTAGCTCAAAGACGACAAAAAAAATTAGATGTTGAATAAAGGAACATAAAATGCATAAGAAAATAAAATTTGAGATTTTGGGTTATTCCGCACTTTGGGTTTATTGAATTATTATCGATTTGCCCAACACCATTTTAGGATGCTTATAAGGGTGTGTTTGTTTGATATACTAAATGTTGGATACTGAATGCTGGATGCTGAACACTGAATGCTGAAAAAGTTGTTTGGTTATCATTTTTAAAAGTTTTGTTTTGGATTTGTTTGTTTATGCATAATTGTGATTTTGACCATGTTACCCTATTGTTGGAAAAGTATTTTGACAATACACAGTACCTTATTACATATCCCAAAAACCTAAAGTTGATTTGCACTCTGGTTGCGCAAGTTGAGCATAAAATGTTGTGCTTCAGATGAGAATGCTTCACCCTTAGCCAAAATATTTGTGTAACTACATTATATTGTTATGTGGTACAAACAGAAAAATGTGCCAACAACAAAACTATACAGGCCAATTTTCTTCTAAAACATGATATTTTAAAAAAGAAATCTAAACCTTTTAAATCGCTCGTTTAAAAATTTCAAATTTTGGATATGATACAACAAAAATCATCATGATATATGAACATACAGAAAAAATTTCAAAGTGAACAGACAAACAAAAGGCCCCTTACTAAGCAAACGAATCTGGCTGTAATTTTTCTTCTAAAACATGACAATCACAAAAAAAATCTGTAACTTTCAAACGACTCGTTTAAAATTCCAAATTTTGGATATGATACAATAGGAATTGTCAGGAACATATAGTAAAATTTTTAAAGTGATCAGACAAAAGAAAGTCCCTTTATTAAGGATAGGTCGTTTACTGAACTAAACCAACGAATCTGACTATTAAACTAACAAACTCCGACAACAAAGAAAATAAATGCATATACACAAGAACCAAGGAAGATCATTACAACAGATTAATCTTCAATATAAGAAAAAAAAAGTTATGCTAGAGAACAAGTTTACCAAAAGAATAAAACTTAGGCTGCACAATTTGTTTTTTGGAGAAGAAAGCCCTAGTACGTAGCTAATTATAATATAGAACCGTGAAACAGTGGGGACAGACTTTAGGTTGTGAGGGAGAAAGAGATGAGGGCGAGAAAGAGAGACAAGGAGGAAGAACAAAGAGGGGTTGAAGCAGAGGAAGGAGAAAGAGAGAGGAGGAGGAAGAACAAAGAGGGGTAGAAGTAGAGGAGTGTATTTGGGGGAGTGAAGAAGATGAGAGAGAAGAAAGAAAAAAAAAACAAAATGGACGGACGGACACGGATTTTGGATCCACCGGAAGTATAATGGACCTCCTAAAATCGGTCGATGATATAGAATATTTAATGGTTATGAATGATAAAAAACAATTTTTATAAGGGTAGAATTGTCAAATTAAACGTGAGATTTTCGTTAGGCCAAAATCGCTAAAATATTAGTTCTTAATGTTTGTTCTAAACAAAAAACACTTATTTCTGAATTTTAACATAGTCCACCACTTAAAAAGTACTTAATGCTTAATGTTGAATGAAACAAACACTACCTAAGTTTTGCACACAGTAAAGCTATTCACTTTGTCAGATGAAAGTCAAAACAATAAGAATAGAAGTGTTAAAAGTGCGGGTGATTTTGTAAAAAACCCAGAAGATTATGTTAATATTTGCGTTTACCCCACTAAAGATTTTTTATTTGTCTTATCACTAGCAAGTTAACGATTCTGTCTCATGACCGTTTGCAGATGCTGACGTGGTTTATTTAATTCGCAAAAATGCTGACGTGGTTTAAACTTAAAAACAGGGGCGACAGGTGTGATGATCCAACGGTCAACGGTTCTAAAATGTTTTTAATGTTACTGTTGGACCCGACTGAACCAGGCTTTTAAATAGTGTCTTCTTCCCCAATTTTAGTATCTGACCTCTGAAACGCAAACAGAGACACAGTGAAAAACCAAATTTGTCTTGGTCGCTTCTTCCCAATATTATGTAAGCCAGATTCAGGATAACAAAGGGACCGTTACTGCATCTGCGTGTGTTTCGCTGTAGAATTGTCAGAGTTGCTGCTGTTTAATTAAATGTTGCAGAGTACAAGATAAATTTTAGGAGCTGCCTGAAGTTGGATATGGCATTAGTGCCGTGCAGACAGGGTATATTGGTTGAGATGGAAGGATGCCTAGATTGCAAAGCTTCTGACAGGGTATTGGTTGGGCGTAATGGCAGAGCGACTGTGGTGGGTTTATAGGGTGTATGTCCAGAAATTGTATTGTTTCTCTTAGAGGGTCAGTGCTCTCAAATCCTAAACCTGAGGGTGCACATTAAAGTGCACACTGATCAGGCATGTAATTAATTAAGTTGATTTTTTAGAAATTAATGAAAAATTTACTTGATAAAAATACAGTAGTAGCATTTGCATAAAAACTAGTCCACTGCTCTCTCTCTCTCTCTCTCTCTCTCTCTCTCTCCTACATGGACAATGTTTGATTTTGTGATGACTGACATTTCACTTAGCTCCAACCACAGTCGTTCGCATACTAGTGTTTGTCTTGTCTTTTTGCAGTGGTAGCTGCATTGAATGAATCTGCCTTCTTCCCAATATTAAGTTTAAACCACGTCAGCATTTTTGCGAATTAAATAAACCACGTCAGCATTTGCAAACGGTCATGAGACAGAATCGTTAACTTGCTAGTGAGAAGACAAATAAAAAATCTTTAGTGGGGTAAACGCAAATATTAACATAATCTTCTGGGGTTTTTACAAAATGGCCCTAAAAGTGCTGGATAAATACCAAATTACAGTATATCCAAGGGCATAGAGACTGTAAAAATATGGTCGTCACAACAAATTTGAAGAATGCGGTAACATGCTGTTAGAATCCCATGTTACTGCTCACGTGTGAAGTCTTCAAAATCATCTTCCATTTCTTCATCTTAAACTACGCAAATCAGTAAATTGTTTTACATTATTACAAAATTGGAATCAAAGGGTAAGAATTTGGGATTATCTATTTTCGTCAATAACACGGAGAAGTGTTAAAGCTCAAGGACTAATTACATATAGTGCATATAAATTAGTGAGTAATATGCTAACAGAAGATCTTCCTTAATATCAAAAATAGACTTGTTTGATGAGTGTTTAAGCATGGTTTAGTCAACAATTTAATTTAATACCTGACAAACGAATAGAAGAAAGTTAGCAAGCATACCTAACATCAAAGAAGAGGAGAGTCTTCTAAACTTCTTCCTAACAAAACAGAAGACCCTAATTAAGGGTTTAAGGTGAAAAAGTTCTATGAGGTTTTAGAAGTCCAAAGAGTTCTCACTTGTAGAATTTAGAGAGTTTGGTTGACATGGGGAGTTGTTGTCTACAACTATTAATTAGAAGTATGGATAGATACCTAAACTTAATTAATTTCTTCAATTTGTCTATCAATTAAAAATTGAACGATAGCCCTTAGAGGTATTTTCTGCTTTAAAAGGGTTATTTTCTGCTTTAAAAGATACCAAGTACTTAGGCCCGTGTAATGCATGGGTTGGACTTGATTATATTTGGGATTGGATTCGCTTTAAGTTGTTTTGGACCGGGTTTAATCATGACGATGATTTAGTCCAATTGGACTAAATTATATCTGTGATGGGTGGTCCACTTTTATGTAATTACAAATTTACCCAAATATTTTTCGAAAAATTCAAAAATCGTACTAATATATTATACTCTAAATTAAGAACAAAAAAAAAATAAAAAAAAATACTTGCAGCGCAGTTTTTAGCGCGTTTGTCCTCTACTTTTGTGAAATTCTTTGTGCTTATCAATAAAATAATTTCTTATTATTAAAAAAAAATGAAAAAAACTAAATTCACAAGTATTAGAAAATTTGGAATAGAAATTTGGAAATATTAGAAGTTAATATATCAATCTAATAAATTATGTTATTTTTTTTTTGGGGGGGGGGGGGGGGTGGGTAAAATCTGATAAATTTTGTCGATGTTAAGATTTAATTGTTTTTGTCTAAAAAAAAAAATACTACCTTATTAAATACGAATACTAAACTTAACATTGTATATCATTGATACTATATATAAGTATTATTATGGAAAAATATTTTTGTATCATAGCACTTATTGACAATTTACTATTAAAACTTATCTCTTCAATCTAATCACATCAAAATCTTATACTTCCCCCTCTCGTTTTGATATGCTGGTTTGGCCAAAAAATTTGTCCCAAATTATAGTCCGATTTGCTATTTTCAAATAGACTAAATATATGAGTTAACAGTTTTACTCTTATTTTAATGTTTTAAATCTTGCAAATAGAATTTAATGTAGAAAAAGAACAGGAAAATGTATTAATAACTTTCACTGTGAAAAAACAGGAAAATGTATTTAACTGTGAAAAAACCCAATTCAACCCATCAAAACGGGACGGATGGAGTATATGTTTTTGAGGAAAAGATTATAATACCGCACTTTGTTTAAAGAAAATTAATTTTGAAAATTTTCAAAAATTTAGTTCCAATTTCATTCAAATATATTTTTAAAAAAAATCGAAAATCGAAACTAACATATTATGCTCTTAATTCGATCAGAACCAAAAAAAGGACTTGCAGCACAGTTTGTAGCGCGTTTATCCTCTACTTTTGTTCAATTATTTGAGCTTATCTATAAAATAGTTTCTCATTATTAAAAAAAAAAAAAAAAAAAAACTTATCTGAAATGGGAAAAGTCAGAATTTCAAAAGAAATCTCCACCCTAAATACGGGTATCAAATTTATGAAAAATGGGTATATCCGATATTTCGACACTATAAACAAACTGTGTATCGAGATTCGTCAAACATTTGCCAATATTTTTATATCTGGTTTTTAAAATAACGGATATATTCATCCAATGTTCATGAACATTAATGAAATTTTGGAACACAGTCCACTGGCATATTGTTTCAAAATAACTAGGTAGATCCGAAAGACTAATTATTAAATAGGCGCCTTTGATTTTCATTAAACATAACTAATTTAAATTAGACATCCTAATTAACCCAATTCGTTAAAACCAATCTTTCTTTAGTATATAGTTTGAATTAAGATGTCCAGAGTTTGACTCTACTTGTAACCAAAAACAACATTTTATGTCAAACTAAGCTTAATAACAATAACCATAATTGAAGAGACGATCGCCTAATATCAAATGTCACATGAACAGTTGAACACGAGCTATAAACCTCAATGTACAAATAAAACAACATTAATGGGATGATTTTTCATCGTTCCTTGAAAAAAAAAAAAGGAATGATAACTAGATGGGATAATTGGAATGCATAGACCAAACCATAAATTTGAAGTATATAATACTGAAAGCACCAATCCTTTTTTGAGGAGTTAGATGGGATTATACCGTGACCTTAGCGGTTGTGCTATTGTGATAAAATCATCCTTACGACTTAAAAAATCAAGTCATTTTTCCTATAGATGATTCTTTCAGAAAAAGCTATATTCGTAAGATCACTGGTATGATCCCAACTTACTCAACAAAAAAAATAAGAAAATTGCAAACAAATAAATAAAAATAGCAATGTTAACTAATGACATGATGAAGAGAGATTGCATTGGGAATGAGAAATTGTGGTCTATTTATAACCTATTATTTCTCAATCTCTCGAATGCTCCTCCGAAGAATATATTCTAAAAAGAAAAAAAAATGTTATATTAAGGTATGCTTTTATGATTATATTATAATTTGATACATGTATATTCTATACCAAATAGATGCAGAATATGAGTTGGATATATTTATGACATGGAACCTTTTGGCATGTATACATCTAAAGAATTTTATTCATGTAACCTAAGTACGTGGGCTGGGTTTGTGGGACTAATAAAATATTGCCACGTATAAATCTAATTAACCCTAGTTGGTCTCACAAGCCCACATACTTGTAAGCTACACATATAAAAAAATTGGCATCCGTCTTAGAGTTTTACAAATTACAAGAAAGAATTTAGGTTGTGGCCCTATTTTGTATGTGGCCACGAGGGCCCAATCACAACACACCTTATGTCACATTTTTTTTTTGGTTAATTACTAAAATATCACCTAATAATTATGGGTCAGTGAACCATAGGGGGTTAAACTGGTAATCTTGGTTCTTCATTTTCCTATGCTATTAGGTAATTACTACACTTCATTTCTTTTATTTTTTATTGCTTAATTTTTATTTATAACAAAAGAAAAGTTTGATATATACTTTGTTTTGGCCCACTGATATGTATTTTGTTTTGGGATATAGACTAGGCAGTGGTTTTAATTGAATTCAAAAATTAATGTTTGTCATAGCAAATATTGTGAATCAAACAATAATAAAATGAGATAACTAGTTTACCCACTATATATTATCAGGCAAATTTAAAACACCTACTATCAATTTATCATTATCCACTATAATTTGGCATGACAAAAAAATTTCCACGACAAATTAAAATTCATTTTGCCATTACCCACTATCCTATGCCACGTGTCTCACATTATAAACTATCCCAATCCAAATATCCAATCCCGATAACCTGTAGCCCAATATAAACAAGTCTCTTTAACAGGCCCAATAAACAGTCAACAGATTAAGCCCACAAGTGCAGTGATGCCAAGCGCAACCTAAAATCACGGTTAATTACTACAAATACCCTCATCCTTAAAATTTAAATATTTTATTTGATATGTAATTACCATAATACTGTCTTTACTATATTTACAAAATAGGGCCAATTTGACAATAGACCGCCTTTTTTGTTGATATGTAATTACCATAATACTATCTTTACCCTAATTACAAAAAAGGGCCAATTTGACGATAGACTGCCTTTTTTGTTCTTGTTTGGCCAATATATCCCACAAGTGCACAAATTACGTTTTTCATCATATTTAACAAATTGATTAGTTAGAAGAAACGGTCAAGTTTTATTGACCCTGTCAATCTTTAAAGTGACCTTAGTACCCCTAAAAAGGAAATAATGAGATTACCCTCGACTAGATCTAAACCGTCAATTCATTTATTTTTTTTCTCGGATCTAATCTCAATCGTTCATTTTATAGTCGTTGGATCATCGTCTTCCACTTTAACAAACCTCGAAATCCGATGTTCTTCAACCCCACATGTAATACAACAAATTCAAGTTCATAATTCTTAGTAATGGTTGTCTCTTCCTAAGTTATAAGGTATTTGGTTGATTTTGAATTTAAGTTCTTGAAATAATGAAATAGATTGAAGTTTAATTCTAAAAATTTGGGTTATTTTTGAGTTTTAATTTATTTCGGGTTGATTTTGGGTTTCAATTCTTAAAATTGAAGTTCAGAATTACTAGTAATGGTTGCCTCATCCTCAAGTTATAAGGTATTTGGTTGATTTTGATTTGGGGTTAAATTAAATCGGGGATAATTTTGGAATTATAAAATTAGGGAGCAATTACGTCATTTTAAAGGTTTGACAAGTCAAACAAAGTTGATTGTTTGTTTTAACTGGGTCAATCTATTAAATATGGTGGAAACCCTAATTTTTGGACTTATAGGATGTATTAGTCAAACGGGAACAAAAAAAGGGGTGAATTTTCGAAATGGCCTTACAAAATATCTCTAAAATTTCATATAAATGTAATAAAACACACCTATTTTCGAAATATCTTTTAATTTTTTTTCAAATCTGCCTTAATGTGTATAAATATTTCCAACCCAAGACTATGTGCAGATCCCATCCAAGCACAAAGTAACAATAACCATAATAGAAGACGATTGCCTAACATTGAATCTATACGATAAATAGTCATTCTTGCGAACAAATGTCACATCAAAACAAGAGCTATAAACCTCAAAGTATGAATAAAGCAACATTTCTAAAATAATTTTTTGTCATTCCAAACGCATGATAAGTAAGAATTTAAAATCTATAATTCAGATAACTCATAATAAGATTTTTGAAATAATTCAAATGTGTGGACCAAACCATAAATTTGAAGTACATAGTACTGAAACCACCAATCTTCTTTTTTGAGGAGTTAGATGGGATTATACTGTGACCTTAACGATTGTGCTATTGTGATAAAACCATCCTTAATTACGACCTAAAGATCAAGTCATTTATATTATAGATGATTCTTTGAGCAAAAGCTATATATATATTCGTAAGGTCACGTGTATGATCCCAACTTACTCAACAAAAAAATAATAAAATATAAATAAAAATAGCAGTGATAATTGATGATGAAGAGAGATTGTATTAGAAATGAGAAATTGTGGTCTACTTATAATCTATCACTTCTCTCGAGTGCTCCGAAGAATATATTCCAAAATAAAAAAAAAAACCCTGTATATTCCATACCAAATAGGTGAAGAATATGAGTTGGATACATTTATGACATAGAACCTTTTGACTGCACACTACAATATTATTGGGTTTTTGCAACATGAAACTTGTAACATTTGTATTAAAATGTTGCAAAGGTATAATATTTGCAACAATATATTTGAAAAATGTTGCAAAAGTTGTAAATACTGTTTGTTTGCAACATATAAAATCTCTATTCTTGCAAACCAAAAATTAAAAATAATAAAAATATATATTTTGCAACATTTTTATAACTAATGTTGCAAACCAAAAATTAGAAATGGTAAGAAAATATATTTTGCAACATTTTCATTAAAACATTGCAAATCAAAAAAGCAGTCTGCGGTTTAGTTAAGATAGTATTTCAGGTTTCGGACTCGGTTGGAACGAAGGAACAAAAAATAAAAAGATAAAAAAAGAAAGGTAAAGAAAACAAGAATTTGTTAGGAACCTAGTACTATATTTCTATTTATTTGGTTATTTATTTAATTAGGAAGTCTAGGTTAAGTAGGTGTCTTCCTTTCTCCTATATAAAGACTATTATTGTAATTGAATTATTAAGCAAAGTAATATAATATTAAGGTTTAGGTAGTTCGGTCTCTAATCAAAAGATCAATAACGTGATTTGATCTCCAATCAAAAGATCAATCTTAGGGTTCTTTATCAATTTTGGTATAGGATCCTATCAGAATTAATCGCGCAAATCTCTTCTTCTTCATCAATCGTGCAACTCTTTCTTCTCTCTCAACTGCTTCGATCTACTCTGAAATCTCTTCATCAATCGCGCAAATCTCTTCTTCTTCTTATCAATCTCATCATCAACAACCTACCAATTGATCTTTTCATCAACCTATTCAGGTAGAATTGGATCTCAATTAGCTCTTATCTTGAGTTTAAATACTTGAATTCGCTCCGTTTTTGAATTATTTTTCTCAAATTTTCTTAGAACGAACAAAATTACATGAAATGTTGATATATTCTAGTTAATTTTGTTTGACTATATATAGTTCAGTATAATTGTTGTGTTCTAGGTTTTGATATTATGGGAAGTTAGAATGAAATTCTGAAATCTCTTTGTTATGTTCTAGATTTTGGTTATTTGTTTTTGTGTATTTTGTTTTCTTTAATGCTTCCAATCTGTTTGATGAAATGCTTAAGCCATTACTTCAATTCCAATTTTTTTTTTAAGTACTGAATATTTCATCTCAAATCCTTTAATTCCGATTTTTATTTTATTTTTGCAAACAAGAATAATTAAATTCATATTTTTGTTATAATTCTGTCATTAGAACACTAGTAATGTTTAGTGTTGATTTCTTTACTAATTAAATTTAACAAGTTGTTCATGTTAAGCAACCTGCATTGGTCAATATACCAATGTCATTAGAACACTAGTAATGTTTATTGTCGATTCTTCAATCCCACTTTAGTGACAGCAGATTACAATTCTACCCACTTTATCAAATGGACTTTGATCGGGACACACTATGGTTTTCTGTTTATTTCATGTCATTGTTAAAAACATCTCATTTTGTAGAAAACCAAATATATATTGACTGGAATCATAAAGCAACACTAAATTAATTTAAAGAGCCAACCAACGCAAATTGAGTGTGAAGTTTTTTCGGAATTAGACTTCTACAGACATTCTGCAGTTTGTGCTTATGTAAAGGGCATTCTGCAGTTTGTACTTATGTAAAGGGCATTCTGCAGTTTGAGCAACACTAAATTAATGTACACATGCGCATGTGTACATCCGGAGAATTTTATCATTGTAGCCTATTTGTATGTGGGTTTGTGTGACCAATAAAATACTGCCATGTATTGGTCTAGTTAACCTTGGTTTACTTGAATTAGTTACCCAACTTATTTAAACTTATTCATGGTTAACCAAGTTTCCATAATTATAGACACTTGGCGGCCTTGCAAACCCACATATACTTGTACACTACACATAAAAAAATTGGCATTTGTCTTAGAGTCCAATTATACAAGCCATTTTGCCCATGCAATGCATGGGATTTTAGATTGCAGTCCATTTAGTTGTTATGAAATTACAATATCAACCTTAAGTTGTGGTCTACTTGTGAATATTGTTAAAACGAATTTAACCTTAAGATTAAGATTAAGGTTAATAAACTCAATTCTCTTGAATTAAAAGAGAGAAATTTTCCTCATGGGCAAGTTCTCCTTTAATATAGAGTATAGACTATAGAGGCTGTAGAGATCTCTCGTATGTAATATCAGAAATTGTGCAACTGGTGCTGGAAGAGATAATTTCGACCAACCGGAAAGTACTTCCATCTGGTCTAGTAGTCTATAAGTAGGAGCCAGTCTTCTTAAACTCTGGCATAAAGGGGAAGATCGAAAGCCTGTTAAGATAAACAAATGTGGGTTAAGGTTTCTTTCTTTCTTTTATTGGATAAATTGAGATTTTATTGATATTCAAAAAGAAATTACAACCTGATCAGTAGCATGCATGAGCAGCATCGTCAGGTATTGATAAAAACAACAAGAACATATACATCATGACTACTACAGAGAACAATAGTACTTCCATATCGAGCAGGATTGGTGATGGAGAAGATCACAAAACTGTTGCAGAAAGACAGAACCAACATTCTTCATGAAGTCGAAAGTTAAGGAAGAAGCCAGATGTCCCAATTCCTTATAACATCTGCAAAGTTGAAGTCTTTATGAAGTGTACTTCCTCCCACCCAATACCAAAGAAGGGCTTTGATGTTGTTGCAGACTCTGTCAAGCTTGGGAGCTGCTGATCTAGACACTATGTCATTGCGCATTAGCCAAATTGACCACAATATGGTTTCATAAGGGAGTAAGTTCCATAGCTTAGCACCCAGATCTACCGTTCTCTTCCTCGGCCAGTTTTTAAGGGAACTTTTTAAACTTTGATGAGAGCCTTACACAGTAGTGAGTCCATATCTAGAATGTTATCTGTGAGTTCAATTAAAATCCCTCTAGGTACTGCACAGTGAAGGAGAAGGTTCGTGTCAGATTCAGGGTGGCATAACACATATTGACTGGGCAAGTCCATTCCTCTATGTTTAAGTGTTAAGAGTCTACAGTCTGCCTTGGAGTGCACACCAGGAAAAGAACTGGACTTTTGAGGGCATATCCACAGACCACATTAAGTTTTTTTTTTTTTTTTGATAAAGAACAGATGGTTCCTCCTGTCAGTAGTTGGGAGTTGGTTCCTCCTGTCAGTTTCAAGCGATGTGTAGAAGATTTCAACTAAAAAGACTTGTTTAGTGGAGATATTCCATGACCACTGGTCCTTATCACTATGCAGTCAACTGGTTCAACTGTTCAGATTCCCATTTGCCTTGGCTGTTGTCTTAGGTTCAAATCCCAGTCTACCTGACCATCTTCTCTAAATGTACTGCATTAGGAAACCATGTTTAACTATCGAGAACCTATAGATATATATTTGGGAATTTTGAAGCAAGATCAAAGTCCTCTGCCCATTTGTCAAGCCAAAAGGTGATCTTGTCGTCGTGCCCCGATATGAAGTTAATGTTAGCTTTGAAAGAAGGCAAGATAGACATAATGTTTTTCCATACACTGCCTGTGGGATCCTCTTGGATTCTCCTCTTTGTGAAATCTCTGTAACCATTTCCCAAGCAAAGGTTTGTTGAAGGACTTTAGGTGTCTAATACCTAATCCTCCCTCATCCTCAGGCATACATATTGTATCTCAAGCCAGGAGGTGAATTTTTTTTTTTCTCGTGTTGAACCCAAAGAAAGTTTTGAGTGATGAATTCAAGAAAGGTTGCCAGACTTGGAGGAAGAGTAAAAAGAGACATTTGATGTACGGGGAGGTTGGAGAGCATACTTTTTATCAAAGTGAGTCTACCTCCTTTAGTAAGTCGGGTGCATCTCCAACCACTAAGTTTCTTCCTAAAGAGTTCTTTAATACCATCCCAAGACAACTTACATTTGTAAGGAGCGCCAAGAGAGAGTCCAAGGTAAGTAGTAGGGAGGGACGAGGTTGTGCAATACATCAAAGAAGCGAGTCGAGGTAGGTTATCAACCTCACCAACATTCACAATAGAAGATTTATAAGATTGTTTCTCAACCCCAATACCACTACGAAGATAAGAAGAATGGATTTGATAGTCACCACTTGTGAAGGTAACAGATCCATGAACATCAATGTATCATCTGTGTATATACCCTTTACCGAGTTCTCTTACTCGGAATGCCAAACACCGACTTTACACTTATTTCATCCGACTTCGTATCTCATCACACTTCACTCATTTCTATTCAAATCCTAATCTCAGTAACACGGTATACTGAACACCGACCTTGCACTTATTTCATCCGACTTCGTATAAAACCACATTTCACTCATTTCTGTTCAAATCCTAATCTCATAAAATATCCAAGCACATCCGACTTGGGGCTATCTCACTCTGAACACCGAGTTCAATATATTCAAACTTCAAATCTTATGTCAGTTACGGATCTCTCTCATTGAATCCCTGAATATCCGCATACTTTATGATTTGAACGTTGAGTCATTAATTCGATCCACACCCTAAGCCACCTATATAAGGAACTACGTTTGGCTTGATTCTGGATCGACCCCTTCCAGATACGTAGGCAGCTATCACTGCTCAGATAGTTCAGTCACTTCAATTCATCCAAACTCTCACTTTCCGATCATCTTCTCCAACTTTCCGATCCCAAAACTTATACTACATTTACAATCTGCACATTAAAGAATTGAGATTGAGGGATATCTTGACCTACCTTGAAACATTTTATGAAGTTCAATTTCTCCGCCTTGTGGACAAGTCTAGTGAGAACCTCCATCACAATGGTAAATAAGATCAGGTAGGAGGGAATCTCCTTGTCTAAGCCCCCTTGAGCTTTTGAAGTATCTGGAAGGTGTGTCGTAGTCCACGACCTCCATGTAGACCCAAACGCCATCCTTGTGAAAAGACAATCAAGGAAAGACTAATTGACGTGGTCAAAGGCCTTAGAGAATCTTGCTAGATTTGATTTCAATCTAAAATCCAAGCATTCATATTGGCTACGAGGACTTGGTCAAGGATTTGTCGCCCTTCAACCGAAGAGCCTTGAGATTCAGAGATGATCAAGAGGAGAGCTTCTCTAAGCCGCATGGAGAGAGCCTTTGTAATGATTTTGTAAATTCCACCAACAAGGCTAATAGGCCTATAATTACTAACAAAGAGGCAACCATCCTTCTTGGGGGCTAGAGTGACAAAAGTGGCATTGTTTCGTACATCAAGGAAACCAGACTCTTGAAAGTCCCCACTACTCCCATAATGACTTTCTTGAGAATGTGCCAACATTTCTTTACAACGTGGATTGGATAGTCGACTGGGCCCAGTGACTTTTCACTCTCCATAGACTTGATAGCACTCAAGATCTCATCCTCCTTAAATTTCCTTTCAAGTCTCAAGCTCAACTCCATAGGGATGGAAATAAATTCCAATTTATCAAGAAGAGGCCTATGGACTTTTGTCTTGGTGAACAAATTAAGAAGTATAAAAATAAAAAATGTGGTTTTTTTATCTTGGTTTACTCCACTTTTTCCACTACATCAATTACCATGCTTTTTATGGTGGGTGTTTTGTTCTTGAAGTTGGCAATAGCATGGTAGAACTTGGTGCATTTATCATACTCAAACCGAGTTCAAAAGTTAGCTTTCTATCTCCATTTATTCTCATTCTTCTTTAACAACCCTTGGAGCTCATCCTTCAGGTCGGTCTTAGAAATATAATCCGGCCTTATGAAAGGGTACGTATTCATTTCTTTTCTATGCTCCATTACGTACTAGGTCTTCCTATGAATGAAAAAATTCCACCATTCTTCAATGAGGGGAATGAGATTCTCATCCTCAAACCACGTAGCCTCAAACCTTAAAGGTTTTGGACCCCAATTAATTTTGTCACCATAATGATCTATAGCTTTGTGGTCGGAATTGTACTTTGGGAGGCAAGAATGGTGAGAGTGAGGAAAAATAGCAACCCACTCTTGTGTAGCCAAGAACCTATCAATTCGAGACATTTGAGGGTTCTCTTTCTCCTCTATCCAAGTGAGAGGTCCCCAACAAGGGGAAAGTCGACGAGACCATGGATAAAGAATGATTTTACCAAAAGCATCCATATCTTTGTCGTGTCTCCCTCTTTTCTGTTCATGAGTATATCGAACGACATTAAAGCTAAGTCTTCCCCTAAGCATCAAGGTAGATTGGACCAAGCTCTAACGTCGTTGAACTCCTCCCACATTTGGGGCTTATCAATAGATTTTGTCCCCCCATACACACCACTTAGGAGTCATTTTTTATCATGCCCTTTTACGTTGCAAATAACCGAGATTGAAAAGGTACCAAGAAGCGAGTCTTGTACCTCAATGAAGTTGGTATTCCAAGCAAGCCAAATGTGGGTTAAGGTGGTAACTAGTCATTACATTACAGTAAGCAATGCACAAAGCATGAGTGAGAAACTATTAAACATTCCGAGATAAATTTGTGTGTCTGTATCACACAAATACTATTGTATTTTAAATACACAATATGGATTTGCAATTATTTGAATGAATCAATCCGTGTTGTTATTTTATAAGATGGTTCACTTTCTTCCTCATGGTTAGACTATTATATCTCCCATAGAATCCAAATTAGAATCCAAATTGCAGAAGCCTAATTGCCTAAATGAGATGAGATGGTGGAGAAAATTGAAGGAACTTGCGACAACCGCCAAAATCAGAATCCCTCTCACTTATTATCCATTATATAGTAATTCAATGTTTCACGATTTTTATCTGTTAATGTTCAGAACCTCAAGCCATTGGCACCTTGTAAATTAAATTTAACAATTGAGTGAAATAGGGTAGCAGATTGAATAAAGTTCCATATTGGAACTTCTAATACATACCTCACATTAAACATCTTAGCCAAAGCGAAAAGCGCACAATATCATCTGGGTTGTTATTGCGTGAGGAGCCAAACTCGTTTCAGATTTAAACCAACAGGATGTCCCAATTTACAGTCTAGATTAACCAGACTGATGCAAGTTTAAATTAACCAAATGCAAGTTTAGATTATTAGTCTGGTCAACTTACACATTGTATATCAGCTTAGCCATATATAGTGGGCTAGAACCATATCAATCAATACCGACTGAGTTAAAACACCGAGCAGTCCAAGTCAATAAGAAGTACTAGGGTTGTTGTTTCATGATAAAGCATGCAAATATGGATGATGAAGGTGGAAACTGGTCCTATCATTCCAATGAACTTACTAATGCACAAACCATGACTTAAGATATACAAACCACACCCTGTAACAGATCTTATGTGAGTATCAACATATAAATACTTCTGATTAACAGAAAGAACAAAACAAGCACCAATGAGGTGGTTAACTAGATTTGTAGGATGCTATGTTATCAAATGAGGTAGTGGAGGAAATTGAAAACCATGTAGATTCCGGTTTAGAAATCAGTTTCTAATTAAGTTTATATTATTATAAATCATTACAATGTTATTGGCCTGGTTGATTGTAGCCTAAAAGAAGAAGTTCTGAATTACAAACAAATTTGGGATTTTGAGGTTTAAGGATGAAAGATTATATATTTAACGTAAATGACACAAGGGAAACGAAGAACGATCAACTATAGAGCTTGTTATATAGTTTAAATGGCAGCTCAGATGATGTTTGTTAGATATAATTAAAAAGCTATATTGTGGATCTGTTAAAATGGTTTCATTCAAACTGAACAAGATGATTAGTGTTTCATTCAATGAATCTCAAACTGTCAAATCTCAATGAAAAATACTTTCGCATGCCATTACCATTCTCCTCGATGAAGAATGTTTGTTTTTTGCTAAAGGTAATTTGTATTAATTAAATATATAATAAATAGGTTACGAAGATGTTGCACAAAACAATTACAAGCTGTAGTCAATCTGCAGATAGCAACTGTTCCTGCATTTCCAGAATTGCACCAGATAGCAATAGAAAGAGTCCTCCATATCTGCTGCAGTGAGCTATTTGTTCCTCATTGATTCCAAATCTTGTATCCCAGCACGTAGCCCCATAGTTGTTGTAGCTTGAACCCATCATGTATCTTTCGGTACATCACATGAAATCAAACATGTTGTTCACTCTCCTGTTCTTTTCTGCATGAGCTGCAGTGTGCCATTGTTAATTTGTGATGCTAAAGATATATTATTCCTCATTTGCATTGGATCATCTGTAGCCATTGTCCATACAAAAGCCATAATAATGCATTCTTCCTCCCATCCATTACAGGGATATTGTTCCAGCTTAAAATATATCATCTCCAATTCTCCATAGTCCGAAAGATACGGCAAAAATAAGATACCATCTCCAACTTAACAAGTACACCCAACTGGGATGACCAAAGTAATTTTTCCATTGTTTTTTCCTCCTCTTCCTCGGCTTCTGGCCATTGAAGATGAACATAGCATGTCCCTTAGCTTGGTACCATACCTTCTCTTAATCAGTTAATCTGTTCTAGTGCAGTAGTGCATGATGCATCCTTGATCCTCAAGTAGGGGTTTTGATAGTGGGCTGTGACATGGATCTTGTGGACTTAGAGTCCACTACAAATCTAGCCCATAAATCTAATTGAATGTTCAACAGGCAACATGATTATCCATTACAGGGCTTGCAGCACAGTTTGTGGCGCGTTTGTCCTCTAACTTTGTATAATTCCTCAAATTTATCAAAAAAAAAAAAAAATCAAGATTATCATTATTGTAAGACAAATTAAGTCAAGATTATCATTATTGTAATGCCCAAATGGCCACATATTTCCTGGTCGCTTCAGACCTTTGAAATATCAATGCCGGGCGCTCATCCTGTCCCCCAACATTCAATATTCAACCACTTTTTTCATCTTAAAAACTTTGATCTTCATCAAATATCTTTCACTTCAAACCACATACACACAACAATGAGTTGTTCTACACATATATGTTCTTATTTCTTTCTTTTGTATGGTTATGTGTTATAACACTATGGCCAAGGTGTTCTGCGCAGCGGAAACTTATGCACCAATACCCAAGATTGAAATAGTGTACAAAGATGACAAAGCAAGTAGTAAAGAAGTAAACCTACTTAGCAGCAACAAATAATAGAGAGAGACACCAAAATAACGTGGTTCGGCTTGATTGCCTACGTCCACGGACAAACAAATAGAACTTTTACTATTGGAGAAGATAGTACAAAGCTCTCAAACAAATGGAGAAACCCTAGGTTTCCTCCCTACTCAAATCCTCACCAAATCTCTCAAAGAGACAATCACAAATTGAGGATACAAACTCTCTCTCTCTTGGATGGAGACGATTATACAAGCCCTCACGAAGAAACCAAAGTGTTCTTCCTCACAAAAGTTCTCTCAAACTTGCCAATGGTTTCTCACAATCTCTCTCACATCCCCATTAGGTTTTCCCACTTCTCATTGGCTTTATAGCATAGCCTTACAATCAAACACGAAATGGGCTTAAACAGGCCCATATTCACAAAAAACAAAGAAGGACGTACGTACGTCGAATTGACGTTCGTACGTTCAGCTTCAAAACAAACATCTGTGATATAGGACGTACGTACGCCCTAACTACGTACGTACGTTCCCAGCAAAAAACCTTCCTTCATCCAAAAAATCCAACAATTCTCCACCTCGGCGAAGATTCAATAAATCTAAGCCGACACCAAGAATAAACCATGTCCCAAAGGACCACCTCGGCTGCACCACCTCATGGTTGCCTACGTACCCTTCTCCTAAGGGATCAAGCCATCGTAGTTCACTCCAATGACATCTATACGATGCCCACCATACCCCGAAGGGTCAAATTCCCACAAGGGACCAAATCAAAACCAAATGCCCATCAATGCCCTATAGGGCTCACAAACAACTTCAACACAATGGGGTCCAAGCTACCAAATACCATCTCCACCTCAACAAAATTCTCCATCGAAGATGATCCAATGCCCCGAAAAACTAACCTCTCAAGAGTTTTTCCTATGAAGTTCAACCAAGTGGGGTACAAATTCAAATCACTATGCATAGATTTACCAAATACGTCTTCCTTACTAAGCGCCAAACAAACATCACATGAGAGATTACCAACAATAGGAAGTACGTACACAAAACCCCCAAACAAAGGTTTCACGACTTCATAAGGTTCTTGGGCGATAACCTTGCTACTAACAATGGTGGCTTCAACTTTCTTCTTTGCCGTGTCACCTAACAAACCAATCAAATGTGGAGCGACATCAATCTCCACCCGAACAAATGACGCTTCAACAAAATGCCTACCAACTATGCATGCCTTGCCACCCGCAAACAAATCTGTCTTCACTTGCATAGTACCATCAACGGCATGCCCCATATTACTATGCAATTCCTTGGTAGAATCGACAGACAAATCAACAACTGAACTATGCAAACCACATGTAATTGCACTTCCTTTCAAGTAGTACAACTTACCCTTTCTAATGCCTTTCATAACAACTCGTGCACCTACAACAACTTTTAGAGCTCCACCAATACATGTAATTTTCATACCATCGGACTCTAAAACACCCAATGAGATTTGATTCGTAGTCAACTCTGGTACATACCAAACATCTTCTAACTTTCGAGTGCATCCATCTTCCAACTTCAATCGAACTGTACCTATCCCAAAAGTTTTGCAAGTATGATCATTACCAAGCAAAACACAAGCATCTAGCTCCTGAAAGCTATCAAACAACTCCCTATTGGGACACATATGATAGGAACAACCCGAATCCAAAATCCACTCATTAGTAGAATGACTAACTGAAGATGAAGCCAACAACGAAACACCAACACATGAATCCTCATCTCTTCGATGTACACGAACAATCTTCTTCTGCAACTTTGGACAATTAATTTTCCAATGTCCCCAACAATGACAATAGGCACATTCATTTTTTGCAAGAGTTCTTCGACTTCTCAATTTACATTGAGAACCAACCAATCTACCAATACTATCATCAACCACATAGAGCCGGTCCTCTGTATTTTTCAAAGCGTACTTGTCTTCCAACTTGGACAACATAACTATTACAATGGTTTCCAATTTGACAATCACTACAAGAAAATCTAATTAAAGCCACGGACCTACGATTTGCTTAGCTACGGTCCGGGTCGGTGGTTAAATTAGGCACGGTCCGTGTCTGTGGTAGTGCTAGTATGGTCCGTGGCAATAGTTTGTTGTTTTTTTAATTAATTTTAAGAATTAACCTACTGGTTTCAACCGTGGGTAAGGATATGATTTAGAACCATAGGATTATTAATTCATATCCCTAAAATTATCAACAGTTAACTTGAAGATTAATTTCTTCTTTTGTACTTTCAGCAGAAATCTCTTCTTCTCTAAACTCTCTTCCCGTCTCTACAACCCTATATTTTTTTATTCAGTTTTTCACCCATCTTCTCTATTGCTTCCTATTCTTCTTTATTTCCTCTCTTGCGCTCGAACTATAAACCCTAGTTCAAATTTGGGTTTCAGTTTCAGTTGAATCGATTCTCGCTTATCTTTTCTTCTCCTTCTGTTTCAGAGAAAGAGAGAGAGACCATGGTCACCGAAGCAAAGAATTGTCTTATCGATCTATCATCATCATCGGTACGATCTTACTACTTACTTCGTTTTATTTGCTATTTTTGAAGGTTTGGAATTTGATTGAATTGAATTGCTATGCAATATTGCAAAATGCAAACTACTACATCCCTTGTTGTTGTTACCAAATTTCAATTATATAAAAACCTTGATTCAGTGTGAATTTCTTTTTCTATTTTTAATTTGTTACATTTTTTTAGAGAGGGGATTTGCAAAAGTATGTCTTCTGAAAAATTTGCAAAGATAATCTGTATAGAAAACTATAGAAACCCACACTCATGAATGTTGTCTTGAGCGATAAGAGTAATTCACTTACTCTCTGATATTATCGATCAAAATTTATTTATTTTTACCAAAAAAAATTAATTTTAATTTTGATAAATGCAAATGGTACAAAATCAATTGTTAATATATAGTTGTTGAGTACAACTACACTGGTTCTAGAGAAGATAGGAGTAGTGTGTGCTTCTAGTAAGACATTTGGCTTGGTTGTAACTTGTAAGCCTGTGTCTTCACTTTCCTAGGTTATAATACTCCATCAATGGAGTCTTGCACCCAATATACGGATTTATGGTTTATGAAAGTGACAATCTTTCTTGGAACTTGGGTTTAGGAGATTGTTCTTTGATGAAGACTTTCCCCTTTTCAGTGATCTGACAGTCAATGGTCTTACGTAGTATCAATTTTTTTGTAAATTCCTCCAATCTAACTTGAATTTGATTTATAGCAGAAATATTAATTGTAGTGTATAAGACATGACAGTGTAGTGTGAGCCACCCTGTGAGCTGCCCCTGATCAGCTCTTAATTGCTTCCATTATCATGACTCAATGAGTAAGCTAGTGGATCCAGTCACACATAGACTTTCTCCCTCAAGCCAATGCCATACATAGCTTTTGACACTTAAAATGCACTTGTCATTGTCGGGCTTCTTATCCCTGAACATGGAAATTTTTTATCTGTGTAGGAACTTTTGTAATGTTCTATTGATCATCTTGAAAAGCCTATTAAGTTTTTTTTTCTTCTTGTCATTGCTTCTGGATTTTGAAATTTTTAGATGAATACTTGTTTTTGCTTCTTGTTAATATAATAAATCTGCAAACGATAAAATTTTCCATGTTATGAGATGAGTGAAACCATGTTTAACATTTGTGGCATAAGTGCATATGTTAATCAAAAAGTTAAAGGACATGTGCAGTTTGTTCTACTAAAACTCTCCTCAATGAATTTTATCGACATTTGTAATTTACATGTTTTTATATACATGATCTTTTTAGAAAACAAGTGGAAAAATCGGCATCCTCGTAAACAGAAAATTGAGGAAGCAAGAATTGAGGTACATAACTCCATCTTGTTATTTACATCTATGTCTTACCTAGTGATGGCATTCAAGTAGTCATGCTACTTTCCTCGAAGATTTTGATCTCCGATCTCATTAAGCACTTTGTATGCAGGACCATGGTGGGATTGATCTTGCCAGTTTGCTTGAACATTTAAAATTCCTCAATATACCACATGAGTGTCTTTTATTTCCATTAGAACTATTGCAGGTATGTCTTTTATTTTCATCTGTTGCTCTTGTAATTGGTAATAACTAAATATACATTATTTTGATTCTCTGAAAGTTAATACAAAAGAAAATGATGACAAGATACTCATTGACTACCTAAATACACTATTTGTCTTACTACCCAAACTGCTAACCAATCACATATAATATTGGCTTAAGATATTTCAGTAATGCGACATGGTCTTGTGTGGTCGATTCCTCCTAATTATGCCCCCCATTCAATTACCACGAGACAGATTAAGTTTCAATACTACAGATATTGGAATTTAACTATGTTGCGGGCATAATTTTTTGAATTATTGCCATTGAGCATAGTCGAACCGCTATATGCATAAAAGGAGTGTTTGCTAAATCATGTTCATTATTGTTTAAGTTGAACTTAGTCATACATATATGTTGTCTCTGCAGGTCATACAGAAGTTCTACTTAGTGTTTCGTTTAGCCTTGACGGGAAACATCTGGCTAGTGGATCTTGTGAACTACTGTCTGTCTTTGGGACTTTAAGACCCAGACTCCATTATACACTTGTACAGGTTAGATTTTAAGTTTTGCTTTAATGCATATACCTTAGCTATATATTGTCTGGACATTTTTGGCACATTTCAGGGTGATACCATAGTGACACTTAAATGATTATGTTGGAAAAAGTAATGAATCAAAGAATAATGATTTTTAAATAAAAATGCCAAAGATAGATTAAATTTATTTTTCTAGTGAATGTAGGTGGATAAAAGCATTACCATTGGTGCACTGAAACACATGCATTATAAAATCATGTATCAGCTCAAAATATATGAGTCTGCCCAAAAGGGTTCACTAAGAAATTATCTACATGATCCTAAGAACAACGGTAAGATTACAATTTTTTAAGTTACCATGAACATTTAGGCATGTTTTAGCCTGTTTAAGTGCATGATCTTAATGTTTTACTTTGATTGTTTGAATATTAAAAGCATTATACAATTGTTTCTTGGATTGTGGGAAAGTTTAGATTGCAGTCTGACATGCCATGAGGTTTGGTATACATTCATGCACACGTAAACTAACACTTTCATGTGTGCACTTAGTAGTTAATGTTTTTTTTATCAAAAATCTAATTGAGTATTCTCTATGTAGGTTTCTTATATCTGTGAAGGAAGCTATAGGTCGAAGAAAATAAAGCAGTGGTGACAAGAAGAATCCGAGAAGGACAGATCTTGACTTCTAAGCATAGGTGAAAAAATCGTTTTTGCCGACCGGATATTCGCGAAATATTCCGTTTTTTTGGAGATCGGATCGGTACGGCATATAAACGGAATTTAAAACACCCCATGCCGGTCGGCATTTATCGGATATTCACGAAATATTCGGCAAAACCCGATATTTATCGAAATTTATGAAATTTTCGATTATAAAATTAACACATTTATTTTTAATCCCCCCGAACTAGAATTTTCGATGAGATTATCAAAAAAAAGTCCAAAAGGCACTAGACGTTTGGAAACTTTCGCGACGAACTTTATGGCCCTCCAAGAGCAATATATCAGAAAGAAACGAAAAAAAAAAGCACGCCCATGCCAAAGTGAAGTTCTCTCTCACTTTTGGCAAACCAGTATACTGTTTGTATCCAAGGTTTGTTTTTGTGTAATGAATAATTGGTATCGAATTGGTTTTTCATACATAATTGGTTTGCTTTTGTGTAGGACCAGTGGGCCTTGCTTTTGTGTAGGACCAGTGGGCCTTGCAAGTTACCTTGTGTAATAGTTCCGTCTTAGCTTCCTTGTATGATTTGTCGTGTGTTTAATTTGTAATCTATGTTTTTCTTTTAATTATAAGTTTATATATCGAAATCAGAAGAAAAACACGAAAAGTGCAGAAAACCTCCCAATTTGCCGAATTTTTCGCGAATATCCGCGAAAAAATCCGGCACATTCGAATTTACCAAACCTCAAAAATCCGACACGGGAGGTCGGATATTCGCGGAAAATTCCGGTTTTTTGGAGTTCGGATATCCGGACTAAAACGATTTTTTCACCTATGCTTCTAAGGCCACATAAATATTTTCTTTAGTTTTTATATTGTATTGTATTTTGTATTTGTCATAGCTGGTGACATTCACTATTATGTGTAATGTGGGAAAAAGTAATGAATGAAAGAATGATTTAGGATTATGCTTTGTCCAAGTGTATATTCAAGATAATGTAATTGCTAAATTATTATTTATTTATTTTTGGACAAAAAACCAAATTTGCCACGGCTCAAAGCAGTATTTTTTTTTGGACAAAAAACCAGATTTGCCACGGCTCAAAGCAGTAGCTAATCTATTTTTTTAAAAAATAAATTTCAGATTTGCCACGGTCAATAACAGTAGCTAATAAGAAATTTGCCACGGTTGATATCCGTGGCTAATAGGGGTGGGCAAAAAACTGGGAAACCGAATTAAAACCGGAACCGAACCGGGTCAAAACCGGTCAAAACTGTGTTGACTAGGAACCGATCAAACCGAACCGGAACCGAACCGAGTATATACAATTCGGTTCCAATTTTTATTCTAATATTTCGGTTCAAACCGAACCGAACCGAATATATATTTATTAATATATATATATATATATATTATTTTTTACTTATATATACACGTTATATATGATTTTTATTTTTTGTTTTTTTTTTATTTTTTTTATAAATATTAGATTATATTCAAATATTCAAAAAAATTACAAAAAAAAAATAAAAAAAAATGAAGTTATTAAAGCCCAAAATACAAAAGCCCATAATAAAGCCCGAACCGAACCGAATCAAATCGGTTCGGTCCAAACCAGTTTTGATAATAATTTTCGGTTTTTGAAACCGAACCGAACCGAACCAGCTTGCACGGTTCGGTTTCAGTTTAGTGGGAAAATGGAACCGAACCGAACCGTGCCCACCCCTAGTGGCTAAGCCCACGGTTTTAGACCGTGGCTAATTATATGTGTCTGCCACGGACCCGGACCGTGGCAAACAAATTAGCTACCCCCTGAACACCCACGGACTTGCCACGGATTTGGACAGTGGCTAATCGTGTTTTGCCACCGTTCTGGTCCGTGGCGAATTTACAGTATTCTTGTAGTGAATGTACCACAAATCTTCTACCAAACAATGCCGGACAAATTCACAAGCCTTTAAATTTAGAGTTAACCATTCATCATCATTCATATTTCTCGATTTATCATCAAGAATATCCACATAGCCATTAATGGCTAACTAATCTTGTACCTCCGTCTTCCACATAACAAAGTCGAGGTTACCATCAAATTTATGAATGTCAACATCTAACAACAAGGTTTGATCAAACAAACTATCAACCTCCTTTCCAAATTCACTCGAATCCGAAATATGATCCGACATGATACCAATCAATTTCATACACCAGCAAACCAAACAAACAAACTAAACCAAAGGAGTTCACCAAGTACCACAAGAAAAATCCAAGATTGGATTTTTACCAAAATTGAGAAAACAAAACCGTCAACTTCAAAAAATTACTGGGAACAGAATACTTTGAAACAGAAAACGTACCATACACCGTTGGAAATCCTTAAGAGTCTTCTTTCCAACCCAAAAAATGGATCAACGTTTCGATATCCGAGAACAGAGTTATGGCCGTTTTACCACAGAGTATTGAATCTGGATAGATTCCTCAAAACCCTTTAACCAATGTTCTGCAATCCCTCTTTAACCCAAGGAACTAACCTTCGGCTCTGATGCCACTTGTTGTGCGCAGCGAAAACTTATGCACCAATACCCAAGATTGAAATAGTGTACAAAGATGACAAAGCAAGTAGTAAAGAAGTAAACCTACTTAGCAGCAACAAATAATAGAGAGAGACACCAAAATAACGTGGTTCGGCTTGATTGCCTACGTCCACGGACAAACAAATAGAACTTTTACTATTGGAGAAGATAGTACAAAGCTCTCAAACAAATGGAGAAACCCTAGGTTTCCTCCCTACTCAAATCCTCACCAAATCTCTCAAAGAGACAATCACAAATTGAGGATACAAACTCTCTCTCTCTCTTGGATGGAGACGATTATACAAGCCCTCACGAAGAAACCAAAGTGTTCTTCCTCACAAAAGTTCTCTCAAACTTGCCAATGGTTTCTCACAATCTCTCTCACATCCCCATTAGGTTTTCCCACTTCTCATTGGCTTTATAGCATAGCCTTACAATCAAACACGAAATGGGCTTAAACAGGCCCATATTCACAAAAAACAAAGAAGGACGTACGTACGTCGAATTGACGTTCGTACGTTCAGCTTCAAAACAAACATCTGTGATACGGGACGTACGTACGTACGTACGTTCCCAGACAAAAAACTTCCCTTCACCAAAAAATCCAACACAAGGAATAACCAACTCCCTCCTGGTCCATTCCCTTTTCCTATTGTTGGAAGTCTATTCAAACTCGGCACTGAACCACACAAGTCGCTTGCAGAACTATCAAAAATCTATGGTCCTTTAATGGCTTTAAAGCTAGGAAATGTAACAACAATTGTGGTTTCATCACCAACAATGGCTAAAGAAGTTCTACAAAAGAATGACAAAGCATTTTCGAGTCGAACTATTCCAGAAGCAGTTCGAGTGTTAGACAATCATAAACATTCTATGATATGGTTACCAGCTTCTTCCAAATGGCGTAGTCTTAGAAAGGTTAGTAGTTCACAATTGTTCACAACTCAAAGACTTGAATCCAATCAAGGTCTTCGTAAGAAAAAAGTGGAAGAACTTCTTTCTTATGTAGGAGAAAATTGTAAGAACAAATGCGCGGTGGGTATAGGTCAGGTTGCTTTCTCTACTATACTAAATTTGATATCAAATACAGTTTTTTCGATGGATTTAACACATTTGGATTCAAATTATGCACAAGAGTTTAAATCACTTGTATCGATAATTATGGAAGAAGGTGCTAGACCAAACTTTGTTGATTATTTTCCAATACTTAGATCAATAGATCCACAAAGGATTTTAAGTATCGAATGGAAGGTCATGCTCGCAAACTAGATGAATTCTTTGATGGAATAATCAAACAAAGGTTCCAACTTAGTGATCCAGATATCAGAGCTATGCTCAGGGTAAGTGTCTTCTTAAAATCAAATGGCAAGATCATTCTGATATGATATTGCTTTCTCATTTCTTAATTTGAATTCGAAATTGTAATTTGTGTAATAAAGCTTAATTATGTTTGGTCATGACTAGGACATATTTGGTGCGGGAACTGATACGACATCCAGCACACTAGAATGGGCAATGACTGAGCTCCTCCGTAATCCAGAAAAATGACAAAAGCACAATCGGAACTCAACGAAATGATAGATGAAAATAAGCCAATCGATGAAGCAGACATCGTTCGCCTCCCTTACTTACAAGCGGTTGTGAAGGAGACATTTCGAATGCATCCTCCAGTTCCACTATTAATTCCCCATAAAGCAGAAAGTAGAATCGAATTATGTGGCTACATTGTGCCCAAGAACACACAAGTACTAATCAATGTGTGGACTATGGGTCGTGATCCAAACATATGGGAAAATCCAACTATATTTGAACCCGAGCGGTTTTTGAAGTCAAATATGGGTTTTAAAGGTCAAGATTTCGAGCTAATTCCATTTGGTGCAGGTAGAAGGATATGTCCAGGATTGCCATTAGCATATAGAATGTTGTATTTGATGTTAGCTTCACTTCTCCATGCTTTCAACTGGAAACTTGAGGATGGACTAAAACCTGAGGATATGGATATGGAAGAAAGGTTTGGGCTCACATTGCAAAAGGCTATCCCTCTTAAAGCTATCCCCATCAAAAGATAGGTTGTCAGCATTATCTTACACCTCCTTCGCAAAGAAAAATCTTACACCTATACTTGCAAAATGTATGAGGGTTCTCTGTTTAATTTTTATTCATATTATGTTGTTATCAGCTCATGCATGTAATAAATTGGTCATTTGTCATTGTACAAATGCACACCATTCTTGCAAATTTGATGAAGTTTCGGTAAACTAGGTGTAAGATAAATACCCCTTGAAAAGGGTATTCAAGTTTCGGTACGCAGATGAGACCTCTTCAATGTCAAAAATGTATATTATCAAGAAGCTCAAATAAACAAAGCTCACTGGTAATAATTGAAACCGGCATTTGGTTTCATGGTTTGACATCATTTCGTGTTTGTGTCATCGGTTATCTCGCTCGGACTTCATTGTTAGGATGAACCTTGGTATGTGTCTCTTCCTTATTCCTTTCTCTATCATCTTGTGTCTCTAGTTTCTTAGTTTCCAATCTGTTAAGATTTGGTTCGGACGTAACACTTTGGTTCAGACGAAATTCTTCCAGATCTTTTATTCATGCAGAAACTGGTATTTGGTTCGGACGAAACCTTTAGGTTCGAACGAAATTCTTCCAGCAAGTTGTTTCGTCCTTTGGACTTGTGTTTATTTCTAGAGTCCATATAAATACGTTTTCTCTCATTAGAAAACCTAGCTCTCCAGCCGTCTCCTTCTCTATTGAGAGTGTTTGTTTGTTAATGGAAAAACATCATCTTCATCTTCTATCTTCTTCTTCTTGATTCTTCCTTCTCCCATTATTATCCATATTCCTTTGTGAGTGCGTATTGGCTTCACGATCTCCTTGTGTGACTGCGTGACTATCAAGGGATACTAAAGGAGTAACCATACAGTACAATCCCAAAATCTCCGACGTTCCCTGCCAAGTGAGACAAGTACCTGGCGCTCCCTGGGCCTTTCCAACGTACTTTCCCACCTGCAACAGGCGACCCTTCGTCGGCTCTGATACCAACTGTAACGCCCCTTGATTTCGTCCTCGCTCATCCCGGTGCGTCGAGCACCATACCGCTCACTAATGTCAATATTGTCCCCCTTTAGTTACTGCGGATATCCAGCAGTAGAGGGTTTTGGATCAGGGCCCACCCATGTGGTTTACCCCAAAAGGCCTTGACATTAGTTAGAGTATGGTTAAGCTCTACATACTACCAATACAACCACTTCCTTGGCAATGTGGGACTAACACCAACTCATGGGTGTTACATAGACTTTGAGATCTTTGTGTGTTCATCAAGGTTCTCCGGTGAAATCCAAGGGTGTTAGAGATAGCCAGTATTGTCAAGTAGCAGGTGTATACAGTAGTACTTGATAGGCTTGTAATCTCTTACAACATAGTGGATTGATTTGTTACCCATTGAGGTAACCGTGGATCTTTCCCAGTTTGGGTTTTACCACGTAAAAACTTCTTGTGTTCTTTACCATTCTTTTTGTTTTACTTATTGTTGTTTCTATTATATTGCACTTGGTTGGGGTTTCAATAATTGCCTTATGCTAAAAATTCCTTTGAATCCAATCAAACTCTTTCGAACCGTCAAAAGCTGATCGACTTTAACTGAAATTGAAGAAAAATGTGTAATCCCCCAAATAAGTGCAATCTAATAATAAACAATAAACAAAACACAAACAATAAAGTAAAATGGACACAAGAGATTTAACGTGGTAAAACCTTAAACCGGGAAACATCCACGACCGTCCTCACGACGATAAATAATCCACTATATCAATAAAAGTATTACACTTGCAGTTACAAACTCCGGTTAACTCAATCCCCTGATATTAACACCTGCAACTGCACTCCGGGTCGTTTTCTACTTGATATAACTGTGGTAAACACTTCGCAGATTCACTCTCTGGAAGCAGCATTCAATTTTCTGTTATTGTTGTTGATGATGACTTGAGATGATGAAGAATAATAGAAGAAGGAAGATGAATGATCCTCACACAGATAAAAACTCTCCAATGGTAGAAGGAGGCTAGAAAGTTGTTGAATCCTTAGGGTTTTCTGTTGTAGAGAAAAACCCTTATTTTTTTTTTATTTTTTTTTCTTGAAAATTCCCCTGTGTGGGGCGGGGTTTGGCTGGACCCCTAACTGTCCATTAGATAGGAAAAATTATAGCTTTTAAGGGGGACTAGGCCTTACCTTACAGAAAAACCTAGTCTAGCAACATGGGCCTTAAGGCCTTACAATAGTCAGAAGTGCAAAGTAAAGAAGCCCTAAGTCAGCTCCTAGGAAATATAAGCGCCAAAAGGTGAGCAGCAGCATCAAAGAAGTTCAGCTTGTCTTAAAGGAAAGTCTGTCTAAAAACCAGTTTCCAAAAATGGTGTCCCCTTCTTCTTCCTCCGGTCAATCCAGCTCCTCCGATGAACACAGTTATGTTGCAACTCTGGTGTTTGATCAGACCTGGATGGCTGTAGAAAGCTCTCTATGTGAAACCCACTTTGATGCCTTTGAGCCTTTGAAAACAGGGTTGAGAGGTCTTTGTGAGCAGGTTGTGAGATCCAGGAATGCTTCTGGTACCAATAATCCTGTAACTGATGCCCTTCATAACTACTTTCCTTGAATCTGTCTGTAGGTGAATCCCAATTGGCCCTAGTCTTTGCCAGATTATTGGTTCCTTGTCCATAAAACGAAAAAAATTTGGACAGATGAATACCTTCTATGGTTTTGATGATTCCACCACCTGTTGCCTCCTCATTTTTTGCTGCTCCATCTGTATTGAGGGCAACAAATCCATCTGGGGGCGTTGTCCAGTAAACGATGATTGGGGGTTTGAGGGCTGGATTTTTAGAAGTTATCCCTAGGGTAGGGACTATTCTGTCAAACTTTGTGCTGGATCTGCATCTAGGTGTGTAGAAAAACCCTTATATATTCCACATTCCGCCTCATATCCATGTCGGCCCATTCCACACTTGGGCTTGTGGCTTCAGCTCCAATCCACGAATTGTGTCAACCTTGTAACCTGGGGGTTACAAAAGGTAATGTTTAGAAGCTATACTCATCAAGAACTCTTCAGGTACGTATGCGAAAATAACAAAATAAGTTTACTCAAACATTGTATCACTAGTAAAGTCAGAATATGTACAGTTACAACCTGCTATAACTTTTAACAAAAGATTATGCTCAACACATCCTAAACTGAAATAAAGTTGTATCCTCCTAGCAAAGAGATGCTACTTCAGAAATAGAATTGTCTTCTTATAATATGACTTTGAGCCTGAAGAAATCTCAGAAACTCCTCTGTCTGCTTAGCATCCTCTTGTTGTTTCACGTACACTAATAAACAAGCAGCCAATGTGTCGTGATCAGAGGCAATGTATCCAAATGCCAAAATCTCCAATGTAGTTGCAGAAGGCTTCATTCTTCTCTCCACAGCCTGAAAAAAAAATTGCATAAGTACTTGGACTTTGCCACTTTGGTGGATAATATAACCCTAAATCCCTAATTAAAACAAAGCAAACTTCAAAATTGTAAATTGTAATATTAATAGTAGAAAATCAAAATATTGAAAAATGGTAATAAAAAACTTGAGTTATAGAGAATTAAAAGTAGTGTCACTAGTGTGGACCAGAGAATTAGCCAGGAGTTTGAAAGATATTTTCTCAAACTCCAGGGTACGCACGTGCGTACCCTTACAACAACCCCCTGGCTCCACCCCTGCTCCTCGAGGGTATAGAACCTTCGGTTCCACATCCATTCAGACATCTGCAATAAAACTGTCTGCAAAAGATTGGTAAGAATTTCCGGCTTTTGCTCCATAACTAAAATAACTTATTCTTTCCGAATTGACAAATAACTCATGCATCTGGAAAATTCATTCCAGGTCACCTTTTGATTCAGAATTGATATTTTTATCATGCACATGACTCATCATCATCCACCTTTTCGTGATAATGATTCATAAATTTTAGATGTGCCCCGCTCTATTGATGGGTTACCAATCAACACAAATTTACCAATATACAAATATACCTAGGCAAAGTACCCCGCATATATTGTCCTGTATCGCTCGGTCATTGGAGATTTCACAAGTTATGGTAGGTGGTACATTGATTGAAGTATTGAACCTTATCGTTTGAACTTTAAAACTGTATTAGAAATGTTGGTAGTCGACCTTTCTTGCCGAAAATTTCTTCTCTCAAACGGTCTTCAACATGTCGATAAGGAAATGTGTGAACTTGAAATATTACCACTTGTGGCATAACATTCAGGGATTAAATCAACAAAATCATATTAAAAAGGTTCGGGTTTCGGTTTCAAAAAATCAAAACCAAAATTATGAGATAAATCTTCCAAAATGCAAACCTTGACTTGTTCAAATTTTGCACTTTACTCGTTTACCCTATTTCAAATTTTTTGAAAAATTCTTAAGTGTATCTTCTTTCACATACGATAGTGAATGAAGAACAAATATTTGGACAAATTACACAAAAATTGCCTCTGACAAACAGTCACGTTGTTTAAATTTCTCAAGAAATCTTTAAAAAAAATTGAAATAAGGTCTACAATTGAAGTGCAAAATTTGAATAAGTCAAAATTTGCGTTTTTCGAATATTTACCTTCTAAATTTTGTAAAACCGAAACCCAAAGTTTTTCAATATGATTGTTGATTTAATCCGCCGTAAGTGGTAATTTTCAAATTCACTCATTCCTTATCGATATGTTGAAGACAATTTGGGAGAAATAACTTTCGGCAAGAGAGGTCAACTACCAACATTCTTTCAATACAGTTCTAAAGTTCCTTAAGATAAGCTTCAATGTACCAGATATCATAGCATGTGAAATCTCCAACGACCAAGTTGTACGAGGCAAACATCATCTTCGGATTTCTCCTAGTCTAAGGAGCTTTAAGAACAAAGATACTTCCTTAACATATTATGAGAATTCCATATTATGGGAGAGGTTGTGGGTTCGAAACACGTCAACAGCTGATTGTTGATATAAGTTTTCACACGTAATTTAAAGGGGTAAGGGTCCCCTCAACCCTGCTTAACCAAAATAAAAAAATTCCATATTACATCCCAATGCTTAACCAAAATAAAAAAATTCCATATTACATCTCAAAGACAAAAATGATTTGGTATCAAAGTCTTCAAAGAGTTACATGTAGACTTGTAAATTTGCATTAATAGGTAACCCACCAATATGGGCCACATCTAGAATTTATGAATCATTTTCACAAAAGAAGGAATAAATTCCAATAAAAGATATCAATTCCAAGTTAGAAGGTAGTCTGCAAATAAATTTTTCAGATACATGATATTATTTGATGTCTTATGATTGTGGAAATTAAGTGAAATGCGACACTTACTCTAAAGTTTTCAAAATCTAATATAAATTTGGAAAACTTTGGGGGGATTTGGTAACGATGATGTTTAAATTCTTTAAAAGATAATGATAAAATTTCATGCATTTGAAATTTTTAAACAGTACTCATTCCAAAATTTTGAAAGTGTATACAGTAGTTTTACCAATTTTGATAACAATTGTGCAAAACTATTGCATCAAAAAAAAAAAAACACATTGTTTCATCAGTGTTATACTATTTGAGATGCTCAAGATATAACTATTTAAAAATGAATTGATAAATTGTTTGATTTTTTTTAAAAAAAAAATAAATTAAAGGATTTCTATCAATTGTAAATATTAGTTTGTTCTAAATATAAGTTTAAATTTAAAATTGTAAAATTCGTAAAATTCAACTTATAGATCTTGTTAAAATTAAAATTAACTCATTTGGGGTTATTGCCAATAACTTTTTTTTCAAATTAAATTTGAGAATATTAATTACGTAAAAATATGTGTCCAGATTTTCTCCAAAAACTTTTTCATCTCGACAAAGATATCCAAAATCTCAAACAAGATCTTGAATTTTAGATTGATCGATTTTGACCAATGGGTGTGACTTTAAACCCAGATCCAAAGAAATGTACACAACCAATACATAGCACATGAATCTCAACAATAACAAACACCTTACTAGAGCATAATAGCAATACATACAATCAGAATTTTATGAAATCAAATTGTACTCAAAACTGATAAATTTAACATCCCCATTTCCTTAAATTTAATAAAGATCAATTTTTTATATCTGAAGAAGATGTTGGAATCCATTGGAGAAATTGATCAAAAGAATAAGAACCATTGAAACCTATATATATACTAGTTGTACCCGTGCCTATCGGCACGATAATATCAACTAAAATAGTCTTTCTTTTTAGCTCAAACACACGTGCCACTAATTCCAAACGATCTAAAGCATTTTGGTGTGGTTTGAGTTCATTTTGTATCTCAGGCCATTTAGGATTAGTTGTAGCAGTTAGGAAAATATTTGGATGCTTGTTAAACCTGGTAATTGCCATAGAATCTTGATATATCTCGTACATGTGTCTTGGACTACCCAAATGTGTGGAGGGAAGAATAAACCGTTTACCCAATTGGTTGGGATCGGTATTGTTTTCAACAATATCAGTCAAACCATTATATACTTCACATCGTAAATCAGCTTGATGGGTTCTAAGATAAAACAATTTATTCTGTTCATACGAAGCCCAAGCGTCTACTATGAATTCTTGGAACAAAGGACCAGCTTTTAAAATCGATGAATACTTCAGAACTCCTTTCAAACAGTCGATAACAAAAATATTCAAGTTGAGTCAATCTGTTTAGTTTTGCCTGTGGCTTATACTTTTTGAGCTTCACATCCCAATGTGTCATTTCCGGTGACCAACCAAGATCTCCTCTCGGAAATAATAAAACAAAATGTTATGGCAAATATAAAGGATGGCATTCACTTATTCTCTCCAAACGATTATTTTTCAAATGCAGAATGATATCTCGTTTAGAAGTTTCTTCACTTCCATCTCCAGGTAAGATAACAACAATATCATCTGATGTTGGTAGGTTGTAACACCTTGGATCAGTACCAGGTTTGTAAGTTAAAGTTATGGGTATGTCTTCAACTCCATCAGCATTAACTTTCTCCAAAATCTCAAACGCTTGTTGATATATCTTGCACAACTCATTAGATTCTAAAAGAGTATCTTGAATAATCTTCAAAACTTCTAGAAGTAAGTGTGGATTACGATCTGTGCGATAATTCAATGCTTCAGAAGGGTCATAGATATAAAGTTGAGAATAAATTGGAGCTTGACCTGGTTCTGGCAAAAGTGAACCGACCCGGTGGCATAATTCCCCATGAACTGTAAACGAAGTAGGTCCTCTACCATGAAGTATACGATTATCCATCTTAACACCACGACTTGAGAAAGCATTTGCTGAATTGTAAGATCTAATATTGTTTCAAAAAGATCTAGCCAATATGTCAGTACCTTCGTATAAAGATTTAAGAGCCGGAGGCAAAGGCAAAAGTAATTTAATCTTTCCCGATAAACAACATTAGCCAAATAATGGATCATCCTTTTTAGATTTGGTAAGTTGTTCATCAAACCAATGATATGCATCACAAAATTTACACTTCACATTCATTTTCCCAAGATAGTGTCGTTCTTTCGGAATATCGTCAATAATTTTTGATGGTATCTCCACTTCATCCAAAAAAATTTCATCATAATGAGAATTGTTCATAGGCACACAACCATCATAATGAGAATCGTTCACAGGCATACTATCAACTATAACAGCTTTGGACCTTGTAACATCACTGTATTATATGAAAATGCAATACATAAGTACAAATTAATAAAAACATGAGTTGATATAATAAAGATGATTACTTTTTAAATTAGTCATAGTTCTAACTTATATATGGCATAACATAAAAATGATCAAAACTAAATGATCTATTTAATCAATGGGTCATAATTATGTCATGAGTGGGTTTACATAATATATGTTTTTGTTACAACACTGAAGCTATATGGCATACAGGCTGGGTGTCATATGATATTTACGGATGTGCTTTTTTGTATCATAGTTGATGTATTTTTCTTTATTTAATAAATAAATAAATAAAATCACAATAACTTACTTGATTGACCTTGGAGCTATAATTTCATTTTCATGCGTAGCATTTCCAGTTGATGATGAACCGTTTAAAACATGTTGATTTTCAACTGTGGATGGTTGGACAATATTTTCTTCGATGTTAAAGCTTTCACAATTCCCATTCAAAGTTTTATCTGCCGCATATGAAGATTCTATTTTTCGCAACCGTTCCCTTTCTCTTCGAGCACGTTGTGCCAACGTAAATGTGTTTGCTAAAGGAAACCTGTAAAGATTTGTAAAAAAAACTAAAAAATGAACTATATATATGATAATTTAAGTTGAAATGAACGATTGTGTTCTGTGAAATATTCTGAAAATGAAATTGGAATTAATGAATATAAATATTTGTAAGAACACTATACGATATCATTATTTTCTTACCTTGTATCATTACCTTCATTGATTGAAGAGTTATCGTTGTTACATTTTTTTTGCAATCGTTCCTTTTCTCTACGAGCGCGTTGCGCCATTGTAAATTTGTTTGGTAAAAGAGATCTACAAAAATTTGTTAAAACAAATTAACAACCATATATGATAAGCTAAATTTAAATGTATTTTAACAATTACTAAAAGGTATCAATCAAATTCGTAGTATAAAGGATGTCTAGGGAACACAATCGAATTAATAGTATAAATTTATATATATAAAGCTTGCATAATATAAAATTATTTATTACCTTAACAGAAGACTCATTGTTAATAGATTTTTTATGCAATCGTTCCCTTTCTCTCCTAGCGCGTTGTGCCAATGTAAATTTACTTGGTAATGGAAGCCTACAAAGAGTTGGGGGAAAAAATTAACGATATTATAAATGTTTTTAAAAAATTATATTTTAAAATTTTAAAAAATAAAAATAAACTAAACTCAACATGATATTAATATTTTCTTACCTTCTATCATTATTTTCATCGAATGAAGATTCCTCCTTATTCAAATCTGGAATAGTGCTTCTATTATCACTTTGTGGTCGGTTGTCAGATAAAACAACCCTATACACAAATTAAAAATTGGATGTATCGATATTAATACTAAGACATGAAATAAAATCCGTATTTAAATACATTAAGTCAGTATTTGACCACCTTCTATTGAGTGATTTTTGGCGTTTTTTTGCAGCCATATTTTCGCTTTCTAATAGGTCCTTTGTTTCTTTAATTTTCCTTTTACTTTGAGTTTATTTATTTTTCTCCATCCTGATAAAAGCATAGAATAATTTCAACAAAAACGAAAAAATTAGAATGAAAACAATGAAAACCCTCATATAAATTTGATAATAGACAACAATACACCAATTTCGAATTAGAATTTAATTTTTTTAGATTGAGAAAGAGTGACGCATGAACTTGATATTAAGAAATTAAAAAAAAAAAAGTTAAAAACTTACTCTTTTGTAGTTGCCTCCTTCGTTATAGAGAGTGGCTAGAGAAAGAAGAGGATCAAGTAGAACCTAAAAGAAAGATAACTGTAAATGTTAAGACTCACTCAGGGGCATCATCAACAATCCTTATAAAAAATCTCTGACATTGTAAGTTTATCAAGATATGCAACATATTAAGGTTACAATGTAACATATAGTCTTAACTATAAAACTTCTCAGAATGTTAAGTATTATGATATTGGTACAACCACCTAAAACAATAGAATTAAATAATCTCTAATTGCTCTATCCTTTTTGCCAAAGATATCAAGCATTTGTGACTTAATAATTACATTTGTTTCTTGAACATGTAATAATGAGTTTGTAAGCTTCAAAGTGTGAAGAAGTTTCAAAGTGTAAAGAAGTGCTTTAATTTGTTTGTCCGAGTAATGAAGAGGAGAAAAAAAAATAAGGTTTTGAAGGAGAGGTTTACAACCATGCTAAATTATTTATAAAATTACAACATTTATTATCGTAGTATATACTTTGAAGGCAATACTAACAATCACATTGTAAGTTTATTTGGATTGTTAATCTATAAAACACAGAGTACGCAAATGTATCAATTCGCTCTACATTTGGAACTTCGATTAGTACATTTTATTTTATTTTTTGTTACCAGACCTGAGAAAACACATTTTATTAATTAGAAAACACAAAATGGAGCTTTACATTAGAAAAAAAAACTTGCAGATTCATGTCTTTTAGATTTTCACTACATAGATTAGCTTACACCGATCGAGTTTTATTCTCTCAAATGATTTTTATAGCAATTCTTCTATCAGTAAGACAAATATAAGAGTCCACATATAATCTGAAATCTGTAAAAAAAAATTATAACAATAAATGTTTTAACCTTATTCTGGTTCCTAAAAGACCCATGGTGATATATAATCATACTATTGAAGAAAGTATCAGAAATTCCTTAGGGTTTAGACACGACACTATTGATTAACCATCGAAGCAAGGGAAAAAATATTCTTATAAATCAAATTTTTATTTAATTAAGCTAAACCTTAAATTAAATAAACACCAGTGAATAATTAGACATCACTATCAATGGTTATTTAAAAAAAAAAAAATTGGTCAAAAAGAGATCGTTAAGGTAACATACATTAACGATCATGAGAAAGAAAATACCTTTTGAGGGAGAGAAGAGAGAGTGAGATGTTGATTATTTGATTATGAAGATCATGATGATGAGAGATAGAGAATCAGACAGTTGATGAAGACGATGATGGTGAGTGAGTAGATCGGAGAAGAAAGGGTTTATGAGTACATCTAATTGGCATCTAATTGGCCCAGCCCAAATCACACAGTTCATATAACTGGTCCGGCCCAATCTATTCTATATGTATGTTTTATATTTTTTTTATATCCCCGTTGTTCCATATAATAGAGATATATATATATATATCCATGGACTTTATTGAGGACAGATGGTTTGGGCTTCCTTAACTGGGCTTAACAAAAAAAGTGCAAAAAAATTTGGACCATTTCTCGATTTGTGCGTGTCATCCTTGCGCAGGGGCCATGCTAATCTTCTCTGTATCGTTCCAATTTTATCGGATGTCCCCGTAGGGACAATCTTTACTCTCAACCAATCTAATATTAAAATAATATTTTCGTTTACATCGTCAATGTGGGACTAAATTGGGAAATCAAGAGCATACGGCAATATGAGCACAAGAAAGAAGTTCAGTGGTTTGGCAGTAGACGTCGGGCTTCGACCAAGTTAACACAAGTCTCTGTATAGGTTACTGGGAAATCAAGAATGCTGGTCTTATAACTAGGATAGATGGCATGACAAATTACTGAAGCCACGTTCAGCCTGCAGTCTTAACCATTGTTCAGACCAAGTTGTGATTGTTGTACTCAGTCTGCTGGTTACAAATTCCTAGCTCCACCGTAAGAGGGGACTGCAAAAATTTGTAGGCATAGATTGAACTGCTCAAGCTATATATGAATTAACTAGTTAAGAGTATTTGTGACTACAAATTTGAAGTCTATAAATCCACTTTTTCATGTATAATAAGAAAAGGAAGAATAGAAATTGAATGTTCTTGTCATATAAGCGTATATTTCTCGGAGGTCCATGGGACATCAAGTGTTCAGGTAACACAGGATTAAGCACAATCATATTAAGCATAATTTTTTTTTCTTCCCTGTTTTGGCAGACTCAAGTTGTGAGACAGACGACGAGTATATATTCCTGCTGCTGTGAGGGTGATGTGACTGTTGCATTCAACGATATCGAGGGAAATATATTTCATTTACATGCACCATTCATACAAATACTAGAAAGCATCTGCTAACAAAAAATTATATCAGAAAACTGTACATTCAATATAGATCTAAGAAAAACCAAGGTCTAGACTCTAGAGTCTAGACTAATAATTCAAAACAATATTACATTCATACATGGCAAACATATGCCAACTACTTTGAGCAGGTGCAAGCAAATGCTAACAATATTCTTCTTATAATTAACTGTTGTCAGCCAGGAGTATCAAGATTGCGTGTGATGTTCAAGATACTCCTCTTGTAGTTATAATCAACCAATTCTGCATCTTACATGGCTGCTTCCTTAGTAATGTCATCTGTGTTGTCATCATCATTATTCGAGCCATCTCCATCCATCTCATTCATTATGTCAATTTCTGTGGTTCTGTTATAAATATAATCCTGCAATTTCTTACAAATATCGGTTGACAGATTACCTGCAGCCCCAAGTAATTTAACCAACTCTTTTGCTTGTTTGACATCTCCCTGCTGTTTCAAATAAACCAGACATGAAGTAAGAGTCTCACGATTTGGCTTCCAGCCTAGTCGAGTTGCCAAGTATGCTGCCCTCAAATTCTTCACTGCCTGGGGCATTTGATTAGCTTTAAGGTATCCAGTTGCCAAAATTTCCCATGTATTTGGACAAGGCTTGTTCCCTTTCTCTATCCCCTCGACTACAAGCCTTTCGGCCTTCTCCAAAAGGCCATCTTTGCAGTAAGCAGCAATCAACAAATTTGGAACCCGACTATCATAGATTGTGTCTCCATTTTCCCATTCTTCCAGAATCTTCTCAGCGCCTGCAATGTCATCCAGCTTCAGTAGCGAGCCTATCATACAAAGATAAGCTTTGTTATAGACTTTCTCTGACGATTTGTACAGTTTCCAAATCCTGTACAAATTTTCTTTACTCCCTGCACCTGCATACATTGTAAGAAGGAACTCATATGCAACCCTCTTTTTCTTCTCTGTAATCAGTTCCTCTGATTGTTTCAGCATTCCTAGAGCCTTGTCATTGAGCCCAGCTTTGACGTATCCATTTGCAGGAATGACATAACAACTCCAATCCATATCAACCTCGGGATCTAAGCTCATTCTCTGAAAAGTCTTCTCCATTCCATCAATGTCAGAGGTAGCTGCATAAGCACTCAACCGAATGCTATAAGTAAACTTGTCCGGGTGTACACCCTTATTTTCCATTTCCTCCATCAGGACGTCTAATTTTTCATACTGTCCCAACTGTGAGTATAGGTTTAGCAATACATTGTAAGCCAGGGGTGACATTGCAATCTCCAACTCCCTCATCTGCTGCATGACTGCCTCTGCTTTTTCAACAGACTTACTCTGAGCATAACAATTGAGAAGAGCACTGTAAACTGGGAAAGTTTTCAATTTCGTCGGAATGTCATCAAAATACTTTTCTGCTTGCTCAATCCCATTAACTTTTGAAATCAGATCCAGCCTGACAGAAACATCACCTGGTGAAAGGACCAAGTAGTTTCGGTCGCTCATCCATTGAGATATCTGGAATAAAATTACAACTGTAAGGAGTAATTAATGTGCAAACAGATCTTTTTGAAACCGAAATGACTGTAATGCAGCCACTAATGCAGTGTCTCAATCAAATGAAATTTAGAATGATGCAAAAATTGGATAGTCACAAGTACAAAGCTTTTCATATGATAATAATATGCAGAATTATTACAAATTTTTTATCATATATAATAAGAGTTAAAACTTAAGAGTATCTTGAAGAGAGAAAATGTGGATAAGTGTCAATAAGCCTGTCAATCTATATGAGATGCTTGGCTGACTTGGTTATATGCGCATAGATATTAGCAATATACCAGCTGGTGGAATATTCTATTGAGAAAAAATGAATAGATGAATGTTAGCATCTTCAAATTGAACAAGGATAATGCACGATCAGGCAATCGATGGTGTGCAGACCCAGATAGGTCATATTTAATGTTAGTTTGCTTCAGCATGCTTAGTCAGCTAAATAAACAAGATGGTCAGCTAGACATGTAATTTGCCAGATCGAAAAGCTTCACAAACCATGTATAGACAATTAGTTCTGTTTAAGAAAAATAACTTCCATTTGCCAGCTGAGTTTTTCATTTACAATTATGGACAAGAACACGAATGAGGTCTATTCAACAATTCGACACTCAAATAGTACAGTAAGTATATAATCATTAATTGTGTGTAGATTTACCGAGAACTGGACCAAACACTAACGACAATATTGCATCCATAAGTGAATACAGCATATGGATTCTTGCAACTCTGTTAAATAAATTTGTATGTAAGCTTAAGACGAATGCCTCATTTTACATCAAAACAGAAAGACAACAAACAAAAGGGTTGGCACTAGGCATAACAAGGTTGCAGCCTTGTAGGTTATCTACTCCTCTCTTACACAATGCAATGGCCAAACATGACAACAATTAGGAAAATAACCCTAGAAACTCGAGCAATGTGCCAGTGTCTGATCGTAACACTCTTTTTGTTCCCTAGTGATACAAATTATGCGTCAAGCTTATGCACAACCAATTCTACACTACTATGTTTCTTCCGAACAAAGTGGAAAATCCACAATTAAGAAACAAACATGCATTTTTCAAAAAAAATGCCGAAATATATCTCCAAGGAAGCAATAAAAATAAAATCAACAAATCGTCATACACAGGGACAGATACAGGATGAGCCAAGGATGGTCACCCGACCACCCTTATATTCAGGAAAAAGAAAATATACCTATAATAGAGCTATGATTAAGTGGTCTTTGGCTTGGAAAACCTTAAGTTATGCCCATCCTTAAATAATTTTTTTAAGATTATTACTTATATACAAAAATTTGCCCACCCTTCCCAAAAATCCTGGCTCCGTCACTGGTCATACAGTGTCTGTTCCTAACACTCTCTTTGTTCCCCAGCCATCCAAATAATGTATCAAGCTTATACACAACCAATTCTACACTACTTTTTTCTTCCGAACAAATTAGAAAGTCCACAATTAAGAAACAAACATGCAACAAATGCCGATATATATCTCCATGATGGAAGTAATAAATATGAAATCATCATACAGTATTCACAATACACTACCAATATCATCCATATACAATATATACATCAATTGTGCATTTGGGCTTGTAGAACATAAAATTACCCCCAATTAAGCAAAGACAACATTTTTACAGAATAAAACATAAATTGTGCATTTGGGTATGTAGTAAATTTGCTTAAAAACTTCTTCTCATCCATAAAATGCAAAATAATCTCAAAATAAAACCAGAGAGAGAGAGAGAGAGAAAAGTGGATTGATTACCTCAAGGGCATGTTTGTAACGTTTGAAGACTCTAAATTGTTTAATCAAATGAACAATTTCTAATCTTTTAATAGATTTACCTTCTTCAATCCATTGTTCAAGAATTGGAACAATTGAAACACTTGAATTACTACTACTTATTGGAGATATTCTACTAAATAAAGTATCTCTTTTACTTTTAGCAGCAGGTTTATTTGGTTCTAAAGATTGGGTTTTTGTTGAATAGAAAGAAAACCCAGAAACCCTTTTAAGTTTAGAGAATGATATTGAGTTTATAAGTCTTTTTGAGGAGAGAGAAAGCTTAGAAAGCTTCATTTCTTTCTTCTCTATGAAAAAGAGAGAGAAGGAAGGAAAGAAGGGAAGAAGAGGTTTCATGGTTTAAGAGAAGAAGAAAATGGGTTTTAACAAATGGGCTGTGTTGGATTTGGGCTTTTTTTAGGAGTTGTTAATGAAGGATGGAAGACAAAGTACTGCAAAAACTCTTATTCACATTGCATAAATAATTTAAAATTTCGATTTCAAGTGAAATTTCGTTTTTTAAAATAATGGCATGCGTCGAGATTTTGACACGCAAAATTTCGTGATAACGAATTCTCAAATATCTACATATACCGTCGAAATTTTGTGAAATGTAATGAAATTTTAAATTATGATTGCAACAATAAAATAAAATAAAATTAGTTCACCGCTGGGTACTTGTCTTTTAAAATACCTATTGATTATGTCTTAAGTTTTTTAGATACCCCCAATTCAAGATGTGGTGTTATCTTAGCCGTCCATCATAAAACTCACCTACGGCTGTAAAGCTCTTCTGTTTTTAATTGGGGGTATCTCAAGAAAAATTCAAATGGGGTATCTCAAATTTCGACTTTCAAATGAGGGGTATGTCCAAAAATCTCTTATTTTTATTAACCAAAATAAATTTTATTAATAAAAATTTGAGAAATTATACAAAATTAAAGGACATGCGCGCTACAAAAAAATAAGAAATTACTTTCTTTTATTATTATTATTATTATTATTATTATTATTATTTGAAATTCCGCATATAGAGTAAATATTTTGTGTTCTTCCTTGCAAAGTTTTGTAGAAATTTTTTTACAAAGGAGAATTATATTTCAGCTTATTGGTAAACAATTCTTGTAGAATATAGAAGTACATGGGATGATTTATGGTAAAAAATCTATATAGGAAGGTGGCATGAGATATTGGGGTTGGAGAGAACTCACATGGCACCACCAAAAGCCATGAAACTGATTTTGCATAGTACTGCATGCCAATGATCACATAGAATTACACCAAGTATACCAGTATATAACTATATAGACACCAAATTATCTTTAAAGAGATGGACCAAATTACATGATAGCATAGTCTGCATGATCAGTACATGCATGCCATTTCAATGGCTTAATAAGAGTTATGCAGCATAATGTTTTGGTATATAAATCTCAATTGTTTCTTGAACGTAACAAAGTTTATTGTGGCATATAATGCTTTTGAAACAAGTTTTGATCGAGTTCGCTTTTGATTCTGATAAGAGAAATTGGAGAATACCTAAACCATAACAAAAATTATTGAATAATTTTATCCTATTTAACCATCACCACCGCACTCAATGGGTAATTTTAATTTTTTATTTGAGATAATTTCACTTAATAATTGAGTGCAATGGTGAATAGGGTAAATATTTATTTCTTTTTATTTTTATTTTTTTAGAATACTGTACTTTGTTTTCTTTTCTGATTATGATTTAAGGACTCATAATCACCATAATGAAGTTTTTAAAGAATTAACTCTTTACATAGAGTTTATAAAGAGTTTGAGAACAATACTTGTATCAAAATAGGTCTAGTTTGCAACCATGAAAATTTTAGGTGTGTATTGTGTAGGTTAATCCACTGCTACTTGTAATAAATAAATAAAAAAAACATAAACTTAGATAACAAAACCTACTACAGTAAAGTAAAGAATAAATATTCTTATGTAACAATTGTAATTGTTGAACATAATATAAGAGTTTAGAGAAACAACATCAATCAAAATTCAACATTTAAAAAAAAGTATAGAAATACAATCCCTTAAATAAATTTAACTTGAAACTAACCTCAAGTAAATCTTTAGTGATTAAGCAACAAATTGTTAAACGCCTGGATTACTTGTGAGTTTTACTTTCAATTATTACAATAGTTTTATCAAAAGTTCAAATTTATAGTAGAAAGAGAGAGAGAGAGAGGGAGAAGATGAGAGAGAACAAAAGAAAGGGGATATAAGTCTCTTCGGTTTTGTTTCTTGAATTTGATAACCACCCAATTAGTTTCATGGTTTATAGGCAACTAATTATAAAGTTTATCTGTTTATAATGAAATTACTTGTGATATTTGATTTTTCTTAAAGAGGGGAAGGAGATTTTGGGTATGATTTCGGCATCAGGAAAAAAACACTCCTCCTGCGTTATAGAAGTAGAGATTATTGCAAGCTCTTGATAGTGGAAAAGGCATTTTTTTTCTGTGTTGTTGTTCGATGCATCTTTTCTTGAATGTTGGTTTGTCTCTATTGTCTTAAATAAGATGCAATATGTTTGGGTTTTTTTTTGTCTGTTAAGGACGCTAAATATGTTTTGGTGTGTATCATTCATCTTATTACCTCGTTTAATTACACAATGCCCGACATGCTTGCATGATGGGAGTTCTTGGAAGTCACTTACATAGTAGCAACTCCAGCATGGAAACTGTGAAGCATTGTAGCAGAGTGTGCGTCTACGTTTGCTTATGTGCAATATTAGTCAATTGGAACATTTTCCATTAGAAATCAAGTATGACATCCTCTCCAGACTACCCGTCCAAATACTTTCTTAATTCAGGTTCATTTCTAAAGATTATTATAAAATTATTAAAGATCCTATTTTCGTTAATTTGCACCATTTTCAACTACTATTATCATCGTCGTCATCATCTGTTGTGACAACTGGTGGTGGTGGTGGTGATCATCAGCTTCTACATTGTTTTACCAAGGATGAACAAAACAGACAACAATTTTATTTATTTGAGAAAGAAGAATCTTAATGAAAATATTACATCTCAAAGACAAAAAACGATTTGGTACCAAAGTCTTTAAAGAGGTATCATCGCAACAAGTTATCCAATTTTAACTCTGTCATTTCTGAACAAGACAAACCAGGAATAAAGAAGTGAACACTAAACAATGAGATTATGTGCAATAATGGTTGCAATTGTTCTGTGCAATATATGTAGGGCCGGTACTTTGCCCAGTTACATTTGTAGACATGTAAATTTAGAGTAATTCTACACTGACAAACAAATTCTACAAACATAGCCCACAAACTGACGTGTCTATCTATGTGGTATAGCCACATCAGCAGCCCATAAATAAGGGGAAAAATATTTCCCCCGTTTTTTTCTCTCTCCTCCCATTTTCTTTGGACAGAATCTCAAGGATATTAATTACAATTAATCTCAAGGGTAAATTTGGAACAAACTAAAATTAAAGAGAGAGAGAGAGAAACCAAAAACACTTTGCCATCTACTTCAAATAGAGTGAGTGTTTGCCATCTACTTCAAATTGAGTGAGAATGGATCTACCCATTCATGAATTTCAAGATAGATTAAATTGCATACAAAATAAATAGAAAGTGTGATTTAGAAAATTAAATTTTATTAAAAAAAAGAGTAATTTTGACACAGAGATATGATTTCTTTTGAGATGAATTTTTTTTATGGAGAGATGTTGAAGAAGAAGGGTATTGATTTCTCTCTCCTTATCTTTTCCCCTTCAATTAAACAAGGGAGGAGAGAGAAAGAATGTGGGAGATATTTTTTCCCTTAATTATAGGTGGTTGATGTGGCCATACCATATAGATAGACACATCAGTTTGTGGGCTGTGTTTGTAGAATTTGTTTGTCAGCGTAGAATTATTCGTAAATTTGTGTTACTAATATGGGCTACTTGTAGAATTTATGAATAATTTTTACAAAAGGAGGAATAAATTCCAATAAAAGATATCAATTCCAAGTTATAAGGTGGTCTAGAATAGAATGGAGATATTTTTGGACATACCCCCCATTTGAAAGTCGAAATTTGATATACCCTCCCATTTGAAAGTCGAAATTTGAGATACCCCCCATATCAAGACAGTAGAGATTTACAGCCTTAGGTTAGTTTTATGATGGACGGCTAAGATAAAACCACATCTTGAAATTTGGGTATCTCAAAAAATAATTCAAATGGGGTATCTCAAATTTCTACTTTCAAATGGGGGTATGTCCAAAAATCTCTAGAATGAAAACCCAGAAACCCTTGTAATTCATGAGTCTTTTTTAGGAGAGAGAAAGCTTAGAAAGCTTCATTTCTTCTTCCCTGAGAGAGAGAGAGAGGGAGAAAGAAGATAGGGAAGAAGAGATTTCAGAGTTTAAGAAAGACGAAAATGGATTTTACCAAGTTGACTGGATTTGGGCTTTTATAGAAGTTGTTAATGAAGGATGGAAGGCAAAGTGCTGCAAAAACTCGTATCCTAAAATAACGGCATATGCTGAGATTTTGATACTGGAAATCACATTGCAAGCTGAGATTCGCAAAATTGGTGATCCCGAATTCTCAAATATTGGCGTATATTGTCGAAATTTTGCGAAATGTAACGAAATTTTAAACTATGATTACAATTATAAAATAAAATTAGCAATTTTTGCAGCGCAGTTCATAGGGCGTTGATAAGTCCTCAAAAGTGTATATTTATCCCCCGAATAGCACCTTGTTTGCATAACACTTAGCTTATATTGTGTTATATCTATTGATTAGTGCTTTCTTGTCATTTGCATAGGTTTCATGAGCCAAAATGTGAATATTATGTTAAAGCCCGCCAAAAGCCAAGAAAAACTTAAGACTCATCCATCATTTTACATCAAAAACAGAAAGATAACAAACAAAGGACTTCTACTACACGAGATACTCAAGGAAATTCTACTACACAAAAGCAGTGTCTGATCCTAACACTCCATTTATTATGCATCAAGCTTATGCACAACCAATTCTACACTACTTTGTTTCTTCCCAACAAAGTGGAAAGTCCACAATGAAGAAACAAACATGCATTTTTCAACAAATGCCGATATATATCTCCATGGAAGTAATAAAAATGAAATCAACAAATCATCATACAGTATTCATAATACCACCAATATCATCCATATACAGTATATACATCAATTGTGCATTTGGGGTTGTAGAACATAAAATCTCCCCCAATTAAGCAAAGACGATATTTTTACAGTATAAAACATAAATTTCGCATTTGGGTATGTAGTAAATTTGCTTAAAAACTTCTTCTCATCCATAAAATGCAAAATAATCTCAAAATGAAACCAGATAGAGAGAGAGAAGTGGATTGATCATTATCTCAAGAGCATGTTTGTAACGTTTAAAGACTCGAAAATGTTTAATCAAATGAACAATTTCTAATCTTTTAATAGATTTACCTTCTTCAATCCATTGTTCAAGAATTGGAACAATTGAAACACTTGAATTACTACTTATTGGAGATATTCTACTAAATAAAGTATCTCTTTTACTTTTAGCAGCAGACTTATTTGGTTTTAAAGATTGGGTTTTTGTTGAATAGAAAGAAAACGACCTAAATACTCACTTTGATAATAAACTTTGATGTTGGTTGCAAAACTGACAACGAACTTTGAGTCAACTTTCTTGACTAATAATGAGAAAGTCTCCAGTTTTTTTCTCCGGTGAACTGGCTGAGGTGAAAGAATATGTATGACGTATCTTAATAAAAAAATGACACGTAAGTAACCAAAAAAAAAAATTAACCCCCAAATAACATTAAATTAACTTAATTTTACAAAACCCCCAAATTAAAAAAACCCCAATTTTTTAAAACCCCCAAATTTAAAAACCCTAACATTTGAAAACCCCTAAATTGCAAAAAATAAATCATTTCAAACAATAGAAAGCTTTAAAATAAACAAATTCTACCAATATTATATGATCACAAACAAATAAAGATAGAACCCTAGTTTATTAAAAACCTAGATTAGAATACTTACAAACTTTTTTCAAAATGTCATACGGCCCCACCATGTTGAATCTTCACTATTTGGACAAGAATTGAAGCTTTAATAGTAAGAAGAGAAGAGAATGTTGGTGAGAAATGAAGAGAATAGATGAACAAGACACCATAATAAGGTTTTTGTCTAAAAGAACAGATATTTAATTAAAGTTGTTGGGTTGTTTGTAAGATTAAATTAGTTTTTATTGTATTTTAATAAAAATATGTGCCTACTACGAGCTTGATATTTTGCAAATGTGGCAATGATTAATGACACAGTGTATTGGTCAACGCCACGTGTTCAAAAATTTTACACATCAGTTAATGTGCCGACGAAAATAATCGGATTCTGTTCCCAATGGTAGTTATGAAAGCTATATCAAAGTTCGTTGCTAAGTTTGTAGTATGTTATCAGTTTTACAACCAACATCAAAGTTTGTTGTCAAAGTGAGTATTTAGGTCGAAAAAAAACCCAGAAACCCTTTTAAGTTTAGAGTGATAAAGTAGGAGACCACATGATGAATAATAATACGTTGTTATATTCCATAAAACCAATTACAATAAATAGACTACTTTGAACCGACTCTATCATTGAAACCCTAAACAAATCTTAGACTAATTACCAAAGTAACCTTATACTCTAACATCCCCCTTCAAACTCATGATGTCTCACATCAAGAGTTTGCCAAACTATATAAACGACAATCCCAAATGCTAAATCAATACAAGGTTAAGACATCCAACTGAACCAGGCAATGGAAACTGATCAAAATACATCAACATGCTAAGTCAACACAGAGTCCACCCATTCAAGTGCCCCTAGCAAAGAAATTTTGAACAGAACCATCGAACAACCAATCAACAACAGGATCAAATCACCCAATTTATTCCCAAGCAAAACAAACGAAAAAAAAACATTATGGCATATCCCACTCGGTTTCTTCAGTCAATGGTACTGAAGGAGGTTGTGTAGCTAAACCTGCGAAAGCAATAGGCCCATTTGTTGTCAGAAGCTTATGTAATTGCTCTGCAATATCAGAGACGGTGAGAGCAGCAGACTCCCCAGATCTAGATGAATCATGTTTTGGTTTTCCACTATTCACCAAATGAGGACAAGTTTTCCTCCAGTGACCATTTTCTTTGCAGTGAGTGCATTCATTAAAACCAACTCAATGTTGTGAACCTGATGCAGTAGAAGAAAACTTGCGTGAAACAGCTAAAACACTTTAACTAGGGACAACATGATTGTCTGGACGAGAACGAAGACATACTTTTTCAGCTAGTAACTCATTGACAACTGCATCAACCGAAGGAAGAGGATTGCGATGAAGTATAGAACCACACAAATTCTCAAAATCATCACGAAGCGCCATTAAAAACTGAACCAAACGTTGTTCCTCGCGGTAAGCAGCATAAGGTGCAAATACTTTAAGCTCAGTAGCCATTAAAGTCAACTCTTCCCAAAGATTAGTCATGGTAGCAAAGAACTCGTGAATACTTTGATCACCTTGTTTGATAACACGTAGATCTGATTTAACTTGATACCGTTTCGCAAAATTGGATTGAGTGAACAATCTCGCTAAGTGATCCCAAACCTCTTTTGTTGTTTCATACTTGGCCAATTGAAAACCAATTGAATGCTCAACTGAGTTGTTGATCCAAGTGAGAATCTTGGAGTTGTTAACATCCCATAAATCCAATAAATCGACATATTTTTGTATCACTTTCATTAGGTTTTTTGTAAACACCAGTAACATATCTCCACATCTTCTTTCCTTTCAAAAAATTCTTCATAACATAGCTCCAATATGCATAGTTTTTACCATCCAACTTCACACTAATGGAATGAAAACTATCATCTCTTTCAGCAGCCATGGTAATAGAGAAGATTGATGTTATGAAATCAAAAGAATTGCATACAAGATAAACCCTAAGAGAAGGTCCAAGATCTTGCGGCTGATACCATGATAAAGTAGGAGATCACATGATGAATAATAATACGTTGTTATATTCCATAAAACCAATTACAATAAATAGACTACTTTGAACCGACTCTATCATTGAAACCCTAAACAAATCTTAGACTAATTACCAAAGTAACCTTATACTCTAACATAGAGAATGATTTTGAGTTGATGAATGCTTTTGAGGAGAGAAAAAGCTTAGAAAACTTCATTTCTTTCTTTTCTATGAAAGAGAAAGAGAAGGAAGGGAAGGGAAGGGAAGAAAGAGGTTTCAGGGTTTAAGAGAAGAATAAAATGGGTTTTATTAGTGGGATGGATTTGGGTTTTTTTTGGCTTTTTTTTTGGGGTTCACGAACTTAGAAAATTTGTTTTTAAATATTTACATTCTATTATTACTTCAAAATCAGATTTTAAAACTTGTCTTTCTTTTGCTGCTTCTATTGCTTATTCTATTTGGATGAATCGAAATGAAGTCATTTTCAAAATATAAATCACAAGCCTACATTCCATAGTTTTATCACTCCAATAACCCAACCATCCCAAATTCCTCACCTTTCCCGTACCCAAATACCAAGAATATCAAGCAGTCCCTTTATATTATGCTTACTGATGGATCCTATGATGATTCCTCTCATTTTGCTGGAAGTGGTTTTATCTATGGTCAGTTTGTTCACCTTCCATGCTTTGTAGGAAGCAATCGACTTATTGCAGCATCAACCGAAAAAACATAGGGGTTAGCTATCAAGCAAAGATTAAGCTGTGTAGTTAAGGAACGGGTGCAATTTATGATTGTTAAAGTCTTGTAGATAAGCTAAATGGTTAGATGCAGTCTTTTGTTGGGAGTATGATGGTCTCATTGCAGATTTACTGGGCTTAGCATCTCAGTTCTCCTTTTGCATATTTGTTAGTGCCCAGAGATCTTGTTAGTTGTGCGCATATTCTCGCAAGTGAAGGAAGACAGTTTGGGTCATATAGAGTCAAACAAGTCTGTAAATGCCAGTATGGCAGTTCCTATCTTCCTTTTAGAGTCATAAATGCTTTCAGGAAGAAAGCAAATGTTGTACATAAACTCTTTATCTTTTGCTCAATCTAAATAGATTGGGGAAAACATTTGTTCCAAAAGCAATTGCAAAAAAAAAAATGGCAATTTTTTTTAGTTGTGATCGGCAAGTTGCGGTTAAGGGACCCTACCTATTTAAATTACGCGAAGAAACTTATATCAAACGATTTGAGTCATAGGCTAATTTGTAAATAAATTTGGCAATTACTACTATCTTAACTTAGTTATCACATTAACACACACGTAAGTCAACAGATTTATTTTTTTAGGCGTTCATCCTTGAACATATTGTCTATACCTACTAAGTGGAGCTCCTTCTAGCTCAACTAACGACCACTTCGCAACCAACATATTTCATTACTCCAAATCGACATCACTCGGTGTGCAACCATTTTCTTTCGAGCTCATTCGAGCTAAGCAATTATCTTCATAATTCGACGTAATTCCAATTCCAATCGTTATCACTCAACATGAAGCCTTTTCCCCTCGAGCTCACCCGAGCTAGGGCTCATTGCACTCGACCTCTTACGAGCTAAAAGCCAATTTCACACGTTTATTCCCTTCATTTACAATATATTTTCAAAATATTTGTAACATACGTTTATTAATTGATCCCACCGTTGGACAATTAATGAGATAGTTGTTGTCTCAGTCACTTATATAAATGACCTGCGTAGGCTTGATCTGGGATTTGGTCAATCTCAGATACGTAAGCAACTATCTCTCTAGATAGCTCAACCACTTCCACTTCCACCTCCTAAATCTCCTACTCCTTCACTTTCGATCATCTTCCCCAACTTAATTATTTTCTGCATTTACACATATAAAGTAATATTTTGCATTCTTCCCTGAAAAGTTTGGTAGAAAATTTACAAGAGAGAAATATACGTAAAAATTGTAGGGCAAATTGGCGATTGCCCACTGATTTAAAAAGTTAATTTGTGATTACTCACTACTTTCAACAAAATTGGAGAATGCCCACCCTTTTGCATTTTCAAGTGGTCAAACCACCATTGACCTGGTCAAGTTGTAGTCTTTTACTAAATATTCCTAAAATACCCTTCATGAGCCACGTTGGATTAACACATTGGTCCCTAATTTTACCGTATCTGATGTTCAAACAATCATATTTGAAGTCATTTACTTGCATACGTGTCAAACTGTGCCAATGTAGTATTTACACGACAGTTAGTTAAAGAAATATACGAAATGAAACTGATTTTGTACAGTACGTATGTCAATGATCCCTGCATTCACTCCAAATCTGAGCAACTTAATTAATAGAACTACACCGAGTATCCATGTACATATACACCAAATTAACTTTAAAGAGATGGACAAAATTTTATGATAGCATAATATGCATGATAAGTTGATAACTACATGCCATTTTTTTTTCTTGTGAAGCACTACATGCCATTTTTTTTTCTTGTGAAGCACTACATGCCATTTCAATGACTTGTTATACAGCACAATTTTTGGGTATATAAATCTCAATTGCTTCTTTGAATGTAACAAAGTGTCTATTGTGGCATGTAATGCTTTTGATACAACTTTTGATCCAGTTCGCTATTTTGATTCTAACATAACTATAGAAGATATTGGAGAATACCAAAGCATAACAAAAATTAATCAATAATAGCTGTACTGCACAATTGAAAGTGTCCTGTGATGTATAGTTTTTAAATACCATGGCATTCAGGATATTTACATTTAAAATAAATCAAATTTTAGGGAAGAAGAGATTTTAGGATTTAGGTGAGAAAGAATGGGGTTGTACCAAGTGAGCTGGATTTTGGGCGAAAAAATGGAAGGGAAGAGCTGCAAAAACTCTTATTCACCACCACCGTAGAGAAATTTGGCAGTGAGCACTGAGCAGCCAAGATTTTCCTATTCGTCACCAAACATGTTTATTGATGATACTTTGTCGATCGAATACCAGTGTTCATCAATGAGAGTTTATCCATTGAGTGCAGTGGTGAATAGGATGAAGCTACAGTTCTTTCCATTTTATAATTTTTTAGAATACTTTATTTTCTGTTCGGGTTATGATTTAAGGACCCACAAACAGTTATGCATAAATCAATAAGTACAGTTTTCATTTATGTCAGATCAAATATAGGCAAACCAATCAAACAATATGAGAAGTCGCATGTCGCAGCGATACTACATACTAGAAACTCGGATTTATGACAGGATGATGTGAACAGTATGAACCGAATACAATGTAGGTAAGAAAAACTGCATATACCAAGTTATGACGAAAAAGAAAACATAGCATTAGCCATTAGGCCACTAGCCACTTTAGGGGTGTTAGTCAAGCTGCAGTAGCCACTTGACCTCCTGTCTTGCCTTTGCGATTCCATACTGGAGTAGTCTCGATAAGCTGATGTGGGACAAGTCGTCTCTCTCGCTTACTGAGCTTGCGGAAATTGCTGACTCTTAGCCTGGCAACTTCAGCCTCCTCTTCAGGTGTCATCTCCCTTATTACTACTGTTAACCTACACTCAGGCCGTTCTTTAATTCCATGTCTCCCTTTTGAATGGTACGAAACTCGCTTTAAGAAGCAACCTTTCCCTACAAATGCCTCGGCTGTCCAAAAGGGTAGAATGTGTGGAGAGTAAATTAACAAACATAGATTTTTCATTAAGCACTAACGGAGATCAGAAGATAACAAGAAAAAATGAAATACAAACTTGAGTAGGTGATTACCAACAAGTAGTCGGTCAGGATCCAACCCATGATTATGAGTTGCATTTGCACGGGCCGAGTGTATAACCTGCGTCAGCATGTACTCACCATGTCAACCAGTGTTTACAAGGAGATAAAAAATGAAAAATCTACTTTCTGAAAACCAGACCGATTACGATGTGCTACCATAACCATTTGAACTACTTGCACATCTAGTTTGCCCCCTCCCACCCCTCACTGTCTTTTCTCTTGTGGGGGGTAAAGACCTGCATATTTATTTGTATCGTAGCTTCCAATTCCCAAGTAAAAATATCTGAATTAAATATTCATGACAATAACAGACAAAGATCGTAAGAAACTGCAAACAACAAACCATATTCTAATTTTTCGATTCAGTTTAGACGGCCGCCTAGGCACGACTTGCCCAGGCCTCCTGTGAGTCATGAAGGCGACTGGGCCGACGAGGTGGGTGCTAGTGAACTGTATTAAAGAAATAGTCTACTAAGAAATATGAAAGCCCACCAAAACCTTCCCACACATAAAATCCAAAAGCTCAAAATCTCTACTTCCTTTCTTTTTTGTCTGCAAACTATACACCAACTTCTTTTTCTTTTTTTTTTTGTTCCTTTCTATTGAAGATTCTGCATTTCGGACTCAAAAAGTATTGTTGACCTTTGCAATATCAGTTAGCTTGGACTTAAACCTCTGTTTCTGAATTCTGATAGAAAAGGTTGATTATTCATTGCACCGAAATGAATAATTCAAAATTTCTATTCATCTATCCATCCTGTTTTGTATCTGATGTTGTTTATCTATTTGATAATGATTACATTTTCCAATTTCAGTACAAGGAATCCCAAATGTTTATTCTTATTAGCATTTAATGTGGTTTTCTGGAAAGAAAGTACCGCACCACATTTGTCAATACAATATGATTGTTACAACCACGACAAGGTCAAGGGTACTTATGCATTTGTCAATACAATTACGTCCCCTAGTATGCATTCACAAATTAGATCATAACCAACAATGAGAAGCTGATTTCACATATTCTTTATCGTCATTGTTTCAAAACGAAAATAATAATGTGAGTGCATAATCAACAAAACAGCAAATGAAGTAAATAAAGAAAACGTAAACACATAATATTCAAAAACCACAAAACCCTGGAACAGAGTAAAAAGAAAAAGAAAATTGACAATATAGCTGATAGTCAATGGTTTACCTGATAGACGGTCTTTGAAGCACGCTTTACAGTTACTTGCAGTTGCAACAGGGCATCCTCAACACGCATTCCACGAACCAGTGCAGCCACTAAATTGACTTTCTTAGGACTCTACATCACAAGAGAACACTTAATCAGACTTGAAAGAATATGATATCCAAATTCAAAAGGCCATATATTTGGTAAATACAATCAACACAATAAACTAGAATAAAAGCAACATAAGTTACTGAGAACATGCAAGGATAAACCCAATATTCAAGTATCCTGTGGCATTCTAGTTGGTATCATTATCCTCAATATATGAAGAATGCCAAAAAAATTCATAAAAAGATTACATAGCACGCTAGACAGGGTCATCTTATGTATTGATTTTTTTTTTACAGAATCTCCTAACTGAGTATCATGAAGCGATAAATCAAGCTTGCTGGGTATTTCGCATCAAGTGCATGTACCTTTTAATACGTTTATACAGCACCAGAGCAACAGATTTGCAAGATGACTTATGACTAATGTGATGCTTAGAAACAACAATATCATCAACACCCACAAAGGTGCGAAGGTTAAAAGATTGTTTACAAAAAAAATAAAAAATTAGTCTTGGAATTTGAACTGTCATCTACACAAAATAAAGCTCAGCCACCTTCCAAGTTGATAGGTGTTTCAACAATATTTGAATTATTCCTCAAGACTGCTTCCTAACTCAAAACGAAAGAATAAGGATTTTGTTTAGTAGACAACTGCAATTCATTAGTATTTTATTAATTTCACAATAATAGTTTTATATTGTCATCATTCATTTCCTTGGCATTATGAATCGGACTCCCATTCGGGTGAAACAATGAAACCCAATTGAGATTATGAATAAAGGCCAGTTACCCTCCGAATTTACAGAATATAAAGCAAGATATAGATTTTCATTTTCTATAATTCTATACTTGTGATTTGCAAATATGCCAAGAGTAATGATTGTCTAAGATATACTTGTTTTGAAGCATAGACCTCAATAGATGCAGCAAGAAATTATTGTCTTCAATTTTATATTCTCATGTAACAATGAAAGTGTCTTTTCTTGTACACATACTAGTACAATATTTGTAGTAAATAATAAAAACTTCAATACAGGCAGAAGCTGGGTAAAGGCTCTTAAAACTAACCAAATGGAACTGATTAGAGGTAGAAGTACCTGTTTAATGTTTTTCAAAATTGCTTGGACAATTGAAGGTTTAGCTACCACAGCTTGTTTTTCAGTTTTCCCACCTTCTATGGACAAAACAGGTGTCAAGGGGGAAGGGATCGCATCGGCAGAATCTGTGAGCAGGGTTCTTGAAGTGGAAATTCCCTGCAACAAAGTAAAAGAAAGAGCACTAAGAACATTTATTGGTGAAAAAGAAACATAAATGCAATTAGACATGGCCAGAAACACAATGGAAAGATTTATATCAATCAGACCCTACCCAGATCATGCCATTAACTGGGCAACGTAATGACTGGAATGTCGCTTGATATGTCCTCTATGGACACATCAGTGTGGACGCCATATCCAATTTAGACAATATGTTATTAAACAGAAATTGCAAGTGTAAAGTCCTTAGCATTCTCTAGCCATCCTTGTCATACTAGTTTATAAAGGTGACAAGGACCACCTGATCAGAGTATATTAAAGTTAACTTGGAATAGAAAACTCATGCGGTCCATGTCAATGACTTGGGTTTGCGGAGAATACAGCACATGATATTTGTCCATTAATAAACTAAGAGGTTCCTGTCTAATTGAGGTCCTTGATAGGTCACTTGCTACTTGCTAGGGTGCATAAGGGATGAAGAGCCTCCGCTAAGGCACTAACAACATAGCTTCTGACAAAACAAATTAACATACCCAAAATGCCGTTTCTTTCTTACAGGCAGAAAAAAAATCATTTTATCTTAACATACAAATCCTAAGTACTATGGTGATAAGTTGGACATTTGGTTCAAGGAGAATTATATAGTAAATTGTAGACGAAGTGGATGTTCATTGCAACATTGATTTCAGCGACAGAACACATAAGTGAAAACTAAGAAAAGATTAGACTGGTTTCACTTAAGTCACAAATTCAACGTGCAAACTATCTCCTACCAATTACCGAATCCAGTTTAAATATTCTCAATCTCTCATGCCACCAAAGTTTTTAAGAGAAGGAACAAATGCCTTACCAACTGCTGCAAATACTGATGAATAGGATGGACAATCTTTGTAGAAGAATATGTGTTACACGGATAACAAGACTGACCTGCAATATTAATCATGTTAAATTCAATCAAAAGTTCACAACTACGTAGGAAGTCCAAAAGGGTGAATGACAAAATGTTTTTCAGTTTTGGAAGGCAAGGCACATTCAGCCTCAATTGTTCTGAGCGTGAAACGGATTAAACATAGTTGCTCATGTTGTCCGAAACATAATATGTGTATAAGTTACTGATAATTTCACATCCATTCCGAAATTTCATTTAGCAAATGAGTGCCAATGAAGACATACCTAATGGGGATGAAGAATTTATGTGAGCACTAGAGAGGGAGCTAAATTTGTGCTCCACCCTTTTCCCGACATGACGAATAATGGTTTGCAAATTCCTCTGCCAGCCCACCATGATTACAGAAGCAAAGCTAATCCAGATTTTCGATTAACAATCTTCACTAAGTAGATGCATCTGTCTAGAGAAAGCGAGGGAAAATTTAACAAATCTTAATACTCATCTGCTTTGTAAAACATGTCGAATGTAACTAAGACACTAAACCATAAAAAGAGGAAGTATTAATAAAAATAATTTGAGATTTGGTTCAGGTAGTTCATCAAAGTGATATGTAAAAAATGATTATTTCTATCACAAAGAGCAATTGATTGGTCATCAAAAGAGAAAACCCGAGTAATATTTCTAGAAAACCCCAAGAAATAAAAGCAGTTACTAGTTAAAAGAGCCACGAGAGAAATTGGTTGAGAATTTAGCAGGCCTAACTTACAAAGTCCAAAGGGATTCATGTATCAAATGTGCTTTCTTGAGTTGCTTCATATGTCCATCAATGTCTATAACCCAAACTTTGAAGCCGTAAATCTTCATAAATTCTGGATATTCATAATCGATTACTATTAAAGTATGCGAAAATATTCAATCTTTGTGGGGCCTTTGATTTAACAAAAGTATCAAGGGGCCCTTTGGCAAAACCTTTTTGGAAGGGCATATGTATGGACATCAACAAATTCAAGAAAATGTCTCTCTTGATCCGGGATATGGAACAACAATTAGGTTTGGGAGGACAGTGACCAATCTCAACCAGAGTTTGGCGACTGACATTTTCTCTTTTACACTCCACCGAGCAGGCAGAAATCATTAGCAGCAAAACACCAGTGTCCTTTTTGATTAGTCTAGGGTACCACCTTCTTTAAGGCATCAAAGTTTAGTGATTTCAAAGTAATTTGGGATTTATGAACTTGTCGCAGGCATGCACAGTATTGTCTAGTGTTCTACTACTTAGTATCTTGCTAAGGAGTGACATACCATTTGGAAATCCAGTGTCTTGCATAAGCAATATAGTTGCATTCTGAAACCCCTTTATCTATCTTATTATTCTGTTTCGATTTTCACTGAACAGAAAAGGATGGAGCAGCAGCAGGTGATGGAGAAGCTAACCAAAATTCTCTTTCTTCCAAAAGAGAAATGAATTCTACGTGAACTAACATAACAAGTTTATTCTAACGCATAAGATACTAAAACATCGCATTTCAAAAACAATATTAAATTTCATGCGGAAACAAGTTTAATAGTTAGGCATCCAATTCTACTTTAATAGATTCATTCTGAATCACAAATTCAGATGCCATTACTATAAGAAGTCCCCCTTCCATGTTATTTACATTTTTCTATCAATAAAAATACAATCAAATTGCACCCATGCTACATAACTATATAAAAAAAAAAAAAAAAACCCACTTTCTTAAAATCAATAAAAAGTTAAAAACAATACCCCAATCTCTAAATGCCCAAATGAAGAATAATAATACATTTCATCATTAGTTTACACATTTCATCAAACACTTAACATGCATTTTCAAAAACTTGGTTTTATGCTCCAAACAAAGAATGCTATTAAAACATAATCACAATGAAACATAATCGATCAAGAGTGATTAGATAAGCTTACATAGAAACCAAGAAACTGTAGTAGAGTTGCAGAGCTCAAGAGTGAAGTGGAAGGTTTTGTATTTCTTTTCGTTATTAAACCACGAAGGAGGGAGTATAAGCTAGAAATGATTTGGGCCCAAGATTAAAAACTCAATAATTTTCACACTAGGCCCACTGCACTTAAACCCCTTTGAACCTCGCATTTAACACCACATTTTTTCACCATCAAAACATCCAAGAACTCCACCAATCTAATAACTATTCACTACCAGAATCGCACAATGTTATGAACATTTTGTAAGGTAACTCGTACAAATTTGTGAAAAAAATTTAACATAACTCGTATGATATTCTGAGTATATTTTTTTGAGTAATGTATGTTGTAAGAAAATTCGCACAAATATGTGAGACAAACATTAAAAAAAAAACTCGCATGATATTTTGAACGTATTTTTTTAATGAGCTTTTGTATTACTCAAGTAAATATTGTAAAATGTTATGCGAGTTATAGATTTTTCTGCTTTAATGTGAGTTTGAACATTTTATTTGTCTTTAGTGGTGATTAGAAATTTCATTGGTATATTACCAAAAAATAAATAAAATAATTGGTAATTTTTTTTTGATAGAAATAGTATATGTATTAATACCAAAATCCAGAAATACAAGATTGGTCAGCATGCAAATTAGCCTAGACAGTTATACACCCCAGTACATTTCCTTGTATGACTACTAGCCTTACTCCCTATCCCTGCCTATTAGGACTACGTAGAAAGAAACATGAAAGCAGGTAGCTAACAGTACAGCAGAACAATATACACCTTGGCTCACTGTAGTCTGGAAGAACTGCTTGCTTCCCTTTTCCTAGCACCTGCTCAGTCCCCTGTGATAGAGTTTGCCCAGTCCCGCTGCAGCTCTGTTCCCTTCTTATCCACTTTCAGCCATACCCAAACTGTCAGCTTGATGATTTTGATCAAATTATTCAAATTGCACTCCTTTCCTCTGAAGATGCATTGATTTCTTGCTTTCCAAGTGCACCATATCACAGCGTACCCGGAGAATCTGCCAAGCTGCTTTCCCTAACCTGTTGTTGTTCAGTTGTGGCCACTTCTCTAGTACACCTTTAAGCTCTGGTTGGTCTAGCACTCCCTCCATGCTCGGTATGTGCCTAGTCAAGGTCTGCCAGGTTTTAGAGATGACTGGGAATTCCAGAAACAGATGACTGAGTGATTCAGGTGCAACATTGCAGAAAACACAGTTGGGATTCACTGTGATGCCTCTAGAGAGAAGATTATCAGCTGTAAGAAGTAGAACCCTGCCCTGTAACAACTAAAAATATCTGGGCCCCAAAACTAAAAACTAAATAATATCCAGACAAGGCCCAAAACTCTTACACTCCCTGAACCTCCTCATTTCATTTCTTCAAAAACCCTAAACAAAACACCCATTCTTCTTTCAAGAACACAAGATTCTTTGCAATCATGAATCGATTTCGTTTATCAAACCTTGAATCAAATACCCATTTCTTGAAAACATTTTTTCTGAACAAAATTTCATGTAGATTGGTTCATAATAATGGAAAATATTCAAAGAATGATTTATATTCAAGAATTAATCCAATTGATAACCCTAATATTGATGTTGTTCATGAACTTATTAGATGGATTAAAGAGAAGAAAAGTGTTGAAGTTTCTGGCGTATTATTCGTGATCTTCGTAAACAAGGAAATTTTGAACAAGCTTTACAGGTTTTTTAATTATTATTATGGAAACGTTAGTGATTTTCAATGTGTATGTTAATATTAAATGTGGGGTTGAATTGGATTAATGGGTAAATGTGATTATTATTATTTATTTTTTTTGTGAAATATATTTTGTTATAGAGTAGATTTCTGTCATGGTGTATGGATAATTTTTCTCATTTGAGCTGATTTTTTGTTATATTGATGTTGGCTGATCGTAGCGTACGACTTTGTTGGTTAGTAGTAATGGGGTTTCTAGTATTGATAATATGCAAGTTTTAATTCAATCATTGAGGATTTGAGGGTTACGTTTGATATACAGTTTTGCCATTTTCGGAAGTGGATGTCGTTGTTAGACGTGCTTATAGTTGAGGCTGAAATTTCAATCTGAATGTTAATAAACTGAATCCGATTGATGTTTTTTTGGTATAAAAAGTATTTTGTTGAGAGTAGATTTCTGTCATGGTGTAAGGATAATTATTCTCATTTTAACCGATATTTTGTTGTATTGATGTTAGCTTATAGTAGTGTAGGCTTTGTTCCTTAGCTCTTAGTACTAATGGATTTCGAGGATTGGTAAATTTTGATTCGATCAATGAAATTTACATTTGATATACATTTTTGCCATCAAGGAAGAAGAGATTGGCAGGAAGAAATTCATAATTACTTCGGAGTGAGTTGAACATAGATTTGATTCCAAAGAGACGTTCAGGATATGTTCAGAATCACTTATATGACACATACGATTCAGTACTTAATAAATAACTTACACTTTCTTAAGAACTGCTAGCTATTTTAATTTTTAAGGTAGCAATCGTCGTTGCAAGTCATCTTAGGCTTGGGCTGAAATAACTTAATGGATTAGTACATAATACATTCTTTATTTAAGCTTCTTTCCAACTCAGTAGAAATCATCTGCCTCTACAAAATGAAATTTTTTCGTCTAGTTAAACATCTTTCCAACAAAATAATGCCTCCTTCGTCTAGGGGTTAATAAATCCCTGGTTGCCAGAGTAAATGTTGTTCTATCATTTTTGTTTTTCAAGGTACATTTTGTTGACCTCTTGGTGTTGGATGTTTTGTTGGTGCAGGTTCATGAGTGGATGTGGCGTAGACGTGTCTGCACACTCACACCACGTGAACATGCAGTGCAGTTAGATCTGATTGGTAGTGCACGTGGGCTGGACTCTGCTCAGCGCTACTTCAATGGTTTAAGTGACGACGAAAAAACTGAAAAGACATATGGCGCACTCTTGAATTGTTATGCCAAAGCATGTCTAACTGATAAATACCGTAAGCGTATGCTGACTCTCAAGAAGAATCTGCCTGAGTGGCAACTGAAGGAGTTACATAAGATGCTGCAGATACTAGAGCATAATGGAAGAATCCTGAAGGCACAAGACACCAGAGTCTGGCAACTGGTTTCTTCCAATACAATCCAAACCAGTTTAAGTGAACACAAATTATATACATTGTGTGTATAATGTTTAACAACGAATTGTGTCTGGAGGACATTCCTTGATTTTTTTTACTTTGTAAGGGCCTGTCGCAACAGATTTAATAAAATGCGCCAAAGTTCCTTCTTCTCTTAGTTTGCACAGCTCACAACTATTGATTATGGTTATTTTTTGCTATTTTTTTTTTATTTCTATTATACCATTTCTTATTAAAAGAGTTATTGTGTTTGAAAGCTCTGTTTGTCTACGTTTTGAAAGACCAAACCAGTCCAGTTTCATGGTTGGAATTGATGTGAGCAAGATGGCTTTGTGTCGAGGTCAGGTTTACAACTACAAAAAAACCCGAATGCATAGTAGGAGAGCTATGGAGTTCAACAAATGAGCATAAAATGCTGCTCCAGTAGGATACCTAGCAGTAGCAGACATACCCTAGTGCACAATTCCAATTATTGGAAAAACCTACAGAAATGAGCGAATTCGCAAGTGTAGCTTCTTCCATTATTGTTGATCTCCAAAATGATTTAAACATCTCCAATAGAGTGTCGCTCATCTTGTCGGAGCATCGCAAAAATAACTACAGTAGTGTTTCAATGTAGTTGAAAATTCCGATTTTGCTCAATATTCCAAATTCATAAAAACCGAAATATACCATTATTGAAAATCCTGAGTTCTGACAAAATGCCAACACAGATTTCTTTAAAATCGATTAAAATCAAATAAATGCCGCGACATATCACGATATTTCCAACTTTTGTTTCAACGAAAACACAAACCACGTGTTATCAACGTGCCATCTGTACCAACTACTAAAACCTATTTAAACCCAAACTAAAAACTAAACAATTTCCAAATGAAGCCCCTTTCCCTAATTCCTTAAACCCTAAAAACAATCTCTAAAACCCCTGAACTAATAAATCTCATTTCTTCACTCTCTCTCTCTCTCTCTCTTTCTTTCTCTTCAAAAACCCTAAAAAAAAATCCCAAATTTCTTTCAAAATCATGAATCAATTTCGTTTAACAAACCTAAAATCAAAAACCCATTTGATTGAAACAATTTTCCAGAACAAAATTTCAAGTAAATTAGTTCACACTGGAAGATATTCAAAGAAAAATGGTGGTGGTGGTAATTTGTATACAAGAATTAGTCCACTTGGTGACCCTAATGTTAGTCTTGTATCTGAATTAAATAAATGGGTTGAAGAAAAGAAAAGAGTTAAAGTTTCTGAACTTCAACGTATTATTCGTGATCTTCGTAAACGTAGAAGATATTCTCATGCTTTAGAGGTTTGTTTTTAATTCATATTTTTCTTGTTTTTACGGAGAAATGTTGTGTTTTTTTTTCCCAGTTAGAATTTTGGGGTTTTGGTGAAATTTTAATCTGAATTTTCATATAAAATGTGGGGTTGAATCGGATTGATTGGTAAATGTAGTTATTTATTTATTTATTTTTTTGTTATGAAATACATTTTGTTGAGAGTAGATTTGTCTTTCATAGTTTCGCAAAATACATTTTGTTGAGAGTAGATTTGTCTGTCATAGTGTAGCGATGATTTTCCGTTTCTAAGCAATATCAGACTATATGGCTTGAATATCAAAAGAAAATATTAAAGTTTCTGAGCTTTAACGCCTTATTCATGATCTTCGTAAACGAAGAAGATTTTTTCATGCTTTAGAGGTTTGATTTAAATTTACATATGTATTGTTTTGAATTTGATGGAGAAATGTTGTGTTGTTCAGTTAGGAATTTTTGTGGTTCTGGTGAAATTTTAATCTGAATGTTCATATAAAATGTGGAGTTGAATCTGAATAAATCGGATTGATGGGTAAATTTCGGTTTTTTTTTCTGTTATGATATACTGTACATTTTGTTGAGAGTAGATTTGTCTTTTATAGTGTAGCGATGATTTTTCCCTTTCTAAGCAATTTCAGACTGTATGGCTTGAATAGCAAAAGAAAATAATGATATTAGCAAGCATAGGTAGACTTTGAGGGTTAGTAGGAATGGGGTTTCTAGCATTGATAAAGTAAAACTATAAGCCATCGTTAAGTGGCTTTTACTTAATCTGATGTGATTGGTATGATGATAATCAGACCACACTTGAAGGTGTTTAAGAATTTGTCAACCAATATATTGGTAACAGGAGTTGATAGTTTGACTGATTTTGATATTTTGGCAATTGGGTGATATGGGTTGTAAAAAGATGACGGGAAACAGGTGAAGTTTGTAGCTGCAATAGTAGATTAGAAGTTATTATTTATGCACGTTGAGAAAGTAATGATATGTTGAAGTGAATAGTGGATAATAATAGAGAACTTTTTGAAGTGGAGGCCGCATTTAGTTTTCTAGTATATTTAGCGAACATTTCCTGTGGAAGTTTGATATACAGTAAGTTGATATTAGAGCTTTGGTTGTCTTGGTAGTTGCTCCAACTTTCGAAATACATCTTCGATGATGATTTCTCTGTTATAGCACTATCTTGCATTTTTTTTGTCTTGCATATTGTTCAATGCTTGAGTCTCTATGTATTTTCACCCCTTTTTAAAAGAATCAGATTTTGGTCCTGATTCAAAACTTCTTGGATTGGCTGATTTGTGCTTTCTGCTTTTTTGTTGTCTTCTTATTTCGTGTGATATTAATACCAGGGAATGAACACATCCTAAGATCATAAAGTACATTGTGTATCAAAATCAATGAAGATTTGCTCAAATTTGTTTGCTTTGAAACAATCAGAACCTGAGGATTAGTTTGACAAATATGGAGGGATGTTTCGTTAAGTGCAATTTATGATTCAATCAGTGAGGGTTACATTTGATATACAATTTTTTCATTAGGGAAGGAGATGTTTCGTTATATGCAACTTATGATTCGATCAGTGATGTTTACATTCGATTGCAGTTTTTTCATTGGGGAAGGGGATGTTGTTGTTAGAGGTGCTTATGGATTCATCTTCTTTTTGAGTTGCATATATTTGAATATAGAATGAACTGTGAAGAGATTGGCAGGAAGGACTTCATTTTGTTTGGGCCACTTAATAATTAGTTCAGAGCGTGTAGAACATAGATTAGATTCCAAGGAGACGTTCAGTATTTAATGCTATGCCTTCGTTTATATTAGATAAATGCTAGTGCATTGATAACTTATGCTTCCTTAAGAACTGCTAGTTATTTTAAAGTAGCAATCGTCCTTGCAAGTCATCTTAGGCTGAAATAACTTAATGGATTAGTACATAATATATTCTTTTTATATGCTTCTTTCCAACTGGGTGGAAATCTCCTGCCTCTCATAATGATATATATGGCACTAGTTAATCATGTTCCCATCCAAATAATGCCTCCATACTCTAAGAACTGATTAGTTCCTGCTTGCCATAGGAAATGAAGTTCTTCCATTTTTGTATTTGAAGGTACATTTTCTTTACCTCTTCTTGTTGGATGCTTTGTTGGTGCAGGTTTCTGAGTGGATGGGAAGTAAAGGTGTCTGCAAATTTACATCAAGTGAACATGCAGTGCAGTTAGATCTGATTGGTAGAGCACGTGGGCTGGACTCTGCTGAGAGCTACTTTAATAGTTTGGGTGACGAAGAGAAAACTGAAAAGACATATGGCGCACTCTTGAATTGTTATGTCAAAGCATGTCTAGCTGATAAATCCCTTACCCTTATGCAGAAGATGAAAGAGTTGAGTTTTGCTTCATCTGCTCTCTGCTACAATGACCTCATGTGCCTCTATACAAACACTGGTGAGTATGAAAAGGTCCCTGAACTATTAAAGGAGATGAAAGAGAATGGGGTAACTCCGGACAACTTCAGTTATAGAATCTGCATTAACTCTTATGGGGCACAGTCCAATATAGAGGAAATGGAGAAGGTTCTTACAGAAATGAAGGACCAACCTAACCTCACTATGGATTGGAACACATACGCCTCAGTGGCCAATTTCTATATAAAATCAGGACATAAGGACAAGGCAGTTGCCAGCCTGAAGTTATCAGAGGAAAAACTGGCTTCGAAAGATGGACTTGGATACAACCACCTGATCTCGCTCTATGCAAGTCTCGGGGATAAGGCTGAGATGACGAGGTTATGGGAGCTTAAGAAAAGTGCTTGTAAGAGGAAGTATATTAACATTGATTATATTACCATGCTAACTTCACTAGTGAGGCTTGACGATTTGGAAGAGGCAGAGAAACTGTTGAAGGAATGGGAGTCATCTGGTAACAGTTACGATTTTCGCGTGCCAAATGTCCTCCTTATTGCTTATTCAAAGAAGGGATTGGTTGAGAAGGCTGAAGCATTGCTTACAGGCATAACTGAGAAAGGGAAGATTCCAATCCCAAATAGTTGGGGAATATTAGCTGGAGGATATGCAAAGAAGTGTGAGATGGAGAACGCCCTGAGATGTATGAAGATGGCTTTCTCAGTTAGTAATGGAAGTTGGAAACCAAATCCGAAAACTATATCCAGCATTTTGCAATGGCTTGGTGATGAAGGTAAGGTAGACGATGTGGAAGCTTTTGTGGAGTCATTGAAGGCATTTCGCCCCATGGATAAAATTATGTATCATGCTTTGATCAAAGCAAATGTTAGAGCAGATAAAGATGTGAAAGACATTTTAGAAAGCATGAAAACTGATAAAATAGATGAAGATGAAGACATACAGAAGATCCTAAGCTTAAAGCAAGACATCTCCGAGTGATCAGTAATTTCTCTTTCTCCATGGTATTCGGGTGCTTTAGTATTGTTTCAATGGCAATCGGGGGTATGTGAAGGAAGCTTAAGACTGAAGGACATGTTGAGGACATTCAGCAGGAAGCCATTTTCAGGAAACTGCGGATTGGAGAATCATCTATGCATTTAAAAAAAATCCTGTTAAGCACTGACAATTATTTCCCCTTGCCCTTAACTTTTTCAAGAGTACTATCAGTTTATTATTGTACCGTTATTTTCATTTTTGCGACTGATGGAAATATTATGGTATATAGTTCTGGATTTTGTTGCATGAGCCCCATTTCTTTTAGTTGCTACTCTTTTGCAACACGTTCAGTGGCTATATTTGCACTTAAGATTTTGTAGATTGATGTGATTTGCATTATAATCTTGATAGCAGACCCTCAGTTTTGAGAGGAAATATGTACATAATGAAAAGAAGTATAAACAGGCATTTGGTGTTATATACGCCATCAGCCCATGATCAGACCTTAACAATGTCAATGCATCCGTTGACATTCAAATCTTTGAGGACATTGAGGGTGTGTTCAATTTTGATTGCATAGATTTTGATTTTGTATAGTTCAGAAAATTTTGATTGAAATCAGTTAAACATTGAAGGAACTCTACCAGGGAACAAAACTTAGCTACTTAATAGTCGTGATTAGCTGATATACATAACCCATTAACCTAGAGTCTGTTCTATGGATAGATAGAACCCATTGAATAGTCTCAAGTATCTCCACACACAATGCGTCATCCAAGTGAACTATCATAAAACAGAGAAATGGTTCAACTCCCATCTGTATGGGCACATGCAAACACCCAGTTAAGGGCAACAAGCTTTTCTCACTTATCAGGACCTCGAGGAATTGAAAAGTGATGCTTAGTAAAAGAAAATTTTCTAAAATATGGACATATCGCCAAGCACATACTTAGACACAAACCTAAAACAAAGATAAGTCAAGGTTTTCTCAACACATTATTTGAGAACATTACGGATAACCATGAAAGACCTACTCAGAGAGGGTAAACTTGAGTTCGCCGCTGTCTTTCATCTCCAATATGATATCACAACCTCCTATCAGTTCTCCATTGTGGTAAAGCTGAGGAAAGGTTGGCCAGTTTGAAAACGTCTTCAAGCCTTGTCGGACTTCCTCGTCGCTTAGAATGTCGAAGGATCCAAAGGTCACACCTTCTTCCTGCAGAGCATTAACAACCTTGGAGCTAAAACCACATCGTGGAGCATCAGGAGTACCCTTCATAAACAGCATGGTTGGTGAAGAAGAGACCAGTTTCTTTAACCGCTCTTGGAGAGTCTCTTTCGGAATAACTTCTTTCTCAACTAACACATTCTTGAGTTCTCCACTTTTCTGCATCTCTAGCACAATGTCAGATCCTCCTATCAGTTCACCTTTGATATATAGCTGAGGATAGCTGGACCAGTTGGAGTAAACCTTAAGTCCTTGTCTTACTTCGTCGTCCTCAAGAATGTTGAAGCTCCCAAAACTCACATTTTCTTGCCGAAGGATCTCAACAACTTTGCTGCTGAACCCACACTTAGGTTCCTCTGGTTTCCCCTTCATAAAAAGCATGACTGGGCTTGAGTTGACAATACTTGAAAGCCGAGAGTTTAAGGAGGTACTCAAGCCAGTGGAGTCAGAGACCCCACCCTTCCCTGGTTCAGTATCTTTTGATCCATTAGTAAGAACCCCGTGATCGCTAAAAACTTCCTTTAATTCACCACTCTCGTGCATTGCTATAACAATGTCGCATCCTCCAAGAAGTTCTCCCTTGCAGTAAAGCTGAGGGAAGGTTGGCCAATTGGAAAACTTTTTCAATCCTTCACGGACTTCATTATCGGACAGTATATCAAAGCTTCCAAATTCAACTCCTTCTCCCTTCAAGATGTCAACCACCTTCTGACTGAAGCCACACTTGGGTTGTTCAGGGTTTCCCTTCATGAAGAGCATAACTGGGAGCGAGTTCACAAGTTGTTCTAGGCGCTTGTTTAATGAATCTTCAGAATCAGATATGCTATTCTTTTGAGAAGAGCCATTTTCTTGTGCAAGATCTTTTACAGTTTCGAGGACAGTGGGTCCAGCAGCCATTCCAAGGCTAGCAGGAGCAGCAGACTCACCTGGGCTAATAGGCCCTGCTACTTTGGCAACTTTGTTTGCTAAACTAGATGGATTGGCTCCTTCTAATGTATCAATAGCTTTACCGTCCTGACAATAGATAGTACATCTGTTAATATAGATAAGAAAAATTAAAAAGACCAAGTCCACATTTAAAACAGAAAGTAATTCAATCCAGTAAGATGACACCAGAATTGACAAAGTGGGGTGAGATAAGAAAACATATGGGCGTCACAAACTCTATTCTCCAGACCCTAAACCAAATGCGGAAACTATCAAGCTCATCAATCAAATAAACTATACAGAAAGAAAAAGCTCAATTCTTCTGATGTCTGTCAACACAGTTTGTAAATAAACCTAGACACCACGTATATCATCATAACAGTATTCCTGTATTGGAGTGAAGAATAAAATATGGACGAATATTTAACAGAATAAAATTGGATACAAGTAATTAACATTACAAATGTCTTACTCAGGATTGTGTGCCCTAAGTGATGCACAATTGCATATAGTAGGGCCGTGGGGGTGTGAAAGCAAATTGTGTAATCCTGCCAAATTAGGGAATAAAATATTGCATTTCATGCATGCTATTTCAGATTCTCGGTTCTACTAAAGCTTGTATCATTGGGTGGCAACAAAATATTGTATCTATTTGGGACCCATGCAGTCGATGCAAATATGTTGGCTAGGCTTTGGGGATAAGAGTGACTGCATAGAACTTGGGTCAACGAATCACAGCCAGTTTGAGGGAAGAATAATCTTTTCCCCTTAATTTGTTGCTTGCACCATTGCCACTAACTCAATACAATTTTATTGAAAGTAAAAGACATATATACTGTGTATCTAAGATCCTACAGGACTATCTGCACGATGCCTAGACATGCTCAGAAATTTGCTGCTAGGCATAATAAATGATAGCAAAGAAAAGGCAACGAAAAGAAAAAGGGAAAGACATGAAAGCCAAATACAGTACTAAGTTCCATTATACTTTTCAGTTATCAGTCATGGTTCTAAAGATGCTAGTACTTTAGAAAAATCAAACATATTTGATAGTGTTTCAATTGTAAAACTCCATGGGAAATATCTGTCGGATGCCTAGACATAACAGCTCAGAGATCCATGTTGATTGTTATAATATATGATAACAAAGAAAAGAGAGTGGAATAGAGGAAGAGAACGTGAAAGACTTCCGTCATGTTCTTTGAGCCGTATCTTGCTTGCGGGTCGCCTTTTTTCTTTTTTAAGGGCAGCTCGCCCTACCGAAGTACTAAAGGCTTTCAGGGCTTACACCCATAGTCTTTCAGTAGCGCCCTTAGAATCTAAGCCTTTTGAAGCGCCAGTAGTTGTAGCTGTGGGTAGGGCTGTTGTAGTTCTTATCGCTCCGGGTTCCGATCTTTGGACTGGTGGATTTTCAAAACGAGGGCACAGGAAAGGTAATAGAAAGTCCCAGCCGCAGCTCAAGTTTCAAATGTTCCGGAAAACCCAGTCGTTGCAACAGGTTTAGCCGTCCCCAAGGACTCCGCCGTTACTGGAACCTGAACCCATTGAAAGTGAGAAAAGAAGTGTCGTAGCCTATCCTTCTATCCTCCATTGAGTGGTGAGAGAGAGAGGGGCTTTTTGCGAAAGGCTATCAACACGTATATAGATATAGTGAGTGTGCGTGCAGGGTGTAGGTGTACCACTTACGAGAAAGAACCCCAAGTCAGTCAAGTAGTTAACCAAACACAAGTAAGTAGTTCGTCAGTCCTTCCTGCAGCTGTTGGTAATAGCCTAATTTACTGCTTAGGTTACATTTTACAATACTTTATTAGTCATGATTATAGATACGCTAGTATTAAGAGGTATCAAAGATACTTGATACTCGACACCCTTAGATGGCATAAACGCTAACTCATGAAAAACGAAAAGAAAAAATGAACACCCTTAGATGGGAGGTCTAATTTGGGTGAAATAGGAGTTTAGTGTATAGCAATGGTGTTTTTGTGATTTTACTTTGTCCAACGTTCTTTCTTTCTTTCTTTTTTATAGTTCCAACTTTGGTGCATCTCTTTTTGTAGTTTTGGCCTAGTTCGATACTTCCATTTATTTGAGAGATTGAGACAGGACTTCTAATTAGAGAAACATTTAGTGGACATCTAGATCTATTGCATATTATTTGACAGAAAGTGTTGATCATCCACTACAAAAGCATTGTACACCAATTTCAACATTTTAATTGTCCAGATATTCTTTTTGATACTTTGTTCTTTGAGGTTGTAATGTTATATGGATGAAGTCCTAGGAAAATCATTAATATACAAAGTAAATCCTCCCCACTTTACAAAAACAATGCACTCCAAGAACAAACAAAACATTTATACTGCAATCCTTATAAACACAGGATTTGTCAACACCCAAATAACAATCATACAAACCTCTATGATATAAAGAATTATTCTATGTAGACTCGACTCCTCAATTGGTCAAGCAGTCTTCTAACATAAGGAGGTCAATGACACTTAATAATCCCAATGTAATACTGAAACAAACACGTTAATAATCATTGCTTTAACAAAACAAAAATATAATTTTGAATAGTATGCATGTGTGCCAAATCTAGATATGTGTACTCCCTTGAATAGAAAAATACAAGAAACGAGATAAAGTTCATTAAAACTAACCTTGAAGAAGACAAAGTATGGCACTGCAGAAACTGCATAAGCCTCAGATAACTCCGGTTGCTCTTCAGCCTCAACCTAAAAATTTACAATTAGACTGTAAAGAGACTTGCAACTAATATAAACCTCCTGCATATGGAAAACCCTAAAAAAATCAATTGCCACATATTTTTTCAGATTTGTGGTCTTTTACGAGATTTTATATAGCAAAGCTGAACAGTTCTGCATGGTTTTTGGTTTAGAACAGACCTGAGGGACAAGATTTGAAACTGGTGTTGTCTAAGCCCAATGAAAGAATGCAAACTAATTCCGGTAAAATACAAAGGAAAATAGCAGATGAAAAAAATTGTAATTTCATCTTCTTTCTTTTACAAAACTTTGCTCCTAGAATGCTAATTATTTTAAATCACTACTTTTATTTAGTTAAAATGAATACTTACAGTACATCAATGGTTGACATAATTTTGACAAAATCATGGTTAAACAAAAATATATAAAACCCTTGTTGCAGATGGAAGTCAAACAAAAATAAACATGCTGCATGAATGGGAAACCACCAGTGATGAATAGCATTGAGGCAAGATGAATGAAAAGCTTCCGCTGAAAACATTTGTAGAAGGTGTAGATGCGGTGATTTTTCAAATAAGTGTTCTATAATATGCAGAACGAAGAAACTCCAATACAGTTACGGATGCAGCTTCCTTGAAAAATAGGGATGATTAATGTAGCCAAATGTCAACAAAAATTAATTACAAGAAGATCAAAACAAGAGATCTTCTTTAGAATATGTTTCAGTATCTGTTTAAATTCTGACAGCTTTAACACTAATTGTTTTGTTCAGTATAAAATTGACTTTCATTAAGAAAGAAGATGACCAACGTTCGCAGACTCCTACGAAAAGAAGAAAACACCCCTAAAGAGCAGACTATTTCCCCATTAGTTATTGCTATTTGCTAATAAGTTATCCCATCTTGCACCAAAATTACTAAATCTGCAGTTTCTCAATTCTCTAAAAGCTTTATTAATCATTCACATTTGCAGACCATTCCAGCTTATCCATTTCTTATTTACCCTCTGCAGTACCCTCACAATCTTTACATCCGGGGTTTTTAATACATATTTCTATAGGAAATTTTTTTTTTTTTTTGGATAACCTTAACTCCTTGATGTTCCCACTTCCATGACTCCAACTTCTCGCCAAAATTATAAAAAACTCAAACTCCCAAAAATTTATTATTCATATGTAGTTCAATCTAAATAAAACTTTAATAAACCTATTGTTTTCGCCAAGTTTAACATTATATACATGTTTCAACTTAGACTTATATATATTTCATTACACTAATATATTTCTCTTCACTACAAAATAAACATAAATATACATAATAATAAATAAATAAATAAATAATCAAATAAAACTGAATCAAACTCAATACTAAATAAAAAACCCCAAATTGGGATTTTTATATAAAACCCATTAAAAGCATAAAAAGGGTATATTGAAAAGTGAAAGAAAAACAAACCCTGAAGAAATGGGTATGAGGAAAATCAGTAGAAAGATGAGAAAAAACTTGATCCATTTGTTTAGAAGCATCACACCAAGTAGCCCAAAAGTGTAGAATAACTGGTTCATCACTATGATTACTTAAAATCTTATCTAATTCTTCTTTTGATTCAAGGTTTTTAACAATACCACCCATCTTTTTTTCTCTTTCTCTTTCTCACTCTCTTTTGCTTGCTTGAAGAAAGTGGTGTTGTTGTTAAGAAAGAGAGTAGAAGAAGAAAGCAAGGAGAAATAAGAATATCTTTTTTCTTGGTTTTTATATGGTCTTATCGGAATCGAATCATAGGATTATTACGATGATAGGACCGACCATCGGTTTGTGTACTGGCCCACCAAATACACCCCAATTAGGGTTTTTTTTTTTTGGGTAGGGTTTGTGTTTTGGGTTGGGTTAGCATAGATACTACATCTAAGTAACACGTGGCGGTATCTCGACCGTTTGATCTACATATGTAATCAGAGGTATTGATAACTCAAAATTAAAAGGTGGAAAGGAGGAGGCCTAAATAATGGTCTGAGCAAATAGAGAAATTTACTGGTAGCACCCCTCTCACAAAATGAAGAGGTTGTGTTTTTACGCCTAATAGAGGGTAGGAATTCCTTCATAATGTGCAAGACAAACTAGCATGGTTTCATCCTGTTTGCATTCCACATGTTCAGGTTTCTGACATGGTTGAGTTATCAGGATTGTTATAAAAAATCCTAAAGAGCATTCCACCAATTTATTAATGTTATAACAATCCTAAAGAGGATTGTTATCAGGATTGTTATCAGGATTGTTATAAAAAATCCTGTTTGCATTCCACATGGTTGGTTTCTGACATGGTTGAGTTATAAAAAATAATGTCATGATTGTTGGGTTGAATGAATATGTTTTCAGAAAAATTGGTTTTGCTATTCAGAAAAAACTTGCGGCGTAGCTTGTAGCATGTTTGTCCTCCACTTTTGTGTAATTCTTTTAAATTTATTAATAAAATAAAATATTTAATTAAAATAAATAATAATAATAATAATATGTTCTCAATATTTTCACCCAAATTTTTCATAGTAGGTTTGTATTTGAGTCGATTAACTCAATTTTTTTTCTTAACATTCAAAAGATTGGGGCTGGGCAAAACCGATCCGAAACATGCAAACCGAACCGAACCGAACCGAAAATAAGGTGTTTACATGTTCGGTTGCAGTTTCTAATTTTACAAAACACCTACTTTGGGTGTTCGGTTGCAGTTTCGAAAATTTTCAAACACCCAAAACCAAACCGAACATGTAATTCTATATATATAGTCCAGCCCATATGTAATTCTGTATACAGTCCAGCCCATTTGTCCAACACTCCAACAATCCAACCCATCTACTAGGTGTTCGGTTCAGTTTTATTCGGTTAACCGAACCGAATCACATGTTCGGTTATGTTTCGGTTTTAGTAAATTTTTTTCGGTTCGGTTTGGTTCGGTTTTAAAAATGAAACAGTTCGGTTTCGGTTTTAGCTTTTACAAAACACCTACTAGGGGTTCGGTTGCCAGTTTTGACTAAAACCGAACCGAACTGTGCCCAGCCCTACAAAAGATTTACTCTAAACTTGATTACCAAATACCAAACAAACTCCAAAATATGTTTAATTTTGACTCCATAGTATTCCTAAATTGCAAAATAAACAAGTTGGAAAAACAATCTCATATGAGCTTGATAAATGATAACATTATGAATAATTCAAATTTAATTACACTTAAATTTTTGATAATTAAAAGTTATAAAAAATAAACTTCAATTTAAATTTAAATTGAAATCTTCCAACAAGAGTAAAAAAATACATATGAGATTTTATCAAAAAAGTAGATCACATTGACCACCATGGTCCATGGTGAAAGACAACATAACATGGTCATCAAACTGGCATGTCTGCAACTGTAAGTCTGTAACAGACAAAGACAAATTCCATATGCTAGTTTTGCCTCTTAGATTTACTTCAAGCCAAGAAGTCAGCTAAAGCTAATAAAGCTGAGAAGCCATATGACAAAGATTCTGAAAAGCACTACTACAGTACTACTTCACTTTCACTACTTCACTGTCTTAAATCCTGAACCCCCCTTTGTTTAGTTCACACTTTCCAACACTTTCTTTCTTCCTCATTACTGTGTTTTCTTGGTGAAGAGAGAGAGTGTAGAAGAAGAAGAAGAAGAAGATGAGGGGTGGACCATTAGGAGCAATAATAGGAAGATATCCATCATCAAGTGATGGTAATACACAATTAGGTAGTACTAATGGAGTTATTAATCACAACAGAAAATGTAGAGATGTTGTGTTTCTTATTATCTTTATTGCTTTTTGGATTGCTATGATTGTGAACTCTAGCTTTGGATTCAACCAAGGAAATCCATTAAGGTATAAACCCACTTCATTTTTTCTCATTTCTTTTAATGGGGTATTATCAATTTTTTGATTATTTTTGTGAATTTTCTATTATTATGGATATAGGATTTTTGCTTGTTTTAAGTTAAGAAATTTGTTAATTTGTGAAAAATAAGAAATGCCCATTACATTTTAGTGTGATTTTGCTTGGTGAGTAGTATAAAATTTCTATTTTGATGATGTTTGCTTTGTTTGTGGAACTGAAGTTGTAGAGTCATTTGTACTAGTTTGAGCTTTTCTTATGGTATGATCTTTAATTGTTTGCTTGTTGTAGTGTTCCAACTTCCACTACTCTTTAGTTATCCCAATACTCTTGAAGATTTCTCATGGTGGAAGCTGAGTATACACTGTAATGATGAATAAGGGTAAGTTAATACCTATTACTCATGGTGGTGTAGTGGGTGGACATCCTTTGAACCAACAATTTTATAGTAGGAAAAACCTCCAAGGAATCTGTCTGTCTGGGTATCTCTGCATGTGTCAGAATCAAGGAATCGATTCCTTTTGAAAGCAGTGTTGTGGGGTTCAGTCCAATTATAAGTCAACACTAGTCTGTAATCAATCACATTAAGCTCGTGGACTACCAAACTCTGTGACCATGTATGGGCAGAGAATGTTAATTTCACAAAGCATAAAGTTGTGAACTATTAATTAGAATTTGCATCTATCTGAGGTCTTATGTATGAATTTCCTCTTATAATCTTGCATAATGCATATATCTTACCAGGCTAATACATGGGGTGGATTACAAAGGAAATGTCTGCGGGAACAAGCATGCAAGTCCCAATCTTCATGAGTTTGGGCTGCAGTACTGGCCTAATCCTAATCAAGTTTATGAAAGTGGCCTTAAAAACAGTCAATTCAAGCTGATCAATGCCAGAAGTATCTGCTTAAAGGAGTGTCCTATTCCATCTGATAGTTCCCTTAATTGGGTTTGCGATTATCCAGAAGGAGAGATTCAGATCAAAATGGATGAATGGAAAGATAGGAATTATAATTATTTTGATTCCCTTACACCAGAAATGAGGAATAGTTCTCTTCAGCTTCAAGGTCCTTGTTACCCTGTGATATTCCCAAGTGTAAATGGTAAGTGGTTATTATCTGAGTGGATGTAACCTAGGATCACATTTCTTGCGTTAAACTGCATTTTATGACTGGTTTCCCATATACTTTCTCATTTACTTTTCCTGTTTGTGAGTAACTATTTTATTTATTTACTTTTCTGCAGTTTATTGGAGCTGCCAATTCATTGCCCGTGCATCAAATGCATCTTTGGGGCATTGGCAGCAAATGGGTGGAGTCAATATTATGGAGGATATCATCATAGATAAATCTATTCACAAATCCATTAATTCTCGGTCTTCTGTCTTAAAGGTTAGTTATGTGAACCTTATTTCCTTTAGAGATACACAAACAATGTATGCATACTAGTGATATCCATGCGTATGACACCCCCGACTCATCATATTCACCCTACCAAAGATATTTTGGCACCTGTCAGCGTTCCTCTAACACATACTTAAAAATTGTGCGCATGTGGAACTCGTGCCCATAAGCTTAATTACTGTAGTAACTAGTAAGGCAACAAAAGATGAACATCTTGAGGATTTTGTGAAGTTGCATCATTGGACCTTCAAATATACCCTAATGTCAACACCTCTTAAGAGAAAGCCCTATAGGCTATACTCAAGATTCAGTAATAAGCAAAACGTTTCTGTATCATCTGATCTAATCTTCTTTGCAATCCCCTATCCCCTTGTTAAAATGATTGTTATCTGGAGAAAGTTATAAGGACTTAATAAAATATCTTTTCAATTTACTCTTATTTATATTTCAGTGTTTCATTAATAAATCTATGAGAGTGCAACATCTTATTTGCTTGGACCTGCAAAACGGAGTCCTGACCTCTGTTACGATTACATCATTACAACCTTTTGCATCCTCTCAGCAGATGAATTCCATTTTATATCATTAGACCTATTTACCCACCCTTTGAGATTAAGTATAAGATGATGACAACAATGTTCTTCTAGGTGCATGGTGCACGACGAAGTCCATTAGGGAGAGCTCCTTGGTCCAAAAGGCTAGTTTGGTGTCCGTTTAAGAATTTCTAACTGCTTGATTTGTACATAAAGAAGCCTTTTATGTTGATAATGAATTCTCCAAAGTTCACTATCCACCTTATGCATGTTACAGATATGATTTGGACTTTTGGGCTCAAATTTGTTAGTAATATTAGCCCCATATTGCCTAGATACTTGAGTTGGACTAGTTAATAAACACTTGGGCACCCTTTCCTTGATAAGCCGTTTTTTCAAGGATGCAGACCTATGGGTATACGTATTTAACAGAAGTAACGTACAGTACTCTCTTTTTAACATGATCTTTATTTCTTTGCATTTTCACTGTCTTTCAGAGTTATGTAATCACAATTTACTTATTATATGCAGAGGTATGTGGCTGATGTTGGAAAAGCATGGCCTGTAATGATTGTTTGTGGAGGACTGCTGCCATTGTTTTTGTCAATTATTTGGCTGTTGATGATTCGTTATTTTGTTGCTGCAATGACATGGATAACAGTCATACTGTTCAATGTTCTTATAGTATCGTTAACAATGCTCTATTACTTAAAAGGTCAGTAACATATTACTTTCTTGTTTTTGTGATTATTATTCCACATAGGGTTTAGTTTCACTGCTGGCATCTCAACTTGGCTTTGAAACCATACCCTTCTTCTTCTTTTTTCTGACCCAAATAACGGAGGTTGTTTTTGAGAGCAATTAGGTGAAATGTATTAAGCAGCCTGATGAGTTGAATATGTCCACATAAATAGCAATTAAGCTAAGCACAGCCCTGTCCCTACTACTAGCTAAATCACTGTCATAGAATATAGGGTGTCACCTCTTAGATAGTGAAGTTTCCATCTGTTGTGGCAAGGTGTGGATTATCAAAGGGCTTGACCGTCGATAGCCAAATTAAGGTTTGATTAACACCATGGTTTTTATAGAGTTACTTTAAAGTTAAGAGGAGATTCAAAGATGCACCTTAAGTATCATGATCTACTACTTGTAAATTTATTTAACGATTTTAACTCCACACCATGGTTTTCATTCATCAAATTGTTGGATTGTGTTCTCTTAACTTGTAATCGCTTTGTATAAACACAATGGCTTTTATTAATTTATATGTGTTTTCTTCCTCTGTCCTGATAAACCTTCTCAGTTCTGGAAAACTTTTTTCATATTCTTTATATATGTCTTATTATGCTAGATGTTATATTAATTATTACTCTTAATTTGTTTTGGCATTCATATATTAGCTGGGTGGATTGGGAACGATGCAGTATCCTCTATTATTGGCCAGCATGATCCATACATTCATATAAACGGAAGGGTCAGTGCACATACTTTTAGTTTGGAAAATCTCAAATTTAGTACATTTCCTTAATGTTTTTCTCTTTCAGGAACAAAGTCACCTTCGTGCTGCTGCTGCGCTCATGAGTATTATAATGATTGTCGCCATTCTTTCATCTATTGCCATTATTCGGCGAATTTTGATGGCTACATCTGTCTTAAAGGCAAGTATGATAGCAAATAAAGCAACAAAGTTTTAGTTGGCAGTCAAAGTAGGCATATCACAATAGATACTTGCTTTTGGTTTCTAGGGTTGATGTTTTATCGGTGTAGCCAAGATCTATGTTGCAACAATTCACCGTTCTGAACGAATGAGTTTAAGAACTTTAGTCTTCTTTTTAGGTTAGTTTCAGATGGAGAGCATAGATGCCATTCAAAAGCAGTCTACCAATATGCTGGTTTTGATCATTTTACTGAATCAAACTTAGACATCAATCTGTGACTTTATTCTCTCTTTCTGATTGCATAAGTGTTACATGAACTAGTAGGTCACTGGTTGCTCATATCTCTGCGTACTGGGAAAAGAACTTCAATTATTCCAAATTTTTATGAAGCATAAGTACATACTAGCTTCCTTTTGAAGTTAATTTAATTCCAAAAAGATAGTGTTTTATCTAGTTCTGATCATCTTAACTGGTTTGCAGGTTGCTGCAAAGGTCATTGGAGAGGTTCAAGCTCTCATTATTTTTCCGGTCATACCATATACCATCCTAGCAATCTTTTACATGTTCTGGTTTTCAGCGGCTCTCCATTTGTTTAGCTCTGGTCAGATTGTTCAGAATGACTGCAAGTCCAATTGCTGTGCATATGACCTTGGTTCTCGCAGGATCAGCTGTGATAGATGCTGTGGTTACAGCATCAATTATACTCCACATATAGCAGTAGCTATCCTTTTCCACCTGTTTGGAAGTTATTGGGCCACACACTTTTTTGTCGCTTGTTCATCAACTGTTATTGCAGGATCTGTTGCTTCTTATTATTGGACTCGTGGAGGAACTTCGGTGAGTTATCATCTTTTTACACATAACTTCCATTAACAGGCATTAGTTCACCGCTGCTCATATAATTCAATTTTGAGTTTTGACCATCCTGTTAGTCTTTTTTGACATTGTTCAAGACTTTGGTTGCATGAATAAGACTTTCTATGTGTTAGGGCTCATGTAAGGATAATAGGTAATTGAGTTTCTGTTTACATTTTGTTTATCCATTCTTATACTCCTTAGCTGGGAGCTAGTTAGCATATTCCTTCAAATTTCATCTGTGCTGTGATTGGTCAGTTTAATTTATATTTATACTTCATTTCAAGTTGCATGTAGAGGAAGTTATATAAGTAGTCATGCTTTGAAAAATCAATGTTTTGCAAAGAGTAAGAGTTAAATAATTTTCATGTTTCACTGTACTCACGACTCTGATTTTACACTTGAACTTGTCAGATACAGCAAGATATTCCATTTCTTCCAGTTTTTTCCTCAATGAAGCGTCTTACACGTTATAATCTTGGCTCTGTGGCTCTTGGATCACTGATTGTATCATTTGTTGAGTGGATCCGATATATACTGGAATCTATGCGTCGCAAGCTGAAAGGTACTGATACAATGTCTGAAACATGGATGGGCAAGATGGGATCAGGTTCTTCTCAGTGCTGCCTCGGTTGTATCGATTGGACCATCAGATCTGTAAACCGCAATGCATACATAATGGTAATGTGTAATATGTAGGAACCATAAATTATTATTACGTGAATAGTATCTTTGAAATGAGGAGAGGACCATTAGAAGAGAACTTCATGGATTCTCTATGGGTAATTTCTTCGTCTCTAGTGAAAACAAAATTCTCGATTTCCTGGAGAGTTGATAGGAATCTCTCTGTCCCAAAGTGGAAAAAAGGAAAATTTATTTGAATTGGTTTCCTTAATAATATAAGTCTTATTTTTATCTGATTGTAATAATACACTGGAACAATTTTTCCGTTTTGAGTCTAGAACCCGTATTAAGCCCTTATAGTATTTGCTCTGTACGTGCACACACATAGCATTCCTGAGAAGTTGAATTATATTATCATCATATATTTCTAGCTAATCTAACTCTATTGCTTGTCTGGTGCAGATTGCTATAACAGGCAAGGGATTCTGCAAAGCTTCTTCAATTGCGACAGGGTTGATCATGAATAATATTCTTCGAATAGGAAAGGTGAACGTTATAGGTGACATTATTCTCTTCCTAGGGAAATTGTGCGTCAGCCTCTTCTGTGCTGTGTTTGCATTCCTCATGTTGGATACTTATAAATACAGATCTGCACATAACAAGATCTCTTCCCCGCTATTCCCAGTTCTGGTACGTAAATTCTTTCTCTTTAACTAGAATAATGTTAAATCCTTTGCTTTGGTGTTTACTGATGCAAAAAAACTGCACCATATTCTAAACAGAAACTCATCTCAAGTTGATCTAGCTGTATTACATCTTATAATTTTGTAATACATTTAAATACTTAAAACATTGGAGAATGAGAACACGTAACGATGGCTAAGAAAAAAATGAAATTAAAGGAACTTGCATTATTGTGTAGTGGCTGGGGTAGTTTGATGGTGAAAATAGAAAGATTGCAATTACAGTTTTAATTTTTAGACATTCGGTTGCACTTGTTGCTGTATTGAAGGGGGTACTCGTTATTATTCTATACCACTTCATCTTTTAATATCTGAGCACTGGATCTGTTGGGTCTTACCATAGTTACACTAGTGTCATATTCAATTGCAATTGCCATGGTAAAGTCTTAATCCATTGGCGAGTCAGAAATGTAGGCATCTGATGTAGGTTCCACCAACTTACCAAATGTCAGCATGTCATCATCTTAACCCCAATTATTTCTTGGAAATTCATGTATTACATCAAATGTGGAATGATTGGTGCATCTGAAATCTATGTAGTGAAGTCAATGCAAATGTAAGCCACATGCCTGCAAACTGAAAGGAGTTACTTATCTTATCTGATTCCTCCAGCTTGGCTAACCATTGTTGCTGATTTATTATGTCTTCGTTGTGGTTGCCAATCTTACACAAAAAAATGACAAAAGCTGGTTACCTGTCGTTTATTTTGTTTGCAGGTGTGTTGGTGGCTTGGTTATGTTGTTGCCACTCTTTTCTTTGCAGTGGTGGAAATGTCAATTGACACCATCATTCTTTCTTTCTGCCAAGATTCCGAGGAGCATCAAGGAACAGCTCAATATGCTCCTCCCCTTCTCATCGAGACCTTAACTGACCAAAATGAGATGCAGAGACTTACACAAGGATCGTCAATCTGAAGACGGTCATGACACCACTTGTGCTTTTTTACCCCACATTTTGTCCAAAAGAAATGCCAGAAGCTTAAGATGCTAACAAGTTCCGCAGATAATTCATTTGCCGTCTCCAGTTAATTACCAGATGGTTTGGCTTCCCGGTAGTCTGATAAGTTTTTCCTTTGGTTCTTATTTTTACGGTGTATATATACAAAAAGTTAGATATCCATTGAAGGATGAACAGAAAATTGTTCACTCACACACACACATGAAGGCCAACCTGCCCATGCTCGGCCTCAGACCAAGTAAGATTTTTAGTGATGAAAGGCCTATTTTGTCAGCTCTATATGTTCAGCCCAACAAAATAGTTGGTAAGAGTATTGTGGGTTTGCATTGGCCCACATTGCTGTTTTTCCGAGTCCTTGGGTACAACACAACCAGAATTTCTTTGCAACATTGATAAAGTTGTCAGTCAGCCTAATCTGCCCTTCCCTTGACCATTTATGGCTATACATTATGATTTTTCTACCATTTACGCTACAAAATCACATTTGTCTGACCATGCCGGAGGCATAGTTGACGCCAAAGGCAATATCATGCCAGAAACTATGCTTATTTGAAATATTTAAACGACATTCAATTTTATTTCAACTCAATGTTTTTTTTTTTGTTTACAAATGGCTTACATTGTCTTCCAGAATGTGAGTATAACACTTTATGATGACATCTTGGGTAAGGTTGTTCCCGCATTGTGGACATGTCAAGTTCTCAGTATGTTCTGTGAGTGCCAACAAGTGCTTTCGGCAGTTTTGACATCCCAGTAGGATCACAACATCAACTTTACGGTTGTATATGAACTGAAATACTCCCGCCATTTGGAGCTCCAAGAAACAGCTGTTGAGCCTCGCAAACTGTATATCATACTCCCACCTATAGCCAGTTACCCTCTCCCACAACATAATGTGTCGCGTGCAATATTCATTTATGCACCAGCGCAAAATCTCCAGCCTATTGTAAAAGCTACTGTGACTTGCATAAGGGTTGTTGGTATTTGGTTCATAGTAGGTGACATCGTTCTAAGATGAAAATTTATTAAATGAGAGATTTGAACCACTTAATATAGAACTAATCAGAAAAAAAAAAAAAAAGAAAGAAGAAGAAGGTTAGAACACAGCAACATTATATGAGAAGGTTATTTTGGATTTTTGGCGATTTTCAAATCGATTTTAGAGATTCCTCTATTTGAAGACATAATATTATCTAAGCCTTTCTGGCCATTCATTATAAAACTCCTCTACCGCTATAAATCTCTTTTTTCTTTTGAAATAGAAGTATTTCTAATTTTTTTTGTAAGTGGGATGACTTTGTTACCGTGGCACTGCTTGTTTGGGCTGTAAAAAAAGCAAATATTTACCCATCTATGATTAGAGTGGTCCCTATTTAATCTATTCTTTAATTTAAATGGTCTCCCATCTAGTTTAGCTTAAATTATATTGGTCTCCCACCTAAACCATACTTAACATGAGGTAATTATAGATGGTCCTTACCAAAATTATTAGAAAAAAATGTAAAATCTTTGTACTTTTGAAATAACACCAAACTTTTGCATAAAGTTTGTTCATAAAACCACTTATCAAGTGTTTTGAGCATATTAAATTAAACTAAATTTTAGATAAATTTTTGCGGGGTAACCAAGCAGGGCCCTTAGGAAACTTTGAAACTGCAAATTAAATAAAATCAAAATCAGGTTGTACTAGACTATGCCATTGGTCTATATAGGCTTGGAAACGTGTCGGATGTAGATTAGATAGATCCAAATACGAATCGGGTTTGAATAATAAACCCGAACTCAAAGATTTTACCTGAACATCAAACCAAACCCGATAATTATATATATAAAATCTTAAAAAATGGATAGAAATCCAATTCTGAACCCAAATAAGTCTCTTATGTTAAACCCGAATCCAACACCGTTTCAAATTTGGATCTAATTTCAATCACGAATCCAACACATTCGGGTTTTGGGTTAGTCGGATTTCGGGTAAATCCACATCCATTTCCAGCCTTAAGCTAATAGATTGATTCACCCAAACACTTGTAAAACATTTTTTAAGTAGGAAAATGTAAACAAGGTTAAATTCCAATTCCAAATAATGAGAAATGGTTTGAGGATGATTAAATAGTTTGTTCTCATTTTCTTCCAAATTTCACATGATTTGACATTCTACTTTTGATCATATATTATATACACATATAATAAACTTATAGTTGATTGAATAATAACTGCAAAATTGTTTTACCTGAAGGTCTACCCGCTTTTTCCAACCGAACGGGAAATACTCTTCTGATTCCAGGCTAACAACTTGTGAAGTAGCTAAAATAGCGTTGAATAGATTGAAGAAGAGTGGAGGGATACGAAAATAAGCATCCATGGCTGAGGAGTTAGCGTTTCTTCTAAATTTTCTCTATTAATTGAAAGTATTAACTAAATTTGCCGAATTAAAATTTATAGAGTAAAAACTCAGTGACAAACGAAAATGGTATATCTTTTATGGTACCTTTTGGATACGTTTAATACAAATGCCATAATAGCAAAATATCATTTTATTTTTGAAATCTTTGAATAGATTCATTTTTCATAGAAGTACATAAACTTGGAAAACTTGTTCTAAAATCTCAAAAAATAAAATTAATCCTTTTGGTAATTGGCTGCCTGGGCTTGTGTACATGCACCTTGACTAATCCTACGGGTAACTAGTACAACCTTAATAACAAAATCTCAATTTATTTTTAAAATCTTTCTATAGATATGTTTTACAAAGAAGTACCTTTACGTGGTGAAGATGCTCTATAATCTCAAATAATAAAATTAATCCTTTTGGTAACTGGTGTCTAGGATAGTGTACATGGACTAATCCTATGGGTAACTAACATAAGTATTTACTACAAAGCCTTCATCCCCTTTATTGACAATTAATCAGGAGGATGTTCACTTCTTTAAGTCTGATTTCATTCCAAAAAAACCAAATACTAAGAGCTCTGATACCACAAAGTTTTTCATTTTTTTTTTGTTTAGGGATTAAATAGTCTGAAACAAGTTACATGTTTAATTTATTGAGTATACTTAAAATAAAAGTCTTCTATTGAATTTTGAATTATATATTGTTTGATAATTTTTATCTTTCAAATTGTATATTTTTTGATAACATTTACTATATGGTCTGTTTTTCTTTTCGTATGCATGGAAATGTGTTTAAGAGTTTGCACACCGCAATCTTTCATGTTTGATTATTAAAAATACGAATGAAGAAGAATTTGGAACAACAAAGATACATAGAGACATTTCAAAATGTTGGGGTTTTGCCTCAAGGTGGCAACAAACACAAAGACATACAATTAAGTGATTTTTCAGTTATTTTTGTGATTAATAGTACAATGTAGTTTTTTTTGAGATCAAATTTTTTCGACTCAAATCAAACTAATTTTTAAATTAATTGACATAATCAACTGAATAACTCATTTACTTAGAACCAAAGATAGATCCAAAACTTCTAGGAATGGTGGGCATAAACATAATAGGGGTGGATATCGGATCAAAAAATGACATGTTTAATAAATTGGAAATTGGAAACAAAATTGAGATTTTTGGACACACGTCACCACTTTTTGGTGTATATTTGCACAACATCACGACTTCATTTTTTATTTGTGGTTAGTCACCATTCTGTCTCAACCTCGTTAGTTGACCAAGTCAACCGTTAGTTGACTGATTCAAATATACGTTGACTGAGATCGAGCTTCAATAAATTAAGAAATCGAAGAACAACGAAACGAATAACAACACCAACGAAGAGAAAACAGAGAAAAAAACGTAAGTTTTTTGTTGTGCGATAACAATTTGACCAAGTCAAAGTTGAGTTGACTGTTAGAATTGACAAAGCTGAGACGGAATGGTGACGAAATGCAAATAAAAAATAAAGTGGTGACGCTGAGAAAATTTACCCCAAAAAAGTAGTGACTTCTTCCATTTCCAATCTTTCTATAAAGTGGTGACGCTGAGAAAATTTACCCCAAAAAAGTAGTTTTGTTCGAAAAATTCGAAATTGAAACTTGAAAATTTTGGAATAAACATTTGGAAAAATTGGACTTGTAGTTTATTATCACCAAAAGAAAATTTTTATAGAAAGATTTATTTATAGCCTCAACTTATTATGAAACTAGTGATAACCCGTGCCTACAGCACGATTATTTTAATTTTGATTTAAGTTTTTTTTTTTCAAAAATTATTGAAATGAATACAAATGGTATTTTATTTTCATAATAAAAGTAGGTGATGCAATAGTATTTTTTTTTTTGAGCAATAGTTGTCATACTAATTTTTTATGCAGTAATAGGCGATGCAATTGTTTTCATGGACACTTTATGTTTAAGATATTATTTTAATTTTATTTTTAAAAATTATTAAAATAAATTAAAATAATAATGATTTTATTGGGGGGCTATTCCCTGATATAATTTTAAAATTTTGATAGAACTGTGCAAAAAAATTGTTCAGAAAACTATTATATAAGTGTTTGTAGTGAGAGGTATATGAATATTTGGATACCTTTGCAACAATTTATTAAGTGTTTTTTCAGTTGCAACATCTGAAGTTTAATGAAGTTACAAAGTCAAAATACTTTGAAGGTTAAGTTGAATCTAGCCGATAAATTTTTTGAGATCACACACCATTTTTAAGTTTGGATAATTTGACATCATAGTTGTTTAATTTGATCATTTGCAATGGATTTGATAAAAAAAATATAGATAATGTATAATTTTGTGCAACATTTTTATTTATGCATCAAGTACAACTTTTTATGTAAAAAAATACATCTTATACAAATCAAATGTAAAAAGTTAAAAAGGTGAAAAAAGCATTAGGCGTAACAATTAATAAAAGTCAAATACAATGACCATGCTTCATCACTACCAATAGAACACTTTATTATGTGTTCCTTTGTACTTTAGCTACCCAATCATCGTTTTCTTCTCCTGTTATGCATAAAAGAGGTGAAAATGTATGTTGAAAAGAGATTGGGGAGAAATATAATATACCAGTATCTTCACCCCAAAAAAGGAGAAAGATAATATAGCTATTGATAATAGATTGAGGGAAGAGAGTGACATGTGACCATTAATCCTGCAAAGAGATTACTAAGGTGCATAACTATATATGCATAGCCCATGTCTGTTGAATCTAAAGATAATATATATGCCTAATGATAATAGATTAAGGGAAGAGAGTGACCAATGACCATTCCCGTAAAATGATTACTAAGGTGCATGTTGAATATACAACAAAGAAATCAACAACCAATAAATCAACAAAATTGATATAGAAATTAATGGAACAACCAATATACTCAAGGTTATTGTCCTACAAAAAACTATACAGTCTCCAAATTAATTTGATAGAACTACCATATACTTTTTCAGAATAAGCAACGAATCTATTCAGGAATATCTACAAAGAAAAAAAAAATGACTCACCTTAATGAAATGGTGGCAAAAAACTATTATGTCGCATACATACATAGTTCTAAGCAAAATAAACTTTTGAAGAAAACTGTACAAAGAAATCTCAATTGCAATCGTTGATTTTCTCATCACCACAATCAAGCATAACAGGGAACTGTGTCCTTGTAATTTAAAACGGAGCATTGAAAAACGATGAAGTTAATGTTATTTGTGGTAGAACTACTATTTAACCTGGTTTATTTTTAGAAAGAATTTTTTCTTGAATATATTGATTTGAACATTGTGTCACCATCAATCGAGTTCCAGTCTATGCTGTCAGGGGCGCCGCCTAGGCGCTATTTTTCAAGGGGACGCTCCGCTAGGCTAAAATAGCGCTTAAAACGCTCTGGGCCGCCTGAGCGGCGCTCAGCCAAACGCTCTGTTAGGGGCGGCCCATTCAAATGCGGTCAGAGGCGGCCCAAACCCTAAAAGCCCATTTAAAAAAAAAAAAAAAACACTCGTTCTATCTCTGTTGCTTCTCGTTCTCTCTGCTGCTGCTCGTTCTCTTATTCTAACAAGAAGTTCAATTCTTCTTCTCTGTTGCTGTTCATTCTATATTCAGTAACAGTAATTCCACTTCATCTTCTTCAATTCAAATCAAATCCATATCAAATTCAATTCAATTCCATATCAAATCAAATTTAATTCCACTTCATCTTCTACAATTCAAATCAAATCCATATCAAATTCAATTCAATTCCATATCAAATCAAATTCTTCTTCTTCTCTACTGGTTTATTTTTATTTTTTAGCTTATTTCGTTTATTGGGTTGTTTATTCTTTCAGAAATTCAGAGTTTACATACTTTCAGAAATTCAGAGTTTATATACAATACTGTTACTGTGATCTGTCACTTCTGGCCGGAGCGCCGCCTGAGCGGTGCCTGGCGCTCCGCTCCGCCTTTGACAGCATAGGTTCCAGTGCGCATCCCATCTGTACGTGCAAGATCTCTTAAGAGTATAAGCCTTTGAACCTGATTTGACCATGAGAGAGAATGGTGGGAATCCATGCGGATTAAGTGAGTTCAAGAACTCAGTAGGATTAAGTTCACATACTCGGATTGGTTTGCATCGATATATAGCTTGTCTGCCGATGTATACATAAAATGTTCTCCTGTTTTCATCTTATTTTTCAGAAATCAAGGACATGTGTCAATAATTCAGTTGGGAATGGAAAAAATGTACCTCGAAAGCGAAATGTAAGAATCAATAAATAACAACCTTAGTTTCTATACACTGACAGTCCCTGGAATACATTATATTTTTGTGTTGAACTTTTAGATCCTACATTATATGAAACTGGAAAAGAAAAAAAATAAATAAAAATTATTTGTAATTGGAAGCCAATTTTTTTTTTTTTTATAGCAGCTAGTGCTAGCAGAACTTTGTACATGTCCCAAAAAGAAGAAGTGAAAAAAATAATACAGCTAATGAAGAAGGAATTGACAACAATCGGAAGAATTTTTAGCATTTTGTATCAGTAATATAGTACCTGAAACCTATGCGTGAAAGTGGACTGGTTTTGGTGGGTGGGAGAGATGGAACAAAAGAAATATATAACATGAATAGATATTATATTTTTGATGTTATGAATAAATATTCTTAAATTTAATTTCATATTCTAAGCATAGTATAATGAGGTTATTATGTAATAATTAATTTGTGGAGTTATTACTTATTACATTAGAGGTTATATTTGGTACATTAAATGAAAATTATTTAAATAATATTAATCCTACGGCTACGATTGTCTCAATAGACAACTAAAGGTTAAGATCGATTTTTCATATCTAAGGGATATTATTACATCGATTATATAATTTAATATATATCCAATGGTTATGGTTGTCTCAATAGACATCTAACGGTTGTGTTTATAAGACCGCTTTATAATATTATATAGATAAATATATATCCAAACTACCTTTAAGTGAAGGCGGTTCAATAACTGCCAGCCATATGGATAAATCGACTTGCTTTATCTTATTACTATCAATGGGCTATATTTCGCACTTGTAAGAGGGGTTTGGGGCTTATGTAAACGCCCAACCCATTGATGAATTTCTTGGGCCTTTAAACCTTTATCGTGAATCCCTATTTTGAGTGTGATTCCATAGTCTGAGTTGTTGTTTAAGCGTGTTTACGTGTCCAATGAGGTTGGGCCATGTGTTATGCCTTTTAGATATCTGCAGTAAGATAACACTTTACTTTATTATAAGCAGTGTTAAATTAGCTATCCCAAATTGCAATGGGCATTATCAATTAGTCCCATCAAATAATCTCATTAATAATTAGTCCTATTTTTTTGACAAAAAGTTAGTTTACAATAATACCCTCTACTACTAGTATTTAATGTTTGAAATTGCTATTAGAATTGAAAACCGCCAAGTTAGTGGTAGTGCAAGAAGTGGAATTGCTATCAAGAATTGCTATCACAAATTGAAACCACACATCAGTGGTATTGCAATTTAGTAGAATTGCTATTACAATTTTTAGAATTACATAGTTAAAAGTTAGCAATTCTTATAATTGCACATGTAAATAATTAGCAATTTTTTAGAATTGCACATAAAGTTAGCAATTTTTTAGAATTGTAAAAAAAGTTTGTATGTTTTAATAAAAAATATAACCTATGTATGGGTGTAATTAACCTTAGTGGATTTGAATTAGTTACCCAACTAATTTATAGATACTCAATCACAAATCATCGCATGTCAATAATTAAATATAACCTATGTATGGGTGTAGTTAATCCTAATGGACTTAAATTAGTTACCCAATCCAAATAGCAATTTTTTAGAATTGCAAGTGTCAATGAATCAATGATTAACATTTTTTGGGAATTGCGACCAACTTTTTAGAATTGCAAGTGTTAATGATTAGCATTTTTTGGGGATTACATAGTTAGATATTTAGCAATGTTTTAGAATTGCATAGTTAGATAGTTAAATGAAGAAACGGTTAAAAATGATGAGAAATGGTAGTATTTTTGATACTGAAAAACAAAGCAATTCTAAAAATGGCTGATAGTGAAAAAACCAAGAAATTATTAAAATTTCTAATACTAAAAAAATCAAGCAATTGAACTTGAAACTAGACGAAGCAATTCTAAAAATTGTTGAAACTCAATGAAGCCATTCTAAAAATTGCTAATACTGAAAAAATCACAGAAAAAAAAAGAAAAGAAAAAACCTCAAGACTGATTTTCAAACAATAACTAATCAAATATTGATAATTGAAATATATCTAAAGAATTCAAAGTAGCAAAAAAAAAAGTTTATCAGATGATATTGTGAAGTACTAAAATTGACAAGATTAAAAGAATACAATTAGATGAACAATTAAGAGAATTAAAACAAGAAATCGAAAAAAATAGACAAGAAACCCTTGAAAATATTAGATGAAATACTTACCAATTTAAACTTAGATTTGCAAAACAAAAGAACAAAGTGTGTAGATGAAATTTCATATTATGAAAGAAGAAAATAGTTGAAAATATTAAGGGTAGTATTGCCATTTAAAAATGTAAAATTTTAAAGTTTTAGCGGGATTAGTTTAGTCAAGGATGGGTTTATAACTTTTCTAGAAAAAAAGGATCAGACGTTGTATAAGTTTAAAAATTGGGACTTCTCATTAAAGCCACAGTCAAACATGATTAATTCATAAATAGGGTGGGCTAAATGGGACATAGGACTCATTCTTTGTTATTATAAGCCAATTTACTATTAAAACTAGGGGTAGAGGCCCCCGTAAACAACCCCGCTTTTGAATAAAAAAAAAAAAAAAAATTACTATTAAAACTTATTTCTGAAATCTAACCAACCAATAAAACTTATTTCTGAAATCTAACCAACCAATAATGTTCTTCTATATGTTTTTAACACATGATTATAGAAAAATACGTAAATTTCAAGAAAAAACCCTCAATTTTGAAATCTTTTAAAAATTGAATTGGATCGAAATTATAAAGCTAGTTCCAATTTCATTATAATACTTTTTCGAAAAAAAAATCAGAAATCAGAAAAATTGGAATTTCGGCAGAAATCTCCACCCCTAGACATAACATATGGTTTTCAAGCCAAAGACCACTCAATCATAATTAATATATTACATGTATTTTTATATTTTTCCTAAATTTTTAAGGGTGGTCGGCCGGCTAACCCTCTCCATGCATGTTCCCAAACATGTTGATGCAGAACATGAAAAAGTCAGAATGATGAGTTGGATTGACAAGACATCTTGGTATTAAGTATTACAATTAGCCAAACCAATAGTTGATATCCTTGGAACTTCCACCAACCTTAGTTGAATACAAAGTTCATCTGCTCCATTGTACTATTGAAGTTTAAGGTCAGTCATTCAGATCATTGTCCTCTACTTTTGTTACAAGATTGTCTCTTTTCTTTTATAAATTTGTAGTCTCTCTTTTATGGTCTTTTAGTAGTGAGGCTAGAATTTGCCGAGCAAGGACTGCCGCGAAGAGTAAGTGAGGTATGTCTACACTCTACAATTCTACATTCTTGATATTGATCTTGTTATTTGCATACTGAATCTGTTATTAGCATTATTGATATCTGTTGATCTAGAGTTGTACTTGGGATTTTTTTTTCCAGCACTAAAACTGTAAACATCAAGATAGGTTTCAAATAAAGCAAATAGACCTAAAACTTTCCCCAAGTAACATTATATTCTACCACATTGATACTTCTTTTTCCTAATGGCCTCATCGAATTTGCAGCAAGTAAAACCAATAATGATCAAAACTCCTGTCCAATATTCCCAACAATATATATTATAAATGATGAAGACACTCACCATCATTCATTGAGAGATCCCCACAGTTGGGATTTTCATGTTAACTAAAATAAATGATGCAGTGATGTAATCAAGATAAAAATCAGATTTGCATAAGCAAGAACCGAACAAGCGTTAGGCTCAAAAGTCTAATTATAATCTGGATTCGAAGTCCTTTGAGATGTAATGTCAGAGCTCAGAGCTATAACTAGCTAAGTATATGTCAGTCATTTATGAGCGTATATATGTTGCTTTCTGTTTCTTTCTTAAACACTAGCTAAGATATAATTTAATCATTTATATGTCGAAGCATGTTGGGCGATCGAACATCTATAGATAATGAGGACCTCATCACAGCAGTATCAACTCATGCTTATTGCTTAATTAGGCTCTAGATACCAAATAGACTTGCTAAGTTACACTAAAATAACCTCTATACCACAGTGTAGATAGTCTCAAGATTGGGACTTTCTGGGAAGTTTAGTTCTCTTATGTGTTAGTAAAATTGTCTATAAATTATTTTTATAGACCGTAATACATTTATACCAGGTGACTATCGTGTATATGTATATACACTGAGAAACTAGTTTTTATGTACAGGATGGCTGAATTTGCAGTAGCAGTTGTTGGTGGAATCATAAGTTGCTTCTGTACACAAAACTGTGTCAATACACCCATTGTTGCATGGTGCAAACACGGGATATCCCCCACCAAAGAAATTGTGAAGTTGAGAAAGAAGAAAGAAGAACTGATTGCGCTGGAGACCAATGTGAACAGCAGGTTAGAGATTGCCGTTCAGCAAGGGAAGTTGCGTACAGCTGAGGTGAAAAATTGGTTGAAATGTGTCAAAGATGTTATCAATGAGGTGGACAGTATAGAAGGTATTGCCAAAGAACCAAAGAGATGTCTAAATGGATTATTGCCAAACTGTTGCTCACGATCGAGTTTAGGACATGACATCTCAAAATTGATCGTAGAATTGACTAGCCTTGCAGAAAAGGGTGGTCAATTCTCCGACGAGTCTTTAGCTTTATTGATGCCGAAGAAGGGCATGGTACTACCTACAGAAATAGTAGTAGGTGAAACTACGGCTCTGAGGAAATCAAAGATGATTTGGGAGTGCTTAATGGATGACAAAATCGCAACAATTGGTGTCTATGGGATGGGTGGTGTGGGCAAAACCACCCTAATGAAGGAAATTCATAATCGACTCTTGACACAAAATCGTTTTGATAAGGTTATTTGGGTCACTGTATCTAAAGATGCAAGTACTCCCAAACTGCAAAATGACATTGCCATAGCACTCAGTTTAGACTTATCAAATGAACAAGACCCCATCAGAAGGTCAGCATTACTGCTCGCATCATGGGTGCGGCATCAGAGGATTGTGCTTATATTAGATGACATCTGGCAAGAAGTTTCTCTGGCGGAGATAGGAATTGCAGAACCTAATAAAGAGAATGGATGCAAACTAGTATTAACAACTAGAGTGTTCGATGTATGCAGGAGGATGAAATGTGGCAATCATATTATTAAAGTTGAATGTCTTTCACAAGAAGAAGCATGGGAGTTGTTTGAAAATAAAGTTGATATTGAGCTCGTTCCAGAAGTAAAAAAAATCGCAGAAGAAGTCGCTAAAGAATGTGCTTGTTTGCCCCTTGCAATTATCACAGTTGGTGGAGCAATGCGAGGAAATGATGACATTAGTGAGTGGAGAATTGCTTTGGTTAAGTTGAAGGAATCCAGCAATGAGATCATGGACATGGAAAGCAATGTATTCAAATGTCTGAAATTCAGTTATGATAGATTGCCAGATGATAGACTAAGAAAGTGTTTCTTATATTGTGCATTGTATCCTGAAGATCGGGGATTACCACAAGTGAGTTGATTGATTTTTGGATTGTGGATGGGCTAATTAACGAAAGAAACAGACAACATGAGCTTGACCAAGGCCAAGTTATAGTGAATACTCTCAAAAATCGATGTTTGCTGGAAAGTTTTAAATTTGATGGCTACGAGTATGGTGAAATGGCTTCTACAGTTAAAGTGCACGACTTATTAAGGGATATGGCTGTAGATATCACAAATCAGTGCTTCATTGTTAAATCTGGTGGAATACTGGAGGATGTATCGGATGTGGAAGAATGGCGAGACGTCCTTGAGAGGGCTTCCTTTATGAAGAATAATATCAAAGATATTTCGATCAGTCCCAAATGCCCTCAACTCTCCACCTTGTTTCTTAGCGAGAATCCTCACTTACATAGTATAAGCAACAGTTTCTTTTTTTTCATGAAAGGTCTCAGGGTTCTTGACTTGCGGGAAAATGAGAATATAGAATCGTTGCCAGCATCAATCTCTGACTTGGTGAATCTTCGCGCATTACTCTTAAGTAGGTGTAAGAGTCTGAGTAGTGTACCATCCCTCGCCAAGCTCTTATTTTTGAGAATATTAGATCTTAATCATACTGCTTTGGAAGAACTACCTCAAGGGATTGAGAAGTTGGACAAACTCACAAGCCTTGATCTCAGTATGACACGTTTCAGAGAAACCATTCCCGCTGGGATAATCTCAAAGCTCAGTTCACTCCAGAAGTTGGACCTATCTTTCATAGAGGAAGATAAACTATACAGCAAAGGAAATGAGTTTCAATTTGTGGAGGAATTACTTAGTTTGAATGACTTGGAGAATCTTATCATTGCTTTCCGTAGCTTATCTGATTGTGCTAGGTATGTTGGATCTGACAGATTTAAAGGGTTGAAAGATTTCTGCTTTGTGGCAGGAGATCCTGGTGGACACGACTTCAATCATCCAAGGAGAACAGTGCTAATGTCATATCCAAATCATGACAATCTCCAAAGTGCTCATTTTCTCCCTCCAAATACTGAAAGCTTTCGCCAAAGTGTTCATTTTCTCCCTCCAAATACCGAAAGCTTTCGCTTCAAGGGTTTCAATGATTTTAAAAGATTGTATGAGTTGGAATGTCTACATGATGTGAGGCACCTGAGAGAGTGTGAGATAAGCTACTGTGCTAACATGGAGTGCATCTTGTCTTCTGAAGATGAAAATCAAGTTACCCTGTTATCACACCTGGAGAAGTTTGTGATCCAAGGCTGTCCCAACTTTTACACCCTTTATAAGGGAATTCCAAATCTTGGTATTCTTCCTTGTTTGAGGGAATTGTCGGTCTACACCTGTCCTAAACTCAAGAATCTATTCTCATCATCTCAGTTGCTGCAGAGTTTCTCGAACCTTGAAGAAATAAGTGTTGGGTGGTGTGATGAAATGGAGGAGTTGATAGGAGAGGAGACGGGTAAAGGAAGCTCTAGTAGTAATAATATCATTTCATTGCCGCAGTTAAAAAAGTTGAGTTTAAGTAATCTACGTAAGTTGAAGAGCATTTGGAGGGGGGATCTGGTTTGCAACTCTCTGCAGGAACTTAATGTAAGAAGATGTCATATGCTGAAGACCCCCTCAATTAGTTCATTGCAGCACCCGTCAAAACCTTGAAGATGTTTACGTCCGTGATTGCAATAATATGGAGGAGATAATAGTAGATGACCGCAACGTTAACACTACTACTAGTACTATTACCTCCACGATTGACGAGCATTTGGATGGGACTTGTTGGAATGGGATTGAGACCATCCCAAGAATAAAGTTCAGCCCTTCTTCAAAGAATATTTGCTTCCAGCCACTTTCCTCACAGCAACTTCTGGTGAACAACCATGTATGTAAAGCGAATGTATTATTATTATTATTACTATTTTTGATAGCGAATTTGTTGAATTATACTATTGATCAGTCAAATTAATGTAGTACATTAACAATTTCAAGTATGCAAGTAAGCAATGCAATCAAAGTCAGATAATTGCGTCAAGAGTAAAGCATTGTATACCATTGTGTGCAACAGCAACTCTGCAACTGATATGCAAGCAACGTGAACCTAAGTTCCACAGTATTAAGCTCATTCATGCTCTCGAGACCTTAAATGTATTAGCAGTGCTTGAAAATTATTCATGACACTGAACAGGTTCATTGGCAGAGTGACCATAACAGTCGACTTTCGCAACGTCTCCTTTCTTTTTTTCTCTATTGTCTTCTTCTATCTTTCCCTTTTCTTCTCTTCTCCCTCCAATCAGATTGCCATCTCTCTTTCTCTCTCTCTCTCTATTGCCATCTCTCTCGCTCTCTACTTCCACTGCCAAAGGACATTGTAGGTCGAAGAACATCAACAAAAGGGTATGACTTTTTTTCCTCCAATTTACTTCCATTTCGAAAGTAATTGAATTAAAATTGTTAGGTTTTTTTTCCTTCGATCCTTCTGAAATTACAATTGTTGATTTAGAATTGTTGGGTTTTTTTCCTCCAATCCTTCTGAAATTTGAGATTTTTTTTTCAATTTTTTATTTGATACATCAAATTCATTAGCAAGTAATAATACAACCCCTTCACTTGGGAGTTGGGGATAGTTCATTCAATTGGTAAATTGTTGGGATTGGGTCTGATTTTTTTATTTTTTTATTTTGTTAATTTCCCAAACATAAGCATTTTTTTTATATATCATATTTCGAATGATCACATCTATCTGTATATCTGAATTTGTAAGGTATAGTATTGTGAGCCCAGTTATGATCACATCTTCTCGCACCTCTTCGTGATTAATAACATTGTCGAATCAATTTTCGGTTATTTCGGCTGGAATATTATTGACTTTAATTCACTCTTTTATCTGTGTGTTCATTGTTAAAGAGATAAGTATACTTAGTGGCAGTTTGGCCACACTAAAAGCATACGCCGAATGAGGTTACCAATAGATGCTTATCTGATGTCATTGATATCAAAGCCTAGTATTAGGTTTCAATTTATGGTGTTCTCCATGACATTGTTGGTCTTACAAATTTGTGGTTTTGGAACCTATTTTGTGCAGATTCGTCCAGATCGCCAGACCTTGTATTGGAGTGCTACCTGGCCTAAGGAGGTTGAACTACTTGCAAGGCAGTTCCTCTACAACCCATACAAGGTATGTCCTTGTCTTAATATTTTGGTGTTATTCTTAGGCTACCATCTTTTGTAACAAGTTTATGCAAATAATATTACTAACTTTAAATTGGCACAGGTGGTCATTGGCTCCCAGGATTTGAAAGCTAACCATGCTATTCATCAGCATGTGGAGATTGTTTCTGAGAATCGGAAATATAAGAAGTAAGCAGAATCTGCACTTGTTTGGTGATCTCCAGTGCGTTCTTTTCTTGTTACTACAACCATCATGTGCTTCGACAATTTTAGGTTGGTAACTCTTTTGGAGGACATCATGGATGGTAGTCGGATTCTTATATTCATCGACACCAAGAAAGGGTGTGACCAGATCACTAGGCAGCTTTGCATGGATGGGTGGCCTGCCCTCTCAATCCATGAGGATAAAAGTCAAGCTGAGAGGGATTGGGTCCTTTCAGAGTTCAAGGCTGGAAAGAGTCCAATAATGACAGCTACAGATGTTGCAGCTCGTGGTTTGGGTAAGTGCATATTTTATGGTGCATGCATGTGCTACGATACTTGTAATACTTAAGATATTTCAATTTCACCCTAGAGTAATTGATCTGACATAGACTGGATTTTTGGACATAGTTCAGCTATTCTTCATGTTTTGCGTAAACTAAGTAAAAAACAGTCAAAGTCTTAAATGGCTATAACTCTATAAGATAATTTCTGTAGCAGATCCATGAAGTGGCCAGTTTCTGAAAAGATGGTTGTTTGTATTGCAATGATTTCTTATATCTTCTTTTGTTTTGTCTGGTTGTTCTAGATGTGAAGGATGTAAAATATGTGATCAATTATGATTTTCCGGGGTCCTTGGAGGATTATGTTCATCGCATAGGGCGAACAGGAAGGGCTGGTGCCAAAGGAACTGCATACACATTCTTTACGGCGGCAAATGCCATATTTGCTAAAGAACTTATTGTCATCCTTGAGGAAGCTGGACAGAAGGTCAATCCTGAATTGGCGAAAATGGGACGAGGTATCCCCCCTCCACCAACAGGTTATTCACGAGGTGCAGTCAGTTTTACTGATATACAAAATAATGAAAAGAAAATCACAATCAGAATCATAAACAGTGGTTGCCTATCAAGCTATTACTGGCCTGTGTAGTTCATCAATTTGTGGCCACTTTTTTGAGTGTATTATTTGAAAATGCATTGCAGTTGAATCCTTGTTCATTTTGGAGTTGACCGCAAGTTTTCAAAAAACTTGGTCGTTTGTAATTTGGTGGGAATCTTGCGAGTAATGATGCTATATATTGTTTTTATTTGTTTTATATGTAAGAATATATCCTAGTTATATTATGATCAAAATTCAACATTTGAAAGTAATTAGATGAGTAATCCTATAGAGGGTAGTAGGCATTGTCGGTTTGTGTTGTGTCATTATTGTGTATCCATTTTTTTTTGTTATGACAACATCATATTGTCTTATTGAATTTCTACTTGTTGTCATATAGGTCAGGGTGGCTTCCGTGATCGTGGAAGGGGTTTAGGTGGCGGTCGGTCATGGAATTAAGTTATGAATGGCTATGGAATTAGATTCGTAACAGGCAGAAGGAAAAAACTGATCCCTGAAATATAAGCACAAATTATTTATTCAAATGCTATACATTTTCAGCATGTTGCTTTGAATATCCAAGTAAGTTTTGTTTGGGGTGCATGGAGCAAGCACAACTTTCAAACCCTCGACTGAGAGGGTAAATGGTGGAGCAAGGCTTATAAACCCCAAACTGAGAAGGGCAGTTAATCTTATGCAGTTTGTAAAATAGATTTGTTCTACTTTAACAGCTTATGATGTAATTTATTCTTCTGCCACTGATCATTAGAAATTAGAGAGGGTTAGAGCATTGTTTATTAGTTATGGATAGAGTTGTGTAGTACATTGAATTCTCAAGATTTTGTATTTCAAGCTTTGTGGTTTTTGCCTGGTCTATACTGTTCTATCTGTTCCTTGAATCCAATATTATATCAAATATATCACATGTAGATAAATTGCTGAAAATGTTGTCAAATGTAATGAACTTGTTGAGATAGTGTAGGAAGCTGGCAACTAATGTGGATGTACAACCAAAAATGCCCCTCCCTTTGCTTAGTGGTAGCATTTCTTTTTAAAGTAGTTTTGCATAAGTAGGGTGCTCTTCATATTGTGCATTCCTTAGGATATTAGTTCTTTGAAATTACAAAATCAAATGCATAAGCTAGTAGTACAGTTCGGTAAGGACTAAGTAGACAACACTTGGTAGCTGGTAAGGACTAAGCAGACAACACGCAACTGTGCAGGCGGTGCTGACCGACGTTAGGAGGTCCATTTAGAGTCAGGTGGAACTCAAACTCGTGTATGTCCCCTTTTTTCTCTTTTTAATTTTCTGTCTGTCTGTCTGTCTTGTCTTTTTTTTTGTTTTTTGAAATCTCTCTTCTTTTCTCTCTTGCTCTCTCTTCCCTTAACGTCGGTCTGCACCGTAGTATCACGGTTCTATATTTACAAACATTTCCTTTCTTCCTTCATGCTGATGCATTCTAATTGAAGAAATAATCCCTTTCCATTGCATTGTTTTAATATCAAGGTAAGGAGTCACATAAGAAACGGAAGAATTTCATACATAATTTTACTATCCGTGTTTGAGCATGCATGATACCGTTGCCATGTCTATGCAATAGATATAACTAAGCTCAGAGCACGGTCTAGCAAATTCTGGCAAAAAAAAGTTGATTTCATCAAGCTGACAGGTCTACGAGAAACAGGATGAATACACCACTATAATATTCACATGTTGAACTTCTTATACAAAACAAAAAACAAAAGAAAATATATATATATATAGACGTAATTTTTTTTTTTTTTATCACAACGTAGCTATATTCATTACTCAAGTAAACTTACATCACCCGTATCGGGACCATACAGTAGAGATAGAATCCATATACAAAAACATACCTAACTTTGGATCTGGATTCAGGATCCAAGAACTTTGCATACTACTACAAACACCCCTCTTAGCTAATAAGTCTGCTACCATATATATTTGCTTCTCTTAATACATGCCTGATAGTTATACTAGTTCCTTGCATACATAACCTACAGTTCTGTACAATATTATCAAACTTCCAACCATGCCGACTTGAGAAGTTCATAACATGAGCTTCAAAGGCAGAATATGTTTCTACTTCCACATTCAGATTAAGCGACTTATGCAACTGCAGTCCCTTCAGTAAAGCCCACCATTCTGCCATGTCATTAGTACATAATCCTATATGTCTGGAAAGTACCTGAGCCCGTGGGTAGAGATCCGACCACAGGGAATTAACAAGCACATGATCCAACCTCGATCTCTTGCACATTTGCCTCATCGATCCCCCTTAAGTTATTCCAAGTATAATTTGCACCTTGACCAGGAATTCCATGGAATCCGCATTCATCCATCATCTCATTTAGTTCAGACAATTGAGATGTTGAAGGTTGATTTCCACCAGCTTTATCTTCTGGAAAAATTAGGGTATTGAAATCTCCTAACGCTGCATAAGGGAAATTGCAATCAGCTCCCAGTTCAATGTATCGTTCCACAAATCAGTTCGTTCATTCCTTCTTGGGCTGGCATACACTCTAGGTAACATCCATGTGCTTTCATCAATCCTAGTCTTGTGATGTAGAACATCTAACTTTGATTGTGTCAACTCAGTTTGACCAAGTCAACTCTGTTTGACCAATTTCCTATTTGGTATTTTTGAGTTCTAAGAGTATTAGAATATAGTTTACTTCATGTATTTTCGTCCTTAATGTTTAGGTAATTATTAGAAGTGTCTAGAAGAGTCTTTTATGAGTTCTAATAGGTCTAGAAAGTCCTTATAGTGTTCTATATGACTTAGGATATATGTTATTACTATTTTAGTTGATTTCCTACTTGTTATGAAGGAGTTATCTATATAAAGAGCTCCATGGACGAAAATTGTAATCAATCAACTTATTATTCAATCAATCAAAGAGAATATCTCTCAATTTTAGTTTGACTTTTAGTTTTTATCGAATCTATTGATTCTTTTACGCTTCCGCTACGTTAAGTGGTATCAAGAGCCTCGTTTGAGAGCCCACCACCACAAACATGGTTGAAGGAAACAACTTTGTTACCCAAGACCAACTTAAGGAGTTTGTTACTCAAGCTCAACTTAAGGAGTTAGAAGATCGCTTGATCAAGACTATGCAAGACATGTTCGAGAAGTACAATGGGAAGAAGAAGGTAGAAGAACAACCCCTGCAACACTCTGTTCCAGAAAAATCAGAGGTAAATTCTCAATCTTTTGCTCCCTCACCCACCCTCCCATTACATCAAAACCTTACCGCTACCCTCCCTACTCAAGTCGCCCTTACTGCATCCCAAACCTCACAAAATCACCCTACACACACACTCTACAAAACCCTCCTTATCATGTTGCATCACTGCCACATCGTTCCTACCATACTACAACCTCTATACATACCCCCAAAAACACTTTTACCATGGTGACACATCAAAATTCCAACAACAACCCATCCTTCAACCCACATATCATCAAAACCCTAATCCCAATTTTCACTACAATGATCCATATACCACCCCTCCCCATAATATATACAAAACCCTCCCATCAATTATCACTCTCCATATCGTGATCCTAACCTTAGACATGAACCTCAATGCAACCAATATTGTGATGATTTTGATGAAGCCGAAGATGTATTTTTTCCAACAAATCACCACCACTACCACCAACAAAGGAATCAAGGCTACAATAATCAATCTTTTGAGTATCGCCTTAAAGCCGATATTCCCCAATTTAACGACCTTATGCACATTGAAGATTTTTTTGATTGGATTTCCACCGTTGAAAGATTCTTTGATTATATGGGAATACCTCCAGAGAAACAAGTGAAGTTGGTTGCTTTCAAGCTCACCGGTGCCGCCTCTTCTTGGTGGGACAATGTTCAACATGATCGATTTCGTCAAGGCAACCGCCCGGTTCAATCTTGGTCTCGTATGAAGCAATTATTAAAACAAATGTATCTTCCTCTTAATTATGTTCAAACTTTGTTTATTAAGTTACAAAATTGTTCTCAGGGTACCCAATCAGTGTAAGAGTACGTTGATGAGTTTTCTAGATTGTATTCTCGTAATGAATTGTTTGAATCTGAAGATCACACTATTGGGAGATTCATCAATGGATTGACTAGAAAAATTCAAGAGAGATTGGCCACACACCAATACACTACTCTCCATGGTGCCATTAACAATGCTCTTAAAGTTGAATCTTTTATGACGGATACCAAGCCTTTTTCCAACCCATCATATTCCAACAATAAAAAGTAACCTTATCCTTCATCCAACAATAAAAGCTACCATAACTCAAACCAATCCACCTTTACCCAATCACCTAGCATTGATAATTAATCACATGACACCCAATTTACCTCCACATCATCTCATAACCCGATAAACAATAATTCCAATCCAAAACCCAACCACGACTCCACCCCATCTCAACCCCAAAACACAAACAATAATCAACCCAACCCTCCCAAACCCAAGGCCCAAAATCCTTATGCTCATCCTAAGCAGGATAAGTGTTTCAAGTGTGGAAAAATAGGTCATACCTCTAATATATGTCGTAGTAAGCAAGTATTGCTCACCGATTATGATTATAATGATGACGATGTTGAATCGTATGATGAAGAGATTGATTGTTTTGAAGAAGATGGTGAGATTCTTAATTGTTTTATCCAATCATAAGATGAAGAGATTGATTGTTTTGAAGAAGATGGTGAGATTCTTAATTGTCTCGTAGAATCCTTTCATGAGGAGATTGATGGTGTTGAAGAATCTTTTGATGAGAAGATTGATTATGGTTTAGAAGTAAACGAGTCTTTTACTTGTGTTATTCTAAATTTACTTCTTGAGCCCCAAGTTGAGACTTCTGGTCGGAAGAATTTGTTTCGTACATTCTGCAAGGTGAGTGGAAAGCTTTGTCAACTTGTTATTGATTGTGGGAGTGCAGAGAATATAATTTCATCCACAATGGTTAATGCTTTGAAACTTCCTACACAACCACATCCCAAGCCTTATTTAGTTGGTTGGATTGATAATAAGAGAAAAAAGAAAATCGATCGTCAATGCACTCTACAATTCAATGTTGGAGCTTATCAGGAAACTGTTTTATGTGATGTTGTGGATATGAAAGTTTGCCACCTATTGCTTGGTCGCCCATGGATCTATGATGTTGATGTTATATACCGGGGCAAGGCTAATACTTTTTCTTTTATTAAAGATGGGGTCAAATACACTTTGCACCCTTCTTATAATAAAGTCAAAGTCGATAAGCACCACCCTTCTAATATTGGAGATGAAGGAGTTTCCCTTCCTCAACCAAACTCGAGGACGAGTTCTTTTAAAGAACGGGGGCCTGATGTAGAACATCTAACTTTGATTGTGTCAACTCAGTTTGACCAAGTGAACTCTGTTTGACCAGTTTCCTATTTTGTATTTTTGAGTTCTAAGAGTATTAGAATATAGTTTAATTGATGTATTTTCGTCCTTAATATTTAGGCAATTATTAGAAGTGTCTAGAAGAGTCTTTTATGAGTTCTAATAGGTCTAGAAAGTCCTTATAGTGTTCTATATAAAGTGCTCCATGGACGAAAATTGTAATCAATCAACTTATTATTCAATCAATCAAAGAGAATATCTCTTAATTTTAGTTTAACTTTTAGTTTTTATCGAATCTATTGATTCTTTTACGCTTCCGCTACGTTATCTTGATTATAACATGGATAGCCCATCAAAGCCCATGCTTCAAATCAAATCTCTGGATTCATGAGTTTGTCTTCATGTGTCAAGTTTCAACAACAATAACAATAGCAAGAGAAGGCTGATAAAGATTCTTCATTTCATTAAAATCATGCTCAAACTCAGTTATGTCAGAACCTCGACAATTCCAGATTAGAATGTTCAGTGGATAGGCTATCGAATTATTGTTTGGATTTGAAGTACTTGTGAACGAACTGCTTGAACCTTGTCGCTCGACCCATCTGAAAGAGATACTTCCTCAACAACTAGGAATTGCTTTCCTCTAATCCATTTACCACGTCCAAATTGAAACCATTAAAACACCGGGCACCACTTCTATTCGGGGAAGATAAATTTGACACGGAATGAATTCGTCCCATGGTTGAGTGAGACGTCTGTAGTCCATTACCCGACGTGATATATCGGTGACTTCTGCTAGATAATGAACATGCACCGTTGGTTGTTGAACCAATCGTTTGAGAGTTGGTCCAGAGAAATATTTTTCTTGAGCTTGGATCTGGTCCCTCATTTGTTGATGCGTTAGTGGCATCAGTGGTGGTGGGTTGGCCAGGTTGTATGTCTCCACGAACCTCATCACACCGTTGAAGTTGGGTATGAGGTCGTATTCAAGAGTAAGGTAGTTCTTGGTCCATTGAAGACAGGCAGGTGAGGGAGTTGTGTTTCGCTGCATGAAGGTAAGCTGCATGGGGTTTCTCGAGTATCCATTGGAGGTGAGTTGGGTTCATCCACTGTTCGTGGTAGAGAGCAAAGTGGAGATCGTTGCCTGCCATCGTGAGTAAGCGATTGTGGGTGGGGTAAAGAAAGGGAAGAAGAAGGTAAGTACGGTGTTGTAGAAGTGGTGTTATATAGACCTAATTTCTTTATATAGGCAAAAAGGATTGTGTACAGTTTCTGATTAGTGTGCACTCTTTCTTATGATTGAGTAAAACCTTTGTGAAACCAAACCATAAGCAGGGTCGGCTCAAGCTGGTGGCCCTAGGCATCCGAAAACTGAGGTATTTTGTAATGTGGAAGATTAATAACAAAAATTTATCAAATAACAATAACCAATATATGCTATATTTTATTTAATTTTTTGTTTTGGCAGTGGGGTTGAGGGAACCCCTACCCCTTTAAAATACGTGTGGAAACTTATATCAACAATCAGATGTTGACGTGTTTGGAACCCACAACCTCTCCACTTTGTCAAGAAAAGAGGGGAGGGGGGGGGGGGGTTAGACTTTGGTACACCTAAATAATCCATATTTCGACTTTGGGACACTTTTTATTGCTATTTAGACTTTGGGCAACTTTCGTGAGTTGACTACATCGACTGTTGGTTGCTTGTTAAAATTTTCTAATATGGCAAGTATGGCAACCCCTCCCCTCCATTTGTATGGCACCGGATTCAACTTCACTAACATAAGTTTGTGTTCAAGAACAAATATAATTGGTCATTCCTTATTGCTTATTCTTCTTGTTGGCAGTAACATCTTTGTTGGGGTTTATATATGTTTCAGGAGGAAGACGTTTGAATGGGTTATAGAGACATTCAAACAGATCTGGGTTTTCAGATGCCGTTGGTTGGTTCGAACGTAAATTCTGAAGATTTGAACGGATGAAAAGGGGTACTCAGTCTTACAAGGTAAGTTTGAACAGAAATTCTCGACGTTCAAACGGTTCTGTGTTTTTTGCGTTCAGGAATGCTTTTAGGTCAAGGACGTTCGAACGGGATTTTTAGGCCTTCGAACGGATCAACCTTTTTGGCATAGTGGGCTTGATTTCTAAGTTGTTTTGGATATCTAAAAACGTTGTAATCCTCAATGAGATAGAGTATGAGAGATCTTTTAGAAACAATTGTGAGAGTTTGAGTGAGAACTCCTTGTGTGGAAGAGAACCATATTGGTTTCTTCATGAATGCTTTGTAAGATTGTCTTGTCTCCATCAACAAGCGAATGTGAGGGCGTATTGTGATGTGTGAGAGATCTATTGAAGCCATTAGAGAGTTTGAGAGATAATTTCATGTGAGGAAGAGAACCACTTTAGTTTCTTCGTGAGGGTTTGTAAGATTGTTTACATATATAAATCAATCTCTGTTTCTCCCTATGGACGTAGGCATATTGGCCGAACCACGCGTATATCTTGTGTCTTTGTGATTGCTTATTAGTTTTGTCGTTTTTGTTTTGTTTCACACACTAATTCAATCATCATCGTTAGTTGTGTTTTTGTTTCCGCTGTGCACAACAAACTTCAGTTTGAATTTTTCTTCTTTGCATATCTCCAGCCTACCATGGGAAGAATAGAAGTCCACATTAATGTTTACTCCTCTGTTCTCATTTGTTGGCATGGTGGCTAAATTAATGGGTTGTGTGCTTTAATTTTCTTCCTATATATACTGTAGTTTCATTTGGTTAAATAAAGAGAAGAGATATATCATTTTTCTTATTTTGTTGTTAGGTACATCATCGTACTCCATTTCATTGTTATTCTATCAACTAAGTTATATTCTTGCCAGAGAATATAATGAGTTGTTCAGATAGGAATATATAGTTGGCAGTGCACCCTTATAGATTCATTGCCATTGAATCCTGTAGAAAAAATGTTGTGAAACCTACTTGTAGGGGCGAAATATTTCCTTAAGAACAATGTCTCGCACGCCTCGACAACTTCAGTCTTAAGTCATTTTGCAGCATTCTTTTGTACACTACACTATCAGAAGGTTTTATTTGGGATAAGTACGGTGGTATCAGAAAAAATATGTTTACATTAATATTCTTGATCTTTCATGTTTACAGAGAGACAGATACGCAAGATTTCCCCTTTTAGAAGTCTTTCATATTTACATAGAGACCTGATAAACAAGTTTAGACCTGATAAACAAGTTTAGACCTGATAAACAAGTTTTACCTTGTAGAATTCTTTCATGTTTAAAGAGAGACCAACAGGGTAGCAGATCACCTAGCTAGCTGTTTCCTTTTTTTTTTTTGGAAATGGAGATGAGAGGAAAGATTTTGGTTCAGGAACGTACGTACGTAGTTAGGGCGTACGTACGTCCTGCATCACAGACAACTTCCAGAAGTAGTTCGTTCAGGAACGTACGTACGTAGTTAGGGCGTACGTACGTTCTACATCACAGACTACTCCCAGACGGTAGAACGTACGTACGAACGTTCGTATGCACGTACGTCCTCATTGCTTTCTACCATATGGGCCCATGTTCAAGCCCATTTCGTGTTCTATTGTAAGGCTATGTTATAAAGCCAATTAGAAGAGGAAAAAACCCTAAGCTAGATGAGAGAGAGATTGTGAGAAGCCATTAGAGAGTTTGAGAACTTTTGTGAGGAAGAAGACTTCGGTTTCTTCGTGAGGGCTTGTACAATTGTCTCTATAAGAAAAACATCATCCTTTCTCCCCGTGGACGTAGGCATATTGCCGAACCACGTATATCTTGTGTCTTGTATGGTTGCTTGTTTGATTTTGTCGTTTTATTTTATTTCATACACTAGTTCAATCATCGTTAGTTGTGTATTAAGTTTCCGCTGCACACAACAAGTGGTATCAGAGCTTCAGTTAGATCTTGAGCGTCTTGAAGCTGTTTGAAGAAATTCCACAGTGAGTTTCTTAATTGTGTTCAAGTCCAAGGTTCTACCTTTTGTTCGTGGGTTGCATAGAAGGTGTTTGTTGAAATTTCAGATTTGTTTACCTTTGATTGGTGATTGTTTAGTGCATGAAAGTTGGTGGAAAAATTGCAAAAGAATCGAATTTGAAGGATTCGAAGGGAGAAATCAAGACAATGGTTTTCCATCAAGCAAAGATTGATGTAGAGAAGTTTACCGACACCAATAACTTTGGTATGTGGAGGTGTGAGGTAATGGATGCTCTATGTCAACAAGACCTAGAAGATGTTCTGGAGGATAAGCCAGAAGGTATGGAAGAGAAAGATTGGAAGAAGATGAACAAACGAGCTTGTGGAATCATAAGATCGTGTTTGGCTCAAGACATTAAATACCTTGTGATGAATGATACTTCTGCAAAGGAGATTTGGCGAAAATTGGAGGAGAAGTACTTGACAAAGACTATCCACAATAAAAACTATCTACTTCGAAAGTTTTATCGAATAGATATGAGAAAAGGTATTTCAATGGCGGAACATCTTAATGATTTTACCAAGGTAATTGCCGACTTGGTAAATCTAGGAGCAGATGTAAGTGATGAAAGCAAGGCAGTGTGTCTCCTAAATTCGTTACCTGACGAATATGAACACTTGGCTATCACACTTACATATGGGAAAGACAAGTTGGTGTATAGTGAGATTTCTGCAGCATTGTTAAATCATGCGTGTATGAAGAAGGACAAAGAAGAGTCCAAAAGCTCAACACCAGAGGTCTTAGTGGCAAGGGGAAGCTACGATAGTAGGTGTGAGTCTCGTTCAAAGCCGAAGAGGAGGTTTCTAGCGAAAGATGAATGTTCTTTTTGTCATGAGAAAGGGCATTGGAAGAAAGATTGTCTTCAAGCCAAAGCCAAAGACAAGAAGAATAACTCTGAGGTAAATATTGCACATAATAATATAGATGAAAATGATGGTTCTGATTACTCTTTATTTGTTTCATCCATCGATTGCTCCACTAGTGCTAATGAGTGGATATTAGATTCAGCTGGTACTTATCATGTGTGTCCCATAAGGGAATGGTTTTCTAGCTTTAAAAGGCTAGATAATGGTGCAACAGTGATGGGGAATGATCAACCTTGTCATGTATTGGGGATAAGTACTATTCGAGTGAAGATGTTTGATGGAAAGATAAGAGAGCTGAGGAATGTAAGATATGTTCCTGATTTGAAAAAGAACCTTATTTCACTTGGTACTTTAGAAGACAAAGGTTACAAAGTAGTAGCTCAGAATGGTGTTCTAAAGGTTAGGTTGGTGCAATGGTATTACTAAAGGGTACTCGACGAAGTAACTTGTACTTCTTGCAGGGTAGTACAGTTACATGTGATGTGGCCATGTCAGAGGCTACAACGAAGTTTGCTAGAGAGACTACCAAATTGTGGCATATGCGGTTGACGCATAAATGTAAAATTTTTTTGCAGACAATGACGGAGCAAAGGTTTTTTATGGGTGCTATCGCCTGCAAGTTAGAGTTCGGTGAGCATTGTGATCTGGGAAATCAGACAAGAGCAAAGTTTGGCACAACTATCCATTGTATGAGTGGGGTTCTTGATTATGTTCACATGAATGTCTGGAGACCTACCAAGTACACAGCTTGGAGAGGTAAGTCTTATTTTGTGTCATTAGTTGATGAGTTTTCTAGGCGTGCGTGGGTGTACATCATGAAGCATAGGGATGAAGTCCTAGAAATATTGAAGTGGAAGAAGCTAGTTGAGGCCCGAATTGACACAAAGATCATGGTATTGTGCTTAGATAATACCATAGAGTACAAAGATGATCCGGTCTTGCAAGTATGTCAGACTGACGGTATTGAGTGTCGCTTCACTGTGAGAAAGACACTGCAACAGAATAGGGTGGCAGAACACATGTTGTCTATGGTTGGATTAGGCAAAGTGTTTCAGGTTGAGACATGTCATCTTATTAATAGGTTGCCTTTGATTGTGATAAGTGGTAAAACTCTTATGGAGGTTTCTATGTTGAAGCCTGAGAGTTCTCAGCAGGTGGAGAACAAGACCAAAGAGGTTTTGCAGTGGGTGGAGATTTGCATATCTCCATATGTTCTAGTGGGTTCTGTATCTAATGTGGAAACTCTTGTAAGGGTTTTGGGTGTTTCAAATTCTGATGACATGACAGATGATGAGACGATTGGAGATGCAGAAAATGGTTATCCTATTGATGAGGGTCCAATTGCAACTAGATTACCTAAGAAGGAAGAAGAATCTCCAGGTAAAGATGTGCACTTGAAGGTAAACGTTTGCATCCTTATGGCCTTGGTAGTGCGATCTGATTTTGTATTAGCTCTGTTTGATGTGAAAATGGTTGTTTTACATGGTGAGCTAGATGAGGAGATCTATATGTCTCAGCCTAGTGGTTTCGGAGTTGCAGAGTATGATGAGTTGGTGTGTTTCAAACCATATATTTCACGAGTAGTGGTCATTGTAGGTACATACATGCATGATCCTGGTGTGAGACATTGGGAAGTTGTGAAATGGATATTCTACTACATTCAAGGTAGTGTGGAGGTTGGTTTGTTAGTTCAACATGGAAGGACTTTGAGTCTACGGTGTGTTGGTTATGTGGATGTTGAGTATGATTGTCACTTAGATAGACGCTGGTCTACTCCTGGATATGTGTTTACATTGGCAGTGAGATCTATCAGCAGGTTGTCTACATTACATTCTATGGTTGCTTTGTCTCTGACAGAAGCTTGGAATATTGCCGTGGCTAAAGTGGCATTTGGGACTAAGTTCTATTGCTTAGAATTGGTCCATATCTTTCCTTTGTGTTGATAGTATTTCTTGAAGTGAACTATGATGGCTTGATCCCTTAGGAGAAGGGTACGTAGGCAACCATGAGGTGGTGCAGCCGTTTTGGTCCTTCGGGACATGTGTGGGAGATTGGGACTTGTTTTGTTCTTGGTGTCGGCTTAGATTTATTGAATCTTCACCGAGGTGGAGAATTGTTGGGTTTTTTTTTTGGAAATGGAGAGGAGAGGAAAGTTTTTGGTTCAGGAACGTACGTACGTAGTTAGGGCGTACGTACGTAGTTAGGGCGTACGTACGTTCTACATCACAGACTACTCCCAGACGGTAGAACGTACGTACGAACGTTCGTATGCACGTACGTCCTCATTGCTTTCTACCATATGGGCCCATGTTCAAGCCCATTTCGTAGTTAGGGCGTACGTACGTTCTACATCACAGACTACTCCCAGACGGTAGAACGTACGTACGAACGTTCGTATGCACGTACGTCCTCATTGCTTTCTACCATATGGGCCCATGTTCAAGCCCATTTCGTGTTCTATTGTAAGGCTATGTTATAAAGCCAATTAGAAGAGGAAAAAACCCTAAGCTAGATGAGAGAGAGATTGTGAGAAGCCATTAGAGAGTTTGAGAACTTTTGTGAGGAAGAAGACTTCGGTTTCTTCGTGAGGGCTTGTACAATTGTCTCTATAAGAAAAACATCATTCTTTCACCACGTGGACGTAGGCATATTGCCGAACCACGTATATCTTGTGTCTTGTATGGTTGCTTGTTTGATTTTATCGTTTTATTTTATTTCATACACTAGTTCAATCATCGTTAGTTGTGTATTAAGTTTCCACTGCGCACAACACTAGCCTTGTTAATTAGTTCCCCAAACTTCTGTGTAAACTTTCTTTAGTTTGCTTGAGTATGTAACAGAGGACTAGCTTGGGAATTTGTTTTAAGGTTTATCTGCTGGTTTGATGTGTTAAAATGGTGAATGATCCAATAGCTATATTGGTTTGATGTGTTAGAATGGTGAATGTTTATCAACCAACTATTTCGAAAGCAATTCTGAATGAGGTTGTTATCGGTGAACACCGTAACAAGAGTATGCAAAGTTAAGAATAATTTAGTCTTTGTTGGTGATGAGTACTTGCAGATTACTTAGAATAAGAGATTTCCATCCACTGTGTTTGAATAACAAATTGAACCAGATTGAACCTTTGACAACACCTACTAACAAGATTACCTCAATCCCATATCAATGTTTGATAATTAACGGAACAAAATGTTGTTTTTGACAACGAACTTACCTGTTTTGACAATTATAACTACTAACTATTCATGACAATAAATTATTTTAAGTTTGACAATTATAACATCAAAAAATTTCGATACCGAAAGTCCATGATGGCTGCCTGAGCTTCCATAAGCAACTAACTTATCCTATTTGTAATTCGACACTTTGTAATTCCATGTGCTCCTCACATGACTTTGCACACACTTCTCCTTATCTATATAGTTTTCTTTTTCCCCCAATCAAAGACATAAAACCCTAGCTTTTTGCAAATAAAATTGAAATTAAAATTCAATCGTGTCACTAAATCTATTATTTCTAATTCAACTTGTTTTGGTGGAGTTCTTTCACCAATCACGACTGAGCAACCAAAAGATAAAAATCTTAGAAGATGATTTATAGATTGTGCGAATTACAAACACAAACACAAAAAATGTTCATTCCCTACTTGGATTGACCCCTAACAAGGGGTAAAGAGTTTTTTTCTTTAGAATAAGAGTCTGAAAGATGGTAATAATGAACCACTTCGAAAGAAAATTTTGAAGTTTGAAGGAAAAGTTGATAGGTTGGAGATGAAGATTGAGAACATTTTTAATCTCTCTCTCTCCATCCAACATGTCATTAAATATAATAAAAATAAACACATCAGCATATCTAAAAGTGTCACATCATCAGTTATATTGCCAACATGGACTTTCGGTGTTGCGAAATTTGACATAATCATAATTGTCAAACTTAAAATAGTTCATTGTTACATGTAACATTCGTTGTCAAAAACAACATTTTGTTCTTGATAATGCAAGCATGTACTCCAATCATACAAGTCTTATTAGAGAATTTTATATATGTAGCCTACTTGTATGTGGGTGTGTACACCCAATTACAAAATGCCATGTGACAATAATAATATAACCTATGTATGGGTTTGGTTAACCTTAGTGGGCTTGATCAGTTACCCAACTACTTTATAAACACGTGGCGTCTTATGATTGGGTGTACACACCTACATACAAGTAGGCTACACAGTACACACCCACATACAAGTAGGGTACACATATAAATTTTTTTTCCAAGTCTTATGGAACATTATATGGAAAGAAAGAGTCAAAGAAAGTATATCGTGAACTACAATGAACTCTCGTATAGGTGTACAAAGGTGGTTTGTGGCTGTGCAAGTGACTTTCACCCTTGTCATTGATCTCAACGGATACCCCATAAACAAGAGTTTGTTTTTAAGCTAGGCATCAAGAAATTTGCCTTTCGGAATTCAGACTGACTTCCTTCAAGAAGTTTGTCAACCTCTAACAAGAGTACAGTATATTGGCAAAACTTTGCAATAGAAATCAACCAAACTTCTAAAAATCTGGCCTCTATAAAAGAGACTCCAAGCAGAGCTACAGTAAAATATTTATTTAAAATTGTTTGGGATAATGATTTAATCTTGAATTAGGAAGATTACATAGGTTTTGTTAGAATGTATACACTAACACTAATAAATACATCTGCACGCTATTTTTTGAAACTATGAATTTTCTTGAAATGATCCACTCTAACCTCTACATCGGAATAATTTAATTTAATCCCACTAGTATGACTATATAGAGGTTTTACTATAATAATGAAGCCACACAACAGGTTAAGTAGGAAATGCAGAATGTTTGTCGTGGAATTCGGCAACCATTTATTGGGGAACTAAGCAAAAAGAGGCTCGAACCGGAAACTGACAACCAAGAAGCAACTATGTACTTCAAGGGGAATAACAAATCAACCAACCTTGGCTGGACATCTTGGTTGCTTAGCGCAACAGCTCATATCTTGGTGGCTTGTGCAACAGTACTCCAATATAAGTTGCATGGATGCTAATTCCTACCCAGTACATCCTAACTTGTTATTTAAGCAGCTTATATTTCACCTGCTATTATATAATGTCCCAAATGAATATTGTGGATGGTGCTCCTTCAGCCTACAGGTAATGTGTCTGGTATTGATGTTATCGTAAGGAATAAGTATACATGCATATGGATATATGTTCCCACAGAACTATCCAAGAGCATTTGTTGCAGTATATGCTCAAATGGTATGACAGAACTATAAGAGACTAGAGATGGATTGCAACTGATGATCATAGCTTTATGATTTGAAGGGGCTTTTAGATTTTGTTTAGGTATTAAAAACCCGAACTGGTAGTAGAGCAATTAAATCTACTTACAATAAACAAAACGTAAAGAGAGACACCAAATTTAACGTGGTTCGGCGTTGTCTAGATCCACAGACCAAAGAGGAGAGCTTCTTATTTTCAAACAAACAAAGATACAAAGTATCTAACCAATGGAGAAAATCTCCCAAACAAATCTCTCTCTCACTCACCAAACAAATCTCTCTTCACCAAGATCCTCACAACTTTCTCAAGGAGACAAACAACTATTTAGGATTGAGGATACTAAACATATCCCTAAGACCTTATATTTATAGCCATTAGGGTGTACAAAACAAATTCCTAATAGAAATACAAAACCAAATCAAATTGGAAGTCTTATTCCAATACCAAATTTAAAATCCTTAATGATGGCCTCCATGAAATGATAATTAATTCCTCTAGCACTATTGCCTTTTTATGTAAAAACTCTAAAATTTTTATTTCTGAGAAATTCTGAATCACACAGGTTTTCAGACAAAGGCATCAAATTTTGTTTGCAATCCCTTCTCCTAGTAATGTTCTAAACTATCTAATCTTTATTATTTCATTCCATCCTTCTCACAATAAGTGGTATCAGAGCTCCTAGTATTTGGTCATTGTGGAACGAAAGCAAACTTAAAGAAGTGAACATCCTCGTGATTGTCAATAAAAGAGATGAAAACATTGTGGTAAATACTTAAGTTAGTCTCTCACTCACTCCTAGGATTAGTCGAGGTGCATGTACAATAGGCCGCGCGCAGCCAATTACTTTTAGGATTAGTCAAGGTGCAACCAATTCTTCGTGTATATGTACTTCTATGTAAAACGAATCTATACAAAGATTTCAAAATAAATTGAGATTTTGTTTTTATGGCATTTGTTGTGCTAGTCACCCCTAGGATTAGTCGAGGTGCATGTACCTTAGCCCCAGACAACCAATTACTAAAAAAATTAATTTTATTATTTAAGATTATATTGCATGTTCTCCACGTGTAGGTACTTCTATGAAAGACGAATCTATTCAAAGATTTTAAAAATAAATTGAGATTTTGCTATTATGGTATTTGTATTAAACGTATCGAAAAGGAACCATAAAAGGTATACCATTTTTCCATGTCATTGAGCTTTTACTCTATAAATTTCAATCCGACAATAAGTTTGGTTATTACTTTCAAACAAAGGAGAAGATTTGGAAGAAACACCATCTCTTTATCATCTTCTTAGCCATGGATTCTCAATCTCGTATCTCACCACTCTTCTTTAACCTTTTCAATACTATCTTAGCTGCTTCAACCTTTGTTAGCTTAGAATCTGAAGAACATGTCGCATTTGGTTGGAAAAGGTGTCTAGACCTTCAGGTAAAATAACTTTGCAGTTATTATTCAATTAACTACAAATATATGTAATATATGATCGAAAGTAGAAAGTCGAAAACATGAAATTTGCAAGAATATAAAAAATTCCTGGGAACTACTATTTAATCATCCGTAATGATTTTTCATTAATAAATGTTTTGTAAGTGTTTGGGTGAATTAATCTACAACAAAAGATATGGTTTAGAAAAACCTGATTTTGATTTTGTTGATTTTGCGATTTTAATTTTTCCTAGTAATATGAATAGAGATTTTTAGACACCCCATTTGAACTCTAAAATTTGAGATGTCGTTCCATTAGAAAAAACTAAAATAAAGACAAGGGGTATGTCTAAAATCCATTTTCAAATGGAAGGTATGCCCATAAATCTCTTATTAATATGGGAAAATTGGTCATAATCCCCCAAGTTTTGACCGGCTTTGTCATGAATGTTGTCCAACGTAACCTTGGCGTTAACCCCCTTCCGTTAAACACCCCCCTAAGTTTCCACCCATTCAAAGTATGACTACTCATTATACCCCTACTTCAAACGATTTGTCTAAACCCCCCCAAAATTGGTTATTATCACAATTTTTGGGGGTTTAGACAAATCATTTGAATTAGGGGTTTAATGGGTAGGCAAACTTTGAACGGACGGAAACTTGGGGGGTTGCTTAACGGAAGGGGGTTAACGCCAAGGTTGGATAACATTAGGGGTTTACGCTAAAACCTGTCAAAACATGAGGGGTTTTGACCAATTTTCCCTATTAATATACCATAGTAATCCAATGTAGTGATGTTGTGTCTTCTAACTTTCCTTCTAATTAGTGCCATATTAAGTGGTTCAAATATGTGTTTTAATAAATTTTCATTTTAGATCGGTGTCGTCTACTATGAACCAAATACCGACAACCTATATGCAAGTCACCATAGCTTTTACAATAGGCTTGAGATTTTACGCTGGTCTATGAACGAATATTGCTCGCGACACATTATGCTGTGGGAGAGCGTAACTGGCTATAGGTGGGAGCGGGATATACAGTTTATGAGGCTCAGCAGCTTTTACTTTGAGCTCCAAATGGCGGGAGTATTTCAGTTCATAGATAACCATGAAGTTGACATTGTGATCTTACTGGGATGTCAAAACTGCCGGAAGCACTTGTTGACACTCTCAGAACATACTGAGAACATGACATGTCCACAATGCGGGAACTACCTTACTCAAGATGTCTTCATAAAGTGTTATACTTGCATTCTGGAAGACAATGTTAGCCATTGATATGATAAACAAAAAAAGAAATATTGGCTGGTATTAGTTAAAATAAAATTCAATGTATTTTAAATATTTCGAATGAGCATTAATTTCTAGTATATCATGATAATGCCTTTGGAGGGTTAACTAATGAATAAGATGTTTATCTAAATCATGATAATGCCTTTGGAGGGTTGTCTAATATTAAACTTTTGGCTAAGTTCTATTAATAAAGTTGGCTCAAGCTAATCCATACTCCATTGATCATTATAAAACTCTTTTATGGTAAAATCGTATTTAAAATGCTAAGCTCATAAGCTATTAAGAATCAAAGTGTCTAAAATTGCTCTATAATTAATAGGCTATTAGTGCCTAGAATTGTTGGCTATTGACCAGATGAGAAAGTGCAACCATGATTATATGACAAAATAAATTAAATTAAAACTACATATGTATAGGGCTGTCAATGGATCGGTTTGGTTTTTACCATGATCCAAACCGATCCAGATTTATAATGATCCGAACCGAACCGATCCAATTCGATAATGATAATGAATCATATTAATTGGATACTGAACTGATCCAATTTTAGTAGTGGATATCCGATCCAACCGATCCAAAAATCTAATTTTTATCTTCTTCCTCATTTTATCCTCCATAAATTTTTTGAATCACTAGTTAAAATTAAATCAAATTCACAACTCCAGTAACAAATTTGTTTGAATCACTAGTTAAAATTGAATCAAATTCACAACTCCATTAACAAATTTGTTTGAAAAATCTTCTTTTTTTGTTATCTAGTATACAAAAATCTTCTTCACTCCATTAACAAGTTCCTCTTTATTCATTGTCTTCCAAACCCTTTAAATTTTCTGAACTTTATACATACCATTGCGACGATTTGAAACTTCCATCAATTATATCTACAACTTCATCAAAATAGATGAAAAAGAACAAAAACTTACTTCTAAATTTGAAAAAATCCAATATAAAAATCTCAAATTTTCTGAAAAATCTAAAATTTCTTCGTGAATTAAGAAACCCAAATTATCAAAACTACAAAACATAGGGTTATCATCGATATTCTTTCCCATGTAAAGCTTGGGGAGAGAGAAAGAAGATTAAAGGAAGTAGAAGACGAAGAGAATTAAGATTTTGATTTTCAAATCGATAATTTTTTTCTCTTTTTGGTGTTCGGATCGGATCGGTTTTTCTTTTAGTATTAGGGTCAATTTGCCAATACACCCGCATTTTACCTTACGTTTGGGCAATACATCCCATTAGTTCAAATATTAGGTTTTCCACCTCTTTGATGGCTTGACTCCGTTAAAAGAAACAATCAACTATCTTTGATCTAGTCAAACCCTTGAAGTTATCTATCTACCCTCAAATTTCAAAATACCTAAATTACCCCGACTTAATCTAAACCGTCGATCCAAACTTTTCTCATAGATCTAATCTAAGCCATTGATTCTAGTGTAAGAATATACTATTTTGCCCTCTTACAAAACCAACAACACCCAATCTTTTTCCTCTTCTTCTTTCTAACAAGAAAAACCCTATGGAGATCTAAATTTCAGAAAAGTTTTGATTCAATAGTAATATGTGAATTGAAAATCCGAAAACCCATAATTGATTACAGAGATCGTATACTAAATAGTACTCACTTATGAGTTTCTTCTTCAATGAAGGACTTCAATTTTTGGTAGCATGTCTTTGGAAATCAACATGTTTACTATTGAAAATAGATTATGAGGTTATCAGTTACTTCATGTTCTTGCTGAATAGAAGAAAATGGAATCAGTTTGGTGATAACCCCTTCACTTGTACTCTAAATGGGTATGAGTTGGACATAATCAGCTTGCTTGATAGAATGATATATATACACAATTCTAAAAGTTCTTTAATTAAAAATTTGGTTAATTGAATTGATTAATAAATCAACTCTAATTCATCTTCAATTTCTTGTACAACATATGAAGAAAATCCAATTAAATCAATCAACTAGTATTTACTAGTTTTTGAGTTCTTCTAAAATCAAAAGGTTGAAATAGAGCTTGGCGATTTGAAACCTTCAATTCGTTGTTGTATATGTAGTTTGGGTGGAAAAACTTAAGGTTTTACGAGGGATAACTTAGGTATTTTGAAACTTGAGGGTAGATAGATAACTTTACGGATTTGATTAGGTCAAAGAAAGTTGACTGTTTTTTCTAACAGGGTCAAGCAGTTAAAGAAGTGGAAAACCTAATATTTCAACTAATGGGATGTATTGCCCAAACGTGGGGTAAAATGGGGGTGTATTGGCAAATTGACCCTTAGTATTATCCAAACCGAACCAAAACAATAATGGATATCCAAAAACCATTTTAAGTGATTCATTAATCCAAATGGATATCCAAAAGCCTAAAATAATGGATCGGATCGGTTTTGGATAGCGGATAGCGGATCGGTTTGGATAGTTGACAGGCCTACATATGTACAGCCCAACAACAAACTTCTAGAATGCCACATTGAACTAGAGAAGAAAGTTTCTCTAGAGAATAACTCACTACAGAATGTTCATAACGCCCATCCAAGTAAAATGTGACATTAAACCATTTAAGATTTGTATTAGATACAATAGCCTTAGAAGCTTCTAAACAATCGAACTCCAATCTCTCAAGTAAGAGACAATGAAATAAAAGATAGAAACTACAATCAATAATCAGAAGAAAGCTTGAATACAAGGAAATTAACTGAAAATTATTACAACACCTATTTATACTATTCCTTTCATAACCAACAGAGACGCTATGCCATGACTTAAACCCACTTCACCGTAACTGGACTCACTACTCCATGACTCTATTCAACTGCAGTAACTAAACCACCTCCTAAATAAACTCAAGACTAAATCAAACATAGAATATAATCAGCTGTTCCTAAGGACTATGATAATACAATAGACTGCACTAATTTGTAACACCCCCCGTTAGTGCAAACTTGCGATCAATAAGACCAAAAGCACCATAAAACTGTTCAACTTTGCTCGCGAAAGCATATTCGTGAAGACATCTGCAACCTGGGCATCACTTCGGATTTTTTGCAAATCGATCTCTTGAGTGCGCACCTTTTCTCGAACAGAATGATGATGAGTTTCAATGTGTTTCGTCCGTGTATGAAAACCGAATTTTCGGTTAACTTAATAATACTTTCATTATCACACTTGAGAGGAATAGGATAATCCGGCAGAGTGCACTTCGCGAAGAAGACATGTAAGCCAAATGCACTATTGAGCAGCCATATACTCTTCTTGGGCACTAGATAACACAACATGGCTGAACCTGTACTGAAACAATACCCGATTGTAGAACGCCGATAATTCACATCACCTGCCCAATTTGCATCGGTAAAACCTTATAAGGAAAATGATACTTTGTGTTGATAAAACAACCCAAAGTCCAACGTGCATTTGACATAGCAGAGTATTCGTTTTGCTGCAATCCAATGACCAATACATGGCTGATCCATAAACTGGGATATATATACCCCCAACAGAGTATTCAAGATTAGGTCGGGTGATAGTTAAATAAAACAAACTACCCACAAACTGTCGAAATGGTGTTGCATCCTCCAGTAGTAGCTCCCCTTCAGTTTTCTTTAATTCAAACCCGATTCCATAGGAGTTGTCGTAGCTTGCGACTCACTGATTGCATAACCACGTTGAGAAACAAAATATCCATCTGATTTTTTCACCTCTAAGTCAAGAAAACAATGGACTCCACCCAAGCCTTTCATCTCAAAACGGATAAATAATTCAGCACAAAGACGTTCCACTTCATTTATGTCATCTTCGGTAATAATCATATCATCTACATATAAGAGAAGCAGTGTATACATAGATGTATTCGCCTTAACAAACAAACTAGGATCTGAACTTGAAGAAATATAAGATATTTAACAATCTTACCATACCAAGCGCGTGGAGCTTGGTTGAGACCATATAGCGACTTTTTAAAGCGACAAACATGATTAGGGAACTCGTGAGAAACAAATCCTTGTGGTTGATTTATAAAGATATCACGATCCAACTCGCCATAGAGAAAAACATTCTTGACGTCAAGCTGCCACATCTTCCACCCTTTACTTACCGCCAATGAAATGATTGTGCGTACTGTCACCATCTTAGCAACTGCCATGTTGTTAAGCAAATCCACGTGCAACAAGACGAGCTTTGTACCTTGCAATAGTGCCATCAGAATTCTTCTTCAACGTGTAAACCCATTTACAAGTAATTACCTCAACATCATCTGGTTTGGGAACAAGAGCCCAAGTAGAATTTCTATTCAAAAGCAACAATTTCTTCGGGCATAGCATTCTCCCATTTAGCAACAACTTAAGCATCATTATAACATTGTGGTTAGCTACCATATGCATCCCCAAGAAGAAAACAAGACACAACAATGAAGTAATTCAACTGAATTTGATAATCATTTAAATAATCTGGTTGTTTGGGCTGCCTTGTGGACCTGCAGACTACATCACAATCTGGTTGTTGTAGAGGTATTAAAGTAACTGATTATATTTTTATTCTTAGAAAAATAAAATGCCTGTTCTCTTTGATTCTTTCTTTTCATGTGAGTGTTTGCTATGTTCAGAATTCAGACTTGTTTCAGGCTTTTTCAGCGAGTATCTCTGCAAATCTGAACTTAGCTACATCACCTTAATTTGATTCTGTTGTACATACTACATACTACATAGCTAGTGAGTATCTTTGCATATAGTTACCAAATAAGCAACCCAATAAAAAAGAATTTGCATCTGTACAAACCAAGTTCAAAGACAACCTGAGTAGCAGTTTTTACCTTTTTTCTCTCTTAGGTGGCATCTCCTAGATGGTAGGAGACTAGGAGTTGTAATGGACAAGAATCAAAGCAGATCACTGCAGATCCAAGCATACCAGATAAGTATTTTGCAAAGCCCAATCCAGCCCAACTAGAACCAAAAAGAGGTAAAAACTGCTACTCAGGTTGTCTTTGAACTGTTGGGATCAAAAAAAAAAATACTCTACAGTGACTTCTTTTAATATATTACTGTTGTATATTGGCTCGCAACAGTTGGGTGCACAGGATCATACCTTATAAGAGTTGTGATCCATAGGATCAGTTCCTATATTGGTTAAGGAAACAATATATGTGCAGGAGTTCTCATTGGACTCCTATTTATCTCAGTTTTGAACAAGTAATCCTATATGGATTTGTTTTCTATCCATGGGTTATAAATACCCAAGTAACTTGGTATTTGTGAGACAAGACAAGAGAGTAGAAAATAATAGAAACATAGAGATAGAAAGAGTAAGTGAGAGAGAACATTGGAAGCCAAGGGTGTATTGGGTTTAAGGTGAGAGATTAAGATCTTGAGAAAGATACTAGAGAGATTATTGTAATCGGTGTTTCTTTTCTTATAGTGAAATTTTCTCATTGTTCCCCGTGGACATAGGCATTGCCGAACCACGTATATCTTGGTGTTATTATTCTTTATTACTTTATTCTTCTTATACTACTGTTTATTGTTTGATAATCTTTGACATCATTGACAAACTGATCCTATATTGCAAAGGAGGTATTCTCACGAATATCTAGGTCGCGGGTTGTTGACGTTGTTGGGATTTAATTAATCATCGCATATAGTTCAACAAGTGGTATCAAAGCTTAGGTTGGATTTAAGGTTTTGTCAAAGATGACGGAGATTACAGGTGTTCCTGCGAATAGTGACGGTAAGAAACCATCGGTTACTACTCTTGGTAGCGGTGTAAAAGTTGAGATTAAATCGTTTGACGGTAGAGATAACTTTACACTATGGCAAAGGAAGATGAGAAACATTTTGATCCAACAAGATCTTCATGTGGTTATTGACGGGAAAAACAAGAAACCAAAGGACATGTCAGATGAGGAGTGGAGCAAAGTAAATCTCAAAGCCAGGAGTTCCATCGAACTACATATCTCGGATGAGGCGATGTTTAATGTGATAGAGTAAACTAGCGCCAAAGGAATATTGGAAAAGCTCGAGAAGTTGTATATGGGCAAGTCTTTATCCAATAAACTTTTCTTGAAAAATGAACTCTTGAATCTTCGGATGGAAGAAGGTGGTGATCTTATGGAACATTTAAACGTGTTCAATAAGTGTATCACAAATTTGCTACGGGTGGATGTGAAGTATGACGATGAAGGCTTTGTACCTGCTCAGATCTTTGCTTCCATCTTTCGAGCATTTCAGGACCACATTATGGGAAAACAAACTAAAGTACTCTTCAAAGCTGCAGATACAAAGAACAAAAGTACTTAACTATATTCACTCAGATGTGTGGGGGGTCTTCACCTACTCAATCAAAATGTGGAGCTCGCTACTTTGTCACTTTCATGGATGATTTTTCGAGGAAAGTTTGGGCCTACTTCATGAAGGAGAAATCCAAAGTTTTCACTAAATTCAAGGAGTGATAGCAGATGTAGAGAATCAAACAGGCAGAAAAATCAAGTAATCTAAAAACTGACAATGGCGTTGAATATAAGGATAAGAAGTTTCTACAGTACTGCAAAGATGAAAGTATTGCAAGGCATTTTACCGTGAAGAAGAATCCCCAACAGAATGGTGCTGCAGAAAGGATGAATAGAACTCTTATGAATAAAGAGAAGTGCATGAGGTTTCATGCAGGTTTGCCAAAGATGTTTTGGGCAGAGTCGCTAAACCATGCTTGTCACTTGGTTAGTCGTTCACCATCCAAGATGTTTGATTTCAGATGTGCGGAAGAGGTATGGTCAGGTAAACCGGTAGACTATTTTACTTTGAAGGTATTTGGATGTAGTGCATATGCTCTTATTCCTAGTGATGAAAGAACCAAACTTAAACCCAAATCTCATGAATGCATTTTTATCGGCTTCGAGAAGGGAGTGAAGGGTTATAAGTTATGGCATCCAGTGAACCGAAATAAAATCCTTAGTAGAGATGTTGTGTTTGATGAGAAGACTATGCCTATGAATCAAGACAAGAAGAATGGTGAGAAAAACACTATTGTTAAGAAAGCAATTATAGAGATATCTCCTCTTATTAAGGTATCCAATAGGGAGACTCCTATTCAGGTGGAGGAGTCAGATGCAGGGGTTGAAGAGGATGGGCCAGAACAACAACAGTGTGAAAAGGAGGTTGAATCTAATAAAGATAAGCAACAACCATACAACATAGCAAAAAACCGGGGCCAAAGACAAGTCAAAGCACCTATTAGACTTGGGTTCGAGGAAGAAGTTCATTATGCTTTAAGCATTAGTGAAGGTGATCCTACTTCCTATCGTGAAGCTGTTGAAAGTAATGAAAAAGAAGAGTGGATTGAAGCTATGGCTGAAGAGATGGAATCTCTATACAAGAACTCTGTTTGGGAGTTGGTTCCTAAACCCGCGGAAAGAAAAATTGTTGGCTGTAAGTGGGTTTAGAGAAAGAAGAAAGGAATGCATGAGAAAGAACCACCAAAGTTCAAAACACGTTTGGTGGCGAAGGGGTACTCAAAGAAAGAAAGGAGTTGATTATGATACTTCTATTAGAGTGTTACTATCACTGGTTGCTCAACAGGATATGGAGCTTGAGCAATTAGATGTCAAAACTGTTTTTCTCCATGGTGAATTAGAGGAAGTCATCTACATAACTCAACCTCAGGGTTTTGTTGAAGCTGGTAAGAAAAATCCGTTTTTTAGGTTGAAGAAGTCTCTTTACGAGCTCAACCAATCTTCAAGGCAGTGGTACAAACGCTTCGACTCTTATATGCTTAACATTGGGTATAGAAGATGTGACTATGATTGTTATGTGTACACTCATGTGTTCGAAGATGGGATGGTGATCCTATTGCTACTTTATCTAGATGACATGCTTATTACTTGTCGGGATATGTCTAGAATTAAGGAGCTGAAGACGTTATTAAGCAAGGAATTTGACATGAAGGATCTTGGTTCTGCAGAGAAGATCCTAGGTATGGAGATAAGGAGAGACAGGAAAGCGGGAAAGTTATGGCTGTCACAAGTCAAGTACATTCAAAAGGTACTTGAGCGCTTCAATATGATTAATGCAGATCCTGTGTCAACTCCTTTGAACAACAGTTTTATTTTAAACAAAAGTCAATGTCCTTCCACAGATGCTGAAGTGGAAGAGATGAAGAAAAAGCCGTATGCAAACGCAGTAGGGTGTCTCATGTACTCAATGGTATGCACAAGACCTGATTTAGCTCCAGCACTAGGTGTAGCATCGAGATACATGGCGAATCTGGGAAAGCAACACTGGAAAGCTGTGACATGGATTTTCAAGTATCTGAAGGGCACTCAGACGTTGGGTATTTTGTTTGAAAGACAACAAGGGAAAGGATGTGTTTCGAGTTATGTGGATGTTGATTATGCAGGATATTTAGATAAGCGAAGATCCACCACAGGGTACGTCTTCACTTATGTAGGAAGACTGGTTAGTTGGAGATCAATGCTTCAAACAGTTACTGCATTATCTACTACTGAGGCGGAGTATATGGTAGTAACAGAAGCTTGCAAGGAAGCTATTTGGCTGAAGGGTTTAGTAAGCATATTTGGGTTTGATCAAAGTTCTATGATGATAAGATGTGACAGTCAGAGTGCTATTTGCCTTGCGAAGAATCAAATGTTACATGCAAGAACGAAAGATATTGATATTCGCTATCATCGGATTCGGGATTGGTTGGACTCGGGGGAAATTACAGTTGAGAAGGTTCACACAGATGGGAATCCTTCAGATTATATTACTAAGCCGGTTTCAGTTGAAAAGTTCAGACATTGTTTGAACTTGCTCAATCTTTCTACATACTAAAGATTGGGTGGAACACCTCCTCACCTGAGGTGCGTTGAGGCAAGGAGATTCTTGCCAATGCATGTGAGGGTGCTTGAAGAAATTCAAGATGCAATGATCTTGTTTTGGTCGATGTCTTGCCAAGGTAGAGATTATTGTATATTGGCTCGCAACAGTTGGGTGCACGGGATCATACCTTATAAGAGGTGTGATCCATACGATCAATTCCTATATTGGTTAAGGAAAGCATATATGTGCAAAAGTTCTCATTGGACTCGGTTTCCTAATTATCTTAGTTTTGAACAAGTAATCCTATATGGATTTGTTTTCTATCCATGGGGTATAAATACCCAAGTAACCTGGTATTTGTGAGACAAGACAAGAGAGTAGAATACAATAGAAACATAGAGATAGAAAGAGTAAGTGAGAGAGAACTTTGGGAGCCAAGGGTGTATTGGGTTTAAGGTGAGAGATTAAGATCTTGAGAAAGATACTAGGGAGATTATTCTAATCAGTGTTTCTTTTCTTATAGTGAAATCTTCTCATCGTTCCCTGTTGAGGTAGGCATTGCCGAACCACGTATATCTTGGTGTTATTATTCTTTATTGTTTTATTCTTCTTATACCAGCTACTGTTTATTGTTTGGTAATCTTTGACATTATTGACAAACGGATCCTGTATTGCAAAGGAAGTGTTCTCACGAATATCTAGGTTGTGGGTCGTTGACGTTGTTGGGATTTAATTAATCACTGCATATAGTTCATCAATTACTTCCCAGCAAAAAAGTTCAAACATATAAAGTTGGTGATGCATTGGTACTTAGAATATTCTGATGAACAACTATGTTAGAATATTCATTAATATTTGGAAATAAAGTACACTGATTGAAAATTTAATACAAGAGTGTAATGACAAAAACAAAACAAAATAAAAAATACATAAAACAAACTACAATGGCTAATAAATAGAAATAAAATCAACCCCGTCGTCGATGAGGTTGTCCCTGGCCTTCGTCGAAGCGACGCTAGAAGTCCCCGACTGCAGTCAGAATCTCGCCCATACCCCTCCAGAGAAGCTAGAACCGCTCCTCATTAGTATGGAGCTAAAAGAACGCCCGCTGGTCCTCGGGCCTGTACGGGATGGGCACCTCCTCCTGAGAGTCCTACAACAATTGTCTGCAGGCTGATAGTCCCGGGTTGGAGACCTCGAGCCGGACGACCCACTCCAGAGAAAGGGCATGCAGAAGAGGCGCCTCCCAGTAGCGCAGAATACCCATCACTAGGCTAGGAAGAGGAGCAGAAGTGGCTCTAGCCCCGGTGATGGTGGCGAAAAGACGACGGACCATGCAGTAGTCGTGGAGGTCCTCCTGAAGCAGTCAGAGGATATGAATCTCCTCCGAGAACAGCTCGCTCGTCCTCGTCGTCCCAAGGACATTAGTGGTCAGCCAGTGTGCCACCAAGCCCTGGTTGACTCGGAGCCAACCGATAGAAAGATGACTGCTATACCGGTGAAGTACCCGATCATCAACGAGGACAGCCTGGATGATGTCTGGTGTCACCAGCGCAGCCTCCTGCTGCAGGGGGGGGGGGTCTCATCAAGCTCGAGTGCCATTACTACGGATACAGTCTCAAGCGTGAGCAGGAAGCGATGGGCCGGATCCCAGTTGATGTACACGCCGTCATCGGCCAACTCCATCGACTCGTAAAATCGACGAACCATTTGAGGATCAAATGGCTCGTAATCAGATCCGAGGAGTACATCCCAGCCTCGGGCATGAATTCTCTCTACAAAAGTGCTTCCTAAGCGATTATCGACGAAAAGACGAGAATAATCGCGCTCGCGGATAATCACTTTTTCTCTTCTTCTTGGAGGCATGATACTAGGGTTTCTGGTATGGAAATGAAGAGCACGAAGAAAAGGAACAAAACCCCACAAGAATTTTTGAATTTGGTTAAGAATTGAGAGAGATAAGAGGAGAGAGAATCGAGATTTGCTTCGATTCTCGAGTCGAGTTTGAAATGCACACTAAGGAACTCGACTCGAGTTCTGGAAGGGAAGAAGACTTCTGTTGACCCGGTTTTGACTTGATTTGACTTTGGATTTGAAAGTGACTTGTGACTTTTCTAAAGACACCCGAGGGAATATATAGAGAAGTGACTTCCCCTAGACGTTTCCCCCACTACTAAAATTGGTGGAAATGACGGTTTTACCCCCCAAAATCGTGTAGGGCACAAAATAATTCAAATTTAATTTTGAAAATTCCGTGATAATGTATAGATATATTCTTGCGAATATATGTACCGCTAAGGCGTCAAAATAAAATCCTACAAATCAAGCAATAATTATTATATTACAAAAATTGAAATAAATTCAAATTTGTTTTGTAATAATTATTTAACCAAGCAACCGTAACAGAGAGTGGTGGGCCGCACCCACCCCCAAACAGAACTAGCACGCAGATTCAAAATACAGTTTATTAGCCAAAAAGCCACTAAACCTGTCAACTAATGAGAAACACTATAACACGATCGGGTTTAGAAGATACACAGGGTTGCCTCCCAGGAGCGCTAAGTTTAACGTCTTCATCCAGACAGGTGGACAACCAGGATTCACTCCCTAGATGAACGCTACTCTAAACAAAGATACAAGAGAGACAAAACGCTAGAATGGAATGCGTAAAATCCTGATGTCTAATATACAACAAAGAGTCTTTAAAGCCAGATACTCGAGACTTAAAAACAGATGGGAAATGACTTCCCCTCCCCCAAACAGAGCGGGAAACAGGTCTGTTTGGTGATGACGCTCAAGAGAAAAGCGTGCACTGGATCAATTATACTCAGCCAGTAAGAGTTCGTGGACTATGGCCCTGACACTTTCAACCACCCCTCTCAAAAAGAGACAACAGAATAGAGTAAGAGAGGGTCTGGATACCAGCAGGTCAAAGGTCAGTCTAAATAGGTAGGGTCCTCTAACAGGGTTTCCTCAACTTCAGGGGACTTTAATTCATGGAAATGCTTAAGACGTTGACCATTGACTTGAAATTCAGAGTTGTCTGCAGGATTTAAACATGTGATAGCACCAAAGGGTGTCACTGCAGACACAACAAAGGGACCCGACCAACGAGACTGTAGTTTACCAAGAAATAAATGCAACCTAGAGTTATACAGTAAAGCTTTGTCCCCAATTTGAAAATCTCTACGTAAGATCCGACGATCATGTAGTTTTTTCATATTAGCTTTATAGGACTTGGAAAGATCATAAGCTTCATTCCGAAGTTCCTTAAGCTCAGAAAGCTGGAGTTTTCTCCTCTTACCTGCCTAGTCGAGATTAAAGTTGAGCCCAGAAGGCTCGGTGCTCAAGCTCTACAGGTAGGTGACAGGGTTTTCCAAAAACAAGACAAAAGGGAGACATGCCTATTGGAGTTTTGAAAGCAGTATGATAGGCCCGTAATGCATCACTGACTCTACTAGACCAATCAATCTTTTCAGGGTCAATTGTTTTTTGCAAAATATTTTTAATCTCTCTATTCGACACCTCAACTTGGCCATTAGTTTGCGGATGATACGCAAGGGACACCTTGTGAGTAACTCCATACTTTTGGACAAGTTTTTGAAAATTTTATTGCAGAAGTGGCTCCCTCCATCACTAATGATCGCACGTGGAGCGCCAAATCGGGCAAATATATACTCTTTTAGAAAATTTAGTACAGTTTCTTGGTCATTGTGCCTTGTGGGAATGGCCTCGATCCATTTAGAAACATAGTCAACTGCGACTAGAATGTACAAAAAACCATGACAACCAGGAAAATGACCCATGAAATCTATGCCCCATACATCAAACACTTCCACAGGAAGAATTGGCTGTAAGGGCATCATGTGACGCCTAGTTATTTTCTCTAGTTGTTGAGAACGAGTGCACACAATACAATGCATGTGAGCATCCTTAAAAAGAGTTGGCCAATAAAAATCACACTGCAATACTTTAGCAGCTGTCTTTTTGGCACTAAAATGTCCACCACAAGCATACTCATGGCAGAACTTAAGGATCTCTTGTTGCTCGCAGTCAGGGATACAACGACGAATGATCTGGTCATGACAGTACTTAAAAAAAGTAAGGGTCATCCTAGAAATAATGCTTGGCATTAGCAAGGAATTTGGATCTATCATGCTTGTTCCAATCACTTGGAAACTTGTTGCTAACCAAGTAATTAACTATATATGCAAACCATGGAACATTCGATATTGCATAAAAAAGCTCATCCGAAAAGTTCTCAGAAATGACACTAGAATCCTCATGACGGTCGAGTCTAGACAAGTGGTCGGCTACTACATTTTTGGTCCCTTTTTTATCTCTAATTTCAAGGTTAAACTCTTGAAGCAACAAAATCCAACGAATAAGCCACTGTTTAGTCTCCTTCATGGAGAGAAGAAATCTAATAACAGCATGATCCGTGAAGATAACAGTACGGGTTCCTAAAAGGTAGGAACAAAACTTATGAAGAGCATATACTATGGCTAACAATTCTTTCTCCGTCGTGGTATAATTACATTGGGCATCATTGAGAGTCTTGCTAGCATAATATATGACATGGGGCTTACCATCTAGACGTTGACCTAAAACAGCCCCAACAGCAAAGTCTGATGCATCGCACATCAGCTCAAAGGATTTACTCCAATCAGGTGGCCTAATGATGGGTGTAGTCGTGAGGGCGGTCTTAAGTTTTTCAAAGGCGTTCTTGCATTCTTTTGTGAAATCAAAAGGTGCATCCTTAAGCAATAAATTGGTTAAGGGGCGAGCTATCTTTGAAAAATCTTGGATAAAGCGTCGTTAGAATCCTGAATGGCCCAGAAAGGCTCGAATATCACTAATAGTCTTAGGAATAAGTAAGGATGAAACAAGATCTACTTTAGCTTTATCAACCTGAATACACTCAGGAGAGACTACATGACCAAGAACTATCCTTTTCCTAACCATAAAATGGCACGTTTCCCAGTTAAGTACCAAATTCTTCTCAATGCAACGCTTAAAAACCAAGGAAAGATGACTAAGACACTCTTCAAAAGATGAACCATATATGGAGAAGTCATCCATAAACACCTCCATAAATCGTTCTACTATATCACTAAAGATGTGTAACATACACCTCTGGAAAGTAGTAGGTGCATTACACAGACCGAAAGGCATACGGGCATAAGCGAAAGTGCCGAAAGGACAAGTAAATGTTGTCTTCTCTTGATCTTCAGGGGCGATAGGAATTTAGTTATAACTAGAGTAACCATCCAAGAAACAATAGAAGGAATGACCAGCTAGGCGTTTCAACATCTGGTCTATGAAGGGAAGAGGAAAGTGGTCCTTCTAGGTGACTGTATTAAGCTTTCTATAGTCGATACAAACATGCCACTTGGTTGGAACTCTAGTGGCGACTTGTTCGTTCTTATCAATGGTAACTACAGTCATGTCGGCCTTCTTAGGAACCACATGAATAGGACTAACCTAGGGACTATCCGAAATTGAATATATCACACATGCATCCATAAGTTTCAGAATCTCTGTTCGGACAACTTCTTTCATAGCAGGGTTAAGACGTCTCTGAGGTTCACGAGAAGTTTTAGCATCGTCCTCAATATGAATACGATGAGAACAGATAGAAGGGCTAACGCCTTTAATGTCATGGATAGACCAGGCAATAGCAGAACGATGCTCTAAGATAACTTCTAAAAGCTTACTCTCCTGCTCGGTAGTAAGAGATGAAGAAATAATAACAGGATGACTACCGTCTGAATCAAGATGAGCGTATTTCAGCTCAGGAGGAAGTGGACTCAGAGTAATAGGAGGTGGAGTAATGGTCTCTACTTGGGTCTCAGAATCTATGCTACTAACCAAATCAAGGGCCTCAGGGTCTTTAGGTTGAAGGATAGGCACAGTATCAAGAAGAGCATTGGTTTGGGAAATAGATTGGTCAATATCAAAGTCTACGTCATGCATGACAAGGCAATGAACAACCGGATCTTCGGGGTAATAACTATGTACCATCTCATAAGGTAATGAGTCTAGAAGGCACACATCTTCAAATAAGGAAAGATCAGGGGGTTGTTGGCCAAGGTTAAATATATTAACTTCAATAGTCATAGAGCCAAAAGTAAGAACCATGGAACCGTTCCGGCAGTTTATGAGAGCATTAGAGGTGGCGAAAAATGGACGTCCAAGGATGATGGGTACCGATTCATCGGCAGTAGGTTCAGTATCCAACACCACAAAGTCAACGGGGTAGTAAAAGTCAGACACTTTAACTAACATGTCTTCAACTATTCCTCTAGGTACTTTTAATGCTCTGTCGGCCAGTTGTAAAGACATTTTCGTGGGTTTCATGTTTGTTAGACTTAGGTTGAGGTACAAGGAGTAAGGCAAAATGTTAACACTCACTCTTAATTCTAGCAAAGCTTTGCCTACGAATTTGTCACCAAGCTTGCAGGGTAAGGTCGGTTTTCCAGTGTCCTTATATTTTACCATGCCGTTATGTTGGACAAGTGCAGAGAATTCTTCCGCCACAAACGCGTTTTTAGGCACATTTGTTTTTCTCTTGGCGGTGCACAATTCTTTCAATACCTTAGCATAGGAAGGTCTCTATTTAATAGCCGTGAGGAAGGGTATGTTAATATTTATATGTTTGAATACATCAAGTACTTCCTCTGCTTGGACTTCCTTTAGAGACCTTGTGAGTCTCTGGGGGTAAGGTACAGGCAGGTTGTAAGTTTGTGGAGGGTCCACAATCTCATAGGCATGCTTCTTCGGCTTAGAGGTGGTCGCCTCATTAGCCGGAGCTTTAGGTGGGGCAACAGGTGCAGAGGTAACCGGGGTCATAATGTTGGGACTCGGTGTATAATTAATTTGATTATCTACCTGTTTTCCTGACCTAAGAGTGGAAACCGATTTTACTTCAGCAAGCGGTACAGACGAATTTGCAGTATCCGTCACCAAGGCAATTTCCTTGCCTTTGGGATTTGGGATGGATTGTCCCCAAAAATCTACCCTTTTCATCAAGTTTTTGTTCAATCCTCTGGATGGCTTGGGCATTTGACTCAATAGACGCCTGGGTCTGTTGAATGAAACGGGCAAACACATCCTCAAGGGAGGTCTTAGGTGGGGCAAATTGATTAGTTGGCACATAGTCCATGGAACCACTCATGTGATGAACATTGTTTGAGTAAGGGGGACTAGTGCCCTGTTCCTATTATCAGTGTTACCAACATACGTGGCATTACTACGTTACCCATAAGAGTTATTAAAACCCGGTGGAGTCGCATAATTATTATTGGAATAAGAAAGGTTGGAGCGGTCCATGTATGGGTACGTGGCATTGCCTTTAGTAAAGTTGGTTCTCCCGACGTAGTTAAACGCACAGGCTTCCTCAGTTTCTGGTGAATTATTAAGGAGAGGGCAAAATTCAGCAGTATGGGTCTGGTCATGACAAGCATCACATGAGAGAGTGGAGGCACTCATACCAGTTGATGAGGGCTTTAAGGACACCTCAAGTGCTTCTACCTTTTGTACTAAACCATGAAGTAAATTTTTAAGCTCAGAGTCAGGTTTGACATCATATAGACCTCTAGGTTTATCAAGTGAGTCTGGGGTAGTGTTTCTCGTGGTATGTCCAGGTAAGTCCCATTGCTGGCTATTTGTGGCAATCTTTTCAAGGAATGCCAGAGCCTTGGCGGTGGAATAATCAAGGAAATCTCCATATAGTCGTAGTATTAAGGCCTCTATATAGAATCCTAACTTTTTCATTGTCATCGACTTTATGGTGTGGACACCGATGAAATAGGTCTTGAAACCTCTCCCATGCATCAAAGAATACCTCGCCCTCTTTTTGCAGGAAAGAATTTGGTCAAAAACCTTTTACTTAGTTGAGCCTAAGTGACAATAGAATTGGAAGGAAAGCCATGTAACCAGTGAGATGCTCTATCCTCAAGAGAAGAGGGGAACAATCTCAAGCTAATTTCCTCCTCAGACAAATGTTTCTCCTTAAAAGTGTTGAGGACGGTTAGAAACTTATTGAGGTGCTGATATGGATCTTCCCGTGGAAGTCCATGGAACTTAGGCAACATGCCCACAATCTGTGGGCGAATGCCATAGCTATCTGTAGTTGTCTCGTGCAAGACTATGCAGGTAGGTGGCCCAGTGGCCGAAGGTGAAAAGTAATCCCGAAGGGTATCTTCTTGAGCCATAAGGGCAGGTCTTACTTCAGAAAGTGAAGTTGAGTCGTTGAACTCTTCTTCAGAAGGTATGGAGGTTGAGTCGTTAAAGTTTTCCTCAAGAGAAGGAGTGAGGTCTGTGATTGTGCTCTTTGTGTAGATTGGAGTTGGTTTGGACAAGATTTTACCTTATCTAAGATGCATGCAACATGCGCATTACAAATGCCACAAAAATCCTAACCATTCAAAAACATCTAACAAGGGGCTCAAAAACTGACTCAATTTTGTGTTCACCTTAGTCAATGAGTTCTTTCCAAGCTTCCGTTGTGAATTCTCCCTATATTTCGTGAGTCAAGCAGCGAATAACTAGTGTGGGAGGTTTTTCGTGCGTAAGCAATGGTCCTTAATTAAGAAACCACAGTGATTCTACAGACGTAATCTGTAGGGGTTCCAGACCCAATTCCTAACTTGTGCTCCAATCAAAGGATGGTTCACTCAGTATTAGTTGAAATATCTGCTCAATGTCTCAAATGAACATCGTGATAACATGGCTTTAGTTGGTTCAATTTTAAAGCTTAGGATATTGCAATCAATTGATATTAGGTTTCACTTATAGGCCAGGTCCACCTTGCAGTCCCGGTTTAACAAGTAAAAACAGAATTAAAAATCAACCAACAATCAAGGTCATGTTAATCATTACAGAAACTCCTCTTTCAGGGGATTTGAGGAGGGTTAGGAGAATGCTTACCTCCCTTTTTGTGCTAAAAAAATAAAAGTACCAAACAAGCGCACAAAAGTGGGGAGAAGACGAGTTGAAGTCGACTAAAGGGAAACCGCTCCTTGGGTTTCAATCGTCCTTAGGAGTCGTTCCTTAGTAGACTCAAGGCTAGCTCCACAACCTTGCTCTACAATCCGCTGCGAACACACAATAAAATAAATCCTAACAACACCTACTTTAAAAATATTACAACCGCGACCCTTTCATGGATCGAATAATTAAATATCGTACAAGTCTTTAAAAATGCTGAAAAAACAATAGACTACTTAGTTCATCTCAAAATCTCTCAACAGGAAAAAAAATTAGCTAAAAAAGAGTTCTGGAATGCTCTGGAAAAATCACGCAAAACGAGAAAAATTCTCTGTCTGGAACTCGATTCGAGATTATTACAGGCCAAACTGAATTCGACTCGAGATCAGGCCCAGTATTAACCAATAACTTTCAGGAAATTTTCCTGAACGCGCACTTTTCTTAAAGAATTTATCTGTACTCCGTTTTTCGAGCTTTTTTCAATCCGTCTTCGTTGCAAGATCAATAAGAGGACTAAGTAACAAAACACTTAAAAACAAGGGTAATTTCCCGAATAAGCACAACTTTATGCCGTTTCTTCCCAAATAAGCACACTTGAGGGTAATCTTCCCAAACAAGCACAAGTTTGACTTTGAATAATTAATTGGACATTTCTACCCTTATGACAACTTTAAGCCATCATATCTTTTGTTTGATTTATTTTCTCTTTCATAATTAAATTCAACAAAGTAAACCTTCACCTTTAGATGAAAAAGTATCTTTGATTGCCACCGTTGAATGAAATAACACAGAAACCTGCATTAGCAATCCTCCACATTACACTGCTCTATCCTCCATTCATATAAGACAAAAAATAGATGTCTTACCTTAAGAGAGAATTAAAGCAAACTTTTCTCTGTTCGTCTTCATCTTCTTTGTTCATCACAGAGAATGAACAAAGAGATAAAACCTTAAACTCTTTTCATCAGATCACATTCTCTTTGTCGTAAAGCTTCGATTTGTTTTAGACGTTGGGGTTTTCATCGGCCATTCTTTCATCATTGGGAAAAAAGGAAGGAATAAGGGCAAGCAAGTTATGAACGTTTTTCAGATTCCTGGTAAGTTTTAGGGTTTGAAGGTTTTAATGTTCATGTATAATGATAATGGGGTTTTGATTTCAGTGGCATCTATACCAATCATTGGTATTAAAGTTGTTTTTTTTATGGTTTCAATTTCAATTTCATTAAAGTATTCACACACACCCACTAGCTTAAATGCAAGCATTCAATTGTGGGTGGGGTTTCAACCCTAGTTGATTGTTGGGTTGGGGGTATGAAAACCCCAGAATTTGGTTTATGGGTTTCTAGTATGTGGTTTTCAAGCTTTAAATCACTAGTGTCTAGTGGTCTTTGTCTCTGTTTTGATGGGGGTTTTGAAGTTTTTTCTCTAATGATTATAAGATCTAAAAATGGGTTTATCATGTGGTACTGATTATCACTTTTCCATACATTCTTTAATTATTAGATGATAAACTTTCAATTGTAGCCGAACATACTGATATTGTAGCAGATAACGTCAGTACACTTGTTTATAGAGATGTGATATTGAACCCCTTTTAATTGATATTATGCAGAAAACACCTTTAATATCATATTCCAGTATGGTGGGCAATTGGTTGTTACAATTGAAGGAGTTGAGATTGCATATGTACATGGTGAGATAGAGGGAAGCCAAGAAGAAGTATTGGATGATGAAAATGAGGGTGAATGTGAGGAAGGCCAATGGGATTCAGAAGAGGATGTGTTCGACTCAAATAGTGATTACTCTTATAATTCATTCGATAGACTTGAAGATGAGTTTAAATCTGAGATGTACACTAACAGCCAACCAATGTTTGGTCCTACACCACTTCCTCCATCTCATAATGAAGATGATGGTGTCATGCAATCTTCATCTGAAGGCATTGGTGACATGAAAACACCAATTCTTGACACCCAAGATCAAGAATTTGAGAATGAAATGTACAATGACAGCTACCTAATGTTTGGTGATCTATCATCATCTACACAAGAAACCGTGCATAGCGATGATGTGGTGGCGGATACATATGCTATCGTAGGGGAAACAAAGTGCAACTAGAGGATCGTTTTGCTCGTGTAGGGGATTACGTCAACAATCAACCACAAATTGGAAGTGATTGTGTAGAAATTGGATAAAAGATGATTGTGTAGAAATTGAAAGATGGGAGAGAAATTATGAAGGGTTGTGAGCAGTTTAATGGAAGAGGAATGAGTATTTAAAACGAGAAGAGAGGTGGTTAGGGATTCTAAAACGGAGTAATGAGATCTAAAAACCCTAGTTTGATAACCTTTACCTGTTCCCGCTCGATTATCCCGCCCATTTAAAATCCAAACGGTTAGTGACACGTGGCACTGACGTGGCTGATGTCTACTTGTGGAGGATAGCAATAAACAAATTATATCCAACGGTTATATCTTGTTATCATGATCCAATGGTTGTAATATATTGTCATGTCGTTATCTAAGATGTCACATCTACTGAAAACCTATAAAAAGTAATTATTATAGGCTAAAGGGTATAATAGAAAAGAAAACAACATAAAGTTGTTCTTATTCGCGAAATTACCTTAGAAACAATAATAAAAAGAATTAAAACTAGAAAGGTGGGAGGGATAGTGATGCAGAGTTACAGTTACATTAGAATTCTTTTTTCTTCTTTTTATCTATTTAGTATTATTATTAGTATTAGGAATTCCTATTCCATAAGGATTGTTTTGTTAGGTTATTAGACTTAGTGTTTTAGGAATACAATTAGAACTAGGATTACTTCTATAATTAGAATCTTAGAGATCTATTTAAAGGCATTAAGCCATGCTTGTAGAACACACAATTCTCTTAATACAATTCAGATTTTAGATTTGCTCTACAATTAATTACTTTGTTCTTTTCTTCTACTTTGTTAATATCAACAAAGTTAGTTTTACTCGAGTATTCGAGGTTAGTTTTACATTAGATAGAAGTGGGTTGATGTCCCGAAACAACTATTCTCGCTTGTGTTTGAATGAACTCCGTTCCTTTCCCCGGCAACGACGCCATTTTGATAGTATAGTTTTGGGCTACACTAAACAAAAGATGGATTTGTATTGAATTTTCCTTCTTGTGCCTGTACGTATAAATTGGATATCAAAGTAGACAAGTAACAAGCAAGGGTCGTACCCACCTCAGAGGGGGAGATCTTAGCTCAAACACAATAGAAAACAATGGTTAAAGAACACCAAGGGAATCAATAATAAAATTGGAGATTGATTCTACTTCCTACATGCAATAATAAATAGTAAACCCTAACTTAAGAATGTAGAGATGGGGAAAAGAAGATATATGATGACAAAGGGGGAGAATTGGTATCCACAAACTAAATCATGCAAACATAACATGTTGTTCATTCATGTTCAATCTATAACAATCAGTTAGTCACCTCTCGGTTATTCCAACTAATCATTAATACCTATAATAATTAAGTAGTCACCTCTCAGCTATTCCACCTAATTAAAACAGGATTCTCTTATGCATGCTATTGAATATGTCTTATTAATTAAACCGTCACCTCTCAGCTATTCAATCTAATTAATTCAACATATTAATTCATAAATAAACCGTCACCTCTCGGATATCAATTTAAATACAAAAGGGTTCCAATAAAATATATATATTGCAAACATGTAATAATCACCTCTCAATTATTTCACTATACATCTACAATAAATATAAACACTACCATTAAAGCTAGGTCTCCCTAAACCCTAACAATAATATTTTAACATCATGGATAACAATAACATGCAAACAATCATACTTACCTCATATCGCGAATTAAAAGTAAATAAGCATTAAGTATTTCGAATCACAATGAACAACAAGAACAAACATGGTGCTTTTGCATTATCTAGAGAGCTTCCACCATCCCCCTAAGGAGATTTAACTACTCATCCTTGATGATACCACCATGGAATAAATAAATAAATCACAAGACATCATAATGAAAAAGATAATGAATTGATATTGAATATTGAGTTTGATACAAAAGAAGAAGATGAACTTTTCTCTTCAATCTTCAATTCATAAAAAGCTACCTAATACTTCTCTTATATAAAAAATACAAAGTAAAATACTTGCATGCAAAGACTACCAAACTAGGTCAAATTCATGGCTGCTGCTGCTGGTATTCTAGAGGCATTAGGTTTTTAGCTAAACCTAATTCTCTTGGGCTTAAGTTGTAGTTGGGACCAAGACCTTCAGTTTGATAGCTCATGGGCCCAAATCAGACTTCTGGATCTCCTTGTAGAGCTTTTTAAGTTTAGACTTTAAATAAAACCCTAAATAGAAATTCTGACTTGTGGGCTCCAATAGGACCCGGTTTGGGCTGAGATTTGGACCGCCCCACTTTGACATAAAGTCAAGTCAACTGGTCTGACCGTGGGGTGCCCTCAGCAGATCTGTAGGTGCAAATATCGATTCTCCTTCTCATGTGCAAATAACACCTTTTTGCTTGCTTTTCTTGATTTTTCGCGGGCTTTTACATAATATTACCATTTCGGCTCATAAAACCTACACAATAGACAAGAAAGCACTAATCAATAGATATAACACAATAATATAAGCTAAGTGTTATACAAACAAAGTGTTATTCGGGGGTTTAAATTTCTTTTGACGTAAAAATCATAACAATAATTAGTTCAACAGGAGTCATTTTTTGTTGGAGAAAATTTTCATGTTTCACCACATGAGGCTACTTCAACTAGTGGAATTCACCAAGTGAGGCAGGTATGTGAAGTAGCAGTTATTTATGCAACACTAGTTTAGAGTCACAAAACCTTGTTCTATGATGTTATTAATTTTTTGGTTATTCTGTTTTTGATTTGGTAGGGCATTGTTTCAAATGATTTTGAGAATTCATATATATCAATCTCACAGAAGTGCTAGTATTGATGTCAACAATTTTATGAATGTGCGCTAAGTACAGATGTATGGCCTAACAGAAAGAAGACATAGGACAGGAGTGTGAAACTCATCCAACTTTTCGGGGTTCTAGTTTATTTAAGCTAATGTTTGTATTTAGGTGAAAAGGAATCGAAAATGTAATAAACGGAATAGTCTGTTTTTCCCTGAAATTTTTTTGATGTTTAAGCATCATGGATGCTGAATTTTTATTTAAAGATATTGACTTTCTATGGCTTTGATTAATTTGAACTTGTTGCTTTGATCTGTGGAGGATGAGTTGATTTGAATATATAATTTGACGATGTCTAAAAACTAAGTTTAACTTTTAAGCATGACATAAAGTCATAGCTTCAGGGAGAGTGTGGACAATCGACATGGCAGGAAAGGATTGGACGTGTGTAGCTTGTGGCCAAAACTAAATTTGCTTGGTTTTGGGCAATGGCTCTGAATAATTTTTCCTTATGGTAATACTTGTGTCTTGCGGATGATGCGATATGAGAAAAAAATTTCAAGAAGCAATTAAAACTAGTTTATGAAAATGGTTAGCAATTAAAACTAGTTTATGGATAGGTTTGTGAACGGGGATTCAAGACTATAGAAACGAAGCGAGAATGAGAAGAAAGGAGTTCAATAATAATTCTATTTTACCAAACAACTGAACCATATTGATGATCTTGGTGGATTTGAACCACCATCTCTTGAGATGAAATAGAAATACACATCTATTCTCTACCATTTGAACTAAAGATCAAATCATTCAATTGAAGGAACAAAGTATATATAACGTGTCGCAAACTCATATGACATACTCTAATGGTGGTCTTTCATCCTCTAAACTATCATATGCAACATATTTTGTTTTTAATTACATTGGCCATCAATTAGCTAGAGGAAAAACCAATTTCAATTACGGCATTGCATAACTAGCATCATTGCAGTAGGAGGCGAAGGTACGTGAATTCGTGTTGGAATTTTAATGAAGTAAGTATAAAACTATCTAATATATTTCACTTATGGAAATTGGTTGAATTGGCTAGGACATTGGTCCCCATGTAGAAGGTCATGGAGTCCAACCTAGTCCAAACACATGTTTAAAAGTCTATGATAAGGGCCTTAGGGCCCTTGGGCTCTTTGGATCTCTTGGGACTTTACCAAGTTTTTTGGCCCGTTTTAAGATGGTTTCAATTACACTAAGTCATCAGATATTTGTAGCATGTGTTTTGAATTCAGTCAAACTCATCCGTTTGTGGTTAGCAAATATAGGAGATTTGTTTTCCCCACGATCAGGATATGATAGTTATTTTAACTTCATCTCTTTGGTTATATAAGGAGCAAGAACAAAGTTGATTATGGTGTGATTACAATCTTGAGAAAGAGTGCAGTATTTTTCTTGAGATATTAGAAGAGATAAAGCTGTTGTATCCTAGGGATTATTGTTTTTAGCCTTCTGCATCAGATTGTAGTCTGAGAGGCGCGCAATTATCTAAAAGAAAGCGACCTAGTCCGCGCCTCAGCTGTGATCATTCATTGATTCGTTGTGCTGTTTTTAAACAATTTTTAGATAAATTTTGTTTCTTAGACTATGGATTCTCCTCCACGAACATCTTTAAATGACAGCAATCATAATCGACCTTTCAAGTTTGAAGGACAACACTTCAAAAGATGGAAGGCGAAAATGATGTTTTATTTATCTTTGATGAAGGTTGCATTCGTTCTTACTCAACCAGATCCAAAGAATGATCCCACTCAATTGGAACCAGCAAGATCTCATCTTTCAAGAAGATGGAGCGATGCAGATTTCGACTGCAAAAACTACATTCTCAATGGACTTGCAGATGATTTGTATGATTACTATAGCGAGATGGGATCTGCAGCTGATGTCTGGCAAGCATTGCAGAAAAAGTACGACACTGAAGAAGCAGGAGCTAAAAAATATGCTGTAAGTCGATACTTAAAATTTCAAATGACTGATGAAAAGCCTATTATTTCACAATGCCATGAATTACAGAATATAGTTCACGAAATTCTTTCAGAAGGGATGAATATCGATGAACAGTTTCAAGTTGCTGTAGTCATTGATAAACTTCCTCCATCATGGAAGGATTTTAGAAATACTCTAAGGCATAAGTCAAAAGAATTTTCAATGGAAAGTTTAATTGTTAGACTTAGAATTGAAGAAGAATCCAGACTTCAAGATCAAAAAGAAGATACTAACCTGTTGACTGCCAAGGTTAATGTTGTTGATAGCTCAGGTGATAAAAAGAATGATCATCTGAAAGCAAATAAAAAGAATATGAAAGCAAAGAGCAGCAACTTTAAGAAGCCTTATCATAAGCCAAATTTCAGCCATGGTCAGAGCTCAGGAACTGCTGGTCACTATCATAAACATCCTTCGAAATCGACAACAAACAATCGAGAACCTGTGATCTGTTACCATTGTAACAATGTTGGGCATTTTGCTAGGAACTGCCGGAAGCGTAAGTCTGAATTAGTTCAGGCAAACGTGACTGAAGAGCCATATGTGGCTATGATCACAGATGAAATTAACAACATTATGGTTGTTGAAGGATGGTGGGTTGATACTGGTGCCAACAGGCATGTTTGTAATGACAAACGTTGGTTTAAGAAATATTATACTACTGAGAATCAGAAAGTATTAATGGGAGATTCACACTCTACCAAAGTTCTGGGCTATGGTGAAATTGAGATTGAATTCACTTCAGGGAAGAAGATTTTGCTTAAAAATGTTTTGCATACCCCTGAAATTAGAAAAAATCTCGTATCTGGTTATTTGCTTAATAAGGCTGGTTTTAAGCAAACCATTGAAAGTGATCATTATGTAATTTCGAAGTCTGGTGTATTTGTTGGCAAAGGTTATGCCTTAGAAGGGATGTTTAAGTTGAATGTTCTTGATATTAATAAAGCTTCTAGTTCTGCTTATATGATTTCTACTTCTGTTAATACTTGGCATGCTAGGCTATGTCACATAAATAGAAAATATGTGAATAACATGAGTAGGTTGGGGTTAATTCCTAGCATAAGCAAAGATGATTTTGAACACTGTATTTCTTGCAGTCAAGCTAAAATTACAAAAACACCTCATAAGAGTGTAGTAAGAAATACTGAACTTATTGAATTGATTCATAGTGATTTATGTGAATATGAAGGTGTTTTAACCAAGGGTGGAAAAAGATATTTTATCACATTCATCGATGATTTTTCAAAATTTACTTATGTATATCTATTGAAAAATAAAAATGATGCTTTTGATGCCTTCAAAATATTTTTGAATGAAGTTCAAAATCAACATAATAGAAATATCAAGAGGTTTAGAACCGATAGAGGTACTGAATATGGTAATCATGAATTCAGAAATTTTCTTGAATCACATGGAATTATTCATGAAACCACTGCCCCATACTCACCAGAAATGAATGGGGTTGCTGAAAGAAAAAATAGAACTTTTACTGAATTAGTCATGGCAATTTTATTAAGTTCTGGAGCTCCTTCATATTTATGGGGAGAAGCCTTATTGACTGTATGTTATGTTCTAAATAGAGTTCCGCATTCAAAAACCAAAGTTACACCTTTTGAACTTTGGAAAAATAGAAAACCAAATCTGAATTATTTTCGAATATGGGGTTGTTTGGCTTATGTAAGATTACCTGATCCCAAAAGACATAAACTTGCTAGCAGGGCAGTTGAATGTGTATTTTTGGGTTATGCATCTAATAGTAAAGCATGCAGATTTTTAGATATTAAAAATAATGTTGTTATTGAATCTATTGATGCTGATTTCTACGAAAACAAATTTCCATTTAAATCCAGAAATGGTGGGGGTACTTCTGATGAAATTACCGAATCTAGTTCGACTAGAATTGAATCTAGAAAACATGATAGAACTGGTAATATGGAGACCGAAATTAGAAGAAGTAAAAGGGCAAAAGTCACAAAAGATTTTGGACCTGACTTTTACTCATTTACATTAGAAGGAGATCCTTCTTCTTTAGAAGAGGCTCTTACCTCTCCAGATGCTGATTCATGGAGGGAAGCCATTCAAGATGAAATGGAGTCTATATTATCAAACAAAACATGGGAACTAGTGAACCTTCCACCTGGTTGCAAGACACTTGGATGTAAATGGGTATTGAGAAGAAAATTGAGACCTGATGGTTCAGTAGAAAAATACAAAGCCAGACTAGTTGCTAAGGGTTTCAAACAGAGGGAAAATATAGATTTCTTTGATACATATTCTCCTGTTTCAAGAATCACTTCTATTCGAGTTTTATTGGCTGTGTCTGCAATATATGACTTGGTAGTACATCAAATGGATGTAAAAACGGCTTTCCTAAATGGTGATTTAGAAGAAGAAATATATTTAGACCAGCCAGAAGGTTTTATAGAACCAGAAAATAGTAACAAGGTTTGCAAATTGATCAAATCCTTGTATGGGTTAAGACAATCATCTAAGGTTTGGCATGATAAATTTAACCAAGTTGTTATCTCCAATGGTTTTAAAATAAATGAGAGTGACAAATGTGTTTATTATAAGTATATTGATGGCATATGTGCTATGATATGTTTATATGTTGATGATTTATTGATTTTTGGTACCAACTTGAAAATAGTTGAGGAAACGAAAAAATTTTTGTCACTCAATTTTGAAATGAAGGATTTGGGAGAAGCAAGCGTAATTTTGGGAATCAAAATTACAAGAAATACAAATGGTATATCCTTAGACCAATCTCATTATATAGAGAAAATATTGAAGAGATATGGCTATTACGATGGCAGGACTGCTTGTACTCCTTTTGATCCTAACATTAGGTTATATCCTAATGAAGGTTATGTCGTAAGACAAAAGGAATATGCAAGCATCATTGGCAGTCTAAGGTATGCCACAGAATGCACCAGACCAGATATTGCTTATGCAGTTGGTGTCTTGTGCAGGTACACTAGTAAGCCCAGTCTTGATCACTGGAATGCAATTGACAGATTAATGCAATACCTCAAGAGAACAATTAACTTGGGTATTCATTATAAAAAGTTTCCCATTGTACTAGAAGGATACAGTGATGCCGATTGGAACTCCCTTTCGGAAGACTCTAAAGCGACTAGTGGTTATATTTTTAACATAGCAGGAGGTGCAGTTTCTTGGAAATCCAAGAAACAAACTATTATTGCTCAGTCGACCATGGAGTCTGAATTAATTGCATTAGCTGCTGCTAGTGAAGAAGCTAATTGGTTGAGATGCTTTCTAGCAGATATACCTGTATGGCAAAGACCAGTACCTGCTATATTAATACATAGCGATAGTACTGCTGCCATTGGAAGAATTCAGAGTAAATATTACAATGGTAAATCACGACAAATACGTCGCAAACACAGTACTGTGAGAGAACATATGTCAAATGGTTCGGTGACTATTGACTTCGTCAGATCTGGAGATAATCTCGCAGATCCATTTACCAAAGCTTTGGCCAGAGAAAAAATTTGGAGTACTTCAAAAGATATGGGACTTCAGCCCATAAATAAATGAAACATATGTGATGGATACCAAACCTGGAGACTGGAGATCCCAAGAACTAGGTTCAAAAGGAAAAACGAGTCACATGATGTTATGGATATTAGTATCACATGCATAATTAAATAATTTGTCCCATATCATTATGATATTCAATATATGCATGATTATTCTGCAACGAGACAACAGGTTGAGTAAAAGCTCTTAATAAGTTCTATGATCCATATGGACGGAGTGTATAGTTGCAGGAACACTCTTGATAGGCTTACCTAATGAGTATGGAAGTGAGGCCGCTTCCTTTGAGAATAAGAATAAGGGCTAATTCTCTAAAAATACTCATGAAAACTAGGATAAGGTCACAAGGCCGCAATGTGGCAGCAAAAGATGAATTACACCATGAAGGTGTTATGTGTGTTAAGTGTTTGTTGTATACATTAGAATATGAGTTCAAGATTAAATCACTCATGATTCTTATACTTTGAATACTTATCACTATATAAAGGTTCAAGTTAATAAACACCTTTATTTATGCGTATCACTATAAGAATATTGATTCTGCTCAATTTTGTTGATTATGCTTAGTTTTATACGCATCATTAAAATTGGTGGGGATTGTTGGAATTTTAATGAAGTAAGTATAAAACTATCTAATATATTTCACTTATGGAAATTGGTTGAATTGGCTAGGACATTGGTCCCCATGTAGAAGGTCATGGAGTCCAACCTAGTCCAAACACATGTTTAAAAGTCTATGATAAGGGCCTTAGGGCCCTTGGGCTCTTTGGATCTCTTGGGACTTTACCAAGTTTTTTGGCCCGTTTTAAGATGGTTTCAATTACACTAAGTCATCAGATATTTGTAGCATGTGTTTTGAATTCAGTCAAACTCATCCGTTTGTGGTTAGCAAATATAGGAGATTTGTTTTCCCCACGATCAGGATATGATAGTTATTTTAACTTCATCTCTTTGGTTATATAAGGAGCAAGAACAAAGTTGATTATGGTGTGATTACAATCTTGAGAAAGAGTGCAGTATTTTTCTTGAGATATTAGAAGAGATAAAGCTGTTGTATCCTAGGGATTATTGTTTTTAGCCTTCTGCATCAGATTGTAGTCTGAGAGGCGCGCAATTATCTAAAAGAAAGCGACCTAGTCCGCGCCTCAGCTGTGATCATTCATTGATTCGTTGTGCTGTTTTTAAACAATTCGACTCATTTTTGTGCCAATTATAGAAAGGTGTAGGGAAGGCATTGTGTAATAAACATTCAATGATATACCACTTTGGTGATAATAACAAAAACACATCTACTCAGGGCATAAACATTATGAAACAGGCAATAATTCAAATCAGAACAACATCGAAATTCGAAATCATAATGCCAAAGAAAGAACAAGCTTAGAGTATTCATATTGTATTCCACAAAGGTAAATTATTGTCACTTAAAAGTAACAAAACCTTATCTCCCAATTCATTTACAGAAAGAAACACAATAACACTACACCCAATACCTAAGATCAAGTTTTAAAGGAAGAAGAAAAATTAATAATGAAGAAAAGAAAGGGAATTTTTTTCTTAAACTTGTAAGATTAGAAAGGATGAACGAAGAAGAAGAAGGGTCCAAGACCAAGGGTTTTTCTTCTTGATTTATTTTTATTTTTTATTATTTTTGGTTAACATGTCATCTTAAGTAATTGTACACATCAGCAAGATTACAGCTCATCTAATTTTGTTTGGTTTTATGTGTATTGAGATATGTAGTTATCTATTCTAATCTAACGGTCCACAATGTTAACCTCATGAGGTTAATCACGGGACAGCCGTGCTCTTTCTTTCTATGTTTTATGAGTTTGAGGAATTGAGGGTTCTCATGGAAACTCTAATAAAAAGCAAGAATACTCTGGGCCTGTTTACTTGCGGAAAACTATTCTTAGTTTCCATTTCCATTTTTCTTTTCTGTCTCTAGTTTTCCTTTTTTAATAAAAATTTTGGAAAATTGGAAAATGTGTTCACTTGATTTTAAAAATTAGAAAACTGTTTTCTGTTTTCCATTTTTTTTTCCATTCTTAAACTTTGATGTATTTATATGATTTCCATACTAGCTCTCTAGTTGCGCTTCCTAAGAACTAATAATCAATTCGAGAAAATGAATAATAAGTATCTCTTTGCTTTCATACAAACTAAACATGCCTCCTAACAAAATTTACCTAAAGCAGCCGAATGTAAAAGACATATAACAAGCTTTAGAGGGATTCTATTAAACAAGTTGTGCAAATCATTTTTTTCAAACCAAAACAACAATATAAGCATAATAAAAAAAATATTCAATAATATACATATCCTCCACGAAAAATGTTGTAACAAACTACAATTCATTGTATTACAAATTCAACCCGATCTGGGTGCATGTGGTTAACAACATGATCCACCACTGTAATGAACAAATGGATATCCCCTAAACGCCGTATCACCAACTTCAAGGATTTCTAAGGGCTGCCAGCCTCTTCTCCAACTCATCCACACCCGAACTGCACATCAAGCCAAATAAGATTAAAATCAAGTGACGATCAAGAGAGATATCATTGATTTTGTAAGCAAACCAATTAAAGATAAACTGATAAACACTGGAACATCTATTCCAGTCATAATCTAATTAACGCACAAGGCCATGTAGGATTCCGCTGAAGAACATTATTGCAAAGTCCAATGAAATAATATAATGCATTATGAAGAAATGTCTCAGCTACAATGCAATGACAAAACTTAACTAGAAACTAAGAGAGTGAAATTGAATTCAAATAAACAACTAAGGATATTAGAGAGATATATAAAATGCGTACTCAAAAGGGCCCAAAAAAGGGCAGGCTTACTGAATATTTTCTGATACAGTCATACATAATAGCACCAGTAATGTAACAAGGACAGGAAGTGAATTTGGGTTGAATAGTGTTATAAAAGTAAAACATTAACCTATGCGGCAATGCCGTAATGCATCTAGACATTAACCTGATGAAATTATCATCTGACCTTCTAGTCCATAGTATAGTTATTCAATAGGTACTGCATGCAAGCTAGTAAAAAAGCAATGAGAATGTCTGCCTATACTGATACACAATGGACATATACGGTTTTCAAAGAATTCTTACCAATTCACACTAAATTAAATCTTCACCTGACAACATCTGAGATTTCATATCCCTGCATATATAAGATCTCTCCCTGCTTCCTACATGTTAGAAATAAACTACTGTATGTTTGTATCTGTTTGATAAAGTTGGTAAACAAGGCAATCAAAGCACAGTTCTTATAGCACAGTTCAAAAATAATTTGTAAATTTCAAATTCAAAAATCAACTCTGACCATACTTAATAGCACAGTTCATCAACTCAAAACATTTTGGATAAGGGCATAAGGCAATGTTCTTGTCATTATGAAAGTTGTTCAATTCTCTAACGCACACCACACTCATAATAAGATAAACAAGTAGATAGTTTGACTTCCAACTATAATCTGATCACCTCACTACACATAGTCACTAGAAATTTCTCTATCGAACACCACACCCATAACACATTTTCGCATATACATAACTAGTTATGGATTAATTAGTACGAATTATTTATCATTCCATCTTTGTTTGTTGTGAGTCATGAAGAAGATCAATGTTCAATTATATTATATTATTTTTACACTGCATGAAATAATAGGACATCAGTTCTTGAGTGAGATAGAAGCTTTAGAATTGTAAGAGCTAAGAGTATAGAAGCGTATAATATCTTAGAGAGGGAGAGAGACGCATTATCAATTAATAGACTCACTATAGACAACAAATTAAACCGACTAAAGAGTGCTCCAGCACCTCTAATCAATTAACGGAAACATGGATACGGGGATACCTACATATAACACTCCACCCTTCTGCAAGTCTTGAGTATTAAAGATACCAGAATCGGAAGGAGCATTTTCAGAAGCTTCTGTGTTCTGTTGCACTGGGCATTGGGATACTATCTAAAGTAATCAAAGATGTGCCAGAAACCCCGTGTCATCTCTGTTCTAAAGGCCCTAAAAATGAGCACAACAATAATCTACTAATGAATTATGCTTTCTGAATCTTTAGTTGCTCAGATGATATTTCTTTTCTACAAAATCGAACCAAATGCTAAAACATTATTTTCAGTTATTCCTCAACAAATCATGTTAAACATACTCACAAATGCTTAAAAAACTAGTTAAAACTCGCAAATTTCATCTATGGGTATTACCATTGGCCAATTGATATAGATATTTTTCAATCAATCTGTACTGTAAGCCCACTTTTCTTACACCGTTATGGTCAAGGTCCCAACAGACTCTTTCTCTGTACTCCTTGTACCTGCAAGAACTCACCGGAGTTGTGCCGGTGAACGACTCCAACGATCAAGTTAGTCCTTTGTTCATGAAAGATAAGAGAAATAGTAGGGGGAGGATAGAATAACTAACATTTTTCTATGTGGGAAATGACCTTCTATTTATACTAGTAGGTGTAACATGGTGACCATAGATCCTTACTAAATCTAGGGTCACGGTTGTGACACGTCACATGTTCACTTAATAGCTTCTTAAGGAAGTTTCATCTTAGCTTCTTCAATAAGCTTTGTGGTAGCAATCTCATGTATCTTATCCTATTTTAACAATAATACTCCGTCACTATTGATATTGCCACGTGGTGGTGCAGAACCATGTACTTACATCGCCCCCTCTCTGGAGCGTTAGCTGTGAAGGTCTACCTTCACTGTGCTTACGGTCCAGAGAAACCATTCTCATAGAAATCATTACTATGGGAGAGTCTCCTCACCAGTTAAGGCGCTTTCAGTCATCAGTGTACGTATCTCACGTTTCTTTCGTTTTAATCTCGGATGTGACGGAGTTTACATATATACCGAAGTTCACGGTTGAAAACTGAATTATTGATATCATATCATCACTTCTGACAACCTTCACGCATCTGTCTGAGCTTACGGTTTCTGAAGTAAAATATTGACTGTGCTACCCGAGTAGCTGCCTACGTATCCAAATTGGGATCAAGCCATCGTAGTACTTTTTTCGTATGTTAAGAAGCCTTGGAGTATCCAATACTCCGAATTAACAAGAATGAATCTCTATGAGAAAGAGAAATGACATATTTGTCGTACTCGCCCCCAGGTCCGTTATCCACAATGTAACGGTGACCATTAAAATGAGAAATATTTTCCATGCTATTAAGCATATCTAATTTGAAGAGATCATTCTGACGGGTTTTCGATAATGATTCATCGGACGAGGAACACCTTCCTCCCCACAAAAAAAATTAAAATAAATTAAACAAACAATCTGAAAGACCTCGCGGTTGGCGGTACTGAAAAAGAAGAATAAATCTAGAGCCGTGAAGTCTTCATCCACCGAGATCACAAGGTGGCATCTGCTCATCTCTCTAAAGCCTGAGCGATCTGTGAACCGTGGACTCATTTTCTTTATGGATCTGTTAGGCTCATGGAGTTTGAACAATCTGCATTTTCTTTTTTGTATTTTTGGAGATTGAGAACCCTGGACTCCTTTTCTTTATGGATCCGTCAGGCTCATGGAGTTTGAACAATCTCCATTTTATTTTTCCCATTTTTGGAGATTGAGAACTGTGGACTCTTTTTCTTTATGGATCCGTTAGGCACATGGAGTTTGAACAATCTGCATTTTCTTTTTCGTATTTTTGGAGATTGAGAACCGTGGACTCATTTTCTTTATGGATCCGTTAGGCTCATGGAGTTTGAATAATCTGCATTTTCTTTTTTGCATTTTTTGAGATTGAAAACCGTGGACTCCTTTTCTTTATGGATCTGTTAGGCTCATGGAGTTTGAACAATCTGTATTTTTATTTTTATTTTTTTGCATTTTTGGAGAATGAGAACCGTGAACTTTTTTTCTTTATGGCGTCCTTAGGCTCATGGAGTTTGAACAATCTGCATTTTTTTTTTTTTTTTTTTTTTTTGCATTTTTGGAGTGAGAACCGTGGACTCCTTTTTTTTATGGATCTGTTAGGCTCATAGAGTTTAAACAATCTGCATTTTCTTTTTCGCATTTTTGGAGTGAGAACTGTTGACTCCTTTTCTTTATGGATCCGTTAGGCTCATGGAGTTTGAACAATCTCCATTTTCTTTTTTGCATTTTTGGAGAATGAGAACCGTGAACTCATTTTTGCCCTCCTTCTAGCGCCAAATGTAAGCCCACTTTTCTTACATTGTTATGGTCAAGGTCCCCAAAGACTCCTTCTCTCTAGTCCTTGTACCTGCAAGAACTCACCGGAGTTGTTCCGGTGAACGCATTCCAACGATCAAGTTAATCCTTTGTTCATGAAAGATAAGAGAAATAGTAGGGGGATGATAGAATAACTAACTTTTTTCTATGTGGGAAATCACCTTCTATTTATACTAGTAGGTGTAACATGGTGACCATAGATCCTTACTAAATCTAGGGTCACGGTTGTGACACATGTCACATGTTCACTTATTAGTTTCTTAAGGAAGTTTCATCTTAGCTTCTTCAATAAGCTTTGTGGTAGCTATCTCATGTATTTTATCATATTTTAACAATAATACTCCGTCAATATTGATATTGCCACGTGGTGGTGCAGAACCATGTACTTACATGTACAACTACTTTAAAATTAGTAAACACAATTTGAAAAGAAAATTCTCATAAAACATACAAATTTAAGAAATAAATAACAAAATCATAAGGTAGAGATCAAACACACAATTTGAAAAGGAATCCTTTTCTTTATAAGATACAGAGCAAACTATCTTATGATATGCCTTTGATTAGTAAGTTCATTTGTAGATATATCAGTTTGCAGATATATTTAGGAAATTAAAATCAAAGGTTCTTCCAACAGTTGATATAGAAAACATGACCATAAGTATAAAGTCTTCACCCTTTTTTTATTTTCATATTTCACATAATTAATCACTCCAACAAGTCAACAGTTTATCATGTTGGACTAAAAAATATGTGCATCCCACCAGGGATGCCCGGCTCCTATCACTATGGCCACCGTCAGCCTCATGTTGCGCGCATCTTGCAATTTTAAATCTCAAGTAAACTATCTGAAAAGCTGTTGGATGAGCTAAAGGGCAATCGTTAGGTAATGCCCTGCCCTGTCTAATTTGTCAATGCTTCCTGTATATATGCTTTAGTTAGGTAACACATCATGATTAATTGGTCAAGGTTTTGTATATACTTAATTAGCATCCATGTCCGTGTCTATCAAATGTCAATGGTCATCAAAGTAATCAATACTGTATGGATCTTTCAATGTTTAATTGAGCTGTCTGGTAGATATGGTCTTAAATAGACTTGATTAATCATACTACTCTCTATTAGTTTCTTTGGACTTTCAAGCTTTCATTTCACCAAATTATTTTATCTATTTGAAACAACAAATACACCAACGGCCTCACTGAAATTGTGCCTAAAGAACCATGGATTTGGTTAGTCCCATTATTGATATTATATCTCGTCTAATGGAATGTAGTACAAAACATCTCAATTACATCCGTGCACTTGAAGAAAATCTCGATCAGCTCAAGGAAGAAATGACTCAACTGAATGAACTTAACAACGACGTTAACAATAAGGTCATCATTGAAGAGGCGCGGCTGATGAAATGCACAAATCAGGTCGCTGGATGGATGAAAAGAGTGGAAGACAGGCGACCTGAGGTGGACCGAACCATACTTGAAGGGACACAACAACTTGAGAGAAGGTGCCTCAATGGTTGTTGTCCTAAGAATTGTTGGAGTAGCTACAAGTTGGGCAAAAAGGTGGTAAAGAAGTTACTACTTGTGGAAGAACTAAAACATGATGGAGTCTTCGAAATTGTGGCCGAGAATCCACCTTGCCCTCCAGTTCAAGAGTTGCCAGAAAACTTTACGGTTGGCTTGGATTCTGAATTTGAAAATGTCTCGAGTCTCCTTCGGAAAGATGATATTCAAGTCTTGGGATTGTATGGAGTTGGTGGAGTGGGGAAGACTACCCTTTTGAAGAAAATCAACAATGAGTTTCAGAAAAGAAATAATGACTTTGATGTCATCATATGGGTGCTTATATCGAGCGAGGTAAAGATGGGAACTATTCAAGAAGCTATCCGAGAGAGATTGGGATTGAATTCATGGTCTGATAGTGTTCCTTTAAGTTCGCGAGCCAGTGACATTCTTAATGCATTGAAAATGAAGAAATTTTTGATATTGCTCGATGACGTATGGGAAGAAATTGATCTGCAAAGTATAGGTATACCTCTTCTTAGTGCTCAAAACAAGTCTAAAATTGTTCTTTCAACACGGTCATTAGATGTATGTGGCGCTATGGGGGCACACTGTACCATCGAAGTGAAATCTTTGGAGAAAGAACAATCATGGATCTTGTTTCGAGAAAAAGTTGGACAACAAACTCTTACTGCTGATCCACAGATTTCAAAGTTGGCTGAAATAGTTGCAGAAAAATGTCATGGCCTACCATTAGCGCTCATCACCATCGGTGCATCCATGGCAAGCAAGACGAACCCTCACGAGTGGAAACATGCCATCTCAGAATTGAATAAGTCTGCAGCAAAGTTTCCAGGTATGGAAAAGCGTGTGCTTAACCTTCTGAAGTTCAGCTACGATAAGTTACCACATCGTAAGGATCGGGTATGCTTCTTGTTTTGTGCCCTTTATCCGGAAGACAGTTCCATTTCTATAGAAGATTTAATCCAAAAATGGATTGGGGGCAGGATATATTCGTGATTTTGTGGATTTTGAAGAAGCTTTTAATATGGGTCATAGTATCATTGGTACCCTAAAACGTACATGTTTGTTAGAAAACGGGGATGATGATGATGAAGTGAAAATGCATGATGTGATTCGAGAGTTAGCTCTATGGATAGCTTGTGAATGTGGGAGAGAGGAAGGTAAGGTTTTCGTGAAATCAGGTCATGCATTGACTGAAATACCGATGAATAATATATGTCCAACAATGGTGCAAACAATATCCTTGATAGATACTAAAATAAATCATCTTCAAACATTACCCAGCTGCCCAAATCTTTCAACCTTCTTTGCTCCACATAATAGAGATTTAAAGCATATAAATGAGGATTTTTTCCTCTCTATGCCCAATCTTAAGTTCTTAGATTTGTCATCCAATAAAATCACAAAACTACCCACAAGCATTTGTGAATTGTTTGAGTTAGAATTTCTTAAACTTTATTTTACAAAAATTACAAGTCTGCCTTGTGAGATGGGGAATTTAACAAAGTTGAAATACCTTTCTTTGCTTGCAACAAAAGTTGCAATTCCACGAGGAATGATGATGAATTTTTCGAATTTGGAGTTTTTGGAGTTGGGTGTTCTAGGATCTAATGATTCTTCCGAGGAATTTTTCGATTTTGAAGAATTCAGATACTTGAACAAATTGAAATATCTGAAAATCACTATTTCAGTTTTCAAAGATCTTGAGAGGTTACTCAACAACCCCCGCTTGTGTAATTGTGTAAGGTATTTGGGTATTAGAAATTGCAAAGAGATGACCTTACATTTATCTCTTGGATGTCTTCAAAAACTGCAATTTCTTCGAATTGATGACTGTTCAGAGATCAAAGAGTGGAAATTTGATTGCATCACAAATGATGATGAGCCAGAGATTGGGTTATTTGAAAGCTTGGAGACAATGTTCCTCCAAAATCTCCCCAAATTAATTATCTCATGGGATGCAAGGAATCTCCATTGTGCACATTTCAGAAAACTTCATTTCATACGTCTTAATGGGTGTCACGCAATGGTAGATCTTACATGGCTTCTTCTCATTCCAAATCTACAAACACTACATATATGGAGTTGTAGTAGTCTTCAAGAGATAATATCTTCTTCTGAGGAATCAAGAAGAGGATATCTGTGTGATGAAAATACTACTTTTTTAAATCTCAAAGTGTTGAGTTTATTGAATTTGTCCAATCTCCAGTCCATATGTAGCATGAGTGCATTACCTTTCCCATCTTTGGAAACTATCAAAGTGACAAGTTGCCCAAAGCTGAGGAAGCTACCACTTGACTCAAACAGTGCTAAGAACACACTCAAGATGATTAAAGGAGAGGCTGAGTGGTGGAATGGATTGCGGTGGGATAATGAAACCACCAAGAATCAATTTGCAAGTTTAGTAACTTTTTTGTAGATTAGGCAAATGTTGTAAAATTCTGTGTATGTTCTGATTTATGCAAATTCATTTTGTAATAATACCTTCTTTTTTATTTTTATTCAATTGAGTAAATTTCAGAGTCTCGATGAGGTTATACAATTATCAAGTGATTGATCATTGGCAAGTAATAATACAATTAAAATGTCATCATCCCATCTACAATCATTTGTCAATTTTGTAATATCATAGAACCTTGATTGCAATGGACATTAACCAACTGCATCAAGAGATGTCAATCAGAAACATGCTATGAAAATGAAAAAACATCGCCGACAAATAACTCCTCATAAAAAGAACTCGATCAGTGTTCTGTAAGCCTGCGGCAACAGCCTTGGTTGTTAAGATGAGGGTATGTTCCAGACCCGGCGTAATCGCTGGTGTTTAGCTACACCAATGCAGCAGCTGGTTTGGTTGACTCCATAATCTCCTTTGACAGGGTTCCTGATTTTCTTCTGCTAAAAGTTTCGTTATCTTCTTTGATGGGTAGAAGCTAGTATTTTGATGCTGCCATTGATGAAATTATGAGATTACCTACTATTTTTGTAGAAAAATGCTCTGTTTTTCACATAGGATTAGAGTTAATTGAGGGCAGAAACAAACAGAGAATTTTATATGTGTAGCCTATTTGTACTTGGGTGTGTACACCCAATCACAAAATGCCATGTGGCAATAATAATATAACCTATGTATGCGTTTAGTTAACCCTAGTGGGTTTATCAGTTACCCAACCACTTTATAAACACGTGGCGTCTTATGATTGGGTGTATACACCACATACAAGTACACTATACATATAAATTTTTTTGAGAAACATTGAATTGAATTGAGGATAAAATGTTCTTTTCGGTCATTGTACTTTACACATTTTTGCAGTTTGGTCATAAAAGTTATTTTCTGTCAGTTTGGTCATAAAACTTACATTCTATTATCAGTTTATTCACAACTTAAGTCGTTGTTAAGAGCAACTCTGTTGACCAAACTGACTGAACTGATAACGAAATGTAACTTTCATGACCAAACTGACAGAAAAAAAAAGTGTTGTGACCAAACTGCTAAAACGTGCAAAGTACAATGACCAAAACAAACATTTTATCTTGAATTAAGGGTTACTTGGATGGGCAAAAATGTTGCACCTCTCAGGCTAATTAGGGTTATTTTGGTTTGTTCATATTTAATTTTGTAATCTTTTTTTGAAAATTTAAATATACTTTTATTTCTTTTTGAAACATTAGAAAATGTTTATAAAAAAATATATGACAAAAATGCCTAAAATTATTATAAAAGATAAATAAATTATTAATAACTTAAATTATTTTTATTATAATTTTATAGTTTGATTTAGGGTAATTTCCAGAATAACCACAACATTAGTATCAATCTTCCCAAAAACACAACAACTCAATATTTCTTCCCATGCAAGAACAATTATTCCTTTGCAAATTTTTTTTTTGTCTTTTAGCTAAATTTTGTTCCCACCTTACCATTATTCCTTAGATATTTTTTGTTTTGCAGGCAGATGTGACCATAGTACAAAATATCGATATTTTAGATTTTATCGAATTCTCAAAATTCGATATATCCGGATATATCCAAATATATCCACGATATATTGTAAAAAATATTTTGATATTCGATAACAGATATTATATATAATCTTCCAAAAACAAAATAGATTTGCATATCTTTCCAAAAGAAATTATATAGATCTTTCAATATCTTTCTAAATTTCGAAATTCAAATAGAAGTACCCTATAGATTTGGATCTCTCTTTCAATCTGGTTTCTTTACTTCTATCTTCGTTTTAAGGAAAGAGAGAGAGAGAGAGATACAGAACTTAAAAGATCCTTCAAGATTTGGTTTTTCTTCTTCTTCTTAAACAGATATCAGAAATATTTTATCGAAATATATCGCTAAAAACAGAATATATCACAATATATCAAATATTTCGCTCCGATATTTTACAGAAACATCATAGCCTAAACTTTCCATATCTATCGTATCGTTTTCTCACAAAACCGATATATATATCACGATAATTTATACTATGGATGTGACAGATGAGTAGATAGCTCTTAATTAAATAAAGACCATTGGATCTACTTAATCATATCTGACCGTTGGATACTAGCTAGGTTAAGATTAATTTTATCTGCAGCAAAACTTTAATTATCTGCTACATCACTTTACGCGTGGTAAGAGTCGTTTGAGCAATGAATAGGCGGGGAATTAAAGTGGGATTTCAGCTTTGGGTGAAATTTTAGGGTTTGAAGCACAAAACAACTGTTCCCTCTCGTCTTCTTTAGTTTTCAATATCCCAACCGTTGCAACTTTTCAATTGCACTGCATAACCATTCTATCTATATACCTCACCCCCATCATTAAAAATCACAAAACCACTTTCAATTTTAGAAGAAAATAAAAGAAACGAAGAGAAAACCCATTAACTGTCAACTTCTTCTTTCTTCTATCTCTCTTTTCTTTAACTTCATTCTCACCAAACCCATTAATTAGGTTTCAATCTTGACCCATTAATTCTATTCTCTTGACCCATGTTTCATTACTCCACCTCTCCAAACATAAACATCAATTTTAACTAATTCAACATTATTTCTCATCGAATAAGAAACAAAAGAAAGTTCAGTCTAAGAAACAAATAAAATAAAGTTAATTTTTGAAAACAACCAGATTGGTTGGGTTATAAATAAACCATGTTTGGATTTCAGCAAGGAGAATTGAGATTCAAGAGATGTGATTGTGAAAGATCGAACCAAATATTTGATGGTTGTAGTTTCAGGTGGGTTGAATAAACAACGTAATCAGATCGTTTGTGAAACACTATTAATAAAAAGTTGGGTTAATATCAGAATTTAATAGTAGATATTCAAAGTATTACTAGTTCTGGAACATTATCTGTTAATTACAAATACAATATAGTTTGCTACTGTCAATAGCTGCTACTCAAGAATACCCACTCTATCTGCTACATTACACATTGAACCTATTCATTTCTGGTAATTTATGCAAATGTTGATGAAACTAATATTGTATTATTGTGGATGTAGAAAATTTCAATTGATAGATGGCAGGGTTGGGTCATAAACCATGTTTAGATTTCAGTAAAGAGTATTGAGATTCAAGAGAAGTGATTGTGAAAGATAGAACCAAGTATTTGATGGTTGTAGTTTTAAGTGGGTTGAATAAACAATGTAATCAGATCGTTTGTGAAACACTATCAATAAAAACTTGGGTTAATATCACAACTTTATAGTAGATATTCAAAGTATTACTAGTTATGGAACACCATCTGTTACAAATACAATATAGTTTGCTACTGTCAAGAACTGATACTCAAGAATACCCACTCTATCTGCTACATTACACACTGAACCTATTCACTTCTGGTAATTTATGCAAATGTTGATGAAACTATTGTATTGTTGTTGATGTAGAAAATTCTAACTGGTAGATGGTAGGGTTGGGTTATAAACCATGTTTAGATTTCAACAAAAAATATTGGGATTCAAGATAAGCGATTGTGAAAGATCGAACTAAGGATCTGATGGTTGTAGTTTTAGGTGTGTTGAATAAACAATGTAATCAAATCGTTTGTGAAACACTATCAATAAAAAATTGGGTTAATATTAGATCATTAGTATCTCCCTCTCTTCACGTACTTCTTGTTATTTTAGGCATAAACTTCATAGGAAGTGACCATGTTTTTGGAGCATTGCATATGGAAGAAACCAGTTTAAGGAAGTCTCCATAGGATGTTTTAATATCAACAATTTTATTCTTGACGTACTCAACATCCACATATCTAACCTTTTCTCTCTCAGTTGTAACCTCCAACTGACCACCAAATCGAAAAATCACGTTGAAAGTGTTCGCTGCATCAACATGTCAATAACATGTTGGATTAGTATTACAATTTTATAGTAGATATTCAAAATATAATTACTTTTAGAGAACTATCTGCTACATGTTCATTATATCTGCTACTGTCAAGATCTGTTGCTCTATATACCCAATCTATCTACTACATTACAAACTGAAAGCTTGAAAATTAAAAAAATGGGTTGGTTTTGCTATACAAAAAGGGCTTGCAGCGCAGTTTGTAGCTCGCTTGTCCTCTAGCTTTGTGTAATTCTTCTTTTATCAATAAAATTTGTTTTTGATTAATTTTTTGAGCTTATCAATAAATTAGTCTTTGTTGGAAAAAAAAAATCTAAAATCCGAAATTCATGAATATGAGGAACTTATAATTACATGTACTTGAAGAGGTTTGAAGTACAGATACATTACTTGATCCAGAAAAGTACAGAAAGAATGGGCATTACATGAGAAGCTATTTCCATCATATAACATAGCTACACTAGAGGAAACTCTAGGCAGACACGCTAGCATCTTACAATAATTTGCCAGTGTTTACTTCATACCTGATGTGCTTTTTTCCAGAACAAGAGTTTCCATGCTGGGGAACCTCTGAAATAATTGTTCCAAGGCATTATGGATATAGCCCCCGTTATACGCTAACATCAACAAGTAATCCAATATTGCAGATCAACCACTACCGATATATTTCATGCATATACATCATGTCTACGAAGAAGAAAAGCTTGTGTCTTTCACACTATATAGGTTTGTCCCCTAGTAGATGGTAATATGACCAAGCTAGTTCATCACTCCTTCTTTTTCGATCCTCAAGAAGAAATAGCTGATGACCTAAGAAGTTGCCTGCCACCTCATGTTTGCAGTTCCTTGCTCTAAGGTTGAGATACTCAAAGCATATATGCCTCTGGCGAAGAGAAAGTTGATCGCACTATATATTGTGTTTAAAACTAATCCAGTTGACAAAGTTGGTGTGTCGTAGGCTAGCTGTAGTGCACCGTGCACATGCAAAGTTCAACCAACCTTTGCCAATAGGATTTTATATATGTTGATTTTGGTTGGGGTAAAGCAGTATATGCTGCCTCAAGTCAGGTCACATACTTCCACTGGAGGCTGTTTTGCAGTTAACATCTACTACCATATTAATGTACAGACTTCTCCACCCTGCACAAACAAACCAAATAATATTTCAAAAAAGCAACCTGAAACTTAGGAAAACCAAATCCATCCCTAAGGCAGTTTGTTTGCATGGAAGTGCCTTAATATGGAAGTGCCTTAATGCTGCTGTTTCTACGAGGGAAGGAATTGCCATACATGTTAGAATACCATCCATGAAATGTCCTATGTATGATTGCCAATGTGAGACCCATAGGCACATCCTTTTGAACTGCCCCTATACTCAGTCTGTGTGGTACGTTAGTAGCCTAAACTATAGGTTAGATCACTTCAAAAACATGAATGTCACAAGTTTGGATGAGGTATTGGTTTTGAACCACACAAAAATAGCTTAGTGCTTCCTGATTATTGAGCATCCTTCTGTGTAACAAGTTCTGTTGACTATATGCAGTGATTAATTGAATCCCAACAACCCGCACCCTAGATATTCGTAAGAATACCTCCTTTGCAATACATGATCCGTTTTGTCAATGATGTCAAAGATTACCAAACAATAAACAATAGTATAAGAAGAATAAAACAATAAAGAACAATAACAACAAAAAATACGTGGTTCAACAATGCCTACCTCCACGGGGAACAATGACAAGATTTCACTATAAGAAAAGAAACTCGAATTACAATAATCTCCCTAGTATCTTTGTAACGTCCCGGGATTTCGTCCTGGCTCATCCCGGTGCGTCGAGCACCATACCGCTTGCTAATGTCAATATTGTCCCCATTTAGTCACTGCGGATATCCAGCAGTAGACGGTTTTGGATCAGGGACCACCCATGTGGTTTACCCCAAAAGGACTTGACATTAGTTAGAGTATGGTTAAGCTCTATATACTACCAATACAACCACTTCCTTGGCAATGTGGGACTAACACCAACTCTTGGGTGTTACAATCTCACCACCTTAGAAATAGAGCCGTCCTCGGCTCTGCAGTACACTCAGTACAGTCCCAAAATCTCCGACGTTCCCTGCCAAGTGAGACAAGTACCTAGTGCTCCTTGGGCTTTTCCAGTGTACTTTCCCACCTGCAACAGGCGACCCGTCGTCGGCTCTGATACCATCTGTAACGCCCCGGGATTTCGTCCTCGCTCATCCCGGTGCGTCGAGCACCATACCGCTCGCTAATGTCAATATTGTCCCCCTTTAGTCACTGCGGATATCCAGCAGTAGAGGGTTTTGGATCAGGGCCCACCCATGTGGTTTACCCCAAAAGGCCTTGACATTAGTTAGAGTATGGTTAAGCTCTATATACTACCAATACAACCACTTCCTTGGCAATGTGGGACTAACACCAACTCATGGGTGTTACAATCTCACCACCTTAGAAATAGAGCCGTCCTCGGCTCTGCAGTACACTCAGTACAGTCTCAAAATCTCCGACGTTCCCTGCCAAGTGAGACAAGTACCTGGTGCTCCTTGGGCCTTTCCAGCGTACTTTCCCACCTGCAACAGACGACCCGTCGTCGGCTCTGATACCTAACGCCCCGGGATTTCGACCTCGCTCATCCCGGTGCGTCGAGCACCATACCGCTCGCTAATGTCAATATTGTCCCTCTTTAGTCACTGCGGATATCCAGCAGTATAGGGTTTTGGATCAGGGCCCACCCATGTGGTTTACCCCAAAAGGCCTTGACATTAGTTAGAGTATGGTTAAGCTCTACAAACTACCAATACAACCACTTCTTTGGCAATGTGGGACTAACACCAACTCATGGGTGTTACAATCTCACCACCTTAGAAATAGAGCCGTCCTCGACTCTGCAGTACACTCAGTACAGTCCCCAAATCACCGACGTTCCCTGCCAAGTGAGACAAGTACTTGGCGCTCCCTGGGCCATTCCAGCGTACTTTCCCACCTGCAACAGGCGACCCGTCGTCGGCTCTGATACCATATGTAACGCCCCAGGATTCCGTCCTCGCTCATCCCGGTGCGTCGAGCACCATACCGCTCGCTAATGCCAAAGAAGTGGTTGTATTTTGAGGTAAACCACATGGGTGGGCCCTGATCCAAAACCCTCTACTGCTGGATATCCGCAGTGACTAAAGGGGGACAATATTGACATTAGCGAGCGGTATGGTGCTCGACGCACCGGGATGAGCGAGGACGAAATCCCGGGGCGTTACAATCTTTCTCAAGATCTTAATCTCTCACCTTAAACCCAATACACCCTTGGCTCCCAAAGTTCTCTCTCATTTACTGTTTCTATTTCTATATTTCTATTGTTTTCTACTCTCTTGTCTTGTCTTACAAATACCAAGTTATTTGGGTATTTATAGCCTATGGATAGAAACGAAATCCATATAGGATTACTTGTTCAAAACTGAGATAAATAAGAAACCGAGTCCAATAAGAACTCCTGCACATATATGGTTTCCTTAACCAATATAGGAACTGATCCTATGGATCACACCTCTTGTAAGGTATGATCCTGTGCACCCAACTATTGTGAGCCAATATACAACAATCTCCACCTTGGCAAGCCATCGACCACCTCAAGTTAGAAGGTGCTCTACCCAATCTTTAGCATGTAGAAAGATTGAGTAAGTTCAAACAATGTCTGAACTTCTCATCTGAAACCAGCCTAGTAATACAATCTGAAACATTCCCATCCGTGTGAACCTTCTCAATTGTAATTTCACCCGAGTCCAACCAATCCTGAATCCGATAATAGCGAATATCAATATGTTTCGTTCTTGCATGAAACATTTGATTCTTCGCAAGGCAAATAGCACTCTGACTGTCACATCTTATCATCATAGAACTTTGATCAAAACCGAATGTGCTTACTAATCCCTTCAGCCAAATAGCTTCCTTGCAAGCTTCTGTTACTACCATATACTCCGCCTCAGTAGCAGATAAAACAGTAACCGTTTGGAGCAATGATCTCCAACTAACTGGTCTTCCACCATAAGTGAAGACATACCTTGTGGTGGATCTTCGCTTATCTAAATCTCCTGTATAATCAGCATCCACATCACCCGAAACACATGCTTTCCCTTGTTGTCTTTCAAACAAAATACCCAACGTCTTAGTGCCCTTCAGATACTTGAGAATCCATGTCACAGCTTTCCAATGTGGCTTTCCCGGATTCGCCATGTATCTCGATACTACACCTAGTACTTGAGCTAAATCAGGTCTTGTACATACCATTGAGTACATGAGACACCCTATTACGCTTGCATACGGCTTCTTCTTCATCTCTTCCACTTCAGCATCTGTGGAAGGACATTGACATTTGTTAAAAACAAAACTGTTGTTCAAAGGAGTTGACACAGGATCTGCATCAATCATATTGAAGCGCTCAAGTACCTTTTGAATGTACTTGACTTGTGACAGCCATAACTTTCCCGCTTTCCTGTCTCTCCTCATTTCCATACCTAGGATCTTCTGTGCAGAAGCAAGATCATTCATGTCGAATTTCTTGCTTAATAACGTCTTCAGCTCCTTAATTCTAGACATATCCCGACAAGCAATAAGCATGTCATCTACATAAAATAGCAATAGGATCACCATCCCATCATCGAACACATGAGTGTACACACAACAATCATAGTCACATCTTATATACCCAATGTTCAGCATATAAGAGTTGAAGCGTTTGTACCACTGCCTTGAAGATTGTTTGAGCCCGTAAAGAGACTTCTTGAACCTGCGAACCGGATTTTCTTTACCAACTTCAACAAAACCCTGAGGTTGAGCCATGTAGATGACTACCTCTAATTCACCATGGAGAAAAACAGTTTTGACATCTAACTGCTCAAGCTTCATATCCTGCTGAGCAACCAGTGATAGTACCACTCTAATAGAAGTATGTTTCACTACCGGAGAGAAAATTTCATCATAATCAACTCCTTCTTTTTGTGAGTACCACTTCGTCACCAAACGTGTTTTAAACTTTGGTGGTTCTTTCTCATGCATTCCTTCCTTCTTCCTGTAAACCCACTTACAGCCAAATTTTTTTCTTTCCGTGGGTTTAGGAACCAACTCCTAAACAGAGTTCTTGTATAGAGATTCCATCTCTTCAGCTATAGCTTCAATCCACTCTTCTCTTTCGTTACTTTCAACTGTTTCACGATAAGAAGTAGGATCACCTTCACTAATGCTTAAAGCATAATGAACTTCTTCATCGAACCCAAGTCTAATAGGTGTTTTGACTTGTCTTTGGCCCCGGTTCTTTACTATGTTGTAAGGTTATTGCTTATTTTTATTAAATTCAACCCCTTTTCACACTGTCGTTGTTCTGGCCCATCCTCTTCAACCCCTGCATCTGACTCCTCCATCTGAATAGGAGTCTCCCTGTTGGATACCTTAGTAAGAGGAGATATCTCTGTAGTTGCTTTCTTAACAATAGTGTTTTTCTCACGATTCTTCGTGTCTTGATTCATAGGCATAGTCTTAACAATAGTGTTTATCTCACCATTCTTCATGTCTTGATTCATAGGCATAGTCTTCTCATCAAACACAACATCTCTACTAAGGATTTTTTTTCGGCTCATTGGATCCCATAACTTATAACCCTTCACTCCCTTCTCGAAGCCGATGAAAATGCATTCATGAGATTTGTGTTTAAGTTTGGTTCTCTCATCACTGGGAATAAGAGCATATGCATTATATCCAAATACCTTCAAAGTAAAGTAGTCTATCGGTTTACCTGACCATACCTCTTCTGCACATCTGAAATCAAACATCTTGGATGGTGAACGATTAACCAAATGACAAGCATGGTTAAATGACTCTGTCCAAAACATCTCTGGCGGACCTGCATAAAACCTCATGCACCTCTCTTTATTCATAAGAGTTCTATTCATCCTTTCTGCAGCTCCATTCTGTTGGGGATTCTTCTTCACGGTAAAATGCCTTGCAATACCTTCATCTTTGCAGTACTGTAGAAACTTCCTATCCTTATATTTACCGCCATTGTCAGTTTTTAGATACTTGATTTTTATGTTTGTTTGATTTTTTACCTCTGCCTTCCACTCCTTGAATTTAGTGAAAAATTCAGATTTTTCCTTCATGAAATAGACCCAAACTTTCCTCGAAAAATCATCCATGAAAGTGACAAAGTAACGAGCTCAACCCTTTGATTGAGTAGGTGAAGGCCCCCACACATCTGAGTGAATATAGTTAAGTACTTTTGTTCTTTGTATCTGCAGCTTTGAAGAGTACTTTACTTTGCTTTCCTATAATACAATATTTGCAGAACTCAAGTTTACACTCTCCTACACCCTTCAGTAATTGTCGCTTGTGTAGTTCTTTCATGGCTCTTTCACTCATATTCCCTAGCCCCAAGTGCCAAACCTGAGTGGGATCTTCTTGTGTAGAAACTGCAGCTCCACCAATTACTGTATTTCCCAAAACCTTGTACAAATTGTTAGAAAGTCTACTCCTCTCATAACCACAAATGAACCTTTTGAGACTATGAGATTCCCATCTTTGGATTTGTATGCGTACCCATTCTTATCCAAATAACCTAGGGAAATAAGATTCTTCCTTAGTGCGGGAACGTATTTCAAGTTACCGAGAGTCCTAACAATTTGATCATGCATCTTCAACTTTACCGTACCGATTCCACAAACTTTACAACTGGAATTATTCACCATCAAAACTACGTCGCCTTTTCTTTACTCAAACGTGTCAAACCAGTCTTCGTTTGAACACATATGATAAGAAGCGCCACAATCTAAAATCCAAGGCGAAGAAATATCATTACCTCAAGAAGTCGCCAAAATTTCTCCGTCGCTATCATCTGTAACAACGCTGGCTGAATTTGAATTTTTTGCCTTCTTCATCTTTTCCTAATATTTCTTACATTCTCGTTTCCAGTGGTCTGTCGTACCACATTCAAAGCAACCTTCTTTATCCCTGGTTTTAGATTTGCCCCTGCCTTTTGATTTGTTAATTCTCTTATTTGTTCGGCCCCTCTCATTAGAATTCTTGACATATAGTCCTTCTGCTTGAGAGTCTTCACCTGTGTTCTTATTCATCTTCACATGAGAGATTATATCTTGAACAACTTCATCATATTTTAAAGTATCCTTGCCGAACATCAATGTGTTCCTCAAGTGCTTGAAAGATGGAGGCAAATATCTGAGCAGGTACAGAGACTTATCTTCATCGTCATACTTCACATCCACCCGTAGCAAATTTGTGATACACTTATTGAACACGTTTAGATGTTCCATAAGATCACCACCTTCTTCCATCCGAAGATTCAAGAGTTCATCCTTTACGAAAAGTTTATTGGATAAAGACTTACCCATATACAACTTTTCAAGCTTTCCCCATGTTCCTTTGGCGCTAGTTTCCTCCATCACATTAAACATCACCTCGTCCGAGATATGTAGTTCGATGGAACTCATGGCTCTGAGATCTGCTTTGTTCCATTCGTCATCTGACATGTCCTTTGGTTTCTTGTCTTTTCCGTCAAGAACCATATGAAAATCTTGTTGGATCAAAACGTTTCTCATCTCTACCGTCAAACGGTTTAATCTTAACTTTTACACCGCCGCCAAGAGTAGTAACCAATGGTTTCTTACCGTCACTATTCAAAGGATCACCTGTAGTCTCCTCATCTTTGACAAAATCGTAAATCCAACCTAAGCTCTGATACCACTTGTTGAACTATATGCAGTGATTAATTAAATCCCAACAACGTCAACATCCCGCAACCTAGATATTCGTTAGAATACCTCCTTTGCAATACAGGATCCGTTTTGTCAATGATGTTAAAGATTACCAAACAATAAACAATAGTATAAGAAGAATAAAACAATAAAGAACAATAACAACAAAATATACGTGGTTCGGCAATGCCTACCTACACGTAGAACAATGAGAAGACTTCACTATAAGAAAAGAAACACCGATTACAATAATCTCCATAGTATCTTTCTCAAGATCTTAATCTCTCACCTTAAACCCAATACACCCTTGGCTCCCAAAATTCTCTCTTACTTACTCTTTCTATCTCTATGTTTCTATTGTTTTCTACTCTTTTGTCTTGTCTTACAAATACCAAGTTACTTGGGTATTTATAGCCTATGGATAGAAACCAAATCCATATAGGATTACTTGTTCAAAACTAAGATAAATAGAAAACCGAGTCCTATAAGAACTCCTGCACATATATGGTTTCCTTAACCAATATAGGAACTGATCCTATTGATCACACCTCTTGTAAGGTATGATCTTGTGCACCCAACTATTGCGAGCCAATATACAACAAGTTCATGGTATATATGGATATCAAGATGTTGCAGGGCGTTTCAGAACAAGTTCATTCCACCTACAGTGGTGGCCTCATAGATTTACAAGTTGCTTTTCAGAATGACTAGTAACTTAGTAGATCAGACATCTATAGCAGTCCAACCAATGTCTAGATCAGTTCATGGTATAAATGTGGATATTTCATTCCTGAATGTTGTTATTCCCATTGGAGTTGGTTTTGTAATCATATCTTGCAATGGCTCTTTCATATATGCAGGAACTTAATGTGGATTTGCAGACTCTCCAGAAGACGTAAAATGTAAAGGTATCCTCACAGCAGTCAAACGAGGAATCAGAAAGCAACTAATTTAAAGCATGTTGAAGTGGAAAGGGACAACCTCGCAACATCTCACTATGTAGCAGGAATACCTGCAAACCTATCTTGGCATGCTGGCAATATCTTAGAGGAAGTCAAAAACTTAAGTTCTTATTTCAGTTCTGTAAATCTTTAATATTTAAGCTCTGTATACGTAGTAGGTCGGGGAACTACCTCACTCATATCCTGGCATCACTACAAGAAAAATGGGTTTCCTCGATGAACTATAGAAATTTTTGCCGACAGACTTTTCTTGTGGATAAATAGCTACGGTCCAGATCTGTAGGGAAGTTGTCTTATAACTGTAGGCAAATTTTAGGGTGATTTAGGTTTTGGTCACCACTTTTTAGTATAAATTAGGGTTTGGAGCCGGTTTTTTTCTTTATTAGGGTTTAGAGCTGAACCGACAATTGACCCAAATAATTGTTTATAATGGCCAAAATACCCCTGATCAAAACTATATTAGGGTTAGTGATCACGTGCAGATCACGTGAGTTTCAGGGGTAAACTTAGGTATTTTGAAAATATTTTCGGTTCAACCGGGTTTTTTTAGTTGTTGGTTCGAAAATGAGCTCTAAACCCTAATAAAGAAAAAAACCGGCTCCAAACCCTAATTTATACTAAAAAGTGGTGACCAAAACCTAAATCACCCCAAATTTTAATCTAAGATGTCAAAATTTTGGTTTTTTAGCTATGGACAAAGTATAGGTAATACCCGTCTGACCGCTTTCAGATTTTCAACAATAAAATTTCTATTGCCCAAAACCGTAGGGACTGATTTCCGTCTTGAGCGCCAAACCAAAACCCTATGCCGCGAAAACCAATCTTTTTCCACGTAATAACCCTAATAGCTAAAGTGTTAGCCAAAGTTTTTTTTTTTTTATCTTTCTTCTTCTTTCTCACTCCACTGTGAATCAATTTTCTCAAATCCTTTCACCCTCTCACTGAGTTATGCTCTCACACTCACTAAAATAACAACCAATTTCCCAAATCCCTTCACCCTTTCACTGACTAAGCAATTCTCCCAAATTCTTCTTTCTGAAAGGTAAATCTCTTTGTCTCTCTATCTATTCTCTCACATATACACTTACTTTCTCCACTTTCTATCTAATTAACTTATATGCCTGCAGATTTTTCAAATTAGGTTTGAAAAATTATAACTCTCTCTCAGGTACAAATTGAACTCTTCCATTTCAGTTAGCATCTCTGCTATATCCTGCACCAGTTCTTTCACTCTCAAAATTGGTTCAGTTTTCTTTAAAATAATGTCGACAGCATATTTTGAATCAGACCTAATATTTAGCTTCTTGATACCCAGCCCTTTTGCTAACTGAATTCCCTCAGCAATTCCTTTCAGTTCTAGGTAAATAACGGATCTAGTCTCTCCTTCAGCACAGTATGCTATGACAACTTCACCTTTTTCATTCCTTAAAACCCCGCCATACCCAGCTACATCTTCCTTGAGTGATCTATCGGTGTTCAGCATGGTCCAGTCATGAGGTGGTGGTTTCCAACAAACTTTAGTTATTTTCCTAGGAAGAATGGTGATGGAGTTTCCTAGAAAACATGCAGCCAACCTGTTGCTGTAGGTATCAGTGACTTTAGGGATTTTTGTAGTGATCCTGGTCTTTGTTTCCCTTAGAATGGTTGAGATGATCTTGTTCTTCTGTGTTTGCACACCTTGAAAAATTCTGGCATTTCTTTCCCTCCATATGGCATATACCATGGCAGTCAGTGTAGTTGTAGGAGTACGTTTAGTGTTTAAACCACCTCTTTTAAACTGAGCAATAATCCATCTCCAGTCCATATGTGATTGATTGAAGTACCCTTCTAGCAACACCAATCTAAAGCAAAATTTCCTTCCAAATCTCGTTTGAGAAATTGCAGTCAAAGAACAAGATGTTCATGTTCACATACTGAAAGATTGCTTGAGCTAGACTTCAAACTTCCCCAGTTCCTTATAGTAATAGAGACACACTGATTGTTGAAGTTGTAAAGCAAAGTGCTATAAATAGCCGGTAGGTTGCTGGAGTTGTCTCTTGGTCTGGGTTGGAGTGGTGAGTGAAGTGTGTATGATGAAATTGGAAGTGTTATGGGAGGGCTAAATAGAGTGCAATTGGAGATGGGGAGCACCTTCCAATCAACTAATTTGTCCTGAGTTGTGAGGGCACTATGCAGCAACATCCAATTAAGTGATGAAAGCATGTCTGGAGATAATGTCGTTAGGTTTCATTATAATTTATGGTATATGAATATATGTGAAATTCATGAGTTGTTATTGCTATTATTCAATACTTTAAGCATATATTTTTTCAATAAGGGGAGAATTTAAGTTTGAGTTTCTTATTGTAGGTGATACAGTCTGTTCAAGTCATTCTCTCATTCAACTTTCATCCTTAAAAGTGAAATATTGGATCTTGGCTTCTTTATACAAGGTAAGCTTTGAGATATATATAGATTATATGATTTGGTGTACTTGTTTATCCAACTGCTTTATTATTTTCCTTATAGGAATTTCTAGTTCAAAGTTAAATGTTTAAAGGGTTTAGGCTCAACTGTTTGTTGATATTGTCTGCCACTTTTGTTCAAATGTTTTTCATTATACCTTATGACATGTGGTGGTAGCCTTCATTTATACGTGTGTGCCTTGTGTATTATGATATTGATAAGCAAGACCAACACAACTGGACACCTTAGTTACAGAAATCCTACACCTTATTTCATGTTCTTTATGGTTAATTTTTTTTTTTTTTTTTTTTTAATTTCTTTCTTGCTTTCCTTAATGATGAAACTGTAGTGATATTATCTGCCACCTTTGTTCAATTTTTTCTTAGCAACTACTTATTTGATGCAATGACTTCAAAAATTAGTGATGACTTTTTTCTTTCTTTTATTTGAAATGACTATTCTTTTGATTCAATATATATACCATGTATTTTCGAGGATTATTTGGATTCCATATTCATTTTAATAACTTCTATTTTAAATAATTCTTTCTTTTCTCATGAACTTTTCTTTGTTATATGTTAGATACACTAATGAAAGCCTCATGCTCAATAGATAAGAGTTGGATTCATTTGAGTTTTCCTGATAAGTTTTTCATTAATGGAATTAAGAATTTTGTGAAGTTTACAAAGATACACCATCGTAATAAAACAGTCATACCATTTTCATGTGGGAAATTTCAAAATCAGGGTGTGGCAAAGACACATGATGAGGTCACAGAGCATTGTTATAAATATGGGTTTGGTACTACGTATAAAGTGTGGTCTGTGCATGGTGAGAAAATAATAGAGGCTCGCAATCTTAATAGATCAAATATTCCTGAAAATAACTATGAGATAAACATGGATGATGCCTTTAATATTGTTGCTGAAAGTTGTAGTCCTAACAACCTGGACACACTTCTTGAACGTGATCAAAGAGAGGTTGAAGTCATCGAGGATATCAACTTCGCTGCAAATTTGCGTGAAGCCATGAGTGAATTATATGATGGATCCGCGGAGTTTAGTGTTCATAGGTTTATTGTCAAATTGTTTAATTTGAAAATCATACATAGGTGGATTGAAAACAGTTTTACGGAATTACTTCAATTACTTAAAGTTGTGCTTCCAGGTGGTAATAAGTTACCCGAGAACACCTATCGTGCAGATAAAATAATCACCGACTTAGGACTTACTTATGAGAAGATTCATGCATGTAGAAATGATTGCATCTTATATTGGGAAGAATATAAATCAGAATCTAAGTCTCCTACTTGTGGTGTTTCAAGATATCAGATCTCAAACATTGAGCAGTTTAAAAAGAGAGTAAGGGTCCCCGCAAAGGTTTTCCGTTATTTTTCACTTACAAATAGATTAAAGAGATTGTATAATGTTGATTGGGTGGTGAAAGCAATGTGTTGGCATTCCACGGGAAAGTCTAAGCCTGGCAAGATGTCACATCCAGTTGATTCAGGAGTGTGGAGACAAGTTGACACTATATACCCAGATTTTTCGGCTGAATCACGTAATGTACGGTTGGGATTAGCCACCGATGGCTTCAACCCCTTTAGTTCATTAAGTACTTCATACAGCTCATGGCCATTGATGTGTGTAACTTACAACCTTCCACCATGGTTGTGTATGAAACCACAATTTATTATGCTCACAGGGCTTATTGAAGGGCCACGACAACCAGGGAAGGATATTGATGTTTATTTGCAGTCATTGGTTAAAGAGTTGAATGACTTGTGGCATGATGGGGCTATGATAAAAGATGCATTCAAGGGTGAAGTGTTTAATATGCGTGCCATTTTATTATAGACAATTCATGATTTCCCAGCTTATGGAAATGTCTCTGGTTGCAAGACCAAAGGTAAATATGCATGCCCTTGTTGTGGACCCAAAACTGCTGCCCTTAGACTCCACTATGGAATGAAAGATGTGTATATGAGGCACAAACGTTGGCTGCCATTGCTGGATCAAACTAGAAATGATATAAAAGAAAACACTTTTTACAAGACACAAGAGAAAGAAGAACAACCATTAAGGTTGGCTGGGATTGAGGTTGATAATATCACAAAGAATATAAGAACGCAATGGGGGAAAAGAAAAAAGATACAACAAAGTGTTGAGGAGTTTGATGATGATCTAGGCCTAGAAGATAACTTGTATTTTTCAAAACGGTCAATACTGTTTAGTCTTGAATATTGGAAGTATATTCCTGTTAATGATAGAACTGTACAAGTTTGTTGCTTGATAGATTATACAACTTTGTGAAAATGTAGACTTTAAGTTTCTATATTTGTCTTTTGTAGGTTAGTATTGGAGCACATCATGCATGGAACGAGTCAAGATGAGTTTGAACCTGTTGGAATCGAGGCCAAAAATATATATGCACTATCGAACCTAAGAGATAAGTGGTTAAAGCTCACAAGTTATCTGTAACATAAGGTACCAACATAATTGGTAGAGATGTCTATTCCTATAAGTACAGTAGTTCAATACAAATGGTGGGTTGGTGGTGGTGGTGGTGAAGAAGTGTTTATTTTGTCCATATTATGTGTATTATTTTCCATGATGTGGATTTGAACATCAGTGAATAGATATTTGTACCTTGTATTATGTAAATGTTTGGAATGACCATTGTTATTCAATAAAGAATTTTATTGTTGTTGTAGGTCCAAAAATAATAGGGTAATTTCCCGAATAAGCACAGGTTTATAACATTTCTTCCCAAATCAGCACATTTGACTGCAATCTTCCCCAACAAGCACAATTTCGGTTTGACTTGCTGAATTTTTGTCTTTTAGCATATTTTGTTTCCTATTATACCCTTTAGCCTATAATCATTTGTTTTAATAGGTTTTCAATAGGTTTACAGTAGATGTGACATCTGAGATAATGACATGACAGTAGATTACAACCATTGGATCATGATAATAAGTTACAGCCGTTGGATATAATTTCCTAATTCCTATCCTCCACAAGTGATGTTATTTCCTCTACAATTTGTAATTTTAAACAAGCATCTGCTACAGTAAACAACAGCCACTCAGCGCCACGTGTCATTAACCGTTGGGTTTTAATTGGGCGGGAAAATCGAGCGGGAACAGGTAGAGTGATACTTAACCTAGGGTTTTCACACCGATTCAGAATCCACAACCACCCACTCTCTCTTCTTCTTAAACCGATTCTTCTTCCATTAAACTGCTCATAACTCTTCTAATTTCTTTCCCATCTTCCATTTATACACAATCATCTTCTAATTTTCCATCTTCCATTCTAATTTCTACATAATCATGCCGAAAAAGATTGAAGGCGTTGAAGGCAGCAGAAAATTTAGCATCACTGTGAGATGCTCACCATCTAAGTTTGAAGCCCACTATCTAAATCCAAACGAAAGATTGCCCCCCAATGAGTTAGAATCTTTTCAAAATTCCCCTTTTGGGCAGTTTTTGAGTTTGGAAGGACAAGAAAAAATCGCCATGATAACTTCGGTAGTTACAGAAATTGTTTCAAATAGGGTTGGTCGACTGAAGTATTCAATTGGGGGTAGAGTGATTGAGTTCAAAATGACAGATCTTGCTTTGATTTTGGGGCCTTTGAAATTTGGGCATTTACCTGTTGATTTTGTTGTTAGGAAGCAAACTGAATATAGTGCTTTCAGATCGAAATACTTCCAGAATAACCTACACATCAGAGATTCTCATATCCTTGATGCAATTAAGGAAGCAAGAGAAGCCGAAGATGCTCATCCAGATGATGTCAATAGGTTGAACAGGTTGTATTTTCTTGCAATTTTTCTGCTTCCTGACTCATCCAAAACAATTGATGTAAGGTATGTCGATCTTGCTGAAAATTTGGTCGATTTTGATGATTTTCCATGGGGTACTGCTGCATTCAAATTGCTTGAGAGCAATTTAGAAGATGTGTATACCAAAATTGTTGATGGTGTACAAAACTATTGTATCAATGGATGTGTGTTTGCATTCATTATTTGGGCATATTTGCATCTTCCAGATCTTGGTCCCAGAAAGATTCCCAACTCTCCTTTTCCAAGGATGTTAGGATGGTATGATTTGCCCACTAGGAACAAATCAAGGGACAAACTTTCTGAGAAATTTCACCCCAAGAAAGGCTTCATCAATGTGGCCTATCCACTTGATATCACTCTGCAGGAAAGAGCTGCAGCAAATTTACAAGTGGTTGAAGAAGTAAGTCATCTTTATGTTGCTGTATTTTCAATATCCCCTACTTTGTTCTCTTTTTCCTCTACAGATATATACTTATCCGTTACATGTTAATTCCAGTTTCAGGCTCTTTCACAAGCAGAATATGAAGAGTCTGCTTCTTCAAGGCCAGTTTCTAGATTAGTTCGTCCATCCCAGCACTCATCTGCAACAACAAGTTCTGGAAATTTTATTACACTTGAAAGAAATGCTCTTGAGGCAATTCTCAAAGGAGTATTTGAAATGGTATGTTGTTACTACTACTTTGAAATTCTATCTGAAACCATGAATAACTTATCTTCTTTATAGGTTTCTTACTTATTACATTGAATACATATATTCTAAAACCTCTAGTTGATCATTATTAATATGTTTTGGTATATCGTCTACATTGATATTATTTTCCTCTATGTTATACAGTTCTATCCGTTACCTTGTTTCTGTATACTCTTTATAATTTGTTAACATAATATACTCTTTAAACTTTACATGTTGTTGAATTTGAATGAAGTCATATACAAAAACTTTAAACCTTGAAATGTTGAAACCTTGAAACCTCTATAATTTGAATGTTAACATAATATATCCTTTAAATATTTGAATGACGTTTTCTATAATGTTGGGTTTATCCTCTACAATCTTATTGCATTATTTTTGAAGGGTCGTGAGGCAGGGATGGTTTCTGACAAAATCAGTGATGCTGATGTGGCTGTTAAAGGTGTGTTTGCACAGATTGGTAAGGGGGCATCAAAGAAGACAAGTAAAAGTAAGAAGAAGATAAGTTCCCCCTCAAAGCCAACTCTCAAACCCAAATCAGTCAAAAAGACCAATACTTTGCCAAGTCCTCCAAAAAGGGCAACCAGATCAAGTATTGCATCCCAAGTTTCACCAACAGTTTCCCAAGTTTCACCAACAGTTTCAACAAGGAAACAAACAATTCCATCCAAGAAAACCAATGTTTCACCCAAGAAACCCATTGTACCAACCAAGAAAGTTAGTGCTCTACCCAAACCTATTAGGAGGGTGAAGATGCCTCCCAAGCAGAAACCCCCTCGAGCCACAACAGTGAGTGATTCCCCACAGCCCAAAATTATTGATTATAAGAAGATGGAGGAAGAGCCTATACCAGCACAGACAACAGTTAGAACCACCAGGAGTAAAAGCTCTTTGTCTTTTGCTTATGAGGTAAAAAGAAGGGAACCTCAACCACCAAAATCTGAAGGGGATAAGGGGATAAAGAGGAAAAGATCAGAGGAGGGGGAGAAGGATAACAAGAAGAAGAAGAAGAAAAATTCAAAGAAGGGGGAATCTGAAGAAGTGGAGAAGAGTAAAAAGAAGATGTCCATTGTGGATATGGGGAAGCAGGATGAAGATAAGGCAGCTCCACAGAATGATGAGATAGAAGAGGGTAAAAATACAGTAGGGGGGAGTGATGATGACATGTTACCATTAGACCGACATTTTCCCGTGTATGATTTTAATGTTGAAGAACAAAATGACCAACAGGCTGGAGAGAAACAGATAGAGAAAGAAGAGAAAAAAAGGAAGAGAGCAGAGATGTTGTTTCCTGTTATAAGGCATCAACCTGAAAGGAAGGTTAAAGGTGATGCCTTTGATCTTAGTTGGAGGAAAGAATTAAGAAAGAGAAGGGAGGCAAAGAAGCTGAAGGAAAAAAAGGCAAGGAAGATACAGTCAGATGATGATGAAGTCCCCAGCAGTAAGAAAGTAAGAAAGTTGTCTTTCTGGAGTGATGATCATTCATCAGATGACCAGGAGTCCATTGTGGATGTATTGAATAGCCTGAGAGGTGTACCTGATCCTCTAGCCAAGGCAATGTCAAAACTCCAAGGTCTTTCTGTACTGATGGGCGAGAAAGCTGAAGTGAATGAAGAAGGTAAACCTAATGATTCAAGTACAAAGGATGGCGATCCTTCTGTATCCGCTACAGAAGATACATTGTCTGCTAGAAAGGAGGAACCATCCGCTACACCGACAAAGGTAACAACAGATGAAACCGAAACGGCTACAACAGAGGTTTCATCCGCTACATTGTCTGGTTCGAATGCTAAAAGCATTGAGGCATCTTCTACAACTGTTGAATCTGCTGATAGTGAAGAAGAAGATGATGATAAGCAGGATGATGATTCTGATGATGATAAAAAAGATGGTGGTAAGGAGGAGGATGATAAGCAGGATGAGGATGAAAAAGATGATGGTAGGGAGGATGATGATAAGAAGAATGATGATAAGAATGATGATGATAAGAATGATGATAAGAATGATGATGATGATGACAATGGTGGATGTGATCATCATACTGATGTGGTGGTTAATAGAGAAGATGTACCTCAACAGTATAGACTTGAAACACCTACTGCATCAGATATTGAGGAGTCATCAGGCAGGAAGAGTGTTCTCATTCTTGGTGTAAGTGAATCTGATGATGATGAGAAGGATACAAAATTTGACCTGCAAGCATTAAGAGTGGCAAAGAGGGAAAGGGAAGCCAAAACTTATCAAAACATGGAGGCTGGTGAACTTTCTTTGGGCCTTAGGTGTAATGCAAGGATGTCAGAGATAATGAAAGAACCATTCTTCAGTAGACAAGTGGAACAGGATGATACAAAACTTTGTCACTACTTTTGGAGTTTGGCTTCTGACCCAAAGTGGAGTAGAGTCCCCATGAGAAGTTATGGTTTCTGGCTTCATGCTCAGTGAGTGCTTACAACACACTCTACAAAGGTAATTGGCTTAATGATGAGATTATTGACATCTATCTCAGGCTGCTCATTCGTTGGTATGGTACCATGAGGCCACATTTCTTTAGGGATGAAGATCAATATGCTATTGTTTCAACAGTATATCTACATGTAAGTACCTTGTTCCCTTATTCTACCTAGTAATTATAACTTTCAATTCTGAGCTGTTTGAAGAATTATTTTTCCTTTTTGTAGACCAAAATCAAGTGTGATGTGATCCCTGAATACGACAAACTGATGAAAGATAAGAGTTTTGCCAAAATGAATCCTCAGGAAAGAGTGACATCTGGGCGTTTCCAAATTTCATCAGGCTGTACTTCAATTGTTGATCCATGGGTAGGTCTCAAAAATCAAGTTCACCCTGTGAAAGCAAAGGCACTTCTCATCCCATTACAGGTATATTTCATACTTTCCTCCACAACCTCTACATGTCGTAAGTTATCCTCTATTTTATTATTTCTATTTGCCACTAGTGATATGTATATATGTGTTATTTGTAGGTGAATGATAACCACTGGATTCTGCTTTCTTTCAATTTTAGTGAGAAAATTGTTAGAATCTATGATTCTTTGGGAATGACAAGGGGTATACCCGAATTGAGAAACATGGAAAAGTTTTTGCCATATGTTGTTTTTGCTGCTGATCCATCACAGGTTCAACTGAAACTGGATATGAAGTGGAAGCATGAGTATGTCAAGTGTGCTGAACAACCAGATGGTTGTAGCTGTGGCTTATTCCTCCTTGCCTTCGTCGAATGCGTGCTTCGAGGAATACCACCTCAGTTCGATGCAGATCCTCTTCAGATGCGCTATCGTATTGCCAGGGACCTAATTGATATAGGGGAACCTCCCTCCTCCAAAACAAGGGCAAAGTTTAGTTATTTGTTGTTTGTATTGTATGCTATACATTTTATTTGGTTGTTTGAAGACATGTTTATATGGTTGTTTATGAACCCAAAGTTTTTTATGTGGTTGTTTATGAATCTATGTTCATGGTTGTGAATGACACATTCTGTTCTTATTTGGTTTATAGGTGAACCTATATTGTTCCTGTTCTTTATGTTTGAATTGTAGAGGATACACAAATATATGGTAGCCGTTAGGTAGTACAAACATAGAGGACAGCACTGCAATGCACAGTAGACAATCTATGCAAAAAACCTAACAACCAAATAAGGTAACACTCAAGTGTCACTGATAAAACATACGATAACAATAGTGTTTTCCTGTCAAAAATAGGTTGGATTTGAAGCCCCTACCCTTATATAACATGAAAATCAATACAAAATAAAATCAACGGATAACAGGCTATATGTAGAGGATATAAACATGTATGTGGAAGATACATTCCCAAAAAAGTACAAAACCCATTTCAGTACTTAGATTGTAGCTGAAACAGGGCTAAGTGGTGGCCCTTCACCAAATAGGGTGTGACTGAAGAGTTGATAGTCATCTATACATTCAAGACAAGTTGATTTGTTATGACCTCTGACTCTACACATTGAACATCGCCTACTCTGGACAGGGACACCCTCAGCTTTACCTCTCTTCCTGGCTGTTTTAGGACGCCCTGCCTTTGAAGTTTTTAGTGGTGGAAGAATTCTTCTTCTTTGTCTGTCGGTTGGCCATTCTTCCTTCCCTCTTGTGGGTGTCCATTCTTCTCTATAAGTTTCTATGTATGTTTCCTTCAAGTAGTACACCTCAACAAATTTGTATGGATCAAATCCAACTTCCTTTATAGCTGCCATGGCATGCTCACATGGTATCCCCATGGTTTGAAACCATTTGCATGTACATGTTCTTTTGTTGAGGTCAACCACACATGACCTTTTAAGCCCTCTAACAGTCCAAATACCTGCTGAAGCTCTTTCAAGTGTGCACTTTCTTGCAACTACGACATTGTGCACTATTTGCACTTGACACCATGTTGTGACAGATGAATTGAACTTCAAAGAATCATTGCGATAATCTCGATAATGCCTAATTACATTATCTCGTATCATTGAAACAATGGTAGTAACTGGCATCATTCTTTCTCCAATGATCATTTTGTTCCAGCTCTCCACATGATTTGTTGTCACAATTCCATATCTGCAAAATCAATGTAAAGGATAGAAACCTTATAGTACCGGATAGGAGTTGTATTGTAGCGTACACAGAAATATGTTAGCAAACTTACCTGGATTTCTCTTGGAAAGCACTTGCCCACTTTTCTAAAGGCCCAACATCCATAAGTTTTTCATGTGCTTTGGAGGATAGGACCCATATTCCTAGCATATTTCCCCAAAATTCTTGTTGGTTGAGGGTTTTTGCTGATTCTTGCACCAAGAACTTGATTTTCTTGTGACCAAACTTGCCACTCATGTGATAGGAACAGTACATATGGACAGCATTTGGCAAAATTTTAGGAACACCTTGGATGATGCTTTGTGTCTATCAGATAACAAAATGAACTGGTGATCTACACCAACCACATGGTCCCTTAGTTTGGTAAAAAACCATCCCAAGAATCATTTTTCTCTTTCATTACAACTGCGAAAGCGAGGGGGAACACATGGTTGTTGCCATCGACTGCAATAGCACTTAGAATTGTTCCAGGGTACCTCCCTTTAAGGAAAGTTCCATCAACAATGACTACAGGACGCAAGTTCTTCTTGTAGACCCTAACTGATATACCATATGTCCAAAAGAAACATTCAAAACGATCACCTGGTCCAGTAAGAATATCAGTCACAGCATCTGGATCAACACTCATGAGCTCATGACTATATGTCTCAAGCAACTGATATGAGTAGCTGTAGCTTCCTCTTATCTGCAACAAAGAATAGATGTGAAAAACTATACTCTACACAGAAAACAATCTAGCCGATACTAGTGCCTATGGTAGCGACTACAGAAACAAAGTAGAAGATGCTATACCTTCATCAGTGCTTTCTCTTTAGCAAACCATGCAACTTTGTATGAAACTGTGGTCTCATAGTCTTCCTTGACCATCTTTACAAGTGTTTTAGGCTTTAAGTTTGGGTTATCCCTTAACTTTCTCATTAATACTCTAGAAACCCAATCACTATTTGCTTGGGGATTTGTTCCTCCAACTCTAAAATTACCACAAGAGTGGTCATCATTCATTCTAGAAATCTTCCAAGTGTTATCCATATTTCGTGTTGCGTAGACTCTCCATGGACAACCATCTGCTTTACATTTCCAAATCAACCTTTTTGTGTTGGTGCTTTGCCTGCGTATATCTTTTTCAGTCTTAATCGCGTAGGTTTGGAGGTCCCTTTCAAGATCATCTCGACTTAAATATACTATTCCACATGCAGGTCTAACATAATCATTGTGAGAAGGCTCTGTATGGGGAGCACAACCAACATTTACCCTAGATTTTGCAATGTACGCAGAAAAGATTTTGTCTAATTCACGTTTCACTTCATCGTTATCGCGGTTTTCCGTAACTCTTACATTCTTCTGAAGTGGCACATTGTTGGGAAATGGTACATCTGTATCAGGAGGTACAGTGGTCGGAGCTGGAGGGTTGTCTTGAAGTGGCACAGTGGTAGGAGTTGGAGGGTTGTCTTGTAGCGGCGCAGTGTTATGTTGTGGTTGATTGTTGACGTAATCCCCTACTCGAGCGAAACGATCCTCTAGATTGCACCGTATATCCGCTGCATTAGCATTTCTATCCATTACCACATCTTCGCTATGCACGGTTTCTTGTGTCGATAGATCACCGAACATTGGGTAGCTGTCATTGTACATTTCGTTCTCAAATTCTTGATCTTGGGTGTCAAGAATTGGTGTTTTCATCTCACCAATGCCTTCAGATGAAGATTGGATGACACCATCATTTTCATTATGAGATGGAGGAGGTGGCGTAGGACCAAACATTGGCTGGCTGTCAGTATACATCTCAGATTCAAACTCATCTTCAAGTCTATCGAATGAATTATAAGAGTAATCACTATTTGAGTCGAACACATCCTCTTCTGTATCCCATTGGCCTTCCTCACATTCACCCTCACTGTCATCATCCAATACTTCCTTCTTGGCTTCTCTCTATCTCTGGATCTAATCTTTCTTCTACACTTTCCAATTCATCTGAATCCCCAAAACCATTAATCCCTACGCATATCAGATAAGAATCCTGCTATGTCTTCAAGATTATCAAATCTAGCCGATATCGGTACACATATAGGCGATCCAGTTGCTGTTCTAGCCGATAAGGGAGTCAAGTTCATTGGAGGTTGAGGAATGTAACATCATCTCTCACTTGAACATTAGGGGGAGGGGTTTCCAATAATAAAGGGTCATTTGAGTGCCCCTTTCCCTTTACAGTCACTTCTGGGTCTTGAGAAGGAGTTTCCAATCTATATTCATCAGGAACATGGAAAGGTTTTGTTGGTGTACAAAAAGAAGAGTAGTCTGTTTCCTACCCAAGCCTAGATTATTGACAACAGGTTCAGGGAAAAGTTTTGGTCTTCAAAGATTGAATAGTTTTGGGATTGACAACAGGTTCAGGGAAAAGTTTTCTCTTCAAAGATTGACTAGTTTTGGAATCCCCCTTGGGCAGCTCTCTTGGTATCTCACTCACTTGGCTTGAGGCTTCATTAGTCTCTGACTGTATCATAACTGGTGTTAAATGATCAACCACCCAAATAGAAATCACCATTGCAGCTGAATTTGTAATGTATGCAATCATTGCCATGTAATGATCTTCGCATTCAACCTTAGTTGGATTATTGTTGATTACAGCTCGCAATGACCAAGTTGTTCTTGGTGCCTTACATAAGGATTCAACCAATTCCAAGAAGTCTCCGTAGGATGTCTTGTTATTAGCGATCCTTATTTTTGACTCACCATGTACATATGCAATCTCAACTTCTTCAACTGTAACAACCAATTGCCCACCATATTGGAATATGATATTAAATGTGTTCTCTGCATAACATCAATTAAAATGGGTTTAATATCACATCTCTATAAACGAGTGTACTGAAGGTTTCGGCTATAATATCAGTATTAACGGTTACAGATGACAGTTTATCGTCTAGAAATTTAAGAATGTATGTCAAAGTGATAATCAGTACCACATGATAAACCCACTTTTAGATCTTCTAATCATTAGATAAAAAACTTCAAAACCCCCCATAAAACAGAGACACAAAGAGCCATACACAGTAGACACTAGTGATTTAAAGCTTGAAAACAACATACTAGAAACCCATAAACCAATTTCTGGGGTTTTCATACCCCCAACCCAAACATCAACTAGAGTTGAAACCCCACCCACAATTGAATGCTTGCATTTAAGCTGGTGGGGTGTGTGTGTGAGTGAATACTTTAATGCCACTGAGATTGAAACCTAAAACAGACAACTTTAATACCAATGATTGGTATTGATGCCACTGAAATCAAACCCCCCGTTATCATTATAAATGAACAACCTTCAAACCTCAAAACTTACCAGGAATCTGAACGTTCATAACTTGCTTGCCCTTTTGTTTCCTTTTTTTCCCATGATGAACATATTACCGATGAAAACCCCAACGTCAAAAAAAAAAATCGAAGCTTTACGACAAAGAAGGTGAAGAAGAAGAGGTTATCTTCTTGTTCATTCTCTGCGATGAACAAAGAAGGTGAAGAAGAAGAAGAAAGGGTATGATAAAAGTTTTGGTTAACTTCTCTTTTAAGGTAAGACAGTTGTTTTGTCTTTTCTGGGTGGAGGATAGAGTAGTGTGTTGTGGAGGATTGAGAATGCTGGTTTCTGTGTTATTTCATCCAACGGTAGTAATCGAAGATGCTTTTTCATCTAACGGCGAGAGTTTAGTTTGCTGAATTGAATGAGGAGAGAGAAAAATCAGACAAACAGAAGATATGATGTGACGGCTAAAAGCTGTCATAAGGGTAGAAATGTCCGAAAGAAAAGTCAAACCGAGAATTGTGCTTGTTGGGGAAGATTGCAGTCAAATGTGCTGATTTGGGAAGAAACGTTATAAACCTGTGTGCTTATTCGGGAAATTACCCATTTTTCTTCTTGTCCACTTTGAAGTTTGAATTTCAGAAAGTACAGTATACATTACTTAAATAAATAATAATAATAGTAAAAAAAAAGACAGTATCACAGTACAGTGGCTGAGCTTGAATTCTGCATTAGTTGAAGTTTCTATTATCCAGCCCATTTCAAAGACTTCTAAAATTTCTTAATGGGCTGGCCATGGGCAGCACATTAAAGTCCACACCTAGTCGCACCTTAGACTAGGTCTTGCATAGCTTCTGTAAATCACAGGAGCAGAAAGAAAATTGAGCGTTGGCAAATCAAAGCTATGGCAAGACCTAATCAAAGGCGGACAGCAGAAAGAATAGTGAGTTCAGTTATCTTGCGGGAGCTACTTTTGATAGGTCATGTGATGCAGTTGGTAGAAAATCCTTTAGGGGTTATTGAAGAGAATCCCTAGGCCAGACGCACAACTCCTCTTGCTAAGGAAAAACTTTTATAGACTCCCCACTTTTTCTCTGTTTTTTGCCAGAGAAAAACAAATCAACTACTATTTACGGTTTGTATATTTGAGCTCACTGTTATATGCTCAATCACATAGCTATTGACCAATGATCCATTATCAATTTTAAGGTCTGTGAAAGAGGAAGAGTCTTGTGGAGTTTGGCATCATTATCCAATGCATTTCACCTACAAGAGTCAATGATCAATATCTGACAAATGTTCTCTCAAGATTAATGTGAATGTCAGTTACTCTATATCTGACAAAAGATCAAATCAATATGAAACTCTATCAAAAGTCAATGAAACTAATATACTAACTCATAAATTCAGCCGGTCTCTATACAGTATCTGTGCAGGAATGAAGACTCACTGCTACCAATTATGTTGGATAAATGGCAAGCCAATATTAACACATAACATGAACCGTGGCCAATCAGGGGACACGTTCCACTCTTTGCAATGCCTTTCACCCCTTCTGATTGAGTGTAGTTGTCAGCTCAATCTCTTGCACCTGAATCATGGATAAATCGCTTTCATATGTTAACGATTCTTCTAGGATTAAGAATTGTGTACTAATAATAACTATTATTGATTTTTAGCA